>CM052245.1:910805-1510805 GCA_028455795.1 Lasioglossum marginatum
GTCAGTTCCCTGTGGCATCGATTCAGTTGTTGAGTGACAACCTCGTGAAATTTCGAAAATGAATTGTTTCTTCAATATTTTTATTTATATATGGTCTTACCAACCGGCTTTGGTGAGAATTCGTTGGAAATGGAGCTGATGATTTATAGATTCGGGTTGGTGTTAGTTCCCTATGGCGTCGATTCAGCTGTAGAGTGACAATCTCGTGAAAATTGAGAAATCGGTTGCTATGCCTCGCGAATGGTTAGTGAAGTATCGATAGTGTCCAGCACGAGAACGCTTCGAATCTCTGTTTGAAATGTCAGTGGTGAAGTCTCGGGTCTAAAAAGGATCTGTCCCGGTTCCCGCACCCTTGTCATATGACGCTCGAGTGTGCTTCCGTTCGGCATTGTATATCATTTTGCGAAGTCAATGTGTTCGTTCCCCACCCTGTACACGTTTGTTTATGCCGACGAGGGCGGTCGAAAGGACGCGGCACATTGTGCGTGCACGGACTTGCATTCATTCTTGAATAGCGGTCTCTTTGTGACAGCTAGGTGTCACGGCTAGTCTCCGAGTTTTCCTTGATCGCTGATGTTGATTCACGTTGGGCTCGTTAACCTTTCTTAGGGTGTACCATCCGGGAAAAAGATAAGCTATTCTTCTTGTTCAATATTGGTACTCCACCAATTTTTATCTTTTGGAATATGTTCAGGATGCATCTACGATAAAAGCTGCTCCAAAATATCAATCTTCTAATAGTATGTAATACAGTTTCATTTGTTTCTTATTCTGAGTGTTCATCGTCAATGAGATTATGCGCTAACCACGAGAATAGCGATGATAGCTAAGGAAAAATAATATTTACTTTTCAATGCTCGCATCTCTCGCGATCTGGTAAGCAGTGCTCTGCTCGTTGCTCCAACGTAAACACTTCCATTATAAAACAATAGAATGATTTCTACACTCTACTCTCATCGACGCGACGCTTTGATCATTTATAGCAGCTCCAACACCAGCACATCCTCACTCTGATAACAATCTAGTGCTTGTTTGTACGATATTCTAGTAGTAAAACATTTTCGAGATGTTCCATCATCAACAAACATCATCAATGTTCCATGCGCAAACTATAAAGGGTTAAGTCACCGCATTCACAGTCGCGTGACCGGATTTTACAATGCGTCCGTACTCCATATCTGTCATTAATTTGCAATGCTGAAGCTGGGAAATGTTTGGACGTGTCCCGAAAACAGGTGACGCCAAGTGTGTGTACATACCGTGTTTCATAGCTGAATGGCCATATATACGTACACTTTCAATGTCAATCGAACCTCACGTGTATCGAATAATAAAAACCGATGCCCGTTAACGCGAACGTCTAACAATAAAGTTGCAGTCCGCTGCATGTGGCACGATCATCCGTGACCGATGGCGGTTCTAACTGGTCTTTCGCTGCCGGCTGCGTCTGACAGCCGCGATTTCAACTCTAATTTCACTGTCGGTCACCGGTGCCCGTCGCACATTCATATATTATTTGCATCATTGGTGATCAGTGGAATGTTATTCGTTGATCTGGAATAACCTACACTCATTAGATGACCATATTACTGTCGGTCACCGGTGACCGGCGGCACTAGTTCCATTATTGTAAAATGTTGCCGTATGACGCGGAGTGCAGGTTAAATCTGGCCCCACGCGCGTTTCTGTTTTGCCTCGTGTGAGGTCACCAACGATCACGGCGATGATCGATGGCGAGCGCACCCGTGTCTCGTGTGCGCCCCACAGTCGAATTGAATTGCGTCTGGCCGTCTCGGGACCTGTTTTCGACCAGAGCCCTGTGCAGTGACACGGCACGGCAGAGATTCACGTCTGTAGCGGCACGGAGGGAAAAAGAAACTTGCGAAGAGGAATCGTGTGCGTGCGAATCATTGTGTGACTCGACGATCCAACCGTGCGAAGGTAGCTACGGTTAGCTGAAGACACCTGCAACAGCGCTGATCGGGTGCTGATAACGAAGAAACAGACTCACTTAATTTTCATGCGAAATTCTCATGGTATGAGACAGTTCTTGAGAACTGACTTATAATTTTGATTCTTGAAACGGCTCCAGGATATTCTATCGTTTACTGTAAATGTGCACATTTCTGTAAAATCATCACAGAAAAAGAAGAAACAGCTATGGTGTTATCGATTTCGAACGGAACGTTGAAAGTAAAATGTGGGACAGTGGAACGATGGTTAGTTTGCGGAAAGGGCGCGTTTAGCGATTACCGCATAAAAATTGTCGCCCCGTATGTGTTGTATGCCACTACGAAATTATCGCATTCACCAATCTTGTGCGTGTGCGTCATTCTTGGAAACGTCGAACACGTAACATGATTCACAGTCGCGCCGTTATCGTCGCGTTCAGCGAAATTGCATTTATTGCAACATGTTGCTTCAACAATCTTTTTCCATACTCGCCGGCCAATCGAGAGTACCGATTCAAGATGATGTACCATTTTAGAAAAAGAAAAATATCTACAATCTTTCGCAGTATAGTCCATTACTTCCTTTGAAATCCATTTTTTACCGAACGATGTTGAATATTTAATCGAGTACAATAACAATCACCATTCTGTATAAGAGATCGGGTAAGTGTATAAAAAGGAAATAATTCGCAGATCTAATAGCAACGAATGTATAAAAAATTAAATCCTAAAGATTTACCATTATGAAAGAAGATGTCCGAAGATCCAGGATCTTTCATGCTGTACTAATTATTTGAGATAATCAATATTTAGTCGAATACGATATTAGTCGCCATCTTGAGTAAGGATACGAGCGGCGAGCGCTTCGTTCGAAAATTAATCGACTATTTGCGCACCTGATGAAAACGACCCGGTAAAAAATCGAACACGATATCCGTACAGGAAGAAAGTCGGAAGAAAAGGAGGTACACAGTCAAGGTACAGAATATCGCGGAAAGTTTACACCTCGAGTCACGTTTCCGGCGGCGTCAGCTTCGCGTCTCGGCCACGGTGAATCGTTGAAAAGCGAAACCCTGAAAAATGTTACGAGAAGCGCGCGTGCCCCTGCACGATCAGCTCCCGTACATCCGTGCTAATAACTGCGAACGAAATGCTGCTTCACGACCCGTGTCACACTTTTCAGCATTGTGTTCCTCCACGTGACGTTATAGAACCCAAGGCCGCGCGTGCGTATCATATTTCCTTAAATCGACCAGAGTTTTCGAGCACGGATCATCGAGTATCGCTAAACCAATTTCAAGGAAACGCTTGTTAAACGCAAACGAAATTCGCGGGGAATTACCGCTAATTAGCAAAACGCTAAATTTGCGATCGACGCGCCTAATCCGCTCGCTAACGACCTCACCGACCATAGGAACTACAGTCGGAGTACAACATTAAGTGGATACCCTTCAAAGACTAATAACTTTTTTAAAATTGAACCAAACAACGTGTGAATTATTACTTAAATTTCTTAATGCACAAGTACTAAAATTCTGATGAAGATTTATGGAGAATTATTCAGCACATTTAATTCTTTGGACTTAAAATAGTCACAGCGTTAATATCAGATGGAAAAAATTTCACCTTTCCTGGGGTCTCATTTGAAAGACTACTTTCGTAGGACACTCACCATGCATAAATTGATTGCAAGCCTACTACAACTCACCATCTAATTTGTATCCTGTGATCGAACTCGACGAGCGTTATTCTCGTTTCCCGGTACTACTATCCATGGCAATCGGTTTTCTCGGAAAAAGGCCAGTGACGTCATTACACACCCACGACTTGGTGTGTAAAGAGAGAGACAAGAAATGGGAGATGCAAGTGTCTCATCCGCTGCATTTTCCCTGCGTTATTGGCCGGTCCATCAGTTGCATATCCGTGGAAAGTGTCTCTGAACACTTTTAGCCGTGTATTATGGGACTCGCTGGTCCGTCCATTTATCTTTTTTTTCTCTCTAGATTCACTTACTCGCACTCATTTTTCGCTCGATCGATGGACTGTGGATTTTATGCACTTCCGAATGGGAAAATCAGTGGAGTGTCATACTGAACACATTTTAATATCGCAATTTGTGTATATACTTGCAGTTTATTAATTAAGCGTGGTTAAACATTGTGAACTGCAGAAAACGGTCCATTGTATTTTTTCAATAATTTTTTAGGGCCGAATTAGAATGAAATTGAATCATATTTTTAGCCGTTTTATTGCGAAATTTTTCTGGATGTTGTTTTGCCACGAAAGGTTTTCAATCTTGTATCAACCCGCATTTGGTTTGACATCAGTGGCGTCGATAAATGCGAATCACATTATTGCGAAGCGTCTCGCCTTGTGGAACAGTTGCAAAACCAATTGCTCCGCGCTGTTAAGATGCAGTTAATTGCGACGGATGGAATATCATCGTGTTTGCCGGCAGCAAAAATATTCTCGTGACCCGGTATTATGTGTCCTGTGGCTAGACACGTTCGTTGCCTCAAACAAAATGGCGTAATTAATACTTCGAGGGGAATATCTGTTGCATTTTGCACAGATTTATCAGTGTGGTTACAATTTTAAGCGAGCAGGATGGTTCGATCACGAGGAAATCATTTTTATAACAGGAAGTAATATATAATTCTATTGTACAACAGTACATTTTTCTCTCTTTTTCTTGAGGAAAGTATTTGTTATTCAGTCAATTCAAACCTGACTAGCATGTCGCTTCAGCACAATGACGCAGTGCAAAGAGTTAAAAATAATTTACATTGACATACAGCTTCGTCTTCACAATAATGGAATACAGATTTAAAAATGATTTACATTGGGCTGTGGTTTCAGCTCAACAATAATGGATCGCAGAATTAAAAATGATTTATGTAGCTCTGTAAGAAAGTTTTTGTACCATGTAACCAACCTTCAGTTGTCCACTTATTAGATTGAATCGCGGTAATGTGTTTCGTGGTCGTCTTTCCGATAGGCGCCGATTCGGGTTACACACCAATAACAATGTTTACAAATATCACGGTTTATTCGGAGCAAGTGGTTTGATTAATTGCCATTCACCGATGACCCCCCTGGCGCAACAGGCAATTCGATTGCCTCTCAGCAATGACTCTCCCTGCAGTCGATCTGCCAACAATTGAAATCAACTTTCAACACTGAATAAATACTCTGTCCTCTTAATTTAAATCCTCGAGATCCAACACGGTGCGAGGTCTCGCGAAACACCACAAAGGTAGGTAATCTAATTACAAAACTTCTTCAGCTTTCATTATTTTTGATGGGGCTTTCATCAACTTATTTGTGGATTTTTTTTATTAAAATGACACTAAACACGAATAGTAAAACTGTACATTTCTGTACGTTTCTATTGAGCTCCTATTTCTCACAATTGACGCAAACATTTTGCGTAACACGATTTCAATGACGTAATGTAAAAACACGTTAGCTCAGTGACGTTCGACGAGCATTAACTGGCATTGTACTTTTTTCATTTGTCAAGCAAACAAAACAAGGATGTATGTATTTAGTAGATGTGTAAAGTTTGCCGCGTTACGGGAGGTCAATTTAAAAATGGAGTGCAACGATCGTCTCGGGACGGATACACGATCCATCTATCCTTGGGCTCGTCTTGCCTCAAAGTTCGGAGAATTTATCCGGATCCCCTGCTCGGATGACATTGAGGGCACGATTTTTCTGAATAGAAATCTCGTTATCTCCGCAGCGTCTCGCTTTACAAGACCACGTGCGCATCTAGTTTACGCGGGACATCGAGTTACACCTGGTCGTATTTCACCTATGCGGACGTTTATTAAATTTAGCACGCGCCCGACCGGATCCCAGCTAATTGGTCGAAACGTTGACTGCTGGACCAACATCCATTAACCTCTTTGTCTTAGCTATAATTACCTTATCACCCGTACCCTTCTCAGCGTAATAGACAGCTCTAGAGGGAAGAATAATTCGTTCGCGTTCTTTGCGATTTAAATCTTTATTCGCTAGCATCGGACACTTGCTGCGTTAGAAAAGCGTTTGGAGAGTCTACGTAATTAATAGACTGCGGATCTTTATGCAAAATAAAAATCGACTGCATCGATTACAAGAAAAAGAAACCAAATGGGATGTTATTACTTTCCTTAATGATTTCAATAGAGGAGAAATCATATATTGACATCTTCAATGTTTAAAATTTTCCAACAATTTTGAATTTCATCTACTCAATTTTGCTATAAATGCATAAAGCATCCGCAGTCTAGTAATTAAACTCCGAAATTAAAATAGAACTATATCTTTGAGCATAAACTACCCTGGGATTTCATTCAACGAACAAAATACAAGTATAATTATCGTCACACACGCGCCCCTTTTCCATTTAATTTGCAGTATCGTCGGATACATTTGTTATTACGATCCCATCATATTTTTCCGTCGCGTCAATTTATTGTAACATCAAGGGACAAATGAAATTGCAAAATTGTCGGATTGATGAGAATAAAGTAGAACTATATTACCGAGACCATAAATTACGCATCCTGGGATTTCGTTCGGCGAACAACATAATTATCGTGATGCTCCTTTTCCATTTAATTTACCGCATTGTCGGACGCGTTTGCTTCTCGCTTTTCCCTGGCGGCCAACTCTCGCGTGCGCAAACAGCATAATAACGCGCAAAGGGGACGATCATTCGCGACCGGAAGTGGATTACAACAACCGTGCGGATGAGCAGCGGGCCGCGCGCGAAATGTAATGCGTGCAAAACACAGCCCCTGGCCGTCACGTCGTCCTATTCGCGTTGTTAACGACCGGCCCCGTGTATCGGCAACAAAGAACAATGGCCGGAGATGAGGAATAAAGGGAACGTTTAGAAAACACTTGCGAAACAATCGAGCGGGCAACGATCGATCGTGTGTCCCGCGTCCCGTTTATTTTGCGACTCTCGCGCACGGCACCCTCTTTCGCGTTGACGACGATTCGAAATAGGTAGAAGAGGAATCGACGAAAAAAACACACAGGTGAAAAACGCAGGAAAATCGACGGGATTGAAACACTCTAGCCGGGAAAATTCGATCGACCTTCCAAAGAACTTTTTCTCTCCTGTCGAACGCGAGCGAAAATTGAAATAAATGGATTCCGCGGTGAAGAGCAAAAAGAATTTCGTTGTTTGCACCGTGCACAATGCGTGCAGTTGATTGTGCTGTTCGGATTGGTTTTCTGTTTGGTCTATGAACCGCTCCGTACGATATCGTGTGCACCCGAGGTTGTAAAATCAAATTCTGCGCTCTGCAAATTAATTTCGATTTCGATCTTTGTTTCCGTATTGATCCTTTGTGTGCGAGGACCGTTTTAAAATAGAAATATGTTTCTTCGCGAATCGGACCGTAATTTGGGTGAAGAAAAATGTGAAAGATTGACAGTATTAAAGATATTGATGCACACATTATCCTCAACTTCTTCGAATTAGTAGAGGAAGAAACGCAGTTTTATTTTGGTCCCGCCATTTGTAATGAATGACTCTGTAGACGAGTTGCGAAGGTTTTCTTGTGGATTTTGTAAAGTAGGCGAATAAGAATGCCACCCAGAAAAGGATGGGCTGACCATTGAGGAGCTTGAGGAACGAAGAGCAACAGGCTTCTTTCTGGCCCTGTTCGGGCGCGAGGCTCGCGTTAATTCAAAAGAAGCGAAGGGGAAGAGGCGTGAAAGCGAGAGTAGCCGTGGCGGTCTATTTTCGAGAGGTCTTTGTTTCTCCTCCCTCGAACGGAGCAGGTGTACATTGTCCTCGCGATCGCGTTTCAAAAAGAAACGCGTCTTTTTCCAGTTGACCTGGAAATCTCACCCTTCGCGGCATCACGCGACTCGTTTAGGGTTACTCCCGCCCTAATAGAGATCGAGAGTGTCTGGATACTGTCTCGGAGTGTGCAAACAATTTCGTTGCGTTTTATATCCGATTATCCACCATTCAGAACATTAAACAAACTAAATATCATTTAACTATAGTTTTCTCAATTTAATCTGCAAAAAATCGATTTGATGGAAAGATGGATAATTAACTTGTTTAACCTCTTACCTATTCGTAACAATAGACTTTAACAACTTAGACTTAGACTTTAATAGACTTTAACACTGCTAAAGATTGCTGTACCACTTTACACGATTAAATATGTTGGTATCTAATAAATTACTCAAAATTTGGGTATTGTATGAGGTATTATATCTATTTCATATTCATAAAAAGAAAAAAATGTAGAATGGAGTTATTCTACAATAGGTCGGAAGATATGTTTAATTTTCGAGTTAAAATAGCTCCAAGTGCAAAGAGTTAAATTTTCATCAGAACCTTGTGAAAGTCTACACGAGCAAATAAACATGCATACGTTACGGAATCCTTACTATTATTAGGTCGGTAAAGGTCTACAGTTGCATGAACATATCCAGCATGCTATAATTACAGTGGATTGTGATAATATTTAGTGATTGGAGTTGAGTAGGCGAATAGTAATATTGAGCTGGCGTGGGTGGCGCTTGGAGAGGACGTTTCGAAGAAGTTCAAACCGTAAAGAGTAATCCCTGGTAGCGACAATATCGACAGAGAAAATTTTATCGGTGTGTTTTGAGTACGATACAATTTTACATAAATTGATTCCACTACGTAGGTGGTCCCGTCGCAACAGATGCAGGATCAGTTTACCGGGGCCCTTGGGTTGCATCTGAACGAATAAGTTGCACGGACCGATTGCTACCCTCTGTGACAAAGGTGAAGAAGAAGAGCAGTTCGAAGAACTGTAACTCAAGCGGGAAAGTTGAATCATCTGGCAGCCTGTAGACCCGTCTAGCCGAGATAGTAACCTAAGTCCCACACGTGCAATAGTAAAACGATAAGTTTCGGAGCATAATCTCGGCAGGAACGATATATGTATCGAGCATCGTCGGCCTCTTGTCGAAACAAGAAACCCCTGCGGACGATAGAGAGATACAGAGGGAATACAAGCGCGCGCGCGAGATCTGAATGATTATTAAAAGAATAATGTCGAACAATTTAAAGATAAATTATATCTTTTCCAAATCGATGGCGAATTTTCAATTTATTCTGTAATAGATAGAAACAAAGATTGTAACCACTTTTTAATAAAATCGTACGGAGGTAAAAATCGAACAACATTCATTCTCTATTGTGCCCATTGATCACGAGGACAAGAATCAATGTCATTATGTCGAGTAACATTCGGCCGGTAATAAGTAGCGACGCAAGAGTATGGTTGTTCTCGCATTATCTTCGCGTAGTGCGTTAGTCAGTGCCCGCTTCCTGTTCCGACCGTTCACCGTTATGTAATGTAATGGAATTTACATAACAGGAAACGGTAAACCAGATCCGAGCCGGCGAATTGTTCGCGTCGCAATGGATGCTGTTTTATCGTGAGCCCCTGCTAACTGGCCCACGATCGATATACATATACATACACGAAATAAGTTCGGGATTCTGCGTCAAATCGACGCCGCGCCGTTTTGGCGACACGACCAATTGCGTCGAAGTCACGAATAAATTGGAGGGCGCGACTGTGCGCCGCGAATCGAGTCGCGCGAATACCATCGATTTCATTCCGTCTCTTTGGCAACAATGTTCTCTTATTAGCGGACTGCAGACCTTTCTGCCAAATAGAAATTTTCGGCGCCGATTGCAACACACTGGCGGGTGTAAACATTTATTATTAAACTGCGGAATGAAAGTTCTTCACGGTCGTTGCATGGAACGGGAGCCAGAGATCAAATCTCTTTCGTCAATAGTGAAGAGGTACATTCGAAAATTTCTGATGGAAACATTTCTTTTTTAATAACAGCATTTATAAATTCTTTTAATGTTCTTCTAATATTTGTACTGTTTTCAATTACGCCCGATCATTCTTGTCGTAAATGCACAAAATCCGCTGTCTATCTGTCATTTTATTAATCGTTTGATGTGTCGAAAATGATGCATCAATGCTCTTACATTCTTTTGACGTTCCCAAACGTCAAACATTTCAAGTTTCATGTATGTATTTGTTCTTGTCATAACTGCGTAAAATCTGCAGCGTAGTTAGTACGAGTCGTTCAGACAATCAGTACAGAAGTAGTTATAATTTTTCATGGTCCATAAAAATTTTTAATGAAGTTGTTCGTTGTTTTATTGTCTACAGTCTACGTCTACACAAAATAGTTACGAGTACAGCGTTATATTTTTTTTACAATTTTCGAGGTATGTGAAGATAGATGGAAAATCTGTTCTTTTTTAGGGGATGTTTCCGAGGGATTGAGAAGGTCTCTTGCGCAAAGGGCAAAAGAACATTTTTCTTCGACTTACACGAACCAGAAAAAAATCCAATTTGCTAGCTTCGACACGTGTCTAGCTCGGTGAAAGACAGGGAGGTAAAAATCCGTTCGAACAAGAAGGGGTCGCTCCCAATAACGAGATCACTTCGTCAGCCAGTCTCGCGATGAAAGGGTTGAACGTCTCGATGTATTTCGAGCGGCTCGCGAGACATACTTGAATCAATAAGCAGGATTATTCGAGGTCGGGCCTCCCTCGGCAGCAGCGGCTTCTTTCGCGACCCACGCAGGGGAGGGATGATGTTTCAGCCGCGCAAACAGTTCTGTTTTCGACACACGCGAGAATTCCAACGGTGTTATGTAAACATCGCAATAAAAAGCGACTGGGTACGTCTCTCATTTCGTTCGTCTCGATTCGACTTGTCAGAGGACAAGCCCTCACTGGCTCGAGCTACTTCGCAGTAGCGAAATTAAGGTCGACGACCAGTCGTCGTCTCGCGAACCCTGATGACTCCTTCGATCCAGACGCGACGAGGAAAAAAAAGAGATTCGCTCGTGGGCAAGAGCGCCCACTCGTTTTTCTATAGTTCTCTCCTTTTTGCAGTCTCCTTTTTCACACACTCTCCTCTGTGCCCCCCCCCCCCCCCCCTTCGAACCTTGCCCGCCTTTTTTTCTTTTTAACCCTCGCCAGACCGACGCGCGACGGGGATGTCGCCGGTTGGCTTTGATTTAATCCGATGGAGTGGTAGACGATAATTGGAGAACCTGGCAAGTCCATTTTTTAGTGAAATTTCATTTTTACTTGTTGGAAGATACAGCGACCCCCATTAATATTCGGACACCTTTAAAAAGGTGATAAATTTTTTAATATCGGATCATACGAATTTTTTGAGGAGTTGAGAAGAATTAAATGCTACATGATGTGAAAAAAGTTTTTAAAATTGCAATTGGTACTAAAAATTGTATTTTACAATTTTTTCATGAAACCTGTTTCCTAAACAATAGCCGCTGGGATTTCCGTTAAAAATACGAACAATACTTTAAAATCATTCCAACCAGATTTCACGTAAAGTGATTAGTTTTTTTTTTTTATTCCTTTTGTTTGCGATATTCCAAATATCAGTTGGTCATGCGAATATTTTCAGTGCAAATACTTCCGATACGCTATGAAAAATTGAGTTACGCAATTGGAACGTTCGCAGCACTGATAGCTGCAGCAGCGCCGAACAAACGGCAATCAAGAAACGACGCGCGCGTTTTAATGGTCGCACATGGACATATTGAATTCTCCTGGAACCGTGTACCGTTTCCACAGACATCTGTTGCACGTCGTAGCCGCATGTATCGTTCGCATCGACGCGTCATGAAAATTATCGTCTCTCCGTTAATTATCTTCAATTACGGGATCGCGTTCAATATTAACAATTCTTCGCGCGGATGTTCTCTGTTAAGCTTCTTCCTCGATTAACCTGCTAGAAACTGAAGCCGAGCGAAACATTGCAACGCAGATGCAAAACTGATCTTGAAATTTTCTTTTGGGAAGCATGAAAAAATTCTGAAACTTTGTAGAAACACTTGATAAATTTAATTATTTTCTACGATTCTGTCTTTTCTCCTTAATTGTTTCTTTTATCGTCAGTCTCTCGAATAAGAACTTTTTTTTACACGTCACTGTAACAAAGTCAACGAGACTTCCGAATAGAGTCAACATATATGATTACAGTAGCAGTGCAAGTGGCAGTATATATTTTTTACATTCTCGAGTGCACCGTCGTCTGTGACGCATCGAACGGGAAGCTCAACAGGTTGAATCTGGATAATGAATTCACACGTATGCGTCACGTATTGCTCCTCGCGTACTATACAAATTGTAGGACTCGCATTTCAGACATATGACTCCATGCGTCTCCAATAATGTTTAAATTATCCTGTTACCTACGTGTCAACAAAATCATTATTCAAAAGTGGACCGAACAATTCACTGAATATAGACGTCACTCGTTCTAAAGCGATCTTGCATAACAATATCAAGAGCAATCTAATGTATTATTTACATTCAAAAGTCGTAACGACGGTACAGTGGGCTGATGCATATTCAAAAGTCGATCGCGTACGTCACTAAAATTGTTTTTACATACATGGTGTGTGGTTTGGGTTGAAGACAGTGCCACTGCGTTGAATTATTTTTAGAAAACCGATTTATCTCAGCTCGTTGCATGATTCCTCTCTTAATGACACATCGAACAATTCATAAATTAGTCATCGAGACACGCAGTCGCGAGGGCATCGTTGTGGGCTATTAAACCCACGAGAGGAGCCAGTTAAAACTAAGAAACCCGTTCAACAGGTTTCGAAATCGAACGCGTTGAATTTCATGAAACTTTGCACAACTCGTCCGGAGGAAACGCTCATGTTCTTGCGTGCAGTATTATCGGTTTGTTCGATAGAAATGAACGCTGCCTGTTAATTAACAGATTACCGAGGCGGCGCTCGCTTTTCCCACGTGTTCTCTCTCTCTCTCTCTAGGATAATGTGGCCTCGCATTCTGCTTATCCTCCATTCGACGGCCAACGTTACGTCTACACGTGTATTGATCAAGTTAATTATAAACGACAGCCTTTCGCGAACGCGTTATTTCCGTGTAATTGCGACGCGACGCCGATTAATCTTATTGACCGACTGTGATTACCGGATAAATTTAAGCCGCGAGATGCACTCGCGATTCACCGTGACTCGCAATAGAAATAGAAAGCGTCATCATCAGCGTCGAATGATCTCGAATGATTTGTACAGCATCTTAGAAGCTCTCTTTTTGAAGGGGTAAAATTCAATCCCGAACACTGTGGTACATTACGAATAAATCCTTTTTCTGATTTCAGGTAAGCAACCCTCTGAAATTATGGATATCGAATGCTTTCGTCGAACGAGACATTTACCATTCCCGCCTGTCACACGGTAATGTTAGTTTCCTTCCTAAATTTATTTTTTCTGCTACTATGCACAACATTGTGTTAGCATCGAAACTATCGTTTCAACAAAGCTGCTATTATCATTAAACTTAGATGATCTTTTCCGAGCAACGTAGGGTATAGACTCCTGCAATTTTCATGTGTACGGAGGATCTGCCAAAGAAAAATTGAAACTTACTACAACAATTAGACACATCGATCTTGATAAAATTGATGTGAGAGGTAGTACTTCGAAAAATATGTGGCTCATTGGCAATCGTCCTTGTTGAAGGGGTACGGAGCCGTTCTTAAAATTGGGGGTGAAAAATTTATCTTTCTAATGTGTAGAAATGTAGCATTTGGAATACTGTAAGAGTTCTCGGATAAGATCGTTCAGGTCTTGTTTGCTTAAGTTCGATCGTATCGAGGCCGGTTTTATGCACGAAGTACATCGACCGTTCAACCCCCGGTTCGATGAAAAAGATATTCGACGGCGCAACACGGGTGGACGACCGGTGTCACTGACCTTGCTCAACGATCGACCATGTCTGCGAGGTCCCCGTCAAGTTCGATTCCCCCAGGGAGCACGTTAATACCGTTACCCGTCGAATTTGGGGTGGGTTAATTCGATTTCGGAGTATAATGCATGCCAGAACGGGCCGGTCTCGAATCTGGCAACGTGTTTCGTTCGCCGACCTAATGGCGACGATGATGGGCCTCTTCGAGATGATCAATGCACCCTCAGAATCTTTCAACCCTTATCTAACCCTTGTAATGGTAACCAAGTGAGTAAGCAATTTGAAAAATTCAGTTATTTTAAAAATGTTCATCTTGAAGGTATACAGGGTGAACCACGGATCGTGACCAGTAGAGATTGTTCTGTTATTAGCAGTCCGATCGAAAATGTTTTTATCAGATATAGCATGATTTCAAGAGAGAGAAACTTTTTGTCAACTCTTCTTTTTCATGATTTTTCAAGGTCACCTTCAATTTTTTGCAAATACACCTATAATTTTTTACGACTATTTGTTATAGGATTTCAAGGAGAGTTCGGTAAGTATCATAACATAAAAAATTTGCTATAATCGCAAGAAAGCTTTTTTGGAACCATGCTATATGTGATAAAAACATTTTCGATCGGACTGTTAATAACAGAATAATCTCCACTGGTCACGATTCGTGGTTCACCCTGTACATTGATGTACTGGTATCTAAAGAGTGGACAGTCAGAGTCAATTTGGGGGTGCCTTTTTGGTTCCAGACCCGATCGAGTGCTCCGCGAGGAACAGAGAAGTGGTTCGGTTCCAAATCACGTCGCGCAACTGGGAAAGTTTTAATTTCCGCGTGTTAATTTCCCTTGTTCTCCGAGTCCACTGCTCTTCTTTCGCAACGTTCTTAGCCATTATCGGCCGCGATCCTTGATTCGAGGTTGCCTCTTATCATCGTTCGCTGAATAACCCACTGTCCTACTTACGCGGTATCGATTTTACGAGACCATCTGAGACCATTCGCGGCCTCCGCGAGACTTCTTTACCTCCAGTGTCGCCCCGCGAACTTACAACAACTTCCTTTCTAGTGAATGGAGCTCGTACACAGTTCCTGTTGCGAAGATCATTATCGAGTTACCGTGCCTATCCCGGGCTTGGGCATTATCGAAATAAATTATTTGAAACACAATCGTTAAGATAATATATTATCCTGTTTGGCTACATGGCACTTGAAATAATCATATGTTAGTTTTTTTTAATTATTTCATTGTTTGAAGTTCAAATGAAATTCTGCTGCATGAATGAATTCTATTTTGACCACCGTTATCAATAACGATCATTAGTTACTTGATAAATTTCTTTGTCGTTCATACTTCCTTAGAAGAAGGAGGAATATTACATGTATTGTTTGCCTGGGAATATTGACCAATATTTTGTAGCGGGTTACATCTTGAAGCACAATTGGAGCGACGAAAGGCTCAGTTTGCTGTGAACAGAGCCTAACATCCGCAGTTCGTCGGCCCAAGGCTTGCTCAGCTTTCTTTCTTGTCGTCTGGTGGAGTTAGCTGCGGGTGTGCGTCACTGAACGCGCAGGAACAGCGAAAAAATGGGGTTGCTGGCCAAACTTCATCCCCCGCAAGCCTCCATCGACTTTCATCCCCACCTATCGACCCCCACGAACTGTCTGCGTTCGCGTGAACGAGGTGAACGTACTCCCACGCGCCACCCACCGCAGCTCTATGATGTCACGAGCCGCGTCTACGTCATCGTTACCGCGTCACGCTACATCCCCGCAGCCCCGAAAGAGCCGGTTCCCGGTGACGTCGTCATCCGGAGCTCTCTGCGCGGAGCTATACGTATTCGATCGAGAGAGGATTTTAACATCCCACGGGTCGTTTGATCTCGACAAAGCTCGCTGGAACCCGCTCGAGCGTGAATAATAGCTTTCGTTTTGAATTGCAATTTTTGATCAGGTTTTTTTTCCTTCGTTGTGTTTCGCTCCTTTGAACGATTCGACGTGGGCGGTGTCGTTTCAGGTGGTCGATTTAGAGTGGAAGGTTTGTTAAATGTTTTCTTTTTTGAACGTTTGTCGGGAAATTGATTTTTCTGGAGTTGATGGAGATGTTTTATTTTCGAGAGTTTTGTTTTCGAGAGACCCATTATTGAAGACTCTTATTGAGTGTTTTACATTGCGTTGTAAATTTTTTAAATTTATACGTAGGACGAATACATATATAATCGTGTGGTTATAAATTGATTGACGAGGTTGGAGCTGTTCTACGAAGCGTGCTCCGTCATTTAGAATTTTTCAAGCGAAGAACCGAGACACTGTCGCCGAAGTTATTTTTTGTGTCTGGGTTTACACATCCTCTGCCCCTCCAATCCTTTCCAAAGCACTATTTATAAATCTCCGATACAAGGTAACTCGGTAGAACCCATGCGATCTATTTGGTTCGACTAAGGTCCTTGGCTAAAGTACTTTTCGTAAAAACTCGGAGTCGTCTATAGCACGGTTCTCGCGACATTCCGATGCTACATTCGGTTCGCCTCATTCAAATCGCAATCTCAACAGTTTGCGAATCTTGCTATTATCCATCGAACAAGGTATACTCGAACGTCCAACCTTTCAAACATATCGATCAACCTTTAACTTAAAAAAAGACATTGTTAATGTTCTTAACTTCTTAAAAGCTACTGATTTATACAACAAAATCTAACCTTACTACCACACATCTCAACCGATAAATTAAGCCTTTCACACTACACTATACATATATATAATCCACTGGTGTATAGTGTATCAGTGTATCAGTGGTGTACAGTCCTTCGTGGTCGCTAATAACCTAGCTGTTGACGCGATCTTAATAAATAAATAAAAAAAGAATCGCAATCTGTTTCGCCCAAGACCGGCTCGGAGAGTAAAATACAAGTATAAGGGCCGCCAATTATCGACTTCCGCCGATAGATTACTATACTAACAGCTTCGCGAAAAGGAGGAGAAGATAAATTCGGAGCGTCTTCGCTCGATGATAAACACCCCGACAGATCTATCGATCATCCTCGTTCATAAAGCATGAGGCAGAGACGCGAATACGCGTTTGCGGGTCGCGACGCATCGGAGAAAGATAATCGGTGAAAAAGAAAGCGGTTCACGAGTCACGATAGGACACGTGCAGCACACGCGTATCAACCGGACCCTTTCACGACTGCACGCTATTGCATGGCGTTGCATAAGGTTGCATAGCTTCGCGTGGCCGACCATTGCATCGCGCAAGACTGATAGATTCCCAGCCACGGCAGACTTACGAATTGTCGCACAACGTTGCGTGCTCCAAAATGTCACAGTTGTGCTGGCACAGGTATGCCAGTATATATGCCTGTATGCACTGAGACTGCGGATTTTTATGCATTTCTGATGCATGCGCAACGAGAGCGACAGGTCCGCTTCAACCTTATCCGGTCGCGTCCTTACTCTAATTCTAATTTTAACTTACCAACTTTCTAAATTGGCTGCGACCAGTTTTTATGACAGTCTGATTGAAAGGAGACTGTCTGAGAGGGACAGACTTTATTTAGAAATATTACTAGAACCATTTCTAAGAAATTTTTATCCTTTCATGTATGGATTGGACCTACAGGATTTACGAGCAAACTTGCTGTTTTTTGGCAAGGACAAAATTCATGGACGGTTGGAATTGGAATGAACTCTTGTTTTTCTTGTATCGTACGCAACAAAACAATGCAGTTGTTATAGCGCAAAGAACTATATTTATTGGAACTTGACCGAACATCGTTTTGTCCTTCACGTTTATAAGTAGACTGCGGATCTTTATGCAAAATAAAAATGTTTTGCAACGATTGTGGGCAGCAGGAGTTGAATAAAAATTTATTCCATCGCTTAATATCTAGATTTTTTACATTGAGAACATCATAACAATATTCTTAGATTTTTCTAATCTTCTTCTGTTTTACATCTCACCCAGCCAATTTCTTGATAAATGCATAAAAATCTGGCAGCTGCTAATCACCACGAACCTAATCAGAGGCGCTCAGGGGGTTGTCCGCCATTGAAAGAAACCATACCCCGATCCGTCCTGATGCACTTGTTGAAATCTCAAGGCCACCCAGTTGTCCTCGGGTATTCTCGCGTGCCTATTTAGGGGAAAATGCTTTTCCCCGCTCCGATCCGATTAGGCATAACAGTTCGAGTAGAACTATCGTCGTCACCCCCGCCTCCTATCTGCCTCTCTTTCGCATATATTTCTCATTTATGGTAATCCGAAGTTACTTAGCACCGGTGGTAAAATCGATCTCTAAATTAACGTTCCCCGGAGAGTAACTACCTTGGCCGACATTATTGGTCACTGTTACGAAACGCCGCGCCGGCAATCATAACGTGCACCGGGGACCGCTTCAAGTGCGTGCATACGCGAGGGACACGCGTATTGATTCATACCACGGAACCAGTTCGTTGCAATTAATATTTTCCGATTGCACGTTTCGCTGTTCTGTCAGCTGTCCGCGGAACTTGTTTTCCAGATCCTGATGCACAACCTTCGCAATGGCAGACTGCGGATTTTTATGCAAAACGACAATTTACTACGTTGTATCTACGTTGTGTCTACGTTGTTTCTACAATTAATTTCTTGTAATTGCATTAAGAGTTTGAAAATAATGCGACTGTATTCTTATAATCGATATTTTTATTCTTTGGGCTTCAAACTCATTTTTACTCATTTTTGTTATGAATGCATGAAATCCGAGGTCTTCATTGGTTGTTCGAGGTCAGCGGGCGGAGCATCCTCCCTTGGAAATACTAAAAAGAATTATTTGTTTGTCCTTGTTTAGCTTCCAACATAATTTTAAAACAACAGGTCGTCCTTTTAACCCAACATTACAAAAATAAATTGTGTCGATATTTTGAGGGATAGTTTATTCAGCGAGGAGATGAATTGATGAATTAGGTATTTTGAATATACTGATTGCGAGATTGAGTGCAAGATGAACGCTCGAAATAATAGAAGATGACCGTGCCATTTCTCTCATTCGAAGAACATAAAAGAAAATCAGTTCTCTTCAAGTCCTCGAGGTCTCGATATACTCAGCCTCAAGTGCGCGATGAAAGTAGTCCAATCGATGTGCTTTGATGTAGCATGGAGGAAGGTTAAAAAGTTGCCGAAGGTGAAAGTCTCCGGTGGATGTTCGGGAATTTCTCGCATCTGAATTTCTACCAGACTGTTGGCTGCGCAACCATGATCTGCAGTATCTGGTGCAACCACTGTCAATCTTCCCAACACCTCTGATCCACATAATAAAACTCAGTCACTTACTGAAAGAATCGACGAAATCAATACAATTTCGTTTTGTTCCATCAGAACCCTTCTCAAATTAAAAGAATTGCTACAGTGTACTTCGTAAAACACAATTAATTTGTTCCTTTTTCAAAAAAACATGATAATCTGAAAGAACATCGCTTCCTTCGGAACTCTAAAAATTAAAAACATTACAAACTTTATTCAACCGTAGTCAATTTTTTTCCTAAGTACACGATAATTGTCTAAAAAAACTTGCAACGATTAAAATAACTTCGTCCTGCGACAACTTGCGGTACAACTTTAATGAAGCGTTCCAGTCCAGAATTCCGCATAAAAGTATGCGAACAACTTCAACGCAGTCCGTACTCCAGAAATAATCTGTTTTACATGGAACCATTATACCGATTACATGCAACGATTATACCGATATCGTATCGTTTTATCGAATACCTCTCGATCTATTTGCAGGCGGTTTCATTATCAAAATTTAGGCTTATCTCATTTAACCAGAGTTGCCAGATTAAGACTAGTGTCCCCACTCTACCTTCCCCTTCTATGACGCCATTTCCCCATGCTTCCCCCACGATCCGGTCACGTGACGCGTTCCGTCCCTGTCGTGCATATTTCACAATGTCACGTGACTAATTCGGTGCTGGCAGAGAGGGGGTAATTTTTTCCCCTCAGTTCCAGTCAATTCCCCTGATCTGGCGACTCTGCGCTTAGCCCGCATCCTACTAAATGCGTGAAAGGCAACGAACAGGAAACAAGAAACGTCTTTGATCGCCGATAGCGAACGAGAACCCACTGATTGCTTTATCATTACATTCTGTCCATCGTGGCGAATAATTTTTGCCATTCGCCCGTAATAATCTTGTGCGGCTGTCCATGCTCGTGTTTCATAGCTCGTTGGTCGTTTTACCGGAGCGATGAATTTTGCGAAATTTATCAGACGGTGTTTATACAGTTCGTTTTTCGTTGAGTAATACCAATATCCGATTAATTATTGGCTGTTTTAATGGCGCGTGTTAACAAATTCGAAAACTGGGCGTTGGTTTAATATAATGTATTTTGTTTGGAAAAGTTTATGAATCGGATAATTGGATCGTTTTGGTTGGCACACGTTTTTACATGCACATATACATTGGCAGAAAAATTCAAAACAATTTTACGGCTCAATTGAATGAAATCTAAAAATAGTTGGATCTATTTTCACATATGTTAGGAGTTGTTAATCGATATCGCTGCAGCGTTATATTTGAACTGTGCAGAATAATCAATTTTATTTAAAGGATGAGCAAGCTCAACAGAGTGAGGAAGGATCGATAGAGATTAATTGTCCATAAATGATTTTGTTAGAATCGCTGGAATCGAAGGAATGTCTGCCGATATTGGGTTCGATGTTTAACTCGTAACTACTTAAAAATTTATTTTATTCGACGACAAGTTTATTCATAGAAGACTATTGGCTAATTCATCTTTCATAAAACACTTTGAGAACCTCCAATTTTATCTTGACTGAGCGCCTGACAAATTTATTCATAGGGAAGTATCACATTCGCTAATTCAACTTTTATGCAAATCTTCGAAAAATTAAATTAATTGCACGATGACGAATTTACTTCACCTTTTATACAAATCTTTGAAAACCTCAAATTTTAAATTGACTACGCGATGGCAAATTTATTCCCAGAAGACTATGACGCATTCCCGGATCACCGTGTCGCACAAAATCTACGTCAGAATGTCAAGAGCCTTAAATTATAAGTCAGAATTAAGAATTTGCAAGGCAGAGATGAAGTATTTAGGAATCGCGTTGTGAAGTATGCGCATAAACGAGTGACTGTGCCTTTTTACAATCATTTCCTCGGCGTGTTGCCACTCGTAAAAGAAGCTATAAGCAACGTTAAATCCATACACCGCGGTATCCCAGGCCGCAGAACAAGATTCCGTCTGTATGCAATTGCATCGCGGGAGGTTGATGCCGACTCGGAACGGAATTACGATGCACACGGTGGAAAATCCGACATAAACGGTTCCGAAACGATAAGAGGCCGGTGCACATACGTATATTGGTGCCCGTCGATTGTGCACCGGTTGATCGAAAGTCGGCTCCTTGAAAACGCAACCCGCGGGGCTTCTACTCTTTTATAACGCTTCGTTCTTGCATACCAGCTGGCTCCACGTTTAAACTGCATCTGCATAGTTCAACCGTCTCAACTGAAATGCAAGAAATCCTTTATTCCATCGAGACATCGTTATTTTTATCGGTAAAATGTTACAGTGCCGACTAGACCGACTTACAAACATATATGTCCAATATAATTTTTAGTTGATTTTTAATGTCTCATTTTGACGGAAGAAATATTTTTAGTTGATTCTTGTGTGTAAAATCTTTTAATCTGTGCAGATGGGATTATTTTTGTAAGACGAAATCGTGTACTGAAGAAGTATAGAAATGAAATGAAGGAAAGTGGTGTGTTTAATAAAAACTAATAATGTGTTTAAAAATTATTCACAGTCACAGAACTGCATAAAAATGCATCGAATCATCAGCCTCGTGCCAACGAGCCAGCGTTATATTGCACATTGAACCGTTGAAAAAATAACTGTAGGATGAATAGTGTCGATATCTACGAATGAAATTCCGTTTAATTGGAGTTATGTTCATTTTCGTACAGATTATTTCATAAAGCAGGGATTCGATGAAAAGTCAGAGTAAGTCGAGGAGTGCGCCGAGCCGGAAATGGAACCGGCACTTTGTTAATCCTTGTTAAAAGTTTTAGTTCTGCCGTGTTTGACGCAATTGCGTCAACCCGTGAACGCGTAAAATCCTCTGTTTATTAATAATTCTTTTAAAAAATACATATTTTTAACGTGTAGACGGCTTTTCCACGAGAGGTTCGCTCACAGAAACGTCAACTACGGATCTGCTTTCGTCAACGAATTTAATTTCTGTTTATCAATTCGTGATTCAAGGGTAAAATGAGTTTCTATCGAACTAAGGTTACGGCGCGGCGACGATAATACGACGATTATGCGATACACTGCCGTCATTCAACAGAAATCAGATAAGATCTTTGTTAGTCGAATGACAGAGGTATTAAATTTAGCTTAAAAATTCTGAGGATCGCGAGCACTCAAAGGGTTAGAACGCTACAAAACCGAGGATCTTTCTGCTTGAAAGATCGCGAATTTGTGCTCCCTTTTCTCGTCCGTGAAATGATCGATGATTTCGAAGCTACTGCACCCGCAGCTCTCCCTTTCTCTCCTATGCGAATTGCGTGGACATTGTGAAATTTTCCGAGTTGTCGACTCGTTAAAATAACGACGGACAATAAGCAGAGACAGTTGTTCGTCTGCGAATTATTTTTAGATCGGCCTGGAAGACTTTCTTGAATACTGAATGCCCTCGTTGTCGCACGGCGATCTCCTTGCATCCCATGAATTATGCATCGTTTTTTCTTCTCGTTATTTCCTGAAACGCTCTCGATCGCAGCGCACCGAAAAAAAAATGTTTGCCAACTTTCGATGGATCGATCATTCGCTGGAATTAAGCGATCGAATGAACAAAATTAACTCTAGAACTACCAGATGGGTCTAAATAACTTGTTTTAAATAAAAATGTTTGTACGAGAGATTGTTGAGAAAACTTCCTTTTCGAGCACAATCTTATTCGACATGTTCAAATGTGCAGAGAAGTACCAGAACAAATTGTGAAGTATTTCTAAAACGTGAGAAGTAGGGAGAAGTTTCTTGGAACCGTAATTGGAAGTTGATGTTGAAAATTGTTGACGCACGTCGCGACGATCTGTCAAGATGGTACCGTTTTGCCCCATCGCACGGTGCCACATTTACGATCCGCAGGCTGCACTTGTCCCCCGTTCACTTGTATCGGAATTAACGTAGCCGCCATGCGACATTATTTATGAATTGGGAAGCATCGCTGATAACCTATATCGAACACGCGAAAATCGTATATTTCGGTGTCAACCGCCGTGTCTAGACAGATTAAGATATGTCACACTAGTGGTTGGTTTATATCCAGTATTTTATTATTTATTTTCCCCAGAATGTCCTGTCGTCTGTCGTATTTCTGAGAAACATCAAGGAAGAGATATTTGATAAATAAAGATAACATCTCCTCTATTTCTAGATGTACTTCTAGTTCTAGACTTGGATAAATCTGGGAAGATAAAGGCACTCCTGCGTTTCTGCCGACTCTTTTCCCTATTCCTTGTTGGTAGTGATCTGTAATTATGTATTGTCATAAATTGCTTCATGTAGAATTTCTACTTCCTCTGAAGTTTCCCGTTGTCTGCCATATTTACGGATTAGACAATGAACACAAGCAATTTAATCAATCTAGGGATATAAAGATACGTCTTCATTTCTGGTATCATTTTCCCCTGTTCCTCGTTGTCATTGATCTTGAATTCAAGTATTTCGTCATTGATTGCTCTATCTTGAGTTTATATTTCCTCGAACCTTTCCTCGATCATCACAGACAAGCACTTTCATTAATCTAGGAATATAAAGATACGCCTTCGATTCCGGTACCACTATTCCCTAGAATCTCCTGTGCCAGTGAACGTTTCCTCATCGTCCGGAATATTTTATTCAGGAAACAGCAATGAGAAAGAATTGAAGGAAATCTCGGAATATTTCAAATATTTCAGAACACGCAGGGGATCTCTCAGACACGCATAATTTTCCATTAATTCCCTCGCAGATAAAAATGCTAACGCCTATTGATATACTTGTCATGCCGCAGATAAAAAACGAGCTGGTATGAATGCTTATTATTCGCGTCTTTATCTTGAGGAAGGTCAATGCACGACCTTGTTCATTCTCCAGTTTTCCTCTTATCTGTCACTCTATGTCGAGACCCGATACTCGTCAGCCATCGAGATCATCTTCTCGCGCGTCTTTTCGCGGCAACTGTTCGCGCCGCAAAATCTCGAGCCAATCTCGCAAAAAGGAAGATACTGCTGCGACATATATACACGATTGCCAGCAATTATGAAACTAGTGCAAGCCAAAATTCCAAGCGAATCAATCTTTTTGCTCGTTATGTATCTATTGTCATGGTAAAATATTTCTTTATCGTCCTTACAAACAACTAATTTGTATGTTCCAACAGTAAAGCTATTCAAATAATTTTCGCATTGTGTGCAAGTAAAGGCACTAGTAAATTACTTGTTACGTTAAATTATACGGTGACTGTGCACATTTCCGCAAATTTATATGTTTGTAGATAAACTGTATATATTTAACTTCAGTTATCTACAAATACATAATACCTCGTATCTGGCTGACATAATCACCATGTAAATACCGAAAGATGTACAAATGTACAAATTTCTTTTTACGAGGTGGTCGGGACGTCAGTTATCGATCGGGCAGCCGCGCGAAGTTCCCCGAAACGTAGGTCAAACGCAACAATTGCTGCGGGCAGACTTATCGACTTGTTCACGCTCGAGCGGCGATCGCAGCCGTCGCTGTCGGTCGTGCGAATGACGTCACGGTGTGGCGGAGCGGCGCGATTGGTCCGCGACAAGGCGAAACGTCACGGTCACGCCGGTGGGGATGAAGCGTGTGCCATGGTGGCAGAGGTGGGGGGACGCGGCAGAGAGCGGTCTCGGCGTTGTGCTATTTTCATCGGCGCGCTACGCTACCGCTGGCCCAGATTCGATGCGATCGTCACGGAGTATACCTGACGTCCGACTCTGCCCGCGAGTTCGCTGGGCCTCCCGGCTCGTTCATTCTGATCGAACATCCGTAACAAGTCCGGCACAGTTCGTAACCAGGCTAGCTACGTATCCGCGAAGCTGCGAAAGTCGTTTTCAAACTCTTGGAAGTTCCGTACTGAACTCTGTTTGCCACTTGTGGCCGGCTCGTGGCTGACCGTGTGACCTGGCGGAGCCACGCGCACCAGTGCAACCTTGTTCTCTACGATACTGCAACAGTGTTTCGAAGTGCACGTAAGATGTGACTCCCCAAGTGCCGTGGTGCTCTCCACACGCAGTTTTATTGACATCACAACCGTGTGACAAGAGTTCACGCCGTACCCATACTACCCGTGGTACCTGCGCCTTTGCTACATCATTGCGCGCTGAACACTGGGCTAGAGCGCACGCGGAACATTGGACTGCGAGCCCGACGTCTGGGTTCTTCGTCAAATGACCTCAAGGTAGGTCTGATTACTGCACAAGGCTAACGAATGTCGCCGTACCGGCGCGGCGTCAATCGGGTGCAAGGGGATAGGTTAACCTGAACATTTTTATCCTCCAAATACAGTCGGGGACAATATTAAGTGAACACTCTTGAAAATTAGTCTAAATGAGTAAACAAAAATTTTTGTTTAGATTGCAATTGGTAGGAATCAAACAAAATTTTAGAAATGATGTTTTTTCAGCAATTTTATCTGAGCCCGTAACGATAAAGAAGTCGTACGTTTAAAGATGAGAGCTTAAGGGTGAATTCGCAGATTTTTTCAACCCTGTCAAGACATTTCGCCCTTAGCTCATTGCAACATTAACCGATTTCGATGAAATCTTCAGTATGCATGTAAGTTACCGGAATCTATGAAACGCATTTTTTAAATTATCGTTACAGGCTTAGATAAAAAATAACAGATTAAACATCATCTTTAAAAGTTTGTATGACTCCCACCAATTGCAATCTAAACAAATTTTGTGTATCTGTACTTCAAACATTTCTTGGCAATAACATAGAAAAGAACGCAGGTTTATTTTTCAACATTTCAAAGCAGTCTCAATGTTTTACGGCTTGCCGCAACGTGTAAGGCGATTAATGTTAATATCACGAGTGCGATTGAAAATGCGCGAGACTATTTACTATTCGAAAGAGTATTTTACTCCTGTTATAACCTCCCCTCCGCGATCCCTCACGTGGCCGAATTTTCGACGATTACACGCTCGAAGGCTCATTCAAGCCTTGCCTCTCTCATCGCAGAAACCGAACAGGTCGCACGTTCCTTGGCATTACGGATTGCATCGGCGCGAACCGCTGCCAGGTACTGATTATTAAACTGTGTAAAGGAAAACCTGTTACGACATGGGATTATTTATCATCCGGCTTTTTTTCTGGTTACGTGATGTAGAGGGTAGATCGATACCATCGATAAATACCGAACGCGTATTTCGACGGTCGAACTGCGGCGCCAATTGCTTCGAATTTAAATTAAATATGGAGACTCGCGCTCTTTTTTTGTTTGGTTCTGTATGTTTGGCGACAAAGTTCATCATTGTGAACACGAAAAAAGAAGTAAACAGACGAATGGAATGCACTACTGTGCTTCTCGTAACTTTCCTTGTTATTCCTCGTATGTTGTTTCTTGATCTTTTTATATTCTCTCGTTAACCTGGTATGAATTGGCTACAATAGGCGGTAAAAAGCGTTGGGTACGTGTGAGTCATATGCAAGTAGAATATGTCGAAGATCAGAAATTGCCTGTAGCGAAGTATGTAACTTTATATTAAAAAGAAATTAATTATTTATTTCAATTAACGTCCGAGGCCGAAAACTATGAAATTTAATCTTTTATTTACTCCATTTTTCTCAGCTTCTAATCAATCATTGTTTTTAATGAATATTGCTGATACAGAATTTAAATAAAATTAAGTTTGAACATTGTTTATTTGGTTAACATCGTAGTAAGAGTTTAAGCGGGAGATTGAAGTTTACGTTCATTGCAACGGGTTAATTGTTCGGGCAGTCGTTCGGAAACAGTTGTATAGAAATAATTTCCAGGCCTGTTGCCGACGTTTTCCCCCATATGTCATGGTTCTAAAACCGCCGTTGCGGCGTACTAAGGCGAGTGTGATCGATCGACCGATTTTTCTCTCCGGCCTGCTCGTTATTGCTAAATGCGGAGCCGGCACGTGGGAGGATACGTGTCCGCAACCGTGTCCATTCGCTGTTTATCAGACTCAGTTATGAATTGGTACAGTCTCTCGAACAGTTAATCGGCAACCATTCTTATAACTATTTTTATCGATGCCTCTCTCTCTCCAGGCACATTGAACTTACGCGTGACCCGTAACGTCTCGAAACTTAAGCAATAGGTACTTATCCTCTAACGTCACTTCTCAGTAGAAGTTTCCTACGAACTTCCCCATTCACGATTCCAAAACGACTTGCACATCTAATTTGTCCTTTTAGAAATATTAAAATTAGAAATATGTTTTTCTGAGAAATTTTTTCAGTGAACTTTTTTGCAGATCTTTATGGAAAATGAAAAATGTTTGCATTGATTGCAAGACACAGGAGTCAAATAGAAATTTCTTTCTCCTTTTAATTATCTTATTAAGCTGAAATTAATACACTGACGTCCTCAAATCTTACATGTCCATTTTTGTCATAAATGCATAAATTCCTCCGCAGTCTAATTATAAGACAATGTATGCCACTTGCGTTTAGTGCTCGGAAGTTCTAATGTTATTATAGTTCATCGAAATAATGGAAGATAAGTTTTTCAAAGTATTTTGCTAACTATGGCGCAGCTATTTATACCAAAATTGTTACAGATGGTGAGAAACTAGAGGCATATTTCTCTTCTGAATAATTTTAAGCAGTTGTGCTATGTACTTTTAACTATTTTATCCCTCACTGATGGGTACTTTCGACCCCGAAGAATCGAAACCCAATTACAAATAAAAATTTGCCAGGAAGTTCTATCGCGTCTCTTCCGGCGCTTGCAGAGTCTGAAGCGAAAATAAAATGGTTCGAGTTCCGTCGAAGCTGCCAAAATAATTCGTGCCGCTCTCAGCGAGTCGCGGCGCGTTTTCGATGGCAAGAATTATTACGCAAGAGCGTCGTTTACCAACTGTCGCAGTCTAGCTGCGTCGCAAAATTCAATTGCATTAGAAACTGTTTGCGCAGTGTATTGCGTTTTGGTGCACTTGCTACGGAAGCTGACTGCCTTGGAAAGACAACAACGAGCACACCTGCGGACGTTACGTCGGTAACATAATCGTCTTAGAAATCGCGTTCCCAGCGGGTGACCTTGACTCGCGCCAGAACTTGTGAATTTCGACGGCTATTTTTGAGCCGAACAGACGTTCGTAATCGACGGACATGGTGCTTCTTTTTATCTTGCTTTCACGGTTCGATCGAAAGAATCCCGCGTTAACCTAACCGTTGCTAGCAGCTATGGATCGCGGAGACGCTAAACCGCAAACAGGGATAGATGACGCTACGATGGGAAATTAGAAATTTTTTTAGCATCTTATTCTTTGAGTCATGTCACGCTTGAGCGTCACGCGACGAATACATGATATTTCTTTTGATAGAAAATGCTCTTGCGCGTCGGCACTGTGGTTGTAGTTGTAGCTAGCCTCGGCTTGGATTACTAATGATTATTTGATTCAGTGTATATAGATAATGGAGATAGAGTTGAATTTTTTTAGAGAAATATTCATCAATATCGATCGAGATACACTATCAAAAACGTACCTCCGACGGTCGATATATTATTCAAGACCTAGAGATAGAACAAAAAAGCACTGCGGTTTTTCTATTTGGTGGGCACAAAACAATACTGAAATATTTTCCATCGATGCTCAGTGGTTCTTGTCAAAAATGGATACTGAAATTTTTCACAGGAAAATCTAATCCTCTATTGACTGCGTTTTTACCAAGAAAAAATTTGATCATACCTTTGCTGTACGTTTTGAGATATTCGTAGAGGTAGATTGTATTGTATAAAAATGTTATCATTTATAAAAAAAGACTTTGGTGGTAAGACAGTCCATGATGACTTTATAGTATTAAAAATATCAGTTGATCATTTTTCAAATCACGAATATTGTAATGAACCATTTTTTTTAAAAATACTTTCATGATTTATATGATTAGTGAAGCAACTATTTTACGAGCATTTTTATAAACCGCTGAATGATGTCACGACTATATGACCATTTTATCAGACTGTTTAATGAATAATTCCAAAGGAGACGGTGTAAATCTACACTAATATTTGCAACACTAGAACAAATTGAAAACCAGTTTCAGCTAGCGGGGCTACATTGTTTGAACTATAGAGCATGCCGACAAAGTTGACACGGACGCCTGTTAGGCAGTCTATACATACAGTTGCTAGACTATAGCCAAGAAATGTTTGAAATTCTTCGAACCAATTGAACAACGTTACCGCTGCGAACTGGTTCGATGACATAATTTCTTCAGCCTCGAACTGGAACACACGATCTACGAACGTGTCAGAGAAGAGACCGATTGAATAATCGCTTCTTGTGCGTGCGCTATCTTCGATGGCTTGAGATTATCCATAGTTGGTAATATTATAATTATCACAGTTGCGGCTGACTGACCTTATTTTTGTCTTGTCTGGACGTCTCAAAAAAGCAGACACTCTTCCCTAAATATTTTCTAACCACTTCTAGTGATCGCAAAACAAAAGATCCTAGCTAAAAAATGGGTCTAAAAAATGATAAAAAATTTACTAATCATCTTAAAGCTCTCTTCGGATTATATTATACCAGATAAACAAATTCTCGATTGGAAGAATCAGGAGAGATACTTCATTGTTTAACAATCGTAATATATTGAAATTCTTTCAATACTTTCAATCGTTTCACTGATTTACACTTCATCTTCGAATTTTCGTCACAAATTGATTCGCGATGAACGTTGAAGCATTTCGAGGGAAAAATCGATGTACAATCGAGACCGCGGTTATTCATGGGAGCCTTGTAATTGCTTGAAAAACGATATTTTCGCGGGTTTCCGCATCGGATCAGGAGTCGAGAATCATGTTTCTCGGACAGCATAAACCGGGATACGGTTTGTTGTTTGGTTCCACGTCGGGAATCGCGAGATTGCGGTGAACCGTGACAAAGAGCGCAGTCCCGTGTTACATTTATAGATCGAGGGATGGCGAGACGGGGGATGCTCTGTAAACACGTGCTTGCCGAATAAATATAGCGCATTCCAAATGTCAGGATCATGTGCATCGGCTGCGGGATGCACTCGAATACCCGTTTCCCAGAAAATGACGATGCCTCTGATCGGGTCACCGGAGCTTGGAGAATTAATCGACTGATCTATTCTGTGGAAATCTGGCTTACGAACCTCTACGCTCATCCCCAACTATGAATCCGATGCACTTGTGGCATTTGGAAGTCTGTAAGAGACTGTAATGTTTTATCTACCTAATGATGAACACTTGATGATAGACGAGAAATCTTGGTATTATTTAAATCATTTACAATTGGATAGGTCTATTTTTTGATTGAATGTTAATTCAATATGTGCATAACAGTCTAATTATATTTTTGAATTAAAAACTATATTGAATTATTTCGTGTTAAAGAGTAAAAATGTAAAATTCCACCAATATTAGGATAAAAATCTGAAACCAGTCAGTCTGATCTAACAGCGTTAGCCTTAAGAAAATATCATTTCGCCAGGCAAATATTTCCGTCTCCTCACAAAGCGGTCAGCAGATATTTACGCAATCGTGATAGAGGGATTGATACTCTGGATCTTGAAATTGATCTTAATATTTCAAAGTTTTCATAGAGACTCTAGAGTTTCATAGAGACTTGTCACTATCTTCACGATCGTGACAAGGTGAAAAAAGCAATTGATATTGAACCTTGAAATTAATCTGGGTATTATATGATACAACGATTGTATCTAGTAATTTTTCCCCGGAGCTTAACTCTTCGAGCTTATCTAGAGGAATCGTGTAGGATCAGCAATGGCTAAGCCAATATTTTACCATCCAGGCGATTTATGGTTCTATGAAAACCGCGACTAATAAAAGTCAGAGAAGATCGCCGGGATCTGTCTCGGTATTTCTTCCATTGGTCGCGATCGGAATTGCATAATGAATTACGAAATTAAATATAGAAACCGAGGAGAGACTGTCTTCCGTCTCGCGCCATTTCCGGTTGACGAGGAAATAACGTCGCGTCATGATTCAATGCCTCGCTATTAATTTCCAACGAGCGCCGTTTCCATCCCGCTGAAAAGCACGGAAAGTTCGCTAATTAATTAATTAGCGGAGAATCAGCGAAACGCGCGGAACACGAGTAGAATATAATTCTTGACTTTAAGAGTTCATAGAACTACCAAAAGAGAAATAAGTCATTTTCTTATCTTTTTAGGAAGTTCAAAAGAAAATTATGGCGCAGAAATTGCAAAAACTTTTAAATTAGTTTTTAATCGAGGTTTATTATATGGTAAGGGGTTGAAATGAACTCGTCCGGTTACTGGTAATTTTCGAAGAATTTTTACCATTTTTGCCATTACATATAGTTGTTAATATTATTTACAGTTTACAGTAATCTGCTCACAGGGAAATTCCTTTTCGTCACAGACGTTTTCTTTCGCACCATCCGATAAATTCTTTCCGACGCCGATACTACCCAATGAACTCTTGACCTGCGATTCCTCTTGTCTCTAGCTTATTATTAGTCTCGTCTGTGGTCTCGATGATCGACAATGAATTTCCTTGTTCCAATGCTCTTCGCCGATGAGGGGGACACTCACACATGTCGGAATTTAGTAACTTTCTTGAATAAGTAATTAGCTTTCCATTGCAACTATCAGTCAGCGGAAAATTATATCGTTTTATCGATTATTACTGCACGGTGACAAATTTAGAATGCTCGATGACATTATTACGATAACTGGGCTGCGAAATGCATTCGCGTTGCATAAACATTTTTAAACGAATAGAAAACATTGTATTTATAACAGTGGAATTCAATTCACAGTTTCATTTCCTTCTCATTTTCTTCTACACTTAAAAAATTGGTTTGTAATAAAGTGTAAAACAAACAAAAAGCAATTTGAAAACATAGATATAGATTTTCAGAACACCGATAGTTTAGTCGATAAACACTCGGAAAAAAATTAATGGGTTTGAGAAGAATGGAAAAAAAATAGTATTATAAAATCCACAATTTTTAATACAGTACCATAAAGTCCTGTTTTCATTTCCGGAACAAAAAACTGCACAGATATGAATAAACCTTGTTGAAAAAGATCGTGCAACAGCGAGCAAAATGTTTTAAGAGAGACTGTGTAAAAAAAGATCCAGATGTATGTCGGTTTTATAAAAATCTGGTAAAAAATATAAAATAACATTAAAACGTTCACGCTGTAACGTTTCCCGGTTTTTTCCAAACGCAAGAGGATTAAACTCGGACAAAGAATCGTGTGTTCCATGTATGTATGACTAATAAGACAGCGGAATCGTTCGACTGGGAACACCGATATTTTCCAAGTGGCGCGAGAAACATTGAAAGAGTTCGATGCGGGGAGGTCGAACGAATTGTCGCAGCGAGGCTCGAACGATTGTTTAAATATCCGAGCAATAAATTCTATCATTTAGTATCGCTTAGACGTGTCGTCCTTGTCGGTCGCGCGATGCGATCAACGCGAATTATCTCGTGACATAACACCGAAGATATTTTTCTTTCAGCGTCCGCGTCCCCGCCATTGAAATCCGACTTGCGTTCGCTCGGTTTGCCAAATCATGCTGTCGCCAATTCGCAAATCGACACGAGAGAGCGAGACTTTTTATCTCGGCGACGCATCTTTTCGAGCGTGATCTTACGAATGGTGAAATTGTTTTCGTAAACTGACCTGTCCAGTAAATGAACACTTAGGCTGCATATCGATTGCAATTGGCAAATTGTTATTCCCGAGGACCTCGGTTATTGTAATATCTCAGCATGCTTCAAATTTAAATAGCTCACTCTATGGCAATAATCAATAAACATTTAATCTATTGTTCTCCCTAGCATTGCAATTAAGTAATGGTTCTATTATACGAACTCTCATGTTTCCTTGTTCACTTCGGATAATTGCGGTTCTACTTACTTTGAATGTGTGGGACGTCGTTCGAACAACTGCTACATAAATTAATGTATCATCTTAATGAGACATCTGTGAATTTATTATAGTATTACTGCATAAATTTCAACATTTATTATTTATTCATTTAATACGAATGATGTTTATTCACTGGTCAGGTCACCGCATAGGACACTAGTGATTTAAAGTCTCATATTTAGTCTGTTGGTTAGCACAAATCTCGTTTAGGGACTAGATCCATTCTATGCGAATTCTGCCCCGCAAGATTCGCCGGCTTTCGTTCAGTTTGCCAAAAGTTCTCCGAAGCAACTCAATCGAACACAGGGCTTCGTGATCCGTTGATGTAATAATTACGATCGTGCTGCTCCTTTCAAATGAATTGGAATTGAATCATACGATTTTAATTAATACAGTTAACGTTTATATACGAGTATACGATTTTAATTAATACAGAAAACAGTCTATTTATAAATTGATCAACACTGAATATATGCAATCAGAATCGAAACCAAATTAACCAAGCGCGAGAATTTATATTTGAAACAATTTGCGGAATGTTCATAAAGTTTCGTAAAATGTATAAATTGATTACCGGTTTTGGATAGATAGAAGGATCCAGAAGTTGATTATACATTCTTTAATCAGTATGCGAGGGTTTGAATTAATGTCGATAAACAGGTACCCAGGTGTACACTTCCAACTTGCGTTTGAACTTTCCCGTTATATTTTCACAGAGGAATCATAAAATTGTTTTAAATCCCTATTATCAATAGAATGAGTAATTTTACACTGATTAAGAACTACGGCATAAAAATTTATGTGAAAAGTTTTAAATACCAAGACGGCAGATTTCTTGGATACCTCTTCATTATTGACAGAAGTTTCCACCCTTATCTGTGGATAAACTGTGGATCTTCATGGAAATTTTCAGTTTCAAAGTTTGTTTTATAGAAGTTGGAATAAGGGACAATTTTCTTTTATAACCTTACGATTTTTTTTTTTTTGTACAAGTGAAACGAAAATACCAATAATATTTAGTTAGTAGACAGATTTTTTTCGACTTCAACCCTCAAATTTTGTTACGCGTGAATATATAACGTGTGAAGTTCGCAAACTTTCAACGAAGTTGTGCAATCGTAAACATTACTCCACGTGCTAGATTCCCAGGAATGACTTGCAAAATTCTTATTATCGACATTACATTCGTCCGATCGATCGAGCAAATATATAACGACGATTCATCGTCGACGGATTTCTTCATCGAAGATAATTGGATGCACAAATTGCAGTGAAACCTACACGACGAAGCTAAAAGACTCGACGTCCATCGTCAGAACCAACCGATAGCATCGTCGTTTTATATTTTCCTCATCGAGTATTCTTGTCGATAGTGAAGTTCGCGTTGGATACGGCGGAAGGTCTATTTTTTCATTGCTGGCGTTGTTTATTATAATCCCCGTTGAACTGTTGCCAGAACGAAGATGATTCTCTGCAGCGGTGAATAAATTGACGCACAACGGAAATGGAAAAATTGTTTCTACTTATCATCGATTAACCCACGTGAACAATTTACGGAAACTGTGTATTCCATAAAATTGATCTTATATTTAAAATTTTTATAACTCGTGAATAAATTTCAGCTGGCGACTTTGAAACGGCCTGTAGAATAAATCAATGCGTCATATTTGATAAATGCACGACGCCCCCGAAAAATCATAACAATTCGCGCACGATCGCGCCAAGATTATGCGCTCGGACACACGGCTCATCGTAATTTTCATTCGCGCGTTCGTCACCAATTACCAATCGGGTGGATGCGTTCCGTCTCGCGACACGAAATTGCATAAGTTTCAGTTAATACGAGTCGAGCATGCCGGCGCGGTTGATTCACGATCTTGCGCTCGCAATCAACTTAGCGGTTTCGAGATTAAACTTCTTACGCGCCATGGGTGTACGATAAAAAGAGAATGGACGAGAATTCAGATTTCGTTTCTTGCCGGGTCAAATGACTCGTACGTTCGTTTGTCTCCGGAATTCGGAGCAATAGCAATTTCAAAACAACATTATTTCAAAACAATTTCAAAACAACCTACTATTAGGCTTAATTCGGCCCTGGGCGAGGGAATAACCGAATAAATGTTTAATCAGGATGAACGGGGGTGGAGAAAATCCCGCAAAGTGTTTCTGTAATCTATCATTGGAAGATAATCGCGTGCTATACTTGTCTCCGCCGCGCCGCAAGAACAAAGAGACAACGTTGGCGCGTTGATGAAGGAAAAGCTAGGATCACCGGGATTTTACCGTTAGCACCTTCGGCAGGAGAGCGCCGACGAAAAAAAGATTCACTGAAATCAACCTAGAAACCTACTTCACCGCGGAATACGTACCCGGCTCAGTGAAAACGAGTACGAGCGCACGCTCGTTCATCTTTTTACGGTCGCGTATCGCGATCCGAGAGAAGTGAAACTCGCAGCAGCCGCCGCCGCGCCGTCTCTCGTTTTTCTCATTTCGCTAGAAGTTAATCCGCGAAAAAATTGCGAATATATTATTAATCGTCTTCTTCATTATCCGCATTTTCTTCTTCCGCTGGAACCATCGTTTTATGAACAATATTTTCCATTAGCGAACAATGTCGCGACAATTTGTTGATCATCGAACAGTTAATCGTTCAGTGTACTCACTGAAAGGGCTCGTTAAATGTTCGTTAAAATTTCTTCAGTCAATTAGTTCGTTCCTTAAAGTTTCATCAAACGCTCGTTAAATGTTCATTCTAAAGTGTCAACCAACATTTCGTTAATCGCACCTTTATGGTTCTTATCAAATGCATATTCGAAGGTCTTGGTATTCTCATACAACGGTTTCGTTAAATGCTTGACTAAAAAAAGTGGTCCTCGAGCGTCCAAAGTCATCCAAGGTCAAAGCCATCCTTTATCCAAAGCTTGGATTGGGTCTGAACGATCTGATCCTCGTCCTCAACCATCCAAAGGTTTGTTGAACGCTAGATCGATTGAATCTAGAAAAATAGCATCAAACGCCCGTCCGGATGTTTCGCAGTAAATTGAACCAAAAACAAAGCCAAACCCAACCCTCCAACCGCCAAAAGGTTCCGTTATCCTTGCCAAAGGTTTCGTATACCGGTCAAAAAATCCATCCAAAGATTTCATTAAACTCTCGACTGAAATTCCGCGAAACTTTCGAACAGTTTTACAGCAGCCCGGCCGAAGTGGCTTCGTTAAACGCTCTCGGAGAACAGGTTCATTGTGTATTCGGCATGGAAGGGTGTGGTGTCCTGGTTCAAATGGTCGAAGCCGATTCGCTGGCGGGGTATTCAATAATTTAAGTACTTCGTTTAGTGTTGTATAGAAGATCCAAGCCGGGGTCAAGCTTGGTTGGAAAAGGCCCCCGAGAGAATTGAATAATCGATGCAGAATGGGATTGTTGACGAGAGATCGATTTGACCTTGACGAGAGGAGTCATGCTCGCGCGAGCGTTTTCGCATGTACGCTTTTGCCATGTCGCTGCCAATTATTCTGTTTATTCCGGTACGTCGATCCGAGAACGGTCTCTCGTTCTCACTTTTACCCGTCCGTCATCCTATCTCTCACCGATCCCTAGATCATAGCCGGCATCAGTATAGGTAGTGGTTGGTGGTGGTAGTGGGTGATGATCGTTTCGCGAGCTGTCGTTACGTAAAAAGAGATTTCGTAAATCGTCTCGCGACGTCCTGCCGGAACGACTACGCCGCGCGATTCGTCCCCCGCGAACTATCGGCAAACTATATTTGCGAGTCGATGTGCGCTGCGAATTTCGCGGATCCGCGTCCCACGAAGAGACCGGGCCGTCAGTCGGGCTAATTTTCGCGGAAGAAACCAACACCCACGCTTCGGATCGAGCGGAAATTAAAAGTGGACGCGCGCGCGCAGCTTCGACGCTCTCTCGCGCACGACCAGGACATATACTTTAAACAACTGCCAAACAACGACGCAGAAAACAAATTTTTGTTGCCGGTGAGGATTATAGTACACAACTCGTTCATTTGCTTCTTTCTGTTGCTTGTCATGTTTCCACGAGGTAAACACCACCGGCGCGATACCGATCGCTAAACAGGTTTCCGAGTTACGTCTCTACGAATTTGTTCTATTTAAAGCATATACTACCAACGCCACGCAAATGTACGAACGGAATTTTTTATTTTACGTTGAGCGGAAAAATATTAGTTTAGTGCACGTTGCTATTTCATTTTGTTTACAGACCTGTTGAGGGGCCGCAAAATTGCTCCGCATCTTCATTATTAACCCCTTTGCACTTGAAGCGATTTTTACTCGAGAATTTGGAGAAGTGTTTTGCATTATACTGTAGTAATTTTTAGTGGTGTTTCAGAGGGGACAGTCGACTGCAAAGAGTTCAGCTAAAAGTACAATTTCCAGCGTGAAAGTGAATGTCGAAAAATTGGATTACAAAGACGCAGAATTTCTTAACATAGACTCACTGTCCCCTTCCAGTAAGCGCCGTTAGGGTGGGGTAAGGAAGACGCGAAACACTAGAGAACGCGACGAAGGTGCGCTTTGCACGGAAGAAACGTTGGTGGGGGAAGCAAGCGTTTGAGGGGCCCCAACCGTGTTCAACACAGGTCTAGAAGGATGATTAGACTGCGGATCTTTATGCATTTATAGCAAAATTGAGTAGATGAAATTCAAAATTGTTGGAAAATTGAAAAATTTGAAAAAATTGAAAATGCCAATGTATGATTTCTCCTCTATTAAAATCATTAAGGGAAGAAATAACATTCAATTTGGTTTCTATTTCCCGCAATCGATGCAGACAATTTTTATTTTGCACGAAGATCCGCAGTCTAATGATGATAGTCTAAGATTGGAACGATCCTCGAGTGGAAAATGGCTAATTTTCAGACGGCGCCAGTTCAACTTGTACATTGTTCACTATATGTCCGAGTGCTTGTTTTTTCTACGAGAACCGCAATACGTTCTCTGTATGTTGACCTAGACATTTCTATTTACGAGCATTCCAGGTCCCTCAATGCAGATGCATTAAATGACGGAAGCTCTTCTTCGAGACGCGCACGTTCGGTACTGTCTGTTTCGTTTGGCACCGGCACAAAGCCGCCGTGCCAAAAAGCAAAGGGAGAATTCGTCTTTGTTCGACGCTAAGCGAAATGGTTCGAATATCCCAGTCGAGGAACCGATCACGCGCGCGACTAGCGCCACCGATAAATTTAATGGGGATGGAACGATTTTGGCCTTAAGAGGGTAGAATCTCGTTTCCAGGATTGCAAGGGTGCGGGATGCGCCTTCTCATTTCTCGATAATGCAAAGATAGGGTTTTTCAGTAGTCAAAAGCGCTAGATGAAAGATCAACTTAGGCCGCGATCGCCCTCAAAAGTTCTATTTTTACGTTTACGAGCCGTAATTTGCATTATTCGGAAGCATAAAAAGCTGTGCATGTAGCTATTTTGAAAAAGCTGCGACAGCTACATGCTGCTGAATAATGCAAATCACGCCTCGTAAACGTAAAAATAGGACTTTTGAGGGTGATTACGGCCTAGAATCTAATTTTTTTCACGTTGTGTAGATAACCAATTGTCCTAACTTCTCGAAAAAGTTCAAATCGTATGATCCAATATTTAAAAAATTATCGTCCTCTTAAGAGTGTCCGAATATTAGTGGAAGTCACTCCACTGTAGCTATTTTCATAAAGCTGCGACAGTTACATGCTGACAAATAATGCAAATCACGCCTCGTAAATGTTAAAATAGGACTTTTGAGGGCCATTGCGGTCTAGATTGACCTTTGATCTAGCGCTTTTGACTACTGAAAACCCTCATTTTTGCATTATCGAGAAATGAGGTGGCACATCCCGCACCTTTGCTATCCTGGAAACGAGTCTACCACCTTAAATCTCTAGACATTTATAAAGACAATGCAGAGACTGTATTTAAAATTGCATGAATGTAAGCCCCACCTAGGGGATGCCCGTATTCATCTTCGATCTCCCATTTCGTTTGGACACTGCGCCACATAACCTGTGAAAACATATTGATTGGACTGCGTTTTATAAACGAATGTATCGAACAGTGATTACGAAATAGATTATTGGGATTTTCTAGAACATCTCGCAATAATACAATATATGTTAGTGTGTGTGTGTGTATGTGTTATGTACTGCGAAAGCCTCGAGTGTGTACCGAGCTTTAGTGGTAATCGATTGTACTCGAACGTCGAGATGTCTATGGATGTCGACTAATGTCATTATGACAACGTAGGTCCGCAAGCATTTGCGTGGTCCGACAAATTTTTTCTCTACGTAACGAATCCTGTGCGTGCTGAATGTTCGTAATGAATTGTCGCGGAAGCGTATTGACGCAGTCGTACGAAATTTCTCAGGTAATCAAATAGTGTTTGTTGCTTGGCGAAACTTTGATTCCGCGAAAATTTGCGCAACGCCGCATTTGGCACGTGTGGACGATGCACAATAAACCGATTGTTCCGTTGATACAAACAGAACAGAAATATCCGAGAACGTCCGAAAATAAATGCTTCGCTATACACAACGATTTCTTATTCATTTTTCCGTAGAATGTTCGGTAAAAATGTATCATGCTACCGACATAACCTATCTTTCCGCCAGAAAAAATGGAACGATTTTTCTGTGCGAAGCATATGATCGTTTCAATGCGAATTACCGAATAATTAGAATGCAAAATGTATGTTTGTGGCGAACTGTGTATATGTTTCTGTGATTAAACGAGTATCTTTTTGTTTGTTATAGTTTCCTGGTGAGTGCATCCTCACATACATGGAGTTTCAGCTGGATAGTGCAGAATACTGCCAGGCTCAACACAAATAGAGAGACGCGCCCAACCATCCTAGAACCTGCTAGGTATTGTTAAAGGGGAAGCAAGGAGGAATTATCTTAATCAGGCAAAAAAAAAAACAAATTGGATATTATTGGGATCATTGCCTCAAAGTCCGGAAATCATCAGCTAGTCATCACACAAGGCATATACAAATTAAATAGAATCAATTATTAATTTACATTATTAAATGCAAGCATCGTAGTTACTGAGCGCACCTGATCCAGGCGCACCCAGTGCCAAATAGGTAAATATCGATTATAAATTCCTTTGGATCTTGTAGATTTCATTAGCAAAATGGATTACATGGTGAATCATTTGTTTCAGATAATCTTCCGAATCATAGTCAAGGATCCCAAGTGGGAATCGATCGCATATCAACAACGCCTAATGTAACGTAGCCCTCACTCTTTCAGCGAAATTCGCACCCCAACAACCCTTCTCGAGGTCTACATGTGAACCCACTGTTCTGTCCTCTGTAAAAAAATAACAAAGTATTCAATTAGTTAAATGAGAAACAACTCGATAAGACTGACATCTATGGGCTAAGTTGTCAAATCCGATCTTTGTTGCTTCGTATAGTGTGGCACATTACAAAAAATACAAAAACGAAACAGCGTCGTACAAAAAATCGTTAAAAAGAATTAGAACAATACAAAACAAAAAGAAGTAGGAGTACACCAGTTGTTGTCCAAGAGGAAATGAGCAACATGAGGGTAAAGGACATCAGGCCGGCGCCCGCCGAAATCGAATACAAAAACATGAAGTTCCTCATCACTGATCGGCCCAATGATCAGACCATTCATACTTTTATCCAAGTACATTCACTTTTATTCGTCTCTTGATAACAAAACAAAAAAAAAATACCATCAAAGGAATCCTATAGATTAGCGCTAACGAGTCTGTGCTATTTCGATAGGAACTGAAGAAGCACAATGTGAAAGAAGTAGTGAGGGTCTGCGAACCAACATACAAGATCGAGGAACTTAAAGGAGAAGGGATCAATGTCATAGACTTGGTGTTCGATGATGGCACATTTCCACCAAACGAAGTAAATATAGCGGTGTAACATTTTTTGAAACTACGTTCTGGATATCCGGTATGGCGTTCTCTACAAGAGAATCGAAATTTCAGGTCGTCGATGAATGGTTTGAATTACTGAAGAATCGGTTCCGCGAGTCCCCAGACGCGTGTGTAGCAGTACACTGCGTCGCAGGACTTGGCAGAGCACCAGTGTTAGTAGCACTTGCTCTTATCGAATTGGGACTGAAGTATGAAGATGCAGTTGCATTAATCAGAGAGTAAGTGAAGATTTATTGTTTACAAGTATACCGCTGTTGTATAACGCACAGGAAACATAACAGACACGTATTTCTATTTGTTTAGGAAAAGACGAGGCGCCATCAACGCAAAGCAGCTGGCCTATCTTGAAAAGTATCGTCCCAAGTCTCGGTTGAAGCTCAAAAATGGACAAAAGAACTCCTGCTGCGTCCAATAGATTAAAAGCGATTTCTTTGAAAAAGTTACTAATTCATACTGATTGGTATACCTAATTGTATAGGTTTTCATGCCTGGTAACAAGAGACATACTGTACCGACTCTGTTCTGAAAGGCCTATCAATGGAAATGCAACCAAATTATACTTGCTGAACAAATTTTAAAGTCACGATTTCACGCCATTAAATTCGTCATCAGGATCAGTAGTCGATCGAAAAGAAGCAAAAACAAAAAACAACACTTCGAATGATTTGTCACGTTTTCTTTTATGAAAGTTTTTATATTTATTTTTGATACTAAATTAAGAATAAAATGCTGTAGATCAGAATGAAGAAGTCTTTCGTGCTTGAATAAGGTTAGTAATGAATTCGAATGGATCTGATTACCTGTATAATAAACAAAAAACTGGATCAACTTATGCATTGTACACCATATTTGGTGCTTCGTTCAAGGCTGTTACGTACAACAATATTTTCGAAGCCTGCATTTATTTGGTCCTAGAAGATTAGAATATCCAATATGTTACCAATCATTTTATGAATATTAGTTGATGCGTTATTTATACAACATACGTTAGGGATTGAGAGAAAACAAAAAACACATCAGATTCTCATCATTTCTTGGTTCCTTTGATACTATTGTATCCAGCTGTTGTAAAACGTAACTTTTTTTCGAGAAGTTAGTGCAATGAAGACGTGCGTTTTTTTTCCAGAACGGTTGAATACAGGAAATGTTTAAGTGTCTTATCGAGAACAATTTTTAAAAACCTGAACAAATAAAAGACAAGATCTGTACACGAACCTTTTTTTACAAACAATGAGATGATAAATCGTATTTATTGAAGGAATATGTATCATATAACACTCAACAAAGTGTGGTTTGTACAATAGTGATATATTATTTTTATTCAAGGGAATGTGATTGATATAACAATCGATTCGCTTTAATTTGTATATGTATTCAATCCGATTGATTAAAACTGGTGTGCATACGATAATGCAGATATTCTGTGAACATTGTTCTTTGTTGTTTACGAGTAACGTGAAATCAATGTTTAGCTTGAATATGATGCATGACCGACTAGTATTGGAGTGCAGCATATATTTTGAGACACTTATCGCGATTGTAAAACAAGAATAACGAAATTTGTATAAAAATTAAATATAAAATAAAGAAAAAATTGATATAAGTATATTCGATAATTTGAATGCACGAATCACTGACTGGCTAGTTTCTTGGTGTTTTTTTTTTCTTTTTTTGAGAAAAGAGAGAGAGAGAGAGAGAGAAAACGTGGGAGAAACATAGCGTTGCATTTCCAGTGGCATGCCGAATTGATGGATGTTGTTTTTAACTCTTATTGGACTTGGAATCTGCGTTAAAACTTCAGTAACGAATATTGCGAAGCAAAATGAACTAATTATCACTCCAGAGTTATATATCACTTTTATCGTAGCTTAACGGCAATTTCACCAAAATTCTTTTAAGAACATCCACTTTTACTTCGATAAATTTTAGAAGCTGCATACGCGTTTTGTGTGAAGCGTCTCCGTGATTCTATTTCCAGCGATTTTGGTAAAATTGTCGGTGATGCTGTACGCCACACTAAACTGTGTTCAAAAGATAGAAGAAGAATAAGAAAGCGCGAGAGAGAGAGAGAGAGAGAAAGGAAAATTCGCTCCTAAAATAATGAATTGTAATACTTGGATCATTTCATGTGTCTGCCGATTTGACGTGAATGTACGTTTTTCCGCATGTATATTACCGTGAATACGTGAAATATTGTGTTTTACCGTTTCTCGTGCTTAGCTGAGACATTATTGTGTACAAGAGTGATGTGAATTTGCCATAGTACGACGTTTCCGTGTTGATTTCTTTCGTTTTCCATGGACGGTTAGTACGTAAGGGTTCCAAGTGACATATTTTCTACGAAACTCTCTCTTAACGAACGAAATAATTAGTCGACGACACAGAGATCGCCGTTACCTTGTTCGTGCATAATTTTTTTACAGCAACACCCATAACACGAGTACATTCACCGTGATCGCAGACTCGAAATGAGATTCGAAACCTGGTACAGCTCCTTTTTTGTAATATTTAAACGAAAAAAAACTGCAATATTTTTTACCAGAGGATGGGACGAGGGACATTCGTAAAAAAAGAAAAATTATCGAGCCTTAGATCCGAAAATCGAATAACTTTTTACCGTTCGATTCTTTCTTTTGTTTTTTCCTTAGTTCAATTATCAATTTACTATTACTACACGTTTTAATTCGCCATTGATCGGTGATGTGTTTTTCCCTTCCTTTATTTTTATTTACACGTGGCCCGTTTTTTTTGTTTGTTCCTTTTTTTTTAAGAAAGTAAGGTATCGTTGAATAATACTTTACACACTTGTAGCATTCATCCGGGGATGGGGGGAGGGGGGGAGTCACCAACGAATCTTTGTTTTTCTTTCCTTTATTTTTTTATACAGTTCGGAATTTCTTTTTCTTTCGCACGCATCGATTCACTTCTTCGAGCAAAGTGTATTTTCGCTACTCTACATCAGGAAGTAATTATGTGTTCGAGTGAACATTTTTTATCTGTGATACATTTTTCGCGGAAAAGAAAAACGTCAATAAATTTGGAGCGAATTCGAGATGATTGGGCTTAAACGGAAAAATTGGCCTGTGAAACGATACATTAAATCCTTTCGCGGTTAACCAGATCCCGGCCCTGCATCTTTAAATTTGAAAGTCAATGGGCATTCGTAGATTCCGTTTGAAATTATACGTAGAAACGCGTTTTGATCTGAATACATTCACATGTTCCACATACATATATTCTCGCAGACAATTTGGGGAAAGGGAACTAAAACAAAACAATCTTTTCACTCGAAGAATTGAATCGAAACACCTGTTAAATTTTATTTTATTATTAACAGAAAAAAATAAAATCCATTACAAACACTATTTATGAAATATTATAGGTTAATTACCATTCTTTTATAATGGTAATTACGGTGATCGTTTTCGTACGAAGTTTTGTACTTTACGTTTAACGGAAAACAAGCTATTAACTCATACGAATACTGCGAACAAGAACAATTTAGGTAGCAAAGAAATCCTCTATTTTGAGCCGACGTAATAAAAAAAGAAATAAAACGAAAAAATGATAAAAGGGAAACAATCTCCTTTCAAATTGATTAAGAAAAAAAAAAGAAAAGAAAGAAATTTAACGAGTTAGAGCAATTTAAACACAAATTACTATTATTGTATATTTAATTTGTTAATGTAATTTCCTACCTATCGCTGTATTAATGACATATTGATTAAATTGAATGAATTTTGTTATATTGTAAAACGTCAGTAATGAAATAAAAAAGAATGGAAGTCGTTTTGTGAAGAAGCAACGTCCACTTATATATCTGATGTGTTGCCGAAATAAAAAAGATTTCTACACAACTAATCCATTTTTTGTATGCACAACATTATTTCTTATTTTTTAAAAATATTCTTACATGCAACATCTGTCTCCTTTTTTTTTTACATAAACATGTGGTCATTGAATCCTGGAGGCAATAAGTCGTCGTTATCCCGATTACGCGGATATAATCTTGGTGGGTCCATTTCTGGTGGTCCGAAAGGATCGAACCTAGCGTTAGGTGGAATTGCGCCCCTAAAGTATAATATATACAATTTATTTTTATGTTGATAATAAAATATCGTGGAAAGATTACAGACTTCTAGAATATGTGATTCATATCACATGATGAAAATCACTGACACAGATTTTACCGACACCACGTTGTCTTTAACCGACAACGACTTCGACCGTCGAAGAATTTAACCGACAACGATTTTAATCGAACTATTTATAATAACTTTCTTTAACTATTCTACACTGACACTTTTACTTTTGTATAAACATATAATTATTACACTATAAGAAGAATTAGACGTAGTCGGTTAACGTTGTTGTCAAACGATGTTAATATCGAATAATACTGTTGTCAACTAACATGTCGTTGTCGACCAAAGTTATCGTCGGTCAAATCTGGAGTCGGTGAGAACTGTGTCGGTGATTTGCATGGGACCCGATTCATAAAGGTGTACGAAAACTCGAAAATGTCGGGTCGCGATTAATCGAGAATTTTATTCGAAAATTTTATGGATTCCGGAGCATATTTGGGGTTCTCGCACACCTCTACTAATTCGGAAAAATAAGTATAGATTAACCTACGGCGGTAATCTTCCTGGAATTCCAACACTTGGCCGACCTGGGTTTACACGATTCCGTAAAGGGTTGAATGGATCAAAGATCATACCTCCGCCTTCGCGTGCTAAAGGATATAGGTCTCTTTCGCCTATATTTCCTGCAGACGGTGCCCTATAGAAGGGAAAATTAAGATAAATTTTAGTTTGTAACTAGAAAGAATGTCCGATTATTTATCCATTTGATACAACTGAATATTACCCTGGTGGTACTCGCACGTTTTGGAAGTTGGTACACTCATGTTCTCTAGTCTCTGTCGATGTTTGAGTAGAAGTGCTAGCAGTATCTTCAGAAATGGTTAGCTTAAGAAGATCAGTTTGAATTACTTGTGCGACAGATTGATACGATGGAATCAAAGATTCTAGTGGCCCACGGAGGTCTGTTACAGTTTGATTAATTTGGAACTGGATATTGGATACACCTTGGTCTTGGGTCCTCTGTAAATGAAACATTTGCGATTACGTTTTCTGGAATCTATTGTACAACACATTGTACAATTGATTTTCTGTAGTATTATCTTGCATTACCAATAAATTCAACAGTAAGTCTTCATCAGATTTTATACCATGAAGTATATATAACTTCTTATCCTTTACGTAACGTAAAGCATAGTGGAATTCTTTGCTCCATTCTTCTGGAAGTAATTCTGATCCTCTTTCAGTTTCATCGTATGATTTCTAAAAAAGAAGTATTTCAAAATAGTAATATTTTGAACTATAAATATGTCGTACATCTATTTAATTAATACGATATTATTAACAAGCTATGTAACCATAACGCGTAGTTTCATCATATTTATTATTTTATTATTTAATTTGCAGTATTTGTCATACGAAGGTAATTGCAAACCTTCTGTAGGTTAGATAAATAAACATTCGATTACTACTATTATATCTATTACGACTATTATATCAACACAACATTATTAACTATAGCTATATAATGATAACGCGTAGTTTCATTAAAATATTTATTTTCTTATGCAATTTATGGTATTTGTGTAAAATAATTACAAACTCTTCATAGGTTAGCTAGTACAACGTTCGATCAAAGAATTAGTTATATTATTTTTTAATTGCATATGTGAATTACGCACAAATTATAATGCCGGTATTGCGAGATATGTCGTATTAACATTACATTTATTACTTACAGAATAGCCGAGGCCGATGCACCGGAACGAATTCTTTATGAGATACCAGTGGACAAATAAGATTAAAACATCCTCTTTCTTTGATATTTGGCTGTCGTATAACGATTGCAAAAGCTCAAAACCAAACGTAAAGTTCACATCAGCCATTTTTGCTGTTGAATGACAGACGTGATTCAACGTTTATAATTCACGCCATTGCTGTTTATATGCGATTGGTGAATCAGTTTCCGGAAGCGGATTTAGTGTCTCGGTAACGCGAAGTATATTTGAAAAATGTTACAATGGAATATTTTAAATTACATTATTTTAAACTGACACACATTTTTTTAGATATTTTTCTTTCCAATCCATGGTTATTTTATGTAACGTCATTGTGCCCCGGTTTATAAAACCAGAAAACAAATGAACTTCGACACGTTTTTGGAAGGAAATATTTTTCATAGTGCGAAAGAGTGAATTCGACAGCCTTTTTAATTAATGTAACCTAATTTTAGGTTCTAACGAAAAGGAGCTTTATTAAATGTACATATGAAACCATGTGGATATAAAATATATGCAATACACTTATATACATGCTAGTTTGAGTATTATGCCAGCAATGATTATCAATTTACAGTAACGTTCATATAAAATTTAATTAAATTCAATAATTAGAATCAGAGTCAGTTTCTTCTTCAAACATATTCAATACTCTTGGTGGTGATGTGCTACCCAAAATTTCTTCTTCGCTTTCTGGATCATTTTTGTCCTTGTTGTCTAAAGCATATCGCCTCCATGGAAATCTAAAAATGTGAAGCATTTAGAAAAATATATGAACAATGAAAAAGAGAGTACAATAATGTCCGACTACAAGTCATTTCTTGGTTCTGTGTTGCAACCTAGATATGAACAGGACACTATTTTTTGTGATTTCAAATACGGTGCCAAACGTAGAAAAGGACAGCGAAGCTCGAGAGGCCAAGGCCGAGAAGTGTAAATATAATACATAATTAATCCAATAACAAAACTTCTTTATTTTTAATTATTTTTTTATGGGACTTTGACCAACATATTCGTGGCATTTTTCAATTATATTTACTTGTGTAATGAACGATGAAAGTTTTCGAACGATGAAAGTAGGGACGTACAGTCAAGCTTTCAGTCGGTCTTACAGTCGGACATTACTGTAATTTCATTTTACCTTGTTTTCTCCTTGAAACAGTCCTCAATGAAAGCATGTGAAACAATTTTAGAGTGACCCTTTAATTGCTGAGACTTTGGAGTATTCTTAAAGGCACATATAAGATGAGTACATCTTTTATTAGTGGTGTTAGGATCAGCGATATACTTGGCACCCATTTTCAAAGCTTTCCTCCTTATTTCATCTCTTTGCGGATTAACATATCCACTGAGGGAAAACGTAACATCTCCAAAAAGTTCTGAGAACAATTTCTTTGATTTCTGTGTCTCATTATTTCTCTTTTCTGTAGCTCTTTCGGATGTCAGGCTTGGCTTAGGCTGCGATAATTTTCCGCAGTTTTCACAGATTTTATCTTCTTCATCTTGGCACTCTGAACAGTTTTGCTTTTTCTTAATTATGTCCTCGTTCGATGAACATGCTTCAGGGCTCAAGGTACGTTTTCTCGAACTTGTACCGAGTCTTTTATTTTCTTCGTTCGAGTCTATCTTATTTGCCTTAGATACTGATACGGGTATGATATCGCCAAATGGTGTTCTTGCTACTGCTTTATCAGTTGATTCTTTAGCTTTCTTATCTTTAGTTTTAGCTTCATCTACCGAAGGTGAGTTACCGGTATCTTTCTTAGTTCCAAATACTTCGTCAGCTTTTCCAGCTTCCAATTTCTCCAACAATGGCCTCTTCATTGGTTCTTTGGTTTCTTCCTGCCTTTTAGAAAAATTGTTCATACCAGTCTCTTTGATTTTTGAGAGCAATTGGCCTTTGTAATCAGATCTCTTATTTTCTGTCAACCTGAGGTATTTCTCTTTAAAATTATTCATGGTGGGTATATCGCTGTACTCCTCTGTCGGTTTCATTTTAAACCTTCCGAAAATATCTAATCCCAAATCGACTACAACTTCTGTTTTAAATACAATGTAAGACAGCCCAAATAATTCTTTCAAGTTCGCAGATTGCATGCAAGTTACCTTGACACGATCGAACTTTATCTTAATTGTTTCCGGGTTTAGCTCCCTTTTCGTGAATATGGAAACTTGATCTTTGAACTTGTTGTTCGCAGCTTCATCGTTTGTTAGAAATTGATGATTCATAACGGTTATCCAATTGTCAGGCTCAGCAGTCGTGGAAGCAGTAACTATTACCACACAACTATGGTAATTAGCCACGTCCAAGCCTGTGATGCAAGATGGTTCGGCTAATTGGAAAATAACCGTGGCAAGCATTTCCCCTGGTTTGGCACATCGCCACGAAGAGTTCGAGCGATGTTGAAGAAGATTGGACGCAGGATAAGATGGGTGTTCGGATGAACAACTTATTACTTTAACAAGTTTAATGATCATTGCTTCTAACTATATCTGCCGATGTCTCCGTCATTTAAAGTTACGAAATACAAATTTATAACATCTGGAAGATTAAATACTGTTATGACAAAAGGCTTGAAAAAGAAAAAGGCTAGAAAAAAGGCTATGACATACCTTAACAAAACACGTATTGTTATTGTTGACATGTATTATTATTCTGTACATATTGGCACTGTAAATATATTTGGTGTATAGTGTGTTTTCTCTTCTGTCAGCGTGTGTGGCGTGCGGTGAATTTTCCCGCGAAATTAAGTTTATTTTTATGTCATAGACTATATAGATAAAAGTATAGACCCTAACACCTCGTGGAGTTTCACTCCACCACCAATTACCATCGAGCTGCAGCCGGAGGACGAATCAAGGCCAAGGGAGAGATCCGAATTTTCCTATTGGCCGAGGAAAGGAAGCTGGAAGAGGATCTTCAGGACGAGTCGACGAGTCAATTATTCGTTCCGGAATAAAGTCTATATTCATTTTTCGTTACATTTCGTTGTTCAAAGTTATTTCTGCAAGTTTTCCACGAGCAGAGCGCTCCACGGGCACCCGAACCTACATAATTCCCTAATCCCACCACACTGCGACGTAATGTCATAATAATGGCGGGTATTGCCATAAGTCAGCTGCACAGCTTTTTGTCCCGAATTGAACGTAGATTTGGATGCCAACGCCGCCTATCGTTCGATCGGTGTACTGTACCCCCCGTACTCCTCTTTACCACCGTGATCTCAATACTTTGCCATATTGCGTCCCTTCAGGCGGCGCTGCTTCCAATCGAGTTGATTGGTCGATGGTGTCGACCATGGTGTCGATAGCGTCCAATAAAATAAAATAATATAGAAAAATAAAATAGAAATCGAGTTTGTTTAATTTCCGTTCAAACTAATTTTGATTTTCTATCCAAATTGAATTGTTTATTTATTATTAATTCTAATTTAGTTTCTGACTGTTTGTCAATTGAAAAATTCGTAGGGAAGGTTGCACTTTATAATATACAATAAGGACACTTATTATTCAAAAGAAACACGATATCACGTCGATTACTCGAGGATCAGATTGTCCATTGTTTTTCTTGCGCAGTTCACTTTCATTCAATTCCCACGTGATCCCACGTTTTCTTTGGCTCCATTTAAAATAGAAGATGGCATATAATAGGACCAAGAGATTCCCAAAATTGATCACCCAAACGCCGGCAAACATTGGTCCAGGAACATACATTTCATCAGAACCGTCTTGTCCTCCCAGGCTTCTTGGTATAATTGCATCCAATCTCCTCAGAACCTCTTCACTCAATTATACGACTCGCTTCCAGCTGAAAATTATCCTTTCCTGTCTGGAACAAAAAGGAAGTTTTTATCAGTATCAAAGGATGCGCAAAGACTGCCGGGCCCTGATGCTTACAGCATAAAGGAACCGCAAAAGCACATACCAGAAAGTAGTTTCTGAACGATTATTTAGTAAAATCGTCACGATTCACATAAGGTTTAAGGGGGTAGTCTCGTTTCTATGATTGCAAGGGTGCGGGATGTGCCTTCTCATTTCTTGATAATGCAAAGATGAAGTTTTTCAGTAGGTGAAAGCGCTAGATAAAAGATCAATCTAGGCCGTGATCGCCCTCAAAAGTCCTATTTTTACGTATACGAGGCGTAATTTTTATTATTCGGCAGCTTATATATAGCTGTCGCAGCTTTATAACAATAGCTACATGCGCAACTTTATGCTTCCGAATAATGCAAATTACGCCTCGTGAATGAAAAAATAGGACTTTTGATTATCTAGTGCTTTTGACTACTGAAAAACCCCATCTTTGCATTATTGAGAAATGAGAAGACGCATCCCGCACCCTTGAAATTCTGGAAAAACGAGTCTATCCCCTTAACCACAAAATTAACGATTAGGGTGGCGTCAGTATCGACTTCACTGACGCGAGGTTCAAGCGTACATCACACGAAGGACCTGGTCCGATATACGACGTCTCTGAAGATTTGCTGAAGCCTGAGAGGACGAGATCTCATCCTTGTAAAATTAGAGGCCCTGCTGGACGAGTAATGATCCTAGTTAAAAAACCAAGAAGCTTTTTAATGTTTTAATGAATGTTAATGATAGCTTTGGCTAACTCGCCCGCCTCGATCCCCGTTGCCCCGATCCACATCAGTGCCAGGAAAGTTTTACACTGGCTACAGCATCGATCAATGGGGTATCCTCCGGAAAAAACCTCCAATCAAACACGAACCAACTGGCTTCTACAATATTCCTCGCGAGGTAGCTCTTTGGGTCCACTTTAAAAATAAAACGTAAATTAATACTGAACCTGTCCTATTTTTGAAATTGTAAGAACGTTCTCATAGGAAATGATTGAAGGGATTTCATTCTTGAAGCACATATTAGGATGAAAACTGAACAAGCTTTATATGAATTCCATCTTTTCAAATAACTCGTAAGTTATTTGTTGTACGAAAAAATGTTTCCAACAAAAGTTGCATGGTTTCCTGAGGGATATATATACAGTGCTCTAATCTGTTTTTTATTACTTTTATTTTTTATCGAGGTATGAGGGTCATCTTCAGTTTTCTAAATGGAATGTCCAATATCTTTCCTCAAACTCGCATAAATTCTCCGTGAAAAAGTACTGTACAAAGTACTGTACAAAGTGGGACTTAAAATGAATAATTATACTGAGATATTATAATACTTTCTTTACGCAGAATCTCTTAATTTATCCGGATTTGAGAAAAAATATTAGACATTCCATTTAAAAAACTGAAGGTGACCCTCGCGATAAAAAAGCATAATAGTAGAAAACAGATTAGAGCACTGTAACTGTGAAACATTTTCTCGTACAACAAATAACTTACGAACCTGTACAGTATACATACATCTCGTGCTTGTTAGGTTAAAAGTGTATACGATTGAAATGATTATTAATCTCTAGGAAACATGTTACACAACGCTCAAGTACAAAGGAAATTTCTGGAGTAGAATGACGGGCAGAACCGAGCCAAGATTGTCTCAAACTCCAAGCCCAGGCGATTACGAGCACGAGACGAAGAAAACCGCGGCTCAAATTCGCGATGAGGAGATCAGACAAATGAAAAGAGGAGCTGCTAAGCAGCTACGTTATCTAGACATGCTGTCTAGACGGAACCTGCGCCAAGTAATTTCTAGCCGTGATCGAATTCGCTGCGAAGCAACTTTTCCCAAGTTGTTCGCGATCGAAAACGTTCATAGCGAATCTTTACGCGTAGAACTTTCCAGCCCCGAACAGCTACACCGTGAAGGGTGCGTTCGACAAGTTTCTGAAGATCGATTGCAACTGCGACCCTTATTCAGTGAAATCAGCACCATTTCTACAATCCGCGAAGGTAGGGTGGGACTGCTGACGAAAATGTATATGTATAGGAAAATGTGGCACTTTATTGTAGAGATTCAGCTACAAGCTGCAGTTAGATGTGCCTGGCCCTGGAACGTATGAACCGAAGATTCCATCAAAATGTACAGCTTCTATCAGCGATGCGCCATTCGGCGTGCGGAATAATCGCTCTCAGATAACTACTGCAGATCCTGGACCAGGTAACTGGAACTGGTTTGAGAGCTATATTTAATATAATTAATAAACAAAATTCTTTGAAGTACATAGCAGTCAAGAAACTGAGCTTTGAAGTAAATTTTAAATAAAACATAAAGTATTTGATTGAAAATATTTGAAATTGAAAAATAATTCGGATATTGCAAAGGGTTAATATCTTGCGTTGTGGGTAACATCAAACTGGCAATGACGGCAACAGCCTTCGAGCCTGTGCTAAAAGCTTTTCGCAAATTTTTATAGTTGATGAACACTTTCAGCTCCCAGCGAGTATCATACGGACTTCGGCAACTTGGCTTACGAATCGCAGAAGCGTTTTAAACAAACTTATAAGCAACCGGTTTATTACAAACATATTGGCAACACATTTGCTTGCGACGATTACAAGGAGGATTCTGAAGTCAGTGATACATCGAGGAAGGATAAAAATAAAAAATGCGAGGTCTACCATGCTGCATTCAAATCGAGGACAGCCAGGTTTCATACCCCAGAAAAGGTAGGCATGACTTGTGTCCTCTTTTAAAAGATTTTTTATATAATAGACAGTTTCATATAAGATAAAGGACTGTTTGGAGTCTGCGTAAAATTTGAAAACGGCGCCATTCGACGTAGTGGCGAAATGCTCAAACTGATAGACGAAAATACCAACAATCGGTATTACAAATGTTGTTAAAGTTATCGATCGTAAGATTGTTAAAACAGAATAAAGAGAAAATGATTTCGGCGCAACGGTTCGATCAAATAAACAATTAAAGCAATTTTACAAATAAATTTACACTTTCTACGTTTCGATTCTAATTTGGATGTATATTTTCAGACGCAGTTTTTTCCGCTTTCGTGAAAATGATCCAAATTAGGATCGAAACGTAGAAAGTGTAAATTTATTTGTAAAATTGCTTTAATTGTTTATTTGATCGAACCGTTGCGCCGAAATCATTTTCTCTTTATTCTGTTTTAATCGGTATTACCTTTAGAAACCACCAGTGGCGCTATCTATCGTACGTAGTTATTACTCGTCGTGTTAATAGCAGAGATGTATCTCACAATCTGAATACCGATATTGTACGCCCTCTACGACGAACAATAAATGTTGGAACTAGATCCTCAAGATCCTTCTAATAGAAATAACAGAATAGGCAATAGAACTCGAGATACAGAATAACTTTAAAACCATGAACATTCGCACGCATTAATTTATTGAACATAATATACTGATAAATTGATTCTAGCTGTTTAATGTTTATAATAATTCCTTTTATCAACGATGTCGACAAGCAGTCCCTTGACTACCTTGCCATCTAATTTTTTAGTAAAAATAGGTAATAGAACTTGAGAATAACTACAGAATAACTTTTAAACCATGAACATTCGTACGCTTCACGCAAAATTTATATTTTGCCAACGATGTTGACAAGCACTCTCTTGGCCACCTTGCCAAAAAAAATCGAAATTATCCTGACTTACTACCATAAAAGGGGCACGCTGCTCGGAAGCTGATTCAGTTGGTTCGCTGGCGTAAAAGGTCAGATTGAAAATGTTAAACCGGGAAGCGAGCAATCCCCTTAATGAGATCGCGAGTAAGGGGCCAGAGGGAAGCAGAGATCCGAGCTAGTAGTCACAATAAGTCTGCGGTCGGCCCGGTAGCCGAAGAGGATTCTTTCGGTCCGGGAACCCGAAGGACTCGCAGGAGAGCCAGGTAATCCTCGGAGCTCGCAGGATAATCAGGAGAGGTCGAGACGAAATTAATGGCAGCGGATCGAACCGATGCATCTGTACCCGGGGCGGTTCCAGGATCCAATTTGCCCGTTAATCGAGAGACCGTCGAGAAGGGATTCGACGGTGCACACGCAGATAGGCTAGAATGGAGGGCCAGCTGAGGGACATTCCGAACAGCGTCTTAGCGAAGACGTGTTTTAAGGAAAACTGAAAGATTTATGTCAGGGTCTTGGCCCATTGAAGAATGGGGATGGTCGAGACTAAACAAAACTGTCGTCGCATGATAACGAATGAACGCATTGAGCCATCCAGCTATAGTAGTGCTAAATTTACATCAATTCAAGAGCAGGTTAATTTAACAGTGCACTGCCGTATTATGTTGTCGAAAGAGTTGGTACCTTGTCCTGTATGGCCTGGATTAGGTCCTAGAACTATAGAAGAATAGAGTTCTCATTAATTGAAATTAAAAATTTGTAACAATCGTATTCTTGGTCCTGTCACGGCGCCTAGTATTCAGCAACGTCTCCTTTGAGGTCTGCAACGCTTACCTCTTCCAGCTGAAAGGCGGAATCCTTCTGTGAGTGGAAGGTATTTAGTCGGCAGTAGCTCCTGAAACTTTGCCGTTTGACGAGTGGCTATCGCCGAAATTCCTGTTTTTCGGACCGCGTTCGGGGAATTTCATACGGTTCCGCCGTATGAAGCTTGGTCCGCCGCGCCGGTTCCGCTGAAAAGCGGAATGGAATCGGATGGGTTTTTGGTCGGCCGAGCCAAGAGAACTGCGCGAGTCTACGTTCTGGTTCGTGAATTTAGTTCGCAGTTCTTAATCACTTTGGGTCTACGAAAACAGAGCGAATATTTTTCGATAGCTTCTGCGGCGGAATCTCGGATTTCTGCGATCATCTAAAAGATCGACCTTCGAATATGAATAAAAAGAACTGTCTAAATTCAGACGATGATCCTAAAATTTGTCCACCTCCGTTTCGACGAGACCTTTCGAAAGGAAATCGCCCGTTCCAATGGTCTTTCGAAAGTTGATCTGCTGATTCGAAAATCGCCGTCCAAATTCAACTGCGACATTCACCCGGCAGTTCGAAGTTCTGGAACTGCCATAGTTCTACGACCACCTGGATTTTACGCGCGGCTCGTACGCGGAGGTTTTATCGCGGCGGATAAAGGACAATAAAGGACAGGAAGTCAGCGTCGCGTCGTCGCCGGGAATTCTTATTTTCGCCGGATGGCGGATAAGGCTGAGAGTACGAGGACGTCTAGAGGGATGTCGCCGTGACTCGTGGAGGTTTTCGGTGTGCGGGTGTCGTATTTACATAACGTAGGGAAGCGTCGTAACTCGACAGCGCCGGAAATGACGTTCTGCCATACTCTGCAGGTCATTTCCACGTAGGAGCGCGTGGCCGATGTAGCCAGGAGAAATCACTTCCGGCTCGCTGAGCCGGAAATTCGAGCCAATCCCTGGCCCGGTGTCTATCCACCCCCGCCCTCCCTCTTAAACCACCCCAAACCACCCTCTAATACGAAACGCGGAGGAGGCTCGTCGTCGCGAATATCGGCTCTGGATCGCATTCGTTTCTGGATCGAGACAGTTGTCTCGAGAGATCGGATTATCCGCGGAGACGGCGCTTAATTGACGAGCCCGGTAAAGCGGCTAAAATGGATTTATGCGATTCGAGCGTAATCGATTATACAGCCAGAGTTGCACGGATCGGAAGAGATAGCGGAACGAACGCTTTCTTACGCAAATAGCTTTAAAATCGCAGACGGCTAATGGTTCGTGCCATGCTCTTCCGGGATGTATACAATAGAAGAACACTTAATTGGACGGACTAACGATTGAACGGTGGATAACGTTATTATTGTTACTCTCCTCTTGGAGGATAATTTAATGTAATATTAATAATGTGATTTGCTTGAGTAGCAGTCTTTGAGGACTTTTGGCGGTTGTATTTTATAGATGGACTTACCTGATCCTGGCGCTTACGATGTATTGAAGGCTTTCAAGGCGAATCGGGATAAATGCGATTACTACAGACTGCATGCACCGTTTGGCTCGAGGGATCGACGATTTCCGAAGCTGTTAAGGGAAGAGGACATTACGAGACCTGGTATGTGTATCTTTGGCAAATCGTCTTAATTTTCGACGCTGTTTCTATAAGCAGTGAAAAAGTAGTAAGTAACAGGATGAACCGAAATAAAATTCGATTTAATTGTTAATACGTAGCCATTGGAGATTATCTACGCACACGATGGCTACAGATTTAAAATAGATTGTAGTGCAAGGGGTTAATGTTGCTGAATAAAAAGGGAACGCGTTGCAGATGGAACCACATACGAAGTGGCCGGCGACATCGCCAAAAACATCACCGGCGGTGTGATGTTGCTTCCCCGGGAGGACCTGAAGAGGACCCAGGTGCCGGGACCCAACCACTATTGTGTAAGAACTAGTTGTTAAATGTCCGGTCACGACGGTCGAATTAACGTACCGTGAGAAACGGAAATGGATTCGTTGATGAGCCGTTATTTCGCGGAACGGCTTCGGTACTCGGTTACCCCGGCGCGAAAATCGAACACACTTTCCGTCGGCCACCGCATCGTGTCGCCTCCACTGCCGGAATACACAGTATTTTCACGTCGAAATTTCTATTCTGCTCTGTCCGTTCACGTATACGGTATTTACTTTGTTGTCACGGGCCAGGATATTGCGTGCTCGGTGCGCGCGCGGGAATAATACCGGATACTTCAGATGGTGATGTATGAGGCAGCGAGCTGGCGTTTGCGAGATGGTTACTCTGTATTACCCTGTCCGACGTGGATCCAAAGTGGCTTCATAAATAGTCCGAATTGTAGCCCGGGCCACTTTTTCCGTCCAGAAACGTCTTTCACCCAGGGACCATCTCCGGAACGAATTTTTCAAATTTCGCACCGTGTTCCGCCCCCGCTACTGGCCTGCTTGAAACAGCCATCGCGAATGCTCGCTGTGTTTCACTTCATACTACGGCGAAACTGCACGGAAAATTATTTACTCGATCCTCGCCGCTTCTGCGTTCTAAATGAACATGGAACGTTGCGAATTCTTAGTCGAAAATGGATATTAATGCTTACAGTATTATTTGCACAGATTCCACGGAATTATTTAAACCAATGCTAATTTGAATATACCAATTAGAAAGTTTTACTGGAACAACTTATTTCAATCCTATTTAATTAGGTCCCAGCTAAAGGAGGCCATCTAAATTTGCCTTTTGTGTCGGTGAAAATATTCATAGCCCTCTGAAAAGGATAATATTTTGTCAGGTCATTTTTCAAGGTCGCTCACATTTTTTATTAGGAAAACGTGTATTTTTCTTCATTGCATTTTGTAGTAGATGAGAACGTACATTTGACTATGTCTCGAGTATGCCCTACATATGACCTTGGGCACTCTGAGCGTCAAAAAATTCGAAGTTTCAAAATATAGGAATTAAAATTGCGTTTCGATTATGCCAATATAGCTTCACCCTTACGTGTCATCATCGGTGTTGAAGAAATCGTTCAACTCCAGTCTTTCGAAACCGAAAGTGATCGCAGCGTTGGAGGAAGTAGAAAAGAAAGCTCTGCAATCAGGCTGTCGATGCACCAAAAAGAAGCTTCGCTGGTTCGCGGAGCCTATGGACAAGTACAAACCCTGTTCACCATATCGTTTATAACATCATTTGCAGAGTACAGCAAGCAGTTATTCTATATTCCTTTCTAAGAAATGACAGAAATTTTACTGTACCAATTTCCCATAGATGCATCTTTATTATCTCAAAAACCGCCAATTAAAAAAGGTAGATCTCGACATTTTGTTTGCATCCCTTAGTACTAGTGTTAGCCCTCCAATTCATTGGGTCTATGAGATCCTTGTCTTGGAATTTCTCAATGAATTTTCGCTTTTTACAATTAGAAGAAACGTCAACGAAAACCCCAATACTTTTGACCCGCAGAGGGGTTATTTTCTTGCGCTATTCCTTTTTATAGAAATTTTACGTCGGACTGCCCGTTTATGAAATATTTCACAAGTTTGCTAGCCAATCGATTGATAATGCGTTCGTCTCGAAATTAATAATATCCCCGTTGGAAAGCTTCCCGGGGAAAATTAATGCGTCATTACGCGTCGCCGACGGTCATCGAACACGCCGGAGTTCCCAAACCCTCGTACAACGGATAGTCGAGGAAGATTTTTGTAATACTTCGGAGCGAGTGGAGAATTGAAACGATCCCCAAAAGCTCGTCGAACAGGCCGCGAGACATCGAGAATTTCGATTGTGATGCCGCGTCGACGTCGCTTTTCATAAATTTTCTGCGCGAATTATTCGACGATGTTTGCAAAAACGCTGATCGACACGGTAATTTGATCAAAACGGTAATTTATTCGATCACAATGCGTTATTATATTATTATTAAATCGGCCGATTCGTGTACAAAGAAGCTGATCGGCGAGCTCGACGATCCTTAAATACAAATAGGAAATAGTTTGTATAAACTATACCCGTTTGTACGTTTATATTGAATTTGTGTCCGGAGATAAACAATGTTACTGGAAATCGACAAGTAATTACAGACATACGATCAATGCTGCGCGCAAAGCTAGATCGTTGTCTCAGTAGATACCGGGAATAGATCATTGTGTTCTAATTTCAGTTGGAATTGATAGAAGCGAATGTATCATTATAACATTGTATCAGGCTTTTCTAGCGACAGATAAATTGTTTCTCGCGGTCAGCGAAAACGCGTTCGCTGAAATCTCAATCTAGCGAATCGGTTCCGGCGATACGAGCAGCATTCTGGGCATAAATAGGCCGATATATTACCCGTTCAATGTCTACGAAACGCTAAGGGCCATGCAAAAGGATCGTTCCTCGTTTCGAAGTTACTTGCTGTTGACGTTGATCGATGACTTTGAATGGGAACTCGGTTAGTCGCGAGTTACGTTCCCTCGCGCTGCCGTTATTTATACCTTTCATTCAGAAAACGTCGGACACTCGTATTTTCTTGAAATTCTATATACAGATCCGCCATCCGACGCCCCTGGGGGTGGAAGCCTGTCACGAACGTATTGGTCGCAATTCCTTTTATTGGCTTTTCACCGGGACGAAAAAGCTTCTCGCGAGGAAACGAAATTTCACATCTTTCCCCGGAAAGAGAAAAGGCAGCTGTGATTTAAATCTATTGTGCGCGAGCCGTACCCCGTCTCTTCGAAATTTCGACGATCCGTTTAAATCGATCCTTGAAATAAAATGAACACGACGGATTAATTGATTTCCGAGTCTGACTACCCTCCGTTTCCCCTTAAGTCAGAGTCCATTACCGGTAGGGAGTTAATTTGAAATCCGCGGATCAAGCGTGCAAATCTCTGCTCTTAAAGTCGCTCCTTCGCAGGCTGTCTTACTAAGTATGCTCCGCAGTGGAGAGGATACTCGTTTTTCTTAGATCGTACAGTTCTCGGTTTCTTAGACCGAATATTTACTGTACATAGTTTACGCCAAAGAGCGCAGAGTTTAAAGAATGTGGGAAACTAGTAGATCAAATACAAAACGGTGAAGGCATTTGAAGAATTGAAAAATATTCTTGTATCATTTCCGACCATCTACAATTATTAATAAAAGAAATCAACGTCTATGTAGCTCTTGTATCTTGAAATAAATGTAGACACTTTTTATTTAGCATTAAAATCCGCTGAATGACTATTATCATCCACGCGACCGCTCAAGGTTAAAAGGAACGTTCTACTTAAAAATTACACAGCCCAATAATTAAATTATCCTCTCGACTTAACCAGCAGAAAAATAATTTCCGTTGTTTTCGCGCGACGCGCCGATCGTTTTCGCGTCTCGCGTTAACAAATACTTTAATTGCGACTCGAAGTGCCTCGTTTCGCCGGCACGAAGAATCCTCGGAGGGTATTTAACGTCTCGCAGTTACTTTCGTAATTACTCTTCGTTTTCCCGGGGCCGCGCGCCGCGCCGCGCCGTTAGAAAAAAGCGAAAACCGAGAGCCGTCGGAGTTATAATGTCTTTCTCTCCCCACGGGAGTTGAATATTTATGCGCTTCTTACCGACGGATAAACCGACAGTTCCAACCAGGTTCCAGGTGGTTCATCCGAACGTACACCTTCACCGTTGGCAGGCTCCGCATGCATTGTTTAACAGCCACCATGGGTAATGACTAATTCGATCTGGGCGCGAGAAGATAGCAGGACCCGCGACAGATAATTGACGTGGCACCCATTCCGCGGGATATGCTCGATTTTTTGGATCGTGAATAAATGAACGCCGGCCCTGTAACGCAATCAATGGAAACGATTAACCCGGCCCGCGAAGCGCATAGTTTCTGGGATGACACGACAGTAACGCAATCAGTGTCTTGTCAACCGTCGGGCCCGCTGTCGCAAATGTTTTCGCGGACGTCGAATCGTTCGTTTATTCTGGGAGATTGTTTGCCATCGCCATCAGCGTAAAAATAGCAAGGGAAAGGGATATTAAAGTGTTCGCTCGTTCGCGAGGTTGGAGAGTACGACTCGACGATTAATTTAAACGATAGAGGAATCGAGTAGAACGGGTCATAAAAGTTCGCTGCTTTACGCGATGAACGCGGCCGAGGAATAAAACGAAAGTTTTCCACCCTCGGCTTCGCGCCCAGCTTCCGCCTGCTAAGACGATTAAGATTGTTTAATGCGAGATCCTCGATAATTAAGAGCGATAATGGAATTAAAACACCGTCGTCCAAGTACTTTTTTACGCTTCGCCGTGGGATGGGATCATTGATCCCATTCGTAAGACCGCCGAGAGCCGCGTAAACTGTTTACCATGAGAAATTCTCCTCGGCGCGCGTCGCAATCTAATTTCATTCTACCCCCGGGGCGCTTCTTCGCGTAGATTCGCTCCTGTTTCTGCTGCGTCGTCGAGGTAGACGATGTCTTTTGTTCAAAACTCTCAATCTACGATTTTTAATCTTTCGTTTAAACGTTCACAATTTCTATATATTTTGCAAATCATGATCATTCAAATCGAAATCATTGTATTTTGTAAATTTAAGAATTTACCGTGGCTTCTATGTCCAATGGCTATCTTCAGGGTACCGGAATGTTCATCGCGCTCCTCAACGGATCATTGTCCGTGCTACCATCACCGGAGACAATTGCCGACGTAGGCTTCGATAATATCACACCCTCGTACGGTCCACCTTCCGCCAAGTCGCGAATTCCAAGAGCACGAGGCCCGTACTCGCTCGGTGGGCCGGCAATCACGGGATGACATCTCGTGCTCGCGTCAACAAGATTCACTGGCAGGCTCCATTGTTCCCGGACCGCAAAATGACCCGCGTCAATCGTCGACAACCGCATTCGAGCGTGTAACAGCGATGCATCTCGCAGTTTCACGGCGATCCACGGCCGTCACGACGCAAAGGCGAGACAATTCACCGTGTCTCCCTCGTGGAACTTTGGAACGAAAAATGAGCCGCTCGTTTGTCAAAAAGCAAAGCGATATGCCTAATATTTTCGCAAGAACTACGTCCTTCTAATTTTTTTCATTTGGATTTCGAGACGTCGCTTCGAGATCGCGTAAGATTTTCATTTTCTAGACAAAAGAAGATTTCTTTTCCAGATACGTTGAAAATTGGTGATTTTTTAATATTATCCTGGAAAATTTCGACTTTCGGCCAGCTTTTTGTTGCGAGTACGGTGACATGCGTCGTCGGCGAGTGCTATAACGGGAGAATCCGCGGATCCAGGGACCCGTGGTGAGTTATGCGTCGGTTCTTGTTAGAGTGATGTTCGCGAGCGACGATCAAAGGCGACATTCCACGGGGGCAAGAATCTACGGAATTGCTTCCCGGACGCGGTGACAAGCCGGGTGTGACGATTCCGCGAGGAAATTAGCGGGTCCCGGTCTTGTTCGTCGGCCGATGTCGTCGACGGCACAGTTTGCCCGGCTAGAATCGTTGGTGATCCAACGTGGCACGCGACGCGCGCATCAAAAGAATGCCGGGCTTCTCCGATTACCGGTATAAAAACACGGTGTACCGGCTCGCTCGCAAGAATTTCATACTTGAACCCGCGTCCCTGTGCTTTATCCGGCGTGGCGCAGCGGCGGACCGCTCTCGAAAGGATTCCTCTCGGTCCTCTCGCGGCTGGAAAAATCCCTTACCCGCGGCCCCTCAAAATGACCAAAGAAAACTGTTTTAACTTGTCCAGGCTGCGAAACATCTGCGGCCTGGTTGATTTTCTGTCTAACGTCGGATTCGAAGGAGACGGATTCTTGCGGTAACTCTGACAAATTTCTGCCCGGATCGACTATTTTGGAAACTATTGTACCGAGACGTCAAAGCTGCACGTTGAAGTGTTGTGTTCTTAGAATATCGTGTTACAAGAGGATTCCAAGTACACTGATGAGGAGAAATTTGAAACAGTAGGAAGATTACAAGAATTAGAGGATGTCGATATGTAATTTCCAACTTTTTCAGATCGTTAACCCCTCAATAGTTTAATAAAAAATGAGTTTTAAAAATGATTCTATATGTGATAAAAAGTGTAAGGAAATATATAGTACAAATACATGTTTAATAATTTCGTCGTGTGCGATGTATTATGATACGTTATGGAACGGTTGGCTGTGTGGGTAATATGGAAAAATCGTGGGATTAATTAACGCTGGCGGAACGAGTCGGGTTTCGCGGCCCGTGTAAACTCCTTGTAAACAATCCTGGCAGGTTCGGCTCGATATTAGCGTCTCTGTTAATCGACGCATCTCCGGCAGCGTTGATAACGCGACGGCGCCGCCGTCGACGAGGCCAACATTACCGTCGCAACCCCACATCGGACAGGACCAAGGGTATCAATCAGCGGTACATGAAAGGGGCGCGGTTCGGCCACGTCTGTCGTCGGATCTCGCATTGTCTGTCTGCGACAGATAGACAGAGCCTCGACGCGGAGCCCCGACGTATCTCTATCTGATGACGCCTCCGCCAGTGGAAACGCCGTCACGTTACTTTGTTCGCGACCCCCATCGACGATGGATCCTGTGGGGTGTTAATAAATTTCGGCTACGGGACACGCGCGACCGTAGAAATTCCATGGGACACCAGGAAACCTGGGGACGGCCGTGTACACAGAGAGTTTTCATCCGTCTCTGTCCGTCTCAGCGAAATGAAAAAATTGATAGAGTTACTGCTGTCTAACGTACTACAGCGAGCTGAAAAGATGTCACTTTCACAATAATATTACTTTCCAGGCTTTTCTCTCGCAGCGCAATGAGTTAAATTGTTGTGTTATTTGCTTGTTAAATATAGAAGTTAGATCAGTGATGTCCTCAAACATTCTGCTTCAACCATTTACAACGTCCTCGTTCTCACGACTCGAGATGAATCCCGTTGCCGAGAAGCTTCCAATGGCAACGGCTTAAGGAAAACACAATAAAAAATCGTTTCCACTAAAGTTCTACACCTCGACACCATCCGTGCGCGACTTTACGAGAAGCTGCAAGAAACAATCTCGCGTTTCCTGAAGTAATTCATTGCGACGTTCATTGTCTCCGACGGGGTCGGTAGACGGTGTCCTGCAAACATCGAGGAACCGACTAAGAGATTGGAAAATTTCCATGGCGTGAACTCTCGAAGTTCCCGGGTGCGGGTGCCGGATTCGGAATGTTTTAATTTGATGACTCCGCCCGTAGCCGGGAATTATTTGTTTCTTCGGGAAGACATCGTCCGCGAACAAAGCGGAGGAAGTTGCCGGGTCGGGGCAGGCTTCAAAAGCGTCCCGGAAGAACAAAGGATCTCGCTGTCGTCCGGGCGTTTCTATTTTTTTTCGCGAAAACCCCATTGTGCTCGCATGAGAACGGGCTGAAATCCGGGCATGGGGAAGGCGCGGCCCCCCATCCGGCGATAAAAGTAGTCCTGCCTCGTGCCCTTTGACTTCTCTATTCACTTTTCGACGAGACAATCGCCTCTGCACACCGTTGCACCATGCTGCATCGAGCTGCACCGTACTCTCTGCAACGTTGCTGCTCGCGAGAGCGTGACCCGCGTTTCGTTTCGTCTCGTCTCGTCTCCTCTCGTCTCGTCTCGTCTCGCCTGCATTCTTGAGTCAACGTCTGCCGGGTTCCCAACAGTCACCGTCACGAAAACAAGGGGATGTGCAGCCTGACGTCGACGGTTGACGGCGAATTTACTCAGTGACAAGTGGACCGCCACGCCAGGGCATTAACGTCTCCGAAATGAACCCCGGAATCGTGTTTGTACCGCGTTACGTGCCGCGCGCAACAATCCACTGGGAAGAGTCCACGCGATCTGATTCCGAGCCCGGAATATTGGACTGAATAAGAAATAACGCTGGAGCACGAGGCCTCTGTTTACCTATGTCCGTGTCCACTTTGTTTCGAGTCTGCGATAGATGAATTCGCCGTGGTGGATTTTATTGATGCAATAATGTCTCGATTTATGTGAAAAAGGTGTGCAATTCACTGACAGAACTAAGAGAGAACTATATGGTTACTTTTTCTTGAAATCGATGCCGACAATTTTTATTTTGCATGAAGACCCGCAATGTAATTATTAGCTCACAGTATTTACACGAATACCCAACCAAAATTGCAGAAATGGCCCATCAGGCAGGAAAACGTACCGAAAGCATAAAAACGGAGCAGGAACCAAGTGGAGGGAGTGTCGGCGCGCAAATACCGTATCCGGCGGTGTTATCCGTCTCCGGTTTCATCCGCGGCTCAAGGGTTGCAACAATAATTCAGCGGCGGCGTGGCGCGCGAAAGAAGATACAATAGAATCACACGGGGGGTATTTAATTTCGCGTGAAACAAGGGAAAAGCCGAGGCCAGTATTTTCGACTCTGCTGGGTGGCATGGCGTCGCGTCGCGTCGTTGTCGTCTGCCCGGTCCTTTGAACGTTCTCGGGGAACGGCTGGTCGCACAGAGGAGCATAACAAAGCCGGAACGCGGTTGTGTCCTTTTCCCCGTGTCGCGTTTCCACCGAGATCTCTCGCAAATGCACACGCACGGAGCTCCCGCGATATGGGGGTGAAACTTTTTCACCGTGAGCGACCATGATCTCTGGCCATTTAGCAGACGAGTCCCGGCTGCAGGGACGTGAGTCATCTTTCCCTTTCGTCGGCTCTCTAGTACGCCCCCTCATCCTTTCTATATCTTTCTCTTTCGTTCTCTTTTCCTCTCCCCAGTTGCATTCGATACGTCGCGTCGCGTCGTCTCCGCCACTCTTGTCCCATTCAGTTCGACGCGACCGTAAAATCGGGCATTTCTTCGGCCCCGGCGACCGATCACGGTGATTTACGTCGCCGGAGGATCCACGCGACATCTTACTTCCGTCGATCCACAGCCGACTCCACTTGCCGCATCGTTCCGTGCAATCCGACAGATTGAAAGCTGACGAACCGGGATTTCTCTATGAATACGAGTTACACGATCCGGAAGGAAATCTCGTGTGTCCGTGGCTGATGTAACGGCCCACGAATCAAAGGGACGCGAATGGTTCTGAGAAGAGTGAGTAAGAGGGTGCTGCTTGCTGGGTTCCGCGATGTCTCGCGTTGATTAATATCTATGTCGTAGAAAGACTTTGCTGTGTACCAAATATTCACATTTCCTGTATAATCATTAGATTGGGGATTTTTATGCATTTAATCTACACACATTTTTAAAATGCTAGAAAACATGTATAGTAATAAACGTTAATCACATTTCTATTCTATTGCTTGCCGTAAGACACTTTCCAGCAGATAAATTGAACTCATTCTTCCTGATTTTTATAAAACATGGAAGACAAATACAGAATCAATTTGGGTCTTGAACAAATGCAGGTGGTGCAACACTTCTCCACCCCTAATAATGATTCTCCGGTGATGTCTATCACGTAGCCGTCCAGAAGCCTTTCTCTTACCAACAGCGCAATAGGTGGAGAAATATTGGGTTCACAGTTCGAAGGAAACAGACGAGTAGGAGGACGAGTAGAAGGATGAGGAGCGATAATGCGGCGGAGCGATACGTCGCGAAAATACGGGGCGGCCAACAAAAATAACGCTCGGCCGGGTCCGGTCTTGCCGGATATTAATATCTCCAGGATGGCGAAATCTCGAAAAAGAAGAGGCGAACAATGGCGTCAGGTTCACGGAGGTCTGGCACGGACAGGCTCTCGACGTAGCAATGGGCGCGATGCCTCCTGTCCTGGGCGGCCGTAGGTAGTTTTATCTCCGGGCGGCGCGGCGGGCGCGAAAACGTACTCGGCAAGTATCCGGTGGCGCATCCGGCGGCTGCTACCGCTGCCTAGTAGCTACCCTGGCCAGCCCCCATCGCGAAAGGGGTTGAAGAAGGTCCGGGGTAAACCAGTGGAGAGCGGCGGCGGAGTTTCAGCTCTGTTATCGGTCGCCGCGGCGGGCAGGGGTGCTACGGGCATTTAAAATGCAGATTAGAGCACACCGGAGGGCCCCCGAGGAAACGAAACGTGAACGCGAACGCAGACGTAAACGTAAGAGCGTCGGGTGGCAAGTGTTTTATTGGGGCCAGCTTCCGTTTTCCTTTCCCCCAGGCCAGGGGCCGGCCAGCTGCCACCGCCGAACACCGATGCCACCGCGAAGATAAAGTCAGCCACGAGCTTCAGCCGTCCGCTAATTTATTGATCTCTGAGTTATTTGACGGGCCCGAGCCCCCGCGTGACGGCCTTAATTGCCCCCGCGGAACCATTCGATGGACTTTAATAGGACACGGGAATATGTATAATTCAGATCGCACCGACGTCTTTCAACGGCGGACACTAACCGGAAGACGCGGTGACGGTCTTCATACTTCATTAAATTTTCTGGGTTGTGAAAAAATCTGTGAACTTACAACAGAATTAATGTAAAAGATTCCGACTAGGAAAAGACACATATAATTCGAATTATGTTTATTCACTAGACACGTTACCCTACTTAGCGATTCAATTCTTTTCTAAAAGCGAAAAACACGAAGGGGAAGAATATAAATTATTATAACCATAAAAAAAGCCGAATCACGAAGAAAGGCAAGGAATTTCGCTCGAAATGTTCGTCGTCCGAAGAAAAAGAGGCCACGGGCACGAGACCAGATGACTGAAAAATGAACATAGGAGCGTAATAAAATATTTGCAGGATGTTTGATCGATTTTAGTGTCAGTCACCACGAGAATGAAAACATTTCCGATTGGTCGGCGCGTCGTTCTCTCCCCATCGCGTCCGTATTAATCCGAAGCACGAAGAGATTCGGAATTGTGGTAGGGCACGAGATTTCATTGGGTTCGATGAAGTCCTGAAGCCGAGGGATTACGACTTAGGGGGGCCGCGTCAATTTCGTATGCTTTTGTGCGACGAAAGAATAACACGACAGTGGTCAAAACAATTTGCGGATGAGTCACTCGGTCGGCCGTGTCTAATCGAGTGCTGACGGGTAATCACGATCATGAATTGCCAATCGGAATTATTTTTACCCGGGATCGACCCCACGAATTATTGGCTCGATTAATAATCTTTCGGGCGGGAACCATGAAACGCAAACGAATGGGAATTTAATAAATTATTCTCTACTTTTAGAATTATTGCTTGCCGTGTACAGGTTGTCTAATAATGACAAAATCTAGAAGCAGCACGAACTTTGTTGATTACTACCTCATACATTCGTCAAATTCAACAAGAGAATTGAAAGATCTTGGATGTAATATGTCGACAACGGGACAGGGGATGAAATCAGCGACGATGCGACCGGACAACGCGCGTCCAATAGGCCCGTGCCTCGTATTTCATGTAACTGCCAAACGCCTCGTGGCTTCCGACACGAAAGAGAAGCGGTAACGCGAGGAGACGGATACGCGTTCGCGTGAACATCGACGGTGGAAGACAGAAGGGTGGGTCGACGGCGAACACCGTCGAACACGGTTCGGGCTGGTAAAACGGGAGGGGGTGGGAAGGTTTGCGGGGGTTGGCGGAGAGCAGCGAGCAGCGAGTCGTGTTTTAAGCTCATTACACCGTGGGTAAATCGACAAGTTCTGGAGCCGGCTTAACGCCACCACCTGCCACCTGCTGGGTCTTGCGTTTACACAGCTCTGCCAGTCGGTTCTCTCTCAAGTTAGACTGGATCTTCTTGGTTTACCTCGGGAATCACGACGGTTTGCCTCGAGTTACCGGCGCCCGCGCTTTGATCTTCGGCTTCGATAAGTCGCGAAAGGATCTACCCGGCCCCGTGCCGATTGGCCGGGTAAACTTCGACAAGTTTCCACGACGGATTTCCGAACTCGCTTACTTTCCTGTCCGGCACTATTTTAAAAGAGCACGTCCCGTCTTCCACGATTCAATTTTCGACCGATCGTGTAGCGCGCGCTGTAACGAATCGGTGTTCTAGCTTGAAAGAAACTGGCACGTAAACAAACCGGCGCGTCTTCTATGTCTATTTGCACAAGAATAGTGCGTCTTCTGCGGCTTCGTCGAGAGCAAAATTGATCTAGATGACGTTGAGCTCTGGAGGCGGTTGCAGCGATCAGTGAGAAAATTATTTTCTTTCTCGTACACTGACGCGCCCGAATTAATATTCGGACACTTTTAAATAGACGATAACTTTTTCAATGTTTTCTGGAAAAAAATGTTAAAATATTAATGAATTTTTGGTGGCGCCTTCGAGTCGCCATTTGGGTGCTAAGGGTTAACTGAAAATCGCCGTGCCAGTTTCAAAATCGAATCGCGTCCACGGTGTTCTTCGTCAATCATCATCCATCCTGTGTCTTTCCTCATCGACGTTCATGCGAACGCGCATCCGTCTCCGTCGCGTTTCCGCGTCTCTTTCGTGTCGGAAGCCACGAGCGTTTGGCAGTTACGTGAAATACGAGGGTGAGGCTGGCTGCGCATTGTCTGGTCGCACCGTTTCAAGCACAGCTAGCAACAATGGACAGAGAGAGGATGCGCCGGCATTGGCGCCGGCGGAGGATGGCCGGTAGGTGACCTCGGCTCGATTGTCCTTTAATTTACGGGAATTGCTACCCCTCAGCCAGGGTCCGCGTCGCGTTGCTACCACCGCCGCAAGTACAATCCCACGCTTTACCACCCGTCCCTCCCCAAACCTTCAACCCCTATCCTACCCACGCACGCACCCCCTCCCCGCCCCTCGTTTCTCGACCGGCCCACTCTTCACGCGTCAAGCTCGTTGAGTGCTCGAACGCACGCCACGAGCTTAATTCGATCTCCATAATCGCTCGGGCTTTACATAATCGGGGAGTGCTAATACCGATTCCCGCTACAACCGATTCTCGCCATAGTCGCGCGCGCCGCGATTGAGCGGCACGGATTACACCTGCATACCGATCGAGACACGCAGGTGCGCGAAACCGTGGACGCCCCATGATTCCCGGTGTTAACGACATACCATCGACCCACAGACAGCGAAACACCCTCTTTTGCTTCTTGCGCCACAGGATTAGCACGGCCCCCCCCCCCCCCCCCCTCCCGATGCTAATTAAATCACGAAGGAATGCCCGATACATCGATGAGACCACGTCCGGCGCTCGTTTTTAGACGTACACGCGGCTGGATTAACAAAGCTGATTGGAAACCCGGACGAGCGCTTTTGTCTTCGGAATTTCGTCCCGTTCACGGAATTAATTATTTCCGACGCGACCGGGAAAATTGATCCTCGGTTGCTGTGATTTCTGCTCTTGGAATGCTCCTCATTGTTTTCGGTTTCTTTTCTGAAATTACAAGCGTTTCTTTTAGCGGTAGACTGCGGACCTCCATGCGAAATAAAATTTCTTCAGCAGGTTGAGAATAATGTAATAGTATGTTTAAATTCTTGTAATGTCTGTACTTTGAACAGTAACCTTGATGAAACACTTTTGTCGTTGAAGAATAATTGTAAAATTCCCAATATTTTGTCATCGATGGGCCTGCGTAACTTGAACAATGTTCCCTTGTTAGCATCATGCAAATAACAAATAGCGTTGTTTGTAGGCGGGTCATTACTTCGAGCGGAATCAAATCACGAGGCCTGAGTCCTCGGGGTGGGTCCAAGCGCGGAAGATGGAGCTACGACGTTAATCCTTTGACAGTTCGAGGAACGACTATTTGTCGTGCTAATGTCACGCGAGAGAGCGGAAACTGAAGGACGGAGGAATCAGTAGAGCAAGAGGGAGAGAGAGAGAGAGACAGAGGGAGAGAGAAAGACATCAAGAAGAGAGAGAGATTTAGGGATGAGGAGGTGGCAAGGGCGACCCTCGCGCGACCGTCCCACCCTTTGTTTGAGCTTTGTCAGGCGAGATACATTTTCCGTTTCGCGCGGCATCCAGGCGAAACGCTGTGACGACGCCTGGCGAGGGTGCAAAACGATTGTTCGAGCCTGCAAAACGATTGTTCGAGAGCCTGGAAGCCTAGAGAGCATCCTTCGATTGCACTTACGCACATGACCGCATCCCTCTCGCTCTCCTAATTCCTCCGTCGTCGACGGATTTATCCCTCAAAGAAATCGTCCCGACAGCCCCGGAAGATCATCCGGATTGCAGTCACGAAATGCCACCTACCGATCGCATTCCCATTATTTTTGCTCCGTTTCCCACACTGACTCATGCTCTGATTTCCGCTCGCCTGCAACGTTCAATCCTGTGTAAGGGTTACACGTGTCGGTGGCTTTGAAGCTTCGAATGCAGCGAGATATGGAGCAATTTGTAATAAATGGACTGTGGACCATCGAACCTCGTTTTAGACTTGCCGATCCCTGCTTGCCGACCTCGAGAGAAAGATAGCGAACTAAGTTATGGTTATACATATATCGTGTCCCAAGACGTGGGTGGAAATAGCAGCGATTCTATGTATGTATAAAAATAAGTAGAAAAGTACGAGTAACATTTTTTCGATAGACCCTTCATTTTCACAATAATCAGTCACACAATAATGCAGAGCACTGTTTCTGTGTCTCTCTGATTGAATTGTCAAAGGAGTCCACCATCCTCGCAATCTTCCCACATCCGGTCAGACTCTTATAACGAGCAAAGTTTTCGGCGCGCTTTGCCAGCCAGCAGTTTACTTCTCGAAACGAATTTGTACTCCGCCAAACATACACACACGTTCTCGAGGATCGTACGCGAGCTACGCAGACCAATTAAGAAGTTGGAAAGAAATCCTCTTCCATTAAGAACTCCAACCACTTAATCAGCTACAATCGCCGCGGCTAGATCTGCAGGATTTATGGGGTCATCTCGCAGCTAATTTTCGACTGGAACTTACTTCCATGCGTTTTACTTCACCACGCTGCACTCCAACGTTCTCTACTTCAACCCCTATCGCGATGCTTGTTTCAGCTAGCATATTTAGGAAATTATTTTACGAAATGCCGTGCGAAAATTTAATCTACATCCGTTTCTTATTTTCATGTGCTAATTCGCCTTTTTTGGAAGAATTCGATGATGAAGAGATACAATTTATAAAAATGAAAGTTAAAATACAAGTGGCTAAAGGTGCCCTTTTGTTGAAACTTTTGTACTTGCAGGTTCATTTGCAAAACTGTTTTGCTTACATTTTTTCTGGTTTAATTATTACAAACTGTATACATTAGTGAGGATGCTGTCCGAAAATTGAACCCTCCATTCTCTCCCAACTTTATACCCCAATCAAATGAATACAATGATTTCAACGCCTTGCCGTAACATTTGCTTTACAGTTACAGTGATTAAAACGTCTTTATCCCCAAAAACATCATAGCACAGAAAAGAAAATTTATATTTTTTGTATGGCTATATTTATTTTAATGCTTAAATATTGATTACAAACGAGTCAAATATTTGTTAAACTTTGTTAAACTTTGTTCTAAATCTTCATCGCGAGTCTGACTCGTTAAAACACGGCAAGGGGTTAAGAAGCGACGCAATTGAAAGATAAGTAGCAATCATTCCCAGGAATGAAGCAACAGCGAATAGCCAGAATTAGCGTCGAAACAGGAACCGATTTGCGCGCGGAACTTTCTACCAACGTTAACGAGCTCGTCGATAATTGCACGGTAAGAATGATAATGCCGTGTGGCGTCAAAGGCGATTCGATTTTAATTGACACTAATTCCCTGTAGAATTCAATTTCGCGATTTAATTAACATCGTTCAGGAGAGACGGGGGTGTCAAACACGAGCAATCGTCGCGTCGCGTCGGGAGGGAGGAAGGAGGGGGAGTAGAATGTTTCCGTTCCGACGTCACGGTTTTTCGCTGGCGGAAGCGGACGAAGACAAATAACAAACGACGGTGTGCCGCAAGATTTCCCATCTACGGGTACCAGCGTCGCCAGCGTGGACTTCGGCAAAGTAAACACCGCTCCGGTCTCGTGGAAAAGACCAGCGAGAAAGCTCGTTAAAAACTTTCCAAAGCCAGATACTTCCGCGGCGAGGCTACCCGTCCCGTCTCGTTTCGTCTCGAGTCTCGTTCCTTTCCCGTTCCGTTTGAGAACTCGCCTCAGCTACCCGGCTACCAGGCCGGGTACACTGTCGTCTTTGCGACCCGACAAGAAAGGCACGTTAAGCTTCCACGCGGCCACGGGGATTACACGCCTCCGCCTGAATGTTTTACGACGCTCCGATGGAGGTTTCGCGTGACCGGAGGTTGCTCGCTTTCTCTTAAGCGGAATTATTTCGGCTCCGACCACACGGATCACGAGCATCCTTCCCCGTGGCTTGCAAAAACACCGTCGACCGCATGGTTCCACTGTAATGTCCTTATTACCGGCGATTTTTCGGTCCGGATACAGTTTTGTTTCATTTTTACTGGGTTTCAGCTGGAAAGACACCGAGTTACGAAATTTTGTACCTCCTTTGATATGCGATACAACGTTGGGAATTTTATTCTGAATTACAGCTTATTGTTTAGCATATTTTTTTACTCTTAACGTAGTCTGAGTTAGGTTAATATCCTTATTATTGGTGATTCTTCCGGATATCGTTTTCCTTCCTTTTTAGTGAGTTTCGAAATTGTATACACCTGTGATTTTATGCATCGTGTTGCTCAATATAATAGCTCCAAGGGAGAAGAGAAAGAGTCAAGAAAGAGTCTAGAAAGAATCAAGATTAGAAAATCTTCTGGAATGTTTTTCAGCGAAGTTAATAAAGAATCCCCGAAACAGGAATATTCCGCGAAAGAAGCAACCTTATCGCAGCTGCGATTCCACAATTCATTTTCTCCCGTCGGATCGGCCGTCAGGGATTCAAGGAATGGACGTCAGTGGGTGTCTGAATTTCCGTGAAATTTCTGTGAGACCCGGTGTGTGTGTTCGATCGTCGTTTCACGTTCACTGGAGATTCCGATCGAATCGCGTTCCGTGGATTGAACCGCGAGAGATCACCGAGCCCGGACGTACTTATCGATCTTGTCGATCTTTCGGGCTGCCGCCCACACTCCAAGTTCACGGCGTATGCGCGTCATTCATTCTCTTGTCTTTTATCAGATTCCGTTTCTTCTTCTCTCCGGTATGTCGCTCCTTTATCTAATAACGTCTAGAATATCTGGAATAGATCTACTGCTATCTTCTGTCGTACGTGTGCGTGTTCGGAGCGTGCACGTCATTTTTAATAAAGAAACATTTTAACCCTTTGCACATCTGAACTGTTTTTTCAATTTTCTTTCCAATGACGTTACACGTTGTGATGACGATCTTGTGAAACTACATGAAACTGGTCAAATTGATTAGACGCACGCTGTTATTTAAAAATATGGAATATAGCATATTTCTCTCTCACGAAGGCGGTCCATTATATTTGATATTGGCGCTCGCACAGAAATCAAAATCAAATCAGCCGACCTGTTGTATTTTTGAACCCCACTTGAGACCGCGCTCAAGGCTAAACAAAACAACAATTACAGTTGGGAATTAATTATTCCGGAGCAACTGCGGGCTAGAGGGAGGGCGGAATACAACCCTCGGATCCATGGAAGCAGCTCGCACAGCAGGGTGGGCGCCAGTGGATCAAGAAGCAACGATTCGAAATGGAAAACGTAACATCGGCGTAATACTCGTTACCGGAGGCACCGGTCGCGGGGCGAAAGATATACGAGATGCCATAGGAATTTCATTTAATCCGAGGTTCCGCGCGGTCGGCCGAGATTCGATTTATGGTGTAATCAGGGTCCGCAGGACTCTTCGGTCTCTCTTCCCATGGAGTCTCTTTTCGCGGCCAAACATGACGCAGCTCTTTTCTCCGATGTTGCTCTTTTTCTCTTCTTCCCTTCGTTGTTGGCGGAAAAAACGCGGCCACATCGGGAAAGGAAGAAATGGAATTCCCGCGCCATTGTCCGCGGCCCTCGGCTTATGGTTATATAGCACCGTTCCGCTTGCGAACGACAATTTGCAACGTCTTCTTCGGCGGAGAGTCTCCGCAAAGAAATCCGGGCCCCGAAGAGAACGAACACGATCGTCGATGTCGCGGGCGGACGAATCGAATCGGAATTTATGTAATAATAATCCCGAATATCCGACTCTTATTGAGCCGTGAAACGCATCGCGGATATATCCATTTTCTTTAACCGCGATCCCCGATGAGAAATATGGAAGCCTATCTCTTCAAGAAAGTCGCCGCCGTTTAAGCGCGTCTATCAAGATCGAGGCCCGTTCTTCCGTGGATCTGCTGATCCACCGATAAACGCGACATCGACTGGAAGAAGGACAACGACCGATATCTGATAACGAGAATCGGTATTCGGAGATTATTAGCTTGATTTCCTGCCTCGGTTTATTAGAATCTAGTAATCGCCTTGCAGGATTGCATCGTCGGATTTTTAAAGAAACTTCAGTCTCATCTTAAACGTTTGCGTAAGAGGTCGTCAAGTTTTAGATTTAACGTCCTTTGCGGACTGCGAAACATTTTTGTTATTATTAATACTTTTCTTTTATTTAATTTTTATATGAACGAATGTTTGCACTGACCTCATATTTCGTTTCACAGAAAAATAGTCACCTTGGACCTATCGGAAAGTGTCTACACTTGTTTGGCCAGCCGCGTAGTGTATTCGACTTCGAAACTCTGAGCATAGCTCGCGTGTTTGGCGTTTTTATACGAGCACAGCTGTGCGGACTCGATGCCGAATACAGGTGACCGCATTCGAGTGTAAACGTCGCGCCGACCGCGTGTTCACAAAACACGCACCGGTCGTCGCGTGGGACATCCTTCAAAACCGCTCTTTATCATGTTGTGATTTTCTAAATGTCCTAAAGATTTCTTTTTTGCATCAGCAGCAGCGGTTGCGTGCCTCGCGCCGCAGTTTTTGCGCATTATCCCCGAAACGGAGTCCCGATTCCCGTCACGGATCCATCAGCGTTTCTTGCGGCACGGAGTTGACCGTGATATTTCTCCATCCCCGAGATAGTCCGGCCGCCCTGCTGCAAACATTTTTTCTCCCTCGAGTCCCCTTGGAACCGGGACGACGCGGGCACAATTTCTCTGCTGTCCGTCGCACAAAGCGTCGTTCTGTATTTCACGCGGCTGTATCTCCGTCAAGAAAACCATTCCCCGAGACGTTGTCTCGCTCCGAGAACCGCGACGATCAATCTCACGCATGACACCGAGCCTCGCGGAGTTAATTTACCGCGGGGGACGCTTACGTATCCGTGTCTAATTGGAGAGCGCCTAAAAGCGCTCCATCCTCTCTCTATCTCTATCTCTCTCTCTCTCCCTCTCACGAACAGAGAGAATCTCTCTAGACCCCCTGAACCCCCCTGTGTCCCTTCAGAAGAGAAGTACACCCACGGTCGCGTCACCTTTTCACGGCTTAAACCGACTCTGTCCGGAATTAATTAGTCCGAGAGGCGGGGGAGGAGCCCGACGAATGAAAACTAACGAGTGGACGGTTTTTACGGGCAAAACCGGCGCGATGGACGGGGGTAATTAGGGGCACGGGGATGAAAGCTGGAAATTCGACGATCCATCGAGGGTACCCGGATCGAACGGCGTCAATTACCCGGCGCAGTCCTCCCGACCAAATACATTTCCGGCTGACGGCTTAACGGACGCCGTCGAATAAAAGTGGAAAAGCGAGTTTCGGGGGACGATGCAACCCCCGCCAACTGCTGATCGATAGCGTCCCATTTCAGTTCCTTCTTCTCGAATCGAAAGGAATTACGGGCTGATGACTTCCCCTGACCTTGGGATCTTCGAGGTATCATCGTCTCGTGCTGGTGAGGCCTTGATCGATCGTTTTGTCGGATTTTTGGGGACTCGAGGGGTTTGAGACTGTCAGGTGAGTGCTTAGATCCTGTTCTTTTGCCGCGCGAAGAACATTGCTGTTTAGCATAAAGTGTCCTTTTCAAAAAACGTTTTGGGCTTTCGATATAAAAGTTTCTGCCTGAATTGGAACTTTTTATCTTTTAGAAAGGTAAAAAGATCCATTTCAAAAATTGGAGAATTGTTTTGCACAAATATTTTTAACAGTACAATTTTCTAAACAACGCACAATTTTGAAGCAACGACACAAGAAACTCTCCCAGAGCCTCTTCGCTTTTCCCAGCTCTCCGAAGCTATTTTTCCCTTCCATTAAAAGAGCAAAACGATCGAAGCACGAGTCTGCCTGATACCCCGTAAACGAGGTAATCGGTCGATTTGCATAATTAATGGGTAATTAAGCAATCGAGTCACGCATCCCAGCACGGAGATCGCGACCGCGATCGAACGAAGATACAATTCTCGCGGCGTTCTTCCGCTGCCAGGAAATTATCGACCGGTCAGCCGCGAAAATTGTGGTCTCCCTGTTTTTATTCCAATATTCGAACGCGATATCACCGTCCCGGGGCGGTTTCGATCCGGTTTCGTACCGCGATACGAATCTTCTCTGGTAAGGACGAGCTTTCGCGTCGGAACGATTCGGTAGCACGATCAGATGGGGCCAATAAACGAAGTTCGTCGCTCGTAGATGAGAATCTGGTGTCATCCATCGTCTTCGAGGAAGATATCCGCTCGTTTCGTTAACGTTTCCCTCGCGGTACCTTTACACTCTACGTCTTCATTTTTATGAGCGTGCTGCCGGTGGAGATCGGCTTCAGAACGATCTCATTCACTTACGATTCACTTAGGCTGATTTAAGCGGCGCGGCGCGGCGTTGCGCGCTCGACGAGACCATTGTCTGCAGATTTTCTCGCTACTCTCGTGGCGTTCGTAAACGAGTGCATTGTGCGTCGATAGATGGACAACAATTGCCAGGAGCAGTAAACGTGGATAAATTAAATTTAAATTAATTTTTACGTTATAATATCGAGATAGACTTTTAATGAAGATTTCATACATATAGAATTTACTGGAGATGTATGTTGTTTTTCTACGCCGCGCCGGTATACAGTTTTCTTTTTCTGTCATCGATAACGAAAAAAATATGGGCAACATTCTACGATATTTAATAACATTATACACTTCCATAAAATTCAAACAACGTTGAACAACAAATACCACGTGCCGGGAGCCAGTATAAAAGTGATTTATGTGAAACTGTATAAAATGCTGTATAAATAGAGATCCAGGTGTAGTCATCAGACTTTCACAGTTTTCAGTTTATATTTTTATGCCTCGCATGTAAATTGATTTATAATTATTCAGGAAAGTAGAAGTCGACAGCAATTTTGTTATTTGTCAACGAGATCGTACAAACATTTTTACCTGCCGGAATTGACATAATGATTTATATGACGCAGGATCGGTAATGAATGTTTGAGGCTGTTTCTTTCTAGTCCGACAAATTTTTCAATAAAGCGTATATCGATTCCCGCGGCAATTAAATCGAACACTTTCTGTTTGCACCTGCTCGTTCATTTCTGCCGCCCCCGCCCCTCGTCCTCTTTTTTGCGGTTTCCCGGCCGCTATAGTCTGTTCGTTAAACAATCCCCGGAATTAATTCCGAGCCCGACACACTGCGAAACGGACAATCTATTTGCATATCGGTTACATAACATGGACCGTGCGCAGGATTCAATTAATAGCCATCCGTGTAATAGACTTCCATTGCGCCGATGATCCAACTAATCGCGAGAACGAATCTCTTGATAACTCTCTCTCTCTCTCCCCCACCCCGACAACTAGAAAATCACTCGAGTAACACACGTACCTTCCAACAAAACAATCAGAGGATTGAATTAATTGGACACGGAATCCTGAGTACACTAGTGTCTCGAAAAAATACATTGATAATAAGATTTCTGTTTCTAATGATTTTTTTATGATACTTTTACCAACATATTCGTGGCGTTTTTCTGATTAAAATGATACCAAACATGACAGAGATTGGATCGTATTTACTTGTTTAGTTCAGGATATAGTAGGCTATCATCGGTTCGGATAGTCGAGGTTCTACTATATCGTGAATTGCACAAGTAAATATGATCCAAATGGTATCGTGTTTGGACTTATTCTAATAAAATATGTTGATCCAAGTTTCATGGAAAAATGATTAGGAACAAGAAAGTGAGGATACATTTGCTGCGTTTAGGATTGAATCTATTGATTGAAGCTGTCAGTGCTATTTTTATGGGGGTTGGTTGTTCAGAGTTAAACGAAAACTGGTGGGGACGTGTATCATTTTCCGCGCGAAAGGGCTAGACAATTTCGAATTCAGACGAAGATAATTGAATTGCGGACGATCCACTGGCGCCAGGAGTTAAGCTCGTGGTATGGTGCGTGTATCAGCGGACAGGTGGAGGCGGTGGGAAATAAAGCGACACCTGCGGTGGCCGGTGATGGAACGATATCGCCGATACACGCTCGACGATTCAATAAAGGAGCTTAAAGCGTCGATCTCGTACGAGTCATTGACCGAGGGCCGGATCCGCCGCGTCTCCCGAAGACGGTGATTAACGAGCGAGAATTAGGCAAAGACCCTGATGAATAATTATGCGCTCTCAGTCCCCGGCAGCCAAGAAAGTCCGGGCGTACACGCGCGCTCTCGGAGGGAAAAGGAACGAAAAAATTCGGAACAGGGGAAAAAAGAAATCGAGAGACAGCGAGAGAAAAAGATAGAGAGGGAGAGGAAGAAAGAGAAAGAGTAAGAGAGAGAAAATCAGGGGACGAAGGGACGATAGACAGGCCCAAATCGAGATTAATCGACGTTGATTGAAAGAAGCTGCGTGGTTCCCCGAACGAAAAGAAAGGCGACGACAGAGATGCGGGGAAGAAAAGAGGAAGAGCTGCCGGCAGACAGACGTCGACTCGATCTCGCGAATTAACGGCCGTTACACTGTTCGATGAGGGAACCGTTGGAACACAGGAAGATCGCCCCGAACTCGGCCGCGATCATTAATCAGTATGCGAAGAACGAGAAGAACCGGAGATAGAGAGAGAGAGAGAGAACGAGAGAGAGAGAGACATAGAGATAGAGAGAGAGAGAGAGAGAGAGAGAGAGAGAGAGATACAAGGAACAGCCGAACTTCGGGAAGCCTGATGAATGGGGACACCGTGGTCAGTCACGGAGACGATTTTGATTCGTAAAGTGCGTTCTCATGCTGCATGGGATTTCGTTGATCTTGTTGTCGTTTGTCAGACGCGTCTCTTTGTTCGTTCCGTCGCGTCGTCTTGTCGATGAAAAAACTTACCCGTTCTTTTTCTTCTTTTTCCTTCCTACTTGCCGCGTCGACCTTCCTTTTGCTTCAGACGAAGAAAAATTGGTACGACACAATCCCCACCACCAGCTCCAGAACCTTGAACACGTGGTGGAAGTCGCCAATAGACAACGACTACCTGGAACAAACAAGGACCTACTGTATATACGTTGCTTCATAAAAATTACAAGACTCAATTTATTTCTTTTTCTCGTTTTTTAGTGAATTTAGTGTTAAATTCTTCCATGTTCTATATGTCCTATTTTATGTATTTTATGTTTGTTTTCATTTTGTTTTTCATTCACCCATTTTTAATATAATTAGTCTAATTATATGTATAGTTAGTATGTGCTTAGTATAATAGTTAATTGAAAGAGTAAATTGAACAACATTCTTAATTTTTGTTCGTACACGCTCCGAAAGACAGCCGACCTTAATTTTCATCGTTCCCGGGGCTTAAAGTCGTGTTTCCAACCGGCGAAAGTGCGCTCGTATATTTCGTCCCGTTCAGGTGTCTCCCAATGGATATGTTCTGCAATCCTCTTTCCACCCTCTCCTGTGGCGTCGATTGATCATCTCCACCAGCGTTCGCAGTCTCACCTGGGGAACGGTGAACGCGTGCCTCGCGGTATTTTTCACGCGCAGCGAAATTGTTTCCGCGAAGTTTCCTTCTTGCACGCTTGATAATATACGCGCTTTATCTGGAAAGAGACGAATGCGCCAGTTGTCTCGGGAAAGGAGTCCACCTGGACGGATTATCCGGCCAAATGCGATGGCTACGCGTCGGAATTATCTTATAAATCTGGCGCAACGCATAAATTCCGTCCAGTTGCTATGGACCACGCTGTGTCACTGGAAAATTACGTTTATAATACGATGATTTCATTCGGTGTCCAACCATTGTTAGAACGTGGTTCGGAATTTTTGCTCGATGTCCCGAGACATTTTTGGGCGAATTTGTGAACACAAAAACTTGTGTTGGATTTTGCTCTATCACTTTATTCGAACATTTTTACAAAACTCTAAAGATTCTTTTCAGCATCAATTTTTGTCTTATTATTTTCTTCGTACATTTTTCCTGGATAACTTATTCATTGCTCCGCCGATTTACTAAACGATTCACTTTCTTGAGAGAAAGAATGAAGAAGAAAGAGGCTTGGTTTCAGTGAATGGAAGTCGGCCGAGTCCATTTTCAATGTTTTGGGTCGGCTAGGGAGAATTTAATCGGTGTGGACGTTGCTTTAAAGCGAGGACCGAAAGGGACGCGAATTTATCTCGCTCCAAGGGGACAAAGTAACCCTACGGCAGCGCGAATAAATTATCGTAATCCCTCGTGGGCTTAAGTCTCGCTACCTGTTCCCGCGGATTTACATTCGAATTTTTGCGATTTACATTTTTACATCTCGCCCCGCCGAAAAATTCATCCCGCGATTCATCCCGGCTATTATAATCCTGGTCGCGCTCGTTAGCTTCCACCGAAAAACTGTCCGCGACACTTTCAACTCTGTGGCTGGCCATTAAAACGGAAATCGAATTCCATATGTGCCATTGGTGATCCGACACGAACCTCGCTGGGTACATGCTATCAATTATTTGCACAGACCTAAGACATCTTCTTAGGTCGTTTCTTCATTTATTTCATGGCTCATGTCTCTTGCATGAGACAATTTTTATTTTGTATAAAGATCTGCAGTCTAATAATAACAATATCACAAAACTTACTCAATTTATAAGCTCATCAAAACTGCAGTAGAACCTCGCTAGGTCGACAATGTCACGTGACTAACTTTTTCCCCTGAATGCGAGTCAATTCGAGGCCATTGTTCCAATTTTCGAATTGTTTACGGTGACAGTCGCGCGACACTCGGATGACATAATTCGCTAGTGGTTCGGTATCACCTGGTGAATTCGCGCGTGGCCGTTAACATAATCGGATAGGTGGCATAATCGGGGGATCCTGGGCGACTGGGGCGCGTAGGTAGGGACCGGGTCGCAGCGACATTATGGCAACGTGGACGATGTCATTTCGGACGATTCGTTTTCTCATGGCCTCGAAGGGCATGGCGGGTGGCGGAGGAGAAAGGAAACACGTAGGTGGAAACACGACTTCCAAAGGAATAGCGTGTACCGTCTCACTCTGGTTTTGCCTCGTGGTTTGCTTCGTGGTTTGCCTCGTGGCTCTGGCCGCGCGGCGCGGCGTGTCCACCGTTCTAGACGAGGCCACGATCATAAATTCACAGCATGCGAGCGGCCGCGGAACGTGTCTTCATAAAATCTTAGATCGAAGATTGGCCGAGCGACGTCGCTCCGGTGCTCTCTCCGCATGCGAAAAAAATAATTAGAGGGCCGCTGCTCGCGCGCGCGCGCCCTGCGATTTTTCGTATGCGCGCCGCGTGCGTCGCGGTGTTGTGTATAAATTACGCGAACGCGTGGCGAACCGCGTGTGCGTAAACGTGGCCCTCGTTGCCTCTGTAATTGCCTCCCACCCGATTTCAATTTCATTCAATACCAACCCCCCTCTCGCACGATCTCCTCTTGGCCATCTTCCTGCCTCGAGGCTCGCAAACCCATTTTTTGGCCCTCGCAAAATGCACAGCGTGCGATCTGCCTCCGCGATTTTATCTTCGTAGCTTTATGAAGGATCACCGTGATCTTGGGCTCGTTAGTGCTCTCGCGAAACATTTTTACGGTCTTCTGTGGCAAATGACGTCCAGACTGCGGATTTTTATGCGAAATAAAAATTGTCGGCATCAAGTGCGAGAGGAAGGAGTTCCATAAAAATCGATTTCTGCTATTAATCATTTTAACCTTTAATATAAAACGAAACCAGCCTCTTCGAAATATTCTTCATTATTTCCCACGAAAGGGTAACTTCTCCCTGGGAACTTCAAACTTGGACGTCCAAAGACAACCTACCCAACCCCTCAGAGAAGATGAGGACTGTTCGGAGGGTGAGACGATCCGAGTCCTTCCATCCAAAAAATTCAGTTTAATTCGGCAAGTTTTACCAAGGGGTAGCCGGAAAGAAGAATCTGTCCTAAATCCCCGAAATCTGTGGAAAGTTTCGTTCCGATGCGAAAGTTCTCCGGAGAGTATCCGGTAGTTTTAATCATCGGGCAATTTCAAAGACGTCCGTTAATCCTTCTTTGTCTGATTTCCCATGCTCGTCGCGATCTCTGCCATGTCGGAATCAAGGAGTCGCTTTCACGGACTGTGTCTGGGGGGTCCCCGGAGAAATCATTCGGAACACCTGCGCTTAGAGTGCCAATAACTGTAGAGTTTACTGCATCATCTTTACTCTCCCTTCGAAACGCGCCACTCACACCCCCGCTAGTTCCTGCTGGAAAGAGAAAGCGTCCTGTATTATTTACCGATCTGTCTGCCCGGGCGAGCGTATCCTTTATTAAAGGATGCGTACGCTTTGATGCAACGTCTGAAACTCGATCGAGCCGACTTCGGCGCTCCATTATTTATTAATCCCTCCATAGGGTCGGGGAGATGCTGTCTTCCCGTATCGATTGCTGCGATCTACATTGCCCCGCACAAGGCACAAAATGCTCCTTCGGAAACTCGCCTTATGGCTCTCCGCACTGATTTTCGTCGAATTGCCTGCCTCGATCGAGACCGATATCGCCGTGGAGACTGCCTGCGATGCTATTCGGCAAAAGGCCCTCCGCGAAACCGGAATCGCTACTTTGATCTCAATTATTGTCTGTGAAATCGACGGAGCACACTCTGCTCCAGAACCGAATTTTTCTGCAGCGGATCTCCGCGTGACGCGATCAAAACGTTATTTAAAATGATTGTAATAATTAGATTGCGGATTGTATTTATGAGGGCATTTATGACAAAAATGGGCACGTACAATTTAAAGCAGTGGACGAATTAAGAACATTTAAAAACACCAGTGTATTAATTCCAGCTTAATAAGACAATTAAAAGAAGAAAGATATTTCTATTTGGCTCCTGTGTCTTGCAATTAATGCAAACACTTTTTATTTTGCATAAAGATCCGCAGTCTAGTAATAATAATAACTTTTATCTCTTCAATAGTTTTACAATAGATCTAACTTGGTGTGATTTGATTTGCAACAAACTTGTTTTGTGAAAAACTGAGTTCGGTTCGAGTTTGAGTGAGTTCGACAACGACATCTATAAATTCTCCTACACTATTTTCGATCATAGTTTCGTGAAGTCAGTTCGCAACTAATTTTCGCGGTCCGATTGAGAATGATCTAGCGAGTGCAGCCGCGTCGATGGAGATAACGGCGACCATAGTCGTTTCATTGCTATTCCAAGGGCAGGAGTCTCCAGGCATGTCCTGGATCGATCGGTGCACGGTGAACGCAGGATAACGGCGGGTTGGTATTTCTGCGAGAGGGGCCAAGATAAGGAAGGACGAAGCAAGGACGAAGGAAGAGGAAGGGACAGAGTGGCCCGCGAGGCGGCGAGCATACGAAGTGGCTGATAGTCGCGATATTAAAGGTAAGTCCTCTAAGCCAGCGGCGCGAACAAATGGCTGGAGGTGGTCTGAAATTATTTTTCACTGACAAATCGTGACTTTTACACGAGGCACGTGACCGCGCTCCTCAACTCCCCCGGCTGGGATTACGAGGCACTGAACGTCTTCGCGAGAGAGCGCTAAAAGTGATTAAGTTACTCCGACAATTTCCACCGATTAGCTCGATTAATTCCAACTAAACTGTTCAACGTTACCAATCGTAGCTTTCCTTGTAAAATATTTATTACACGTACCCCTATCGGATCCGAAAATCCTCCCTCATTGTTATTCAGCGCGGTCGCTCGTTTTATCTCTGCGAGAATTTGCTCAGATCAAGAATCGATTCAATTTTTTCGGAGAAAAAATACATCAAGTTCTTTCGCGTAATTGTAAAGAGAAGATTTATTCTCGAAAAAAATTTATCGATCTGTTTAGGGACGCTTCAATCTTTAAGCTTCAAAATTAGACTAGCTTTATTGTTGTAATATTATTTTTAACGCAATTATTACAAATAAAATGAAATTTAGTGTTCAAACTCTTTCTGGATCTACTGTATTTATTACACGTTCGCTACGGGAGTCCTAAAATCCTCCCTCATTGTTATTCAGCGCGGTCGTTCGACTTATCTCTTCGAGAATTTACTCAGATCAGGAATCACTTTTTCAATCTTTTCGAAGAAGTTGTTCATGCAGGGATGACGGAATTTAATCTGGAACCACTTGGAAAGTTCGCGAGCAATGGAAGAGCGTGTTAATAATAAGTTTCAATGGCGCGGAGCGTCACCGTCACCATTTCGCTCCGCTCTATAAATTTCCGGGACTGGGTGCACCCTCTTTCTTCAGAGAGACACCTGAGCCCCGGAAATCAAAGCGTGACTATCGTGAAATGAAATCCCCGTCGCGCCGCGCCGCGCTGTGACGTTTCCAACCCTAACTTCAGGCTTCCCGAATTACTCGGCCACACCGTCCCGTCACTCTCATTCCGAGGCACCGAAATGAAGTTTGCGTTATCGCGATCCGTCCACATTATGGGGTCCTGCGGCTTCTGGGGTCCATATTTATTCTCATTTCTCATTCCGGCGCGATTTCTCCTCGTCCTTTTTCGCCACGCGAACCAATGATTTATCTCCTCTTTTCCAACCGGTCCAACAGCTCATTGTTCCTTTTTCCGACGCCGTTTTCAGACCAACAAAGGCGAATGGACGTATTGAGTCTAAAGTATGGGCATTCATGCCTCGTGGAAAAATGAGAGCCAATTATCAATTGGTTAGTAACGTTCTTGCCTTCTTTTTTGGACTAGAAAAATATTTTGTCTTCCAATCATTTACATTGTTTTTCTATATTTGTGTCAAATTCCGAACGAATTGATCGTTTTGCTTATTTGGTATTACGTCGGTCGATTTCACTCGTGAAGTTATCTCGTGAAGTATTGACATTTCGATAACCTTGGGTTAGTTATATAACCCAATTATATATATATATATAACCCAATTATATATATAACCCAATTTATATATAGGATAAGAAAAGGATAATAAAAGGGTAATAAAAGGGATCGTTTGGTTTAACAAAAACATTGGGTTGCATTAAAGAATAAAGGTCGTAGGAAGTTAGGACGTATTATGACATATGATGTTTTCCTCTATTATTTTTTTCTATTTTCACTTGAAAAAGAGCAGTATGTAATTTGTCCCGGGTCCCAGAATCTCCCTGTGTTATACAGTCATTTTAAAGAAATTTGTGAACACCGTAATTTGTCACGGGAACGATCTCGAGCGTCGAAAGAGTCGGACTAGAAAAAGGGCCGGACGTTTCGACGGAGGGAATAAAAACGGGGTTCCCGGGGAATTGTCGTTGGGGAGAAAGGTGCACCGAAATTTTGTCAGGCTAGGTATGTTAATATTTTGCACGCGGCGCGGCGCCGACGAGTGAACGCGCTCCGTTTACGACGCCGGTCGTGCATGCGCTCGCACGCGTAAAAACTCGGCCGAGCGGCACTCGAGGAATTAAGGTCGGCGAACTTTAAATTTGACTGGAGCGACCTGCCAGGAAGGTTATTAGCGAGTCGTCAAGTTCCTCCATATTTCACGCGGTTCACGAAGAATTCCCGCATCGCTTTGAGCCGGCCGGACAATTAAAATATCTCCGAGACATAACCGTGTCTGCGGCATGAGTTGGCAGCGGTGAACGAGCGCGAGAGGACCCTGAAGAGAGCGAGAGGCACGCTTCAAATAAAACGAGCCGAATTCTGTGGCCAACAGTCTTCAAAGAATGCTCCACTACGGCCTGGCAGCAGCACGTTCGTTGGAAAAGAAAAGAGCAAAAGGAGAAAAAAGGATGAAGAGGGAAAGAAGACGCGTGCACGGCAATTAAGCGGGACCCGTGGTTATCGGGGACCGCGAACTGTTTTAACCCTGTTTAATTGTTCCCCGAAACATTCGAATTATTTCGTAGGCTGAAGCCGTAAACAAAGGGAAAAAGTGCGCGACGACATGTGAGGAATGCGTGTCCAGCTGCGGCGACGAGACAGATGCATTTGTCGCTGTCGAATTGTTCGGGAACTGCTTTGTAGCGTGGTGGCTAATTTTTCGGAATTTTTCTGCCACCAGGATGTTCAAACTATGTAGCTGTAGTTCATGAATGTTAACGCTGAAGAGGAGAAATATGTTAGACTCAAGTTCTGAAAGTAAAGTCGTAACTACTGCAGTGTACAGGAAATTATATGCATACGAAGTTTGAAGTGGATCGGATCATACTTGCAGGAGCTGTGAAATGAATTCTACAGGCTAATACGGTTCTACGAACTTCAACAATCTCATGATAATTTAGCGCAAATTGTTCGGGTCGGATAAAACCCGACCGAAAGTATTATTATTAAAGATCCGTACGGTATTCACCGGTGTTCGCCTGTCATTCGCGTTTTTCGTTTCACCGAAGCGGAAAAGCTTCTCTAAAGACTTCTCGACGTTAAATCATAGAGCGGTGTTCCGCAAGATCCGCAGGGTACCGTGCGCGCGCTCGCGCTGTGGCCATCATAAATTTCGTTCGCGCCGTGTTACGCTCGAGTCGATACACTTTTCGGATCCGTTCTATCATAAATCACAGCCGAGTTGTGTACGTACGAAAGTCCGAGGCAGTTGTCTGCGGTGGTGTGGGGGCTCTCGGTAGAACGACGACGGTTGATCCGCGATAATCAGCGAAGTCGACCGTCCCAGAAGCTACACGGCTAACATTGGAATTAATTCGGCCGGCAAATTTAATTATCGCACGACGTTGGCAGGTGTTGGAGAACTAGTTGTCAGAGACAATTTACCGCATATTGGGTGTTCCGTGCGGTTTCCGAGAGAGCCGGACTGTTTGTCGCCCACGCCTACAACGGCCCCGGATTCTAAATGCGAAGGTGGTTGTCTCGCTGTGTGTAACACGGACGATCCCGTCTCGTGTGCTCACTCTCCACTTCTACCCACCCCTCGGTAGCCCAGGATATCGATCGGCTCCGTGGGCAAGGATCTAGCCTAATCTCGACAGTGATCGCGATCGCAGGCTTAAATGCGAGCTCGCGGCGCTTTATGGCCGATCGTAAACCTCCAACGCGCCGCAATTCTCGACCATCTTGGTGACTTATCGCCGTACCCCGAAAAAACTAAGTGATTCCTTCTTCCGGGCCGAACTCCGTCCGCGACAGTCTCGCGAGAAATCGAGTGTTAAATTGGCTGGGAAAAGGATTTAGTACGGTCACTTCCCGATGAATCTTAAAGCAGACCTAGAATTACTTTTTTAGTGCGTGGTGAACGAAAAATTGAATTGGAGATTTATGCTTCTGCTTTTTATTGGGGCTTTTACATTATCTCATTCTATTAGAAAAACATCAAGAAGACTTAATCTTCAAGAGAATATACAGAAGCGAATTGACAGTCCACTGTTGTCGTCAAAGGGACAAGGAATTAAAGGAGTAACCTGTTTGATGAACTTTAACTCTGCTGTGTGTCTCTTGAATTTTTTCTGGACGTTCGTGGTCATTAGCATCGTTCAGTCTCCATTTTTCGGTGAATTTGCAGTTTACACTTTGCTTTCTCGATCAGAGAGCACGCGGCCGCTCGATTTGGTTCGCTCTTAAAATCCAATTACGCGGATTTAATTGTCCCGGGAAAGGCCAGACTCTTATCCGATATTCGAGGGAGCGTCTCCACCGAGCGGACACTCTTCTGAAACTCCTCGGTCTCGGAAGTTCCTCCGAAAGACGCTGATCGTCTTTCATCCAAATCGCGTTACATCAACGTTTCCAACGAGTCGGCGAAAATCTGTTCGGGCCATTGATCGACGGAGGGAAACTTTTCGAACGGAACGGTCTAGAGAGGAGAAGAGAGAGAGAGAGAGAGGACTCTTCAAAGGGCAAGCCTAGAATGTTCGTCCGTTCGTTCGGTTTTCCTTTCGAGGATGGTTGGTCGAGTTTTCTGCGCGCAGCCCCCGAAGAAAAATGTTGCGCGGTCAATCGTGGCCCTGATCCGTCGTTGCTATAGACAGGAGAGAAGCTTCGCCGCGGGACGGCAATAACCACCGGAGGGTTTTTTCGCGAGCCGATTTTCCCACCCCCGTTTTCCTACCCGGCCGGATCCATTCATACTCGCGGCCAGTCAGCAAGTTTGAAATTACATCGGCTAACGAACCCGCCCTCGCCAACCCTTGTCTATTCCGGACTCATCCCCATTCTTTTTCCCTCGCGCCGCGATGGGAACCGAATAAAATCACGGACTTTGAATCACAGTAGGCCAGAAACGCTGAACAAAATTCATATCTCTGAATCATTCTATTTATTTTGTACAGGCTCTCGGCCGAATAGAACAAGTCGGCACGAGCTTACTCCTTATGAACAAACAAGAAAAAAATAAGGAATCGAGTTTGGTGAAAATCGAGTTTGAAAATGTATGGAATACGCATGCTACCAAATGCTATTATTTTATAGATTCTTTGGCGTTCATAATTTTCTACAATATATCTTCCATGAAAAAAATCACCCCCTAACGTCTCCGAAGAGAAGTGTACGCAGACACCATAGCTCCGCAATTTACGGTGTTTTTTTTCACGAGAAAAGCGCAGAACAGGCTAGATCTCTGGGAAATTTTCGGGCCATTGTTTTTCGCATCGGAACTCCCGCGGGCACCACTACTAGTGACTACTCGCAAGCAGCGCGGCGTTCATTGAATGGGGGCCGGATCATAAAGAGACACGATACTGAATCGGACGCGGCATTAAGCGGAGAATAGCGTATTCCGGTGAATTAAGTATCGAGAAAGAGCGTGTTTTCCGGCTTTTTTCCCCTTTCATTCGCGGCCGTCCAATTTACCGTCTTCATTTGTTCTCCGGTGGCTTTTAATGAATACTGCAACCACCGCCGCCGCTGCCGCGCGCGGTATTCCACGGCCCCCGTTCTTCTTACAAATGGCTGGGCGTGACTCGTTTATTTGCGGGCGGATTTCCACGGTGCAGAAAGCCCGTTTGCGGCCGGCGCGGCGCCCAGGGGCCCATGGCGGACGGCTTTGTGATCCCGAAAGAAAATTTTCAAGAAAGAGAAACGACTAGATCCGGAACGATCAATTTGCATTCATTTACATCGCCGTTCTCTCCGGCCAGAGAGAGAGAGAGAGAGAGAGAGAGAGAGAGAGAGAGAGAGAGAAAGGAAGGGGAACAGAGGCGGAGCACCGTCGGCCGACGTAAAATGATAACAACGACACGGAAAAGTTATTACGCGAGTTGCAGTTTCATTATGGGAATCCCTTATTTAACGAGGGAGCCGTTGCCGATACGCCGAGCGACGACGAATATCTCCCTCGTCTCGCCTGCATCCAACCGCTTTTCTCTCCTGCCACTTTTACCTTTCAATTTCGCCCTGATATCCTTTAGCTCTTCTCCCGTCTTTTACTCACTTTTAAATACGTACGTCCCGCCTCTCCACGAGATATACCCCGGGCGCAGACCTCATCTCTAGTTCGATCCCGGATTAATACTCGACGGAAGCCATTTCGACCCTCCGAGTGACGCTAAATCCTGGCGCAGAACTTTGCTGATGCTTCGTACTACGAATTTTCTTAGTCCCGGAGTTTTCTTAATCCCGGAGAAAAATGGTTCTCTATAAATTTCGATATAAATGCAGTGTAGTCTACTAATCACGTTTCTCTGAAGTCAAAAGCGTCTGTGCATCTCAGGGGTTGCAGCTCGCCATTCCAAGCGCGATAACTTCACCGTGCTCGAGCCGCCAAAAATCATACCACTTTGTTAACAGCCGGGACAATGTCGAGGGGAAGTTGTGTTGCGATTCGGGCATAGACTTGCGCGGAAACTGTGCGTGTAAAATTGTCGGTTTGCGGCGAGGTGTAATACAGCAGCCGCTGCTTAATGTAATAATTCAACGCGTTATCAGTGCGTTTTCGGTGCTGCAAAGAAAGAGAAAGAGAGAGAAAGAGAAAGGGAGAGAGAGAGAGAGAGAGAGAGAAAGAGGGGAGTGGAGGGTACGACTGGGGGGTTGAAATTTCGCCAAAGGTTAGCCGGGAAACAAAGAGGACGATTTCTAAAGGCGCTTCGTTACCTCGACAACGACGTCAACCGCCGTCGACATCCGCGAAAGGCCGTAACAAAGGAGCGGACATGCACAAAGAGGAATATTATTCCTGCCGGGCGTAATCCTGCGGGAGAGTGCGAATATTTATTACGCGGGCCACGCTTAAAACGGCCGGCTAAAGTGAAAACAATGGCGGATTTTCTACAAACTGACTGGCCGGGCGCGAGTACGCGCGGACTAGCTGATTTAGGGCGCGTGCTCTTTCTCTCTGTTCTACAGTGCGTTCCCCGCCCCCCTCTCTCTCTTTCTCTCTCTATCCGTCTCTCCGTTCTGCTCGTTTTGTCTTTGGCGCGGAAAAAGTTTTCCACTCGGTTGGAAGAAGCGACACCGTCGAGAACTGTTGCATCGTAAAAATGGGAGAACGAGGACAAGGCCGGGATTAATAGCGCCGTCGACTTTTTAACTCGACGGCAACTTCGTCGATTAATAAAATCTGTCCGCCGCTGAATGCCTTTCGGCCGATTATAGAAATTTCCCCGCGTATATTTCACCGATTTTTTCGACCGGAACAATCCTCGCCGCTCTCACAATGTCGCGGGAAGCGATTAAAGATCAATTACGGCGCCTCGTCATTTCGATGAGCTCGCCGTGCTCCTCGCGTTGATCGTTGTTGCGAATAGTTGACGCAAGATCTCGTTTGATGAGATCGATATTGTTGGCAGATGAAAGGAACGTTTCTCTGGCGAACATAAAGAGGCGATTGCAATCCTGACGAGTCTTGACAACATCAATACAAGATTTTATCTGAATCCCATTTTTAATTGCATAGGTGATCAATTGAGAACAACTGGTAGCTACTGATGCGAAGTCGAATCGCAAGTACTTTATACACGGTGTAATAAACAGTATCTCGAGACACGCATCGGTATCAGTGCATACCGATTTACACTTTTTCCTTTGATTTATCTGTATATTCCTTGAAGAAGAACATATTCAGAATGTTATTAATGATTTGTGACGTTACCTGTACCTGTTATTTTTAACTCCGTAATCGTTGTACATAATGCCGGGTTGCTTAACATGTTTGTTGTTAGCACAGTTGTTGCACGATCACTCTCGAACTGTACACAAGACAGCAGTGAAGACTAAGAGTGACGTAATTCGAGACATAAAGAGAGCCACGTACTGCAGCCTCGAAGTGTGTAGAATAAAGATGGCAGTAAAAAATAAGAATGACATGATCCCGGACATAAAGCGGCGTGTATGACTCACGTCTATCTCCTCGCTGTGTTTTACTGTCCGTGTCCTTTTGCTGTACCGCGATACTTGCATTCGGCGAATGGTGCTTTTCGTACCCAACATAGTTACGTGCATTGTAAAGTGACTTAAGGAGCTGCGTATACATGGCGCATCATCTAAATGCAGAGTGTAAAATACTTCGTTGCTTTTATTGTTTTAACGATGCGAGAGGATGTGTGGGAAACGAAGTATTCAGTTCGGGAGAAACAATCTCCACTGTAGAGAGGACTCTTTTAACGAGCTGATATTCTTCAAGTTTGGAAAAAAGATCTACAACTATTTTAAACAGAAATATTTGGCTGAACGTAATGCCATCACGATGAAGAAAAATTTTTCGCCAAGTCAGTAAGATTTAATTTTTGAATAGATTTATTTTTATGTTAAAAACAGTGAAGACATTTTTATTAACGTGTGATTTCTTTTTTTGAACGACATCCATATTTTTCATTATTAATATTATGTCCAAACTATTAAAAATCTTTCTATTCCCAATACACCTTCATTATCAGAAGTAAAATATTCTAACTCGGAGGCAATTCTCAAAGATCCCAACTTCATCATGCTCCCACGAGTCTGTACCTCTTCCCACCGATCCCCATTCAACATCCCCAAACAGCAACAAGCAGAACAATCCCATTCCGCGATTTTCCATCTGTTTATTCCGTATCAAAGGCCGCTCCGTAGAAAGACTGCCAGCAGAAAATTGATCTTCCTCGTCGAATCCTCGTCCTCGCAGGAGTAATGTGCATCAAGGATCGTCGACGACTGGGTAGGTACAGAAGCTGCGAAAGAAATCGTGCTTAGAGTCCTTTGTCGTCTGCGGAACTGATTCAGCCGGTAATGCGGAATCCACCCCCGCGCGCGTGTTCGACGCCGAAGTCGCTTTCTGCTCTTTTCCTCTTGTTTGAAAATATTTGGGCTTTATGAATGCGGCCTCGGCCGTCGGGGTGCATAAATTATACGGTGTTCCGCGCGACAGAGACGCACAGAGAAAGAGCCCTTCGAGAATATAATGTCCCGCCGGGTTTTTCCAGCCCTTTCGGGTGGAGGGGGGTGGAAAACACCACCGATAAAGCACACAAATTGCGGGGACGAGAGAGGAACGACAGCGGGACTTGTCCGATGAGTTCCGACGTCGCATCGAATATTCCTTGAATATGCTTCCCCACCGTGTTCGACGCACACCGACGCGACGTTTCGCTCCTCCTTTTTTCCCTACGAACCTCGATTGCTGCGGAGAGCGAGCGACACACGCGAAAACACGCGGAAACACGCTGTGCCATGGCCCTGCGATCAACGGATGCGATGCGGAATTTTTTCACTGATCGTCAGACACAGGATTTTCACGGGGAAAAGATCCATAAGATGAACATGATGTGTATTTCTATATCTCTGTAACACCCTGAAAATTTTTCTGAGAATTAAAATTTGTTTATTCCCTCATTTGCAAGAGGTTACCGATGACCTCCAATTAGCACCTTCATCAAATTTCTCAAGAAAACGATCTCGACCTTATACTAGACTTATGTCTCCACCATTTTGCGAGCATCTGCCCGAAAAAGTAACAAAGCCTGAGGAAGACGGAGTCCCTAATTAAGAGGAAAGAATCAAGCTCCCGCGTCGAGCGTGACACATAGCCTAACGATTCCGTTGTCAGCGCGGGTGCTAACAAAAGGCCGCTAACAACTTGCGTTTAAAATAAGCTCCGGGGCAGTCGGAGAAACTCTAGCGAAAAAAATAATGGGGCGTCGGGGTGGTGTAGAACGGACGGGGGTGTCTGCGCGGAAAAGGGTTGGCGTGCCGGGGCGCGTTAAAGGCTGTCGTTACTCATAATTAGCGGCGAATCGGCGAAGCTTTTACACGGATGAAGGCCCTCCGAAACGACGGATTCGTGACGGCCGGCTGTTACAATAGATGGGCGAGCAGAGCCATGGCATTACGGCCGAGTTTCTGACCTGTGTCGACCGTGCAGAACCTGAAACAACTAGGAAAAAGTCCGGCTCTCTCTCTGCGCCACAAACTTCGAACCAAACCCACCGGGCGAAATTGTTTCCCTCGGGCTGCCTTTATTCCTTTCGCCCCGTCCATCTGATCGATAATCGCACTTTCCAGTCGCCTTTTAACTAATTATTTTTCCTCACAGACGTACAGCTATTTTATACTTTGTTTCTTCTTCGATACGTTTGCCGCGGCCGTCTATCACGACATTTACCTAGATTTAAATAATTTTTTATTTCTTCTTAGTTGGAAAATTCTTTGGAGCATAATTTTCTGAGTTAATTGTGAGAAGCAAAATGTAGATACTTATTGGTCTTGCACAATATATTGTCTATCCTAAGTGTCCAAATTTTATCTCCACCACTCGGGGACCCCTGAGAGGATTAAAAAATGTCGAATTTATTCTTACAAAACGACCATCAATGATCTCAATAAATTCTATCTTTTTATTCTTTTGTTTCTTTTTATTCTTCACTCACTTGCATTTCATCTTTGATATGGCTTCCGGCCGTGGTAAATTAGTTTCGCGAGGAGTTTTAGGAAAAAATTCGTCGTTCAACGGATCGATGAACGGCACACCGCAGACAACACACCTCCACGACAGAATCGAACGACCCTGCACCTGCAGGGCCTCGTAGGATTCTCGAAGAGGCGGCTACGACTGTCGGCAGTTCCGCGGCTCGAGGGACAAAACTCGAAGGGAAACCGGATTCCCTCGGGAGGATTTCGACAGCGGGTCGAGCGTTCCGTTCGATCAATCGAAAACTCGACGTCATTCCTGCCGATTTGTCGGAAATAAGTCGATCGACGTCCCAGGTGCACGAGGGTTATCGGTGTTCGGTTATTCGCACTCGATTCACCTGAAACGAAGATAAATGCGTTTCGCTCCGGTTTTGCCACCCTTAAAGCCCTATTCCAACGATTTCCTGTCTTCGAGCTTTCGATATCCACCTTTAATATCGAATACTTTTTGTTTATTACTCCGGGTGAAAGCCTGTGCCGATCGTTGCTGCTTTCATATGACTTCGGGACTTATTCGGTGTTCTATGACACGGTTGTTTGTAGGAATTCGATATTTAATCGTGTTAAACCTCGCGCGTTCTTCAGAAATAATTGTGTGACACCCAGAAGAACGTAGTTTTATAGTTGCGTACTATTAGGTATACGTCTTTCGAGAGTAAGACATTGTTAAATGTAAAATTGTAATGTATTATTCCACTGTGAAATGAAGTGAATAAACCGGGATGCAGAAGTTCGGCCATTTACCTGCAGCGGAGGCAGTATATGCAAATTCTGTGACATAGTGCTTCATAAAGTGCTCCGTGCACCCCCGCGTCGTACCGAGAACTATTAAATGAAGAATATGGGCGCTTTGTTCGGAAGTTCCGCGTCAATATCTCTGACAGGGTGTACGAGTGTTCGGTGCGTCATCCTGAAGCTGCTAAAATGATCTTGTTCAAATGGTACAGCGATATTTTCAAATGCTTTCAATCTTTCTTCCACTTTAAATTTAATCTACTCCATTTTGTTATAAAACCATAAGATTTTTTGTCTCGTTTAGGTGTCCTGGCGCGGTGGCTACATGCGACGTCGCAGCTCAGCTTTTCTTTTTCGGAGAGAAACGCGTGTGCCCTGTTAGGCGACCACGCCACCCCTTGTGTACGTATATGCGAAAGGGGAAACGGAGTTGGAGGGGGCCATGAAGAGAATGCGACTCTAGAAACGGGAAGAAAAGGAGACATTTGTTTCGTGACGGTGGCGAGAACGGCAACGGAGGAACCGTCGTTTCCGGACGACGCGATATATGAGCTCGTATACTGGGTGGGCCGAAAGAGCGCTGATAAATTCGGCAGAGATTATATTTGGTAAGAGGGAAGATGTGTGGGGAAATGGGGGTCCATAGATCAACTCATGCTTGAGAGGAGCAATTATTTTTTGGCCGGGGGAATGGACAGTTATTTGATGCTGAACGGATAGTAGTGGGAAGGCAAAATAAATTTATTCAGCAATTTTTCAAAAAAGAATCATCGTTTTTACAATAAGTATAGCTGGACTGTGGATTTCATGAATTTAATTACAATTAATAGTGAGATATTAAACTATAACGACATTAGAAGACTAGGAATATGCAGGGGTGGTTGAGTTGTAAACGAACCGGAAACTACATAGATCATATTTAAAATTGTATTCCACATTTGTTTTGTATATGTACGTTTCATCTCATAAATATTAGCACACAGGACGCGCATAAAGAACTGTAATATTTCGTAAAAAATAGATACGCCCCATTAAGTTTGATCAGTTCGAATGCTATACATCTCCCTTTTTGAAGCTACGAAATTTATATTTATGATGAAATGTTCGACGGCATAAATTTAATTTAAATTTCGACATATCCGGGAAGAGTGGCAGTATGCGGGGAATAAAAGCTGTGACAGATGATGCGGATGCGGAGATGGCGGTTCGTTTTATTTAGGGGAGGGTTCTGACACCGCGAATATTCTATAGAGTTCATCGAACATTCTTGAATATTAACAGAGCCTAGTTATTTATTTACGACACTAAAAACCGAGTGCGAAACATTTTATTTATTCAGAATCGCTAGAAAATTGACACGGACGATTTTTGCATAAAGATGCGCAGTCTAGTCATCACGTTCACACGTTTTCGCACAAAGACGATCATCTCGGGCAATTTGGGCGATCTCGAAGGGCTGCTCGCCCTCGAGCAAAAGTATGGCGCACGTAACCCGCCTGTACCCGTCTGGTCGGGTCGTTCGTTTCGTTCGGGAATCGGCCGCGAGATCGGCGAGTGCCCTCGAAACAATTTATGCTGCTGGGCGCGCACCGCGTCCGACGTGCCTTATCTCCGCGCAACCTTCTGATAAGACTTAAGGTCTTGTGCACCGGATGCCCAGGAAGCAAGCAGAAGAGGGAACGACTGCGACGATAGAGGCAGAGGATGGGGGATGTTGCGGCGGGGGGTGAGGGGAATCGAAGGACGTGACGTAAGTGCGTGTAGAAGCGGCTCTTTATCCTGTCGTCGGCAGACACGTCGGATTCTCGACGAGGGAAGCTCTTTCGAAGCAGGAGGGGTGGTTCTTGGGCTGCTACCGAGGGGGTGGTAGAAAGTTTCTTTTCGGCGTCGAAATAGAGTTTTACCGAGCGACTAGGTGACCGTACGTTTCTGACGGCTGCCAGATTCTCCTTATGGGTCTTGTTAGCCCCGAAGTCGCTTCAGCCTCTGCAAGGTGAAACCTGGGCTTTTATCGGGGGAAGGGGGGGGGTCTTAATGATCGCCCGTGGCCCCGACCCCGTTAATTGGATTCCCGTGTTAACGGAGAAATCGGTGAAATCGGCGATCGTTCCTCCGGACCGGCGAGTGAATCATTGGTAACAGCCGCGGATTTCCAAGCGAGACCGCGATCTTGTTTATTCTCCATCTGTTTCGGGAGGCTTCGGCGACCGGTTTCCGAGCGTTTTAACGTTGGAATGATAATTGAAATGTCCGTGATAATTCAAGCGGGGGATGCGCTCGGCGGCCGGGACGATCGTAAATTTATGAAGAAAGCGAGAACGGCTCGCCGCTGGTAATCAATGCGCGCAGCACGCGGCAAATAGATTGTTCGACGTTATAAAGTACACAGGAGCCTTTCAACGACATCGCCGAGGCTAATTGGGAGTTGAATAACCGGACGGGAACCGGGCTCCTTTTTGTAGCATTAAAATTCTATCGCTGTGCGATCGGCCACAATGGACCCGGTCGCCGATCGCAGATCGATCCGAGACTGCTCTGCAAACACCGACTCGGTTTGATATGGATTCGATGGTATTTTCGTGATTATTCTGAAGAGAGAGAGAGACAGAGAGAGAGAGAGAGAGAGAGAGAGAGAGAGAGAGAGTTCTCTGGCGAGTCAGGATGTCTTTCACATGCGACAACACCCGGCGAAACCCTTCGTAGACGTTCACTATTCAAAGTCAACCCTCGACTAAGACCGCAGCGCAGCTTGAGAAACATCGAAACTTGTTTAATCAGTTACTATGCTTTGTTTACTCGTCCCGGCTGATTGCACGACACGATCGACGGACCTCGAGGAGACCGTTCCTTGGTAAGCATTAGTCAACAAACAGAGCGAACCTGATGGAGGTAGTATAATCAGCGCGGATTCCTCCGGAAACAAAACCGAGTGGGAGCAATGAACGAAAACCGGAGAAAAGAGCGGGGTGTTAGCTCTTTTCAAGATCTTAGCCACCGGACTCGCAGAATCGCAGTCTAGGGCGATCAATCATTCGCGAAGCGGGTTCCCGGGTTTCGTAGGCGTGTTTCACGGATTGCGGGTTCCGGAGAAGGGTTCGAGACGAAGCCGAAGGCCCGAAAAAAGGCGTGCGAGCGAGGGGGTAGCTCTCTCAGCGGACGGCCGCGTTTATTTACGACGTTATTTCCGAGGAATCCAGCGCAACGCGCGAGCCGCGCGGTGGCAATTTGGTCGCTCGGCCGTGTTAGTCGCTCGGCGGGCCGATGTAAATGCAAATACAAATGCATTTAAACTGGCTGGCAGTCTGCGCGAGGCCGTAACCGTTAATCCGTGCCGCAACTAACCGCGCTTGAATGTGAACACGTGCACGCGGGGACAGCCTTCAGCAAGAAGAGCCTTTTCCGGGGCTGAAACGCGTCCTCTTCTTCATCGATGCGCACTCCTCCGTTACGCATGCGGCTGTCTTTCGTTGCACGATGAGCCACACCTACTAAAAATTGGACAAAAATAGTAAGTTTATTAATTACATGTTGACCTCTGCGAACATTTTTGTGTAGAACAAAAATAGTCCCTTTTATGCAACTAAGTTTGATTAATTTGATTTCAATTAAAACATCCCTTATAGAGGAACGAGAAAAAGTCATCAATGTCTGCTAAACTGTTCTCACACATAATATAATAAATGTTCATACATCACGCACACTTAAAGATCCTCGATCTAATTACCACCGCCTTATACCAGCGAGCGTCAACAATTCAAAGAGGGATGTTCCAAAGTTACCGTGAGTCCTCCGAGTAATTAATATTTAAGGAACACTAGGTGCAACGGGACAAACAATCCAAACCGCCGCAAACGCACAGTTATCCAGCAGTTTCGCGCAGCGGTGAAGTGGAATGCTAAATACTAGCGCGTCGTCGTCTATGCTAGCGAACGTAGACACATCAGACGAAGCACACGCTCTCGAATCAACCCGAGTTCACCTGCCGTCTAATTGCGACGAACGGACCCCCGTGCGGCAATTAATTCGTCAAGATAATTTCCGAATACCACCATTCGCGAGGATAACGACGACAACAAGTGCACGCGTGGTCGCGCGCGTCCAAGAATATCGTCTGGGACCAGTCGGAATTCCGGCGACGAATTGTCCGCGAATGCCTCTGCGGACAAGGCATTAAAACGGCTAATTAACATGACAAAGTACGCGCGGCAGAAATTAGCCGAGCCCCGGAGACACAGCACACTGTGCCGTTTCGCGAAAAGCTCGCCGAAATGCATAACTTTGGCTGTTTTTCACGAAAACTGGTGCTCCTATGTTCCTGAGATTTCTCAATTTAAATGAATGAATCCATAATGGAAAATTCAAAATAGAGGGTCTAGTAACATTGATGTAAATGTCGGACGGAACAAATTTTCAATATTTTTTAAGTACGGCGCACCAGATTCTTTGAAAAGAATTGAGTACAATGCTTACGACAATATCTTATTACTGAATTAATTTTGTAGTGTTTCTCATTTTCTATAGAGAGTATTCAACAGAAAAATCGGGAAAAATTCCCCAATATGTGGCTCAGTACCCGAAATATGTCAGATATTTTTCAGAATTTTTAATTGTGGTTACACGTTGAAAATGGGGCAAGAATTTAGTTGGGTGTCGGCTATCGAATGGTTCAGATCTGGACTATGGCCTTTTCCTTCAGAAATCGGTCTCGAGCGCAACAATGAGCCTTCAGACGCATCGCGCAATCCATACTTCGTGCGCAGGCACGGAGGAGCGATTTCTCGGAGGCATGAACTAAACATAGGTCTATTTATCATATTTACGGCATTTAATTCGGTATTCAAAGGGCACGGTGTTCCTAGGATCGCATCGTCGCGAGAGTTTGCTGAATGAATCCCGCATTATCGTTCGACGCATTCACCGGTTGCGCTATCGTATTCTTTCGGGATAGATTTGCATGGAGACGTGGAATCTCGCCGGCGACGGCTTAATCCCTTGAATACGGAGCGATAAATCGTGCTCCTTTGGCGACGCGGTGCCCCATCGAAAAGGAACGAACGAACGGTAGAGAGACAGAGAGGGAGTGAAAAAAGCCGACGATTCATCGTTAAGTCCGCATCCGCGTATTTATCTTCGTCCGCAATCAATACACTTTACCACTCGGCCCGGTGAATGAGTCCGCATTCAATCGGCCGCTTCTCTTCCGCGTTCCGAGCCAGCAGCGTTTCCCTGTATTCTGTTTTCCAGGGTCTTCAAGGCAGAAAAATTGTTGCGAGGGGAGACGGTTTTCGATGCCGGACTCTGGCAAAAGAGAGCCTAATTGCTGAGCCGGGATTACGCGATCGCTAGGATTACCGATTAGCCGAATATTAAATTACGTGACGAGTCTCTCGTCCAAAAAGAACTCGACGACTTCTTGGCTTCATCAACGCGGTTGCGACTGATTTGCAAATATTTTTGGGTCCCCGGTTTTTTAATTAGAAAATAGAAGTGAACATTTTCGTAAGCATTTGCGATTTAATTATTAGAGGAAATTGTTAAACAGTGGATAATGGACGTGTTGCTTGTATTTATACATGTGATGAAATTCTTTTGCAGACTGAACAATTTTATAGCGACACTTTGAATGAACTCGATCTTGTTGGAATCCATATCGTAAATCTAGACTGTCCAGTGTCCGCGTGATTAAATGCATTGCTTCGAGTTTATAGGATTTTTATGGACACTTTTTATCCACGGCCAACGTATTGGCCATTAAAAAAGAAAATCGCTTTCACGAGAAGCGTAGTTATTTAGTATATACTTTTTGTGCAGATATATTTAGTTGCAATGTCTGATCGAAATTTCTAGAAATCATCGATTGCGATCTAGGTACAACACAGCTTCCTAAAAATCTTTCCATCAGGTCAGGGAACATCCAATGAATCACGAATCTATCAGACCCGGTCCCTTACCTCCGATGTCCCGAAAGAAGCCATCGAACCAGAAAAAGGTAAAGAATAATAAAGAAGAAAAAGATCCGTTTGCCTCCGTACGTGGGCACCTCGACCATGCACCGGTCTACCAAAAATCGCGTTGCTTATCGCGGTGCAACCGAATGCGTCGTTCGCGAACTTAAACAGCGTTTCGGCCGCGTGCAATGGAGGCGCTGGCCAAGGTGTCGCTATAAATACGGCAATAAATCGCCGCCATAAATCGTTGGCTTTGTTGCCGGCCCCGGTATCGATATCGTTGTCGGTGTGCTATCGGATCCCGCTCGAATCCGGAGCGTCGTCGTCTCCATCGTCGTCTCCATCGTCTCCGTCGTCGTTTCGACGGTGAGGAAGAACGAAAGGAGGGAAAAGGAACAAGGGGAAGAAGGCACACCACCCCCGCTACGTGTAGGACGACGGAACGCATGGGCGCGTTTCCATAAGAGGCCGCGAACACGGGGGAAGGTGCTCGATAACGCTCTTGTTGCCTCGAACGCAGACACGTCGCGCCTTGTGTATCGAGGCCTCGAGGACTCCGGATCGGGCCTCTTGATCTTGTTAGCTGATAGGACGCGACCCGATACCCCAGACCCCTTCGGTGCACTCCACCTTGAAGACCGTCTGCCGGCCGGGCCACCTCGTTGCCCATCGGGACAAGGGACAACACAAGACTCGCACGCGCGAACAGCGACCATCGCTTTCGTTTAGAACCCCTCCGTCTCACTCTCTCCCACCACTCTCCGACTCTCTTTCTCCCCTTGCTTCCAGCTCCCTTTTTCTCGTCGTGGACGACGGAAGCTTCTTTTGTCCGCGACTGTCCACGGGAATCCGACTGATGACCAACGCACGACTGGACACCGCGAACAAATGCGATTTAGGGAAATCGCTTTGTGCCGCGAACGGTGAATGGGATTTTGGCGACCAGCCGCATCGGCATTCTTTTCTGCGACCGCGGCTACCTCAAGCTCTTGCCCGCATACCTAGCCCACGTTGTCTCCGGTTTTCTCGAGCTGACGTATTAGATGTCGCGTAACGATTATACTGTTCGCCCGCCAGATGATGGCTAGATCACGCGACGATTGTACTGTTTGGTAAAGGGAAGACAACATTATTAGTAACAAACTAATAAAAGACACTGTATCTCCACAATATTTCAGTGACGTCTGTGCACACATAAATATCTAGACACTTGAGAAAAATGTATCTTTTGAATGGCAAAGCGCGCGAGGAAGCGATAAATAGCTAAAAGCCGGCATTGTCGATGCAATCTGCAAGTGAATAGGAAGTATGACACAGCTCGGATTGCGAATGCGTCAAACTCGCCTCGGTATCGCGGATAAGCTCGATCAGCCAGCAACACGGTAAGGACCGAAAGAAATGGCGAAGCTATCGGCTTTGGCGCGTCGCGCGCGATAACGCAGCTCACGCTGCACACCGCGCTGCACCGTGGTGCACCGTAGTGCGCCGCTCGTGACTAAGCGCGTTTCTTCAATGAAGCACCACCGTCCCGCGGAAGTCTCTCTCGATTGTATTATCATTCGTGGCAGTCGGTGTGTGCCGAGGTAGCCCGACGCTATCGTATTTTTTCGTCTCGGCCAGATTTGCATGGCAGCGCGACCGTAAGCAAGACCCCGCGATACCACAGACGGCTTAATCCCTCGAATACAAACGAGAAATTATACCGGCCCGTCACTGGACTGGTCACGATGCAACATAACGTTTCTTGCGACCGGAAGCGGACGACTCCTCGTGCGAATCGTCGAAATTCATCGAACACGATCGGGACTGCTTCGTTCGAGAATAATGTTCATACCGAAAAATAGATTATTCGTTTTCTTAAGTAGACAGTGAAAAATAGTTAACTAGATAGAATGAAACACAATAGTACAATTGGCGATATCAAGTCCTTGTATCATCGTCCAAAGAAGCGACAGCCTCCGAAGACGAACCGTTGAAAAAAGTCGACGATCTGATGTTGACAGATGAAGGGGAAAGCATCGGGAGAGAAAGAAACGTCGATCCGGTATTGTATTGTCACGGCCGCTGACAGTGAAGTACCGTCCACCGTGTTACGAAGATTAGTTTTGGTTGCTGAAGAATCGGGCGTCGTTCGTTGCAGTGGAACCCTACGCGGGTGTGATGGGTTTGATGAAAATCGAATCGCGAGATTCCCATTCGTAAACATCACCGGCAATCTTGACGAAGTGCTTGGCCGAGATCTTTGATCGCCGAGATGAAGAAATAATGGACAACCTTCGGAGCTGACTTACTCGATCAACTCTCGAGCAACATATGTAGTTGTACGAACGTCTCGAAACTCTTCGAAACGGATCAGAGGAACGTGTTCGGTGAGCCAACAAACTTGGGGATCTAGAAAGAGTTGCTTTAATTGACGCGACATTAAGTAAATAAATTCAGTAACAGGTACTTGAATAAAGAAGTGTACTAAAAAATTTCTATAACTTCACGAATTGTGAAAGAAAGAATCTGAAAACGGTTAGTTTCACGAGCTCGGTAGACCCAGTGTTAGGTGATCGAGTTATGTTGTTCACGCTGTATTTAAATACAGACAAAGACATTTAAATTCTCATAAAGAACAGCGAGCGGAGTGATTGCTTGAGCTAGTATCTCCCACTGAAAAAAAGAGAGAAGGTGTGGGAGATGCCCATCATGAAGAAGGAAATATTTCGCCCGGCCGTTTGTTTGGCGGAATAACGTTCACGGCTAAGAGATCCACTTTAGAGCGGCTATCGCAACGGCGGAACGGTACCGTCGCTTCATAAACCATCGCCGTACACATTCGCATTACCGGTGGCGTGCTCGCGCCGGTAAAAAATGTATCGCGACGGAAACGATGTACGCGATCGCCCTCCTTGGCCGTCGTAAAAACATTTATCTGGACGGGCGATTCCGGGGCGAGAGAGAGGACGAAATGTGGCAGTGGCGGCTGGCCGAATTAGCATGCACGTGCACGGAACTTTAAAGTTTGGACTGGCGGAATGTATAACGCCTCCCCCCCCCCCACCCACCGAAGGTAGTCTAGGCGTACAGGCAATTCGTTAATATGATACGCCGTTCAATAAAGAAGAGGAACCGATTAGATCGAGCCCCGGAACGTCGCCAAGGGACCTGGTCGAAGGAAACACTCGGAGGGGGTGAGTTTGTTCTCGAGCACGGGTCAGATTAAAAATGAATATTCAACGACACGCCTATTAAAATATAACAGCCATCGATTAACTGTTTGCGGTCCCATTTATTCCCGTCGCTTCGTATCGCGGTGATCGGAACACGCTCGATGGGACGTGACTGGAGAATAATTCTTTTTCAGGGGATGAGAAATGAGTCTATCTAGTCTAGATAGGGTGTAGCGTGTTTGGGAAGTTCTGTGGTGGAGGATTACAAATTTTAAGAAATTTAAGAGCGCTGGTTGCGATAGGAAATATTTAAACGAAGAGGAGAACGATTTGCAGACTTGCAGGAAAGGGGGTGGGAAATGATTATCTCTATTCTAAACTATATATGTATAGTCTCTCTGTTCATTTTTGTGATAGTAAACAAAAATTCTCTTTTTTAAATTGTATAAAAATGGGGTGTAAAATTATTCTACTCATCAGCCTTCCAAAATGACGACGAAAATAATAAAACGAGGGGTTATGGGGTCTAATCTAGTCTAAATTGCATACAGTCCGTTTGACTATCATATCACAGAGTAGTGGGAGACTGAAGGCTGTAACTGATAGCAGCAAATATTCGAGATAACGCTAATTCGCAACTTGTTGGAGGATTATAGCTTCAACGTGTAGAGAAGTCCGGTGCAATCAAACCCACTGCACATTTCGCAAGTGGCTTTACCACCCTAAATCACGCTCTCCGCCGGTGCAAAAGTAAATAAGGAAACGTAGAACGAAGTATTTATTCATATGATCAAAATCTCCTTTCAGTGCCCCCGGGCACACAATCGAGTAATAATTTCGTAAGCAATCAAGATCGACGTAGATGAAATACTCGTTTGAGAATAAATTGCCCTCGCAATTAATCTTTCCCGGCTGACAGAGCAGCTCGTGACTATCTTGCCTAACCCTTTATGGTACAAAGAGTTTCTGTTGTTTCAAAACTTGATACAATATCCTTTAATTTAATAATGTTAATTTTGTACTAGTCTCTTTAAAATAGTTGAGAAATATGTACTGCAATTGTTCTTACATACCATGCAGTAATTGCGACATTATTGAAGAATGTAATAAATCTGTGATATTAATAATTATTGGTGCAAAGGTTTTTACAGGATCAAAGCGATTCGATTAGTACTATTAATAATAATGATAATGAAATTTGAATCCTTTGGTATTTTCAATTTGATGTAAAATTTGATTTTCTAGATTCTTGCTTGATACTGTGTGGTCATTCAGGATGAAGCGGACAGAATCGACAATGGACAATGGAAACAAGTTCGAATAACGGCATCACGGCTGACGATCGTTCGCAAATCGGTCGAATCGCGATATCTCGAAAAATCGCCGGAGATTAAGCTGGTCTCCCGGTAATTATATTCGCAACAACGGCCCCCGTTCTAGCCTAATCGTTCGACCCCGGCAAAAAAATCACTTTATCGCAGCCGTGGGGCCATTAAACGAGCGAGTCGAGAGCGTGCGAGATCGCTTTGAATCGGGGCCGTGGCCGGTTCGTATCCTCGAGGCAGAAATGCCACGGTCATTAGGCGGTAATCGCGGTGGCGCGGCGGCTTCTCCGCCCTTTTTTCTGCCCCTTTCACGTTGTTTCCCCTTTCGCGGGGCCACGTCGGTCTTGTGAACCCGCCATAAATCCTCGACGAAGCCGATAGTTCGCCGCGGCACCGGCAATGACGTACGATCGACGTGGCCCATAACTTAAGGCGGAATCAAAAGCCGATTACCCGCCTTATGTCTCGAGACCCCGCTTCGCTCCGCTCCTTTCCGCTTTGCTCCGCTACGATCCGCTTCGATTCTCGCGACTTTCCACCCTCCTCGGCCGTGGCGCGCCGCGGTGGTGCAATTTATCGTATTAACAAATTACCCTCTCACCTTCGCCATGCTTAATGTATGCGCGGCGTGCGCGCGAGCCGCGCCACCTCGCCCCGACTTTCTCTTTTATGGAGCGAGAGGGAGAGAGAATGGAGAAAGAGAACCAGCGCACCTGACCTTTCCAGGCTCTGATCTTTCCACAGGCCGATCGAGAGAGCGATTAACGATAACCGGAGCTATCCGCGCCGATCGGACCTCTGGGAACGGAATTGATTACTGGGTTTTTCGGAAAAAATCCCAGAGGTAATTTAACACGTCGATCACCACTCTGATGGTCGTAGAAGTCACGCAAAATTAGAGAAACTTGAAAACAGTGAACAGGATTATTTTAACAATTGCTTTTTTTCAGCCTCCTGAACGTCCCTTCGTGTTATGTTCGTATCGACATTGCGACGTTGCTTTCATACGTTTACTAAATAAATGTGCTAATTTTTACTATGATTCGTTCATATGGGTCGCCAACAATGACGAAGGTGTCACGTCGCGTCAGCATCGAATGTGATTTTAATAGAATTCATATAAGAAACATCTGTACGAACTCGATGTGTTTATTACATGAATTTATCGAACAAAGTAAAATGTAGGTTTGAACGAGCCCACTGTATGGAACTGGACCACTTTTCATGGAAAGCAGCTTTCATTACCGTATCTTTTATAAGCTATTAATCTCTGTACCTTTTTTGCACGTGTCCACCCCGTCGAATTTTATACATTCATGGGATATGTGAACGTGCGGTACTGTGAAATGCAGGTTTTATTAAAGGTAGATGAATTTCTCCCTTGATTTTGGATGCAATAAATATGATAATATATTGGTGGTTGGCTGACAAAATAACATTTTACGTGGACCCATGTTTTTCCAACGGGTCAGCTGTAATTACGTTCTAAAAGTCAGCTTTCTCGCTGGTTTACGCTCTGTACATACAACGAAAATACATTGGAATCAAACATTATAAAAAGGTCTCAATATAAATCAGCTTACATGAAAAAAAGAACTGTATGCGATCATTGCACTTTTAATCTTACACGTATGTTCACTTCATACTTGATTACTTTCTATTTTCTACAACATTTCTATTTGCTACAACATTTTTCACAAGCGAGCATAAACATGTGTACAAAGACATACTTACGATCGATAAAGCAATGAATAAGCAATTGAAATGGTTAATTGTCCAACAGAGATACAGTTCGAAGTTCGAATGATACAGTCTAACAGTTTGAATCGATCAATGGTCTCTTTGTAAATACAGAAGTATCAGATAGGCGACGAACAACGGGGGACAACGAAGGTCTAGATATCTCCCCAGTGTCATGGCAGACCCAGATACGAATCTCGAACAGGTCCCCGGGGGGCTTTTCCGCGCTTTTTCCACCGCCACGACACGTGTACCGTTCGCACAAGACAGATGTATTACACACGCTCGGACACAAATCTTCGCGCTACGCGCGCGCGCGCGCGCGCGCCTGATCGCGTGGCTGATTGCTGTCGCGGGGCTGCTATTACTCCCTCGAACCGGTCCAGGCAGTGAGACAAAAGCGACTCGAAAACACTCCTCCTAAGATCGATCGGTAACTGCCGAGGGCTCGCTGACATTTCAAGCAATGCTGCGTTTCCAGTGCACGCGATTCCTAGCGCCGGCGCTTGCTACTCTTGAATATCACCGCGGTGACCTTATTCGGAGTTTCAGATTTGTCGTCTAGAGAAAAAGATTCCCGATGTTCCAGAGCTGGTTACAATCTTCTTCGGTGCATTGTTCAAATTTTTTTCCAGTAGGATATGTCTATGAATGACTGGATATCCTACTTATAAACGAGACGCTTTAGAAAATGATGAAATTATAATTCTTTTGGAGGGTATGTTCGAATTTCGATTAACAATTTTAGGCTACAGCATGGTTGGATATTCTACTTGTTAGGGGACTCTATATAGAAAATTATAGAAATTCCTGTCCCTCATTAACAATTTCGAAGACATTATCCATCTACTCTTGAACTCTCCATCAGTATCGCTTATTTTTATAACGAACGTAGTCCGCTAATGAGCAATACCGTCTTGCACGTGAATAAACATGATCGTCTTTCTATCGTATATTGTAAGCCGTTCACATCTAAATGAAGTACATCGAATTCCTTCTCGTGCAGAAATCAAACTGCAAAAACGACGTTGTAGACAACTCTATCGACGGTACGCGAACCAGCCTACGAATTCTTGGTGAATGGCGTCCGCTAGGGAGCTAGTGTCAATGTTTCTCGATACAGCAGTCTACTCGTCGCCGTCGTCTTTGTGGTACGTTCCTTCAGCTAGTATAGTACGGGCCCGCGACATTTGCATGGGAACGCCCGGCTTTAATCCGCGAGGCACCGTTGAATTATGCCGAGCGGCCCGATTTGCATAACGCTCACAGAACCCGGCCCGATAAATGACGATTCGCGGAAAATTGGCCCCGGCTCCGGAATTAAATCCGCGGGCTTAATTAAGCGAAACTTCACAGCGACGACAGTCAACCGTTGGTCCTGCAACCCTTTTCTGTCCCTTCCTCTTCGGCGAGATCATCGCTCCGAAATGTGACTGCCCGACAAATCGGCCATGCTCTTTTTCGTCCGCGACCGCTATGTCTCGTTTAGTTACGACCACGACGAAACGCATTCCTTCGAGCCCCTCTCTTCCGTCCGCTGTCTTATTGCGCCGACACTTTGATGGCCCACCGCGTAATTAGGCGATCCCTATCGCGGGATCTGAACTTAACGAGCGCTACCATCGAACCAGGGGGGCGCTACATTGTGCGAAATGTCGGCGCGACCCTCGCGGTTTTGATCGCTCGTTAAGTGGCAAGTATTTTCCGTGCTCAATTCAGATCGGTGTTATGCTCGCCGGGATTTTGCCACGTTGGGATCCGTGTTTCTGTGGGGAACCTGGTTTTTAAGCCTCTGTGGGGTTTGTCGTGCCTGTAGTTAGCGGGGAACGTTCATTAGTTTTGATTGACAGTGGATCTACGGGTGTACTGAAAGTGACTAGTTTGCTTTACTTTGTGAAAATAACGAGAATGTATTCGTTCAGATTGTTAGCCATTTTTATCATGTGTCCAAAAATATAAATTCATTGAATAGATTCTTCATAATTGTAATTTCTTTTACTAATCTGCTGTCTGATTTGTAATTTTTCTAACAAGTAGAGTATCCAACTATACTCAGACATATCTCAATGTATACTCTACCCTCTGTAGTCTATAATTATTCAATGAAATTCGAACATTTTAGAATTACAGTTTGCATAAAATTCGCGGTCTACTTATGATGCTGTATTTAAATTTTTAAATAAGTGACTTGCGTCAATTCTTGTATCAATTGCAAGGCTCAGGAGTAGTCAGGAGACTAATAAAAATATTTTTCTCCAACCACTTGAATAAAATGAAAGTGCAATACAAACCTCCTGATTTTAAAAATTTTGTTACTTTTACGATGCCCTACTTAAATGTTTAAAATGAGTGGTTTATGACACCTCATTTAAATATTTAAGGTGCTAAATCTTGAATTTTGGGACCACAGGGCGGCGTGCGTGCACGTGCAGAAATAACGCTCTCGGCCGTTTCGCCGTGCGCTATTTACGTCCGGCCCGTTCGGCGACTTGTAACCGGCTGCATCGCAATTTGTAAAGTCACCGGGGGTAGAGAGACGTCGGATTGGTTTATGGTGGCTGTGCCAGGGGGTGTTGCGCACGCCGAGTAAGAAAATGTATGCAGATTGGGGCTGTGTTTAGATTTTGACGAGGTCTAGCCGCCACGGCGCGTCGCCACGATTGAAGGAGATGTTGGAGGAGTGTCCCGCGGGATTGGAGACTCGGATATTTACGGATCCCCATTGCTACGGTGCTAGAACTTCCAGCCTCGAAATGTGGACAGTGTGCTCTCTGTTCGCCCGGAATTTGTGATACCGAGTTATCGTCGCTGCACTGGTCGAATTACGGTCGAACGGGCCAGTTCAAAACTGCCGGTTTACTTCCGCAACTCGTTTAGCGAACTCCTAATGAAATAATCTTTTCTGGGCAAACAAGGCCTGATTCTACCATGTAGATGTAGATTATAATGAACAAATTGGAACACAAATAGAATAATAAAGTAACATCTTGATCTTCAATAAGAAGTAATTAATATCTTTGATCTTTTGAGGCCTTTAAAACTGACGAAACAGTACATTCTTAAATTGGTTTATCATTTAATAGACCCATGCATTAGGATCTATGGAAGCACATCATCCCGTTGTAAAAGTCTAATGGAGAGCTACATGCCGTTTGAAAATAATTATTAAATATTCCTTTGAAAAAATCCACCTTAAAAGGGTTTAGACCCCTGGTGATCCCTTAATCCTGGGGAGGTTGCGGTGTATTTCAGAGATACGAGGAGGTCATTTAAAATCTGTGTTGCAGCACTAATTTCTGTGGAGAAGGATTCACTTGCATTCATGAAGAATATTCAACTTCGCCAACACAGATATCACTTGAAGGCTGTGCGTTATGCAAACATGCATTCTTACGAGCTGATTTATAGAAAAATATACGCAAGAATTTTTTTTAGAAGTTTTATCTTCATCACATTTTCCAAGCTGAATTTCGAAACATCAAGAACGTTACAAACGTTCTAATTAGAGCGCAAAATTAATTGAGGAAGGAAGAAAAATTGAAAGAATAGAATTTTTCATTATTGAAAAGAACATCAGAAGCAGAACATCAAAAGAATAGAAAAATTGCAGAATTAAAATAATTAGAGAAAGAAAGGAGTTTCCAAGTGACTTCTGTTTTACGCAGAAAAGTTCCATTCCACATAAAGATCCAGCTTATAATTCTTAAAGGAAATACGGTCAGCCCTTTAAAGAAGTTTTAGACGCAAAAGACGTATCCTTCGCCGGATAATGTCCTCGGGAGAGTCATCAAAGTTCGGATATTTTTTCCAGGTTCTCTCCGGTTCCCGGAGAAAACGTACTCCGCGTAACGTACAGCTCGGGAATTTCCAGCTATAGCAAAATAATTTGTCTCGTTAACGTATTAATTGCCGCAGGAATATTGCGGGCCGTTTCTCGCGAGGACTGTACCTCGCAGTGGCGCATACCGCGTAAAATGCGCGGCAAATTTATTGCCCTTTAGCCGCGGATGTCGAGGAATTCCGCGACGGAATTGTTTCGAAACTATGCGGCCACGTTTTTTGTTTCCGCGCTCCGGCAAAAATCCGACGCGGCGGGGCAGCGGAAAAATACGCCGGTTCCTTTCGTTTTAGAGACGCTTTCGCTCGTTCGTTTTTCCACTGTGCAATTCTGCAACGTTCTCTTTCACCAGTAATTGAATCATTGACTCTTTAACCCTTTCGACTTTCTTCCTCCAAAAAATATCCTGAAATCTTCGAACAACTTGAAAACGAGACCAAGAAGATCACAAGATGGTACTGGAAATGATTTTTTTGCAGACGAACCAGTGGTGCGATTTTTATTTAACCAATTGGAATAGATAATACGAACCTTCTACCACCTGCTGTGTTAATTTCATTCGTCTCCTGGAAGCTGTCTTTTTATCGAAACGAATTTTTTTACAGACGAGCCAGTGCTGCTACAAGGATTAATTTTATCGAGCTTCTCAGAGCCATTTGATTTCTACGTGCGATTTATTTCAGGTGTCTCCTGTCGGAAAGCAGAGCATCATTTTTAGGAAACATCGAGCGCTGATTTTCTGAGATCCGGCGTTCATTCCGCCAGTTCCCAGCGGAGCCTGATGCTCGATAAGATCTCAGCTGCCCTCTCATTCTTCGCAATCTTCCTTTCATTACTGGCAGCGGTAGCATTCCCCTCTTGAAGCCGCCTGATGCGCTCCTTATCCTCCGGACTCCCTTTCACTTCCCTTCGAAGTGATGCAATTATTTCTAAAACGAGCCCTAAGCTTACACACACGTGTAACCGTGTTCCTCTTCTATCGTTCAATGGCTGACTAATTGTATCCACATCTATTGGTCTCCCTTGAAATTTTTCTTTTCAGCCAATCGTCCCTCGTCTGCTTTCTTGACCCTCGTACGTTCTTTTTTTCAGAAACGTGATTAAAAATGAAACAATTTTATTTCTATAGTTCACGGGAACCATCCCTTATTTGTAGACCACAGTTCCCAGAATTTATACCGGTACCGACGTTATCTGTATACATTTTTAAACCGAGGACGCATATCATTTATCAACGAAAGTAACGCATGTTCATCGAACGCGATTTTCAGCGGAGGTCATTAATTCCAGGGCTGTTCATTATTGCCATCAGTTCTTCCGAGGACAACGTGTAACCCAGCCGCATACAAACCCGCCCCGTTCCATGGCGCGGCTCGCTGTACCCATCCAACATTGACAGAGTACCGTTCATAATCGTTACAAAGCTGATCGCGATGATCCGGTGCTATCGGCTTCCACAAAACCGGGGAAAGCAGCGATTTCAGAATCGCGGGGCGATAACGTCGTCGTTACGACGCGGTTATTGCCGCGGCTGGCCACGGCCGCCGTATATGCATAATCCACGTCAGAGTCGCATAAATTCCCGGTCCAGGACCGTATTAATTTCCCGGGTAATCGCGATCGGGATCTACAGGCAATTACGAGAAGGATGGGCCAATCAGATTGGCCGACGCCGCTTCGCGCACATACAACCGCCCTCGCAAAGTTTCATCCCCTAAACACATTGCTTTCGAATACAATCCTCGACAGTAATTTAAAAAATTAGGTACACGTAATCATTGAACTAAGCATCTTAACCTTTAGCAGTCGAGGGATGACTCAGAGTCATCACTAAAAATTGTTGTACCATTATTCGCAATATTGTTTACATTATTAGATATGTTGGTATCTAATCAATTACTACACACTTAAGTATTATATGACGTATTATATCAATTTCATATCCATAAAATGAACAAAATCTTCTGAACAAAATTAATTGTCAAGTTGAAATAAAAATAAGGAAACAAAATAAAAATAGAGGAACATCAATAGACTACGCTTTATGCAAAATAAAAATAGGGAAACATCAATCACAAGAAAGAGAAGTCCATGTAACGATTTTTACTTTACATTCAAAAATCTAGTTATAAAAATGTTCTATGGGCAGTTCCTAAAAAATATGGAATTCTTCTGGTTTGCTTAAAAATAAAAGATATGAATAAAAAGTTCCCACAAACAAGAGTGGAGAGAAAAATGATTTTGCTCAGCCAGGATCGCGATATTAAACGACTGTGCAGCCTCCCTACGAATCGGCCAGAACAGGAGGGAGCGTTTATGAATTGTCCGGCGAGGATATCGCGATCGACCCGCGTGGAAATCGATCTCTCGACCGACGCGGCGGCGTTTCCGTTTCGAAGTCGTCGATTCCCGCGGAAATAAATTGCTCGAGCAATTGCCGCGGCCGTAACTGTAGCAATTGCTCAACCGCGTATGAGTAATGCGTTGATGAGCATCGGACGACTTCGGTCGCTCTGCAACATGCAACCGCTCTGTAATCGTTAATCGCGTTAATTCGCCGGGCGGGCTACCGGTTACACGTTAACGAGCGCCGATTGAGTCTCGTTGCGGCCTAATCACTGGATTGCAACCTTCACGCGCCAATCGAGACTCTACAAGATGCCAAATTTGCGGAAGGAAAACGTTCCTGAGCCCTACAGACCATCTTCGAGTAGCGTTGTTAAAGAAAATCGAATGTAAGTGAATTTGTTCTATGTAATTAATGCAGATAATGATTATTTTGCAGAAAAATCCGCAGTCTATTAATAAGCTAAAATATGTTGATGACCTCGAAAACTCAAAACATGTCCTTAAAAAAAAAAACAGTCGTCCCCATTTACGTTGCTTCCCAATATTTGCACAAACTCTCTTAATAAGCAACGACAACGACCACCATATTCCATCAAAGATCAACAGCCCCAGTCCGCACACACCCTAATCGCCTCATTACCCCAAAATCAGAGTTGATTAACTATCTGCCAGGACACCTCCAGTGTGCCAGGCGATCGATGCTGGTGGATCGAGCACAGTTTTCGACGATTGTTTGAAAGAAGGGAGAAAGCGTGTCCCGTGGCTGGTCGCCGGATAAAGAGGAACAAAGAGGAACGTATCCACGCTAATACCGTGGAAGGGTGAGAGAGCGGGGTAGCCATCCCCAACGACGCAGGTCAACAGCCATTGTCCGCCGGAATTACCGGGCAGCGGGCTCCTGTGATTAAATGCCACCCCTTGGAAGAGGGTGGTCTGGGGAGGAAGGAAGGAAGGAAGCCGGGTGGGTGGGTGTGGTGTGGGGTGGGATGGAGGAACAGATAGATACATAGATATATATATATATATATATATATATATATATATAGATAGAGAAAGGGAGAGTAACATCGAGGGAGGCGAAGGGATACACGGCATACCTATATGATGGCTGGCATCCTCGCATACCTATAGCTCCTCGAACCCTGCCAGAATCCCAGGAACCTCCCCCTCCCAACCTCTGTCGTCCAAGCCGGATAATGCCCATTGTTTCGAGCATCCCACGCATCCTTGCTCTCGGACGCCGGATGCTGTCCCGGAGAAGCCCACCTGAAATGCTACCCTTCCCCTCCCCACCCCGCCGCGCGATACCATGTGTCCGAATGCTGGCCGAAATGGCCATCTAAATGCACTTCGCGGCTGCGTGGCCCCAGGAACGCGATTCAGGCATTCAGGTGCAAATTGCTCGACCAGCCTCGTTTCGCTACTTCCGATCTTCCTGCGGCCGGGACGTCCGCATTGTTCGAGGGACGCACGAGGAGTAGATGCGAGACGAATTCTGCGAAGGGTTTACGTCCGCGATTATCGTCCCTTTCGGACACTGAGCGATAGCAAGATGGTCGTTGGTATTGGGAATGGATACTGTTAATGGGATTTATGTGGGAATCCGTGGAAACAGGAGCACGGGAAGGTACAAAGGACTTCTGAGAGCTTCGAGGAGGCTCGATGAACTATTAAATGATCCTTGATCTTTTTTCCTTGGACTCTGGAGACGGAGGCTCGAGAACGAACCAGATGTTGGTAGAAACTAAGTTTATGTGTGGACATCAACGCTGTTTTTGAAAGAGCTGATAAGTAGACGCAATTCTATCGAAATACATGTATATAATGTGGCGTTGGTGCTGTGAGCAGCGACCTTTAATCATTGATCTTAGTTGTTTGGCTTGAAGAGGGTTGGGAGCTAGAGAACGAGCCAGCTGTTTGCTATAAACGAGCTTTATGTACAAACACCATTGCTGTCTCTATACAACGTGGTTCTACATCGATCATTTTCAGTTCCTCGCACGAGTTACGGTTTATATTGTTCATTGTCTTATTTCTGTTATTTACAAAACATTGTAAAATCGTTGGCAGTGTGTTGTCGTTTGATCTCGGACGCCTCAGATCCACGGGCCGAGGCGACTCTCGAGGACGTTGGCAGCGTCGACGCGTCCCATCAGTCTCAAGTGGTTCAGGAGGTCCGCGAGGGCAGTGCCCTCCTGATGCTTCGCTTCCCATAGGTCCAGGATGTGCTCGGTCGGGCTCGCCTTCGTCGCGAAGTAATCGACGTATCTGAAATGGAATCGTGACAGATATTTTAGCCGGGGCTTCGCCTTTTGTCGTTCGCGATCGGATCTCTCACCGGTCGACTTGCAGTCTCTGCGCAAGCATCCTCCAATCGTTGCCCCGGGCGCTGGGAGGGTCCAGACACTGGCAGAGCTGTTTCCTCAGCGTTTTCGAGAACCTTGGACCAAATCCTCTTTCAAACAAATTCGACTGAAATCTGAGAAATAGCATTAAAATCAAAAATACCTGAACGGTCTTGGGAGCACAGATTCCGTTGACCTGGCAGAATTCTTTCCTCGCAAAACGATAGAGGACTCTGTCTTGGTGGACCTCTTCCCGCTAGAGCCGTTCCTCTTCATGAAGTCCAGATCTATCCTCAGAAATAGTGCGTGCTCTTCGAAACCGCACTGACAGGCGCGTAGTTCGAAGCTTAGGCGCGTCTCTCCGACCGTTTTCTCGATCCTGAAGGATCGCCTAATGCTTGTTCTTGTTGAGGACCAGATCCTGCGGTGGGGAATCTCTTGGCGCTCTACGAACCCGCTTTCGCGGTCCTCTAGGTCGATTCTTAAGGGAGAACCACCTGCTCTGAAGCCTAGGGCACCGTGCTCCACTCGGCTGCCGCCTAGGCGACGTTCCTAAAGAGATCCGAGGGATAGGACACTTTCAAACGCGATCAGACATGGTTGAATATGGTCGAATATTGCTGAGCAGAGATGCAAGTGCCACGTCATCCATGAAATTTGATTACTAGCGGGTCTTCAGCATTTATGAGAAAAATGAGTAAGAGATACAAGGGACATATAATCAAAAAGAGCTCTGGAAACTAAGCTCACCCTATCCACCAGAAGTTTGAACGCCGCCTTGGTGTCCTCGATCAAATGACACCTGATATGATCCCTCTCCCGGGACAAGAAGACAGCCACGCAGATCCTCTTCACCGCCAGTCCAGGAGCCACCGAGGAACTCTCCCCAGCAACAGCATAAGCGCTGGGAGTCTCAGTGACCAAGAACACCCCAGTATGATCAAGTTGTGCGAAAGGTTGTCCAGGTAGATTAATCGGTTCTCCTCCCAGCGTAAGAATCTTGCGCCACATCATCGAAGAAGTGACATTCGAACTGGTTGACGAGTTGGTTGAATTACTGGATCGAGTCTCCAGGTCAAGATCCGTGGACCAGAGGCTGAGCTCCCAGTTATCAGTCCTCAGCTCTGCGCAGTGTTCAAACTGGAGGATCACCGGCTTCACCAGATCGATGTCGTTAGGTCCGCAGGCTACCACAGCTGACAGTAAAGTTAGACCAGGTGGTAGAGAGGGTCTCAGGTAGTCATCCCCTAGGACAGCCAGGTGCAGGTTGTGTCGACGACCTCTGGGGATGGCTCCTTCAGGAACCGACATGGAGACTCCAACCTCTGGGACCACAAGGAGGGCTCCTTGCTCATCCACTACTGCTCTGACGATGAATCCACCCGAGTCTCCATGATTCTTGTCATCTTCAGCAAGTATATCCAGCTCGTCATGGTCGTCTTCGTCTTCATTGGTGCTCTCCGCGTTCGGCTGAGTGGAGCCTGTGGAAGAAACGCCAACAAAGCTCAAGAATACCCATCAGCACCTGCTGTATCGTTTGTCCACGAGAAGATGGCACGCGGAAGCTTCCGGAAATTGTCCCACCAACGTACCACTCGGCGTGCCATCTTCTCATGCACGGACAGTACAATGTTCTGAGCAAAACTGGCTGATGTTTACGAGAAGATCGGCCCTCCTCGTTATCTGACAGGCCCCGTCCACGTTGGGAGTTCCTGCAGGACGACCTGGTAACCGACGAACTCGGCGAAGGCCTCGCAGTAGACGGCAAGGACAGTTGAGGCACGTCATAGTGGTGCTCCGAGCAAGACCTGCGCATCGTCAGAGCGATTTTCAACGGGGGACAAAGATCGATCGCGGAGTACAGTCCTCGAGGATCGTTTACCTAGGCATTCTGGCCGCGTTCGACTCGTCTATCACCTGCTCCAACCGCCTGTCCACGGATAGAACCGATCGGTTCTTCGAGACGACCGATTTGGCTAGGTCACCCGGTCGACGGAAGTCCAACCTTGCTACCCCATACAGCGCCTCCATTCGCTCCTTCCGGCGCATTAGGCGAACGAAGAAGATGGTTGTCAGTACTAAGATGATGGCTGCTAGGCTCAGGGTGATCCACAGGGCTAGGATGTTCCTGTGATCGATCGAGCGCGCCGCTGCGGTGCAAACACGGTTTCAAGACGGACGTTCTACTATCCCCGCTAGGAAATATTCGATCATATCGTGTTCACCTAACTTGGGGAGCTTGAATGTCTTTATATTGAGGATATTTATGTGTAACAATTTTTGCATTGATTGCTGGAAAGAGGAGTTCAATGAAGAATTGTTTCATGGATTTTATTCAAAATGAAAATTGTAAGAAACAGAAGCCAATTAAAGTTTATATTGATGTCCGACTTACTACCAAACTCTTCGTTCGATCACTAAAATCCATTTTCGGTAAATCAGATCGAATACTTTCTACCAAGGGCGCAAACAGGATCAAATTCAGTTGCACTTACCTTCTTTGAACACCCTGGGTCCGTCCTGTCCGAGAGCTGCATGCGACATCACGTCGAAAAAGAGGTTACCAGGAATAATCTCGGGTTCGAAAATTCTGGCGACTTTATCTCGTGAACAAGCGGAACGTGCCGGGACCGCATCGTTAATCTTCTCGGTTTCACGACGACGGCAACCGATTCGAAATTCGAGTTCGGCCCGCGAAAGGAATCTCGCGGTTGATGATTAACAATAGAGGCATTCGAAGCGTCCAACGAGCGGCTAATCGAGGACGATTACGGTGCAGCTGTTCGACGGGGCTCTGGGTTGATCCTCGGCAAATAAAGGACATGGCTTTCCGCCGGCTTTCTGCGAGTCATTATTAATTTAAATCGTATCGTCCCCGTCGGCGCGCGTGCAACGATCATCGGACGCGACACGCTCGAAGCGGTGCCCGCTCACTCGTAGTAAATCCTCCGAGTCACCGGCTCAAAATCGGGAATGAAAAAACACGGCCAGGAGACAAAAGCCAGAAAAAGAAAGAAAAATAAAAAGAGAAACGAAGAGTACTAGGGAGAGGGAGGGAGGGTTGAGGAAAGAAAACAGCGAGAACTCAGCTGGAGCTCACCATTACATCGATCCGCGGAGCAAGACTCGACGATGATGTCCTTGCCTTGACAGGAACGACCACCATTGCTCGCCGGGGGGTCGTTGCAGGATCTCCTCCTCACTCTGGAACAATCGGGACCGCATGCGGACCACGAGGACCAGTTTGACCATCTGCCGTCGACCGCTGAAAGCAACGGGCGAACTTGAAAATCACGATTAAATCTCGGTTATCAGATTCGCCCGGGAGAGAGAGAGAGAGAGAGAAAGAGAGAGAGAGAGAGAGAAGCAAGCGTCTGCATCTGCGGTTCCTGAACCACATCTATCTCTATCTCTGTCTTCTATGGTCTTTGACGATGTCGCGCGGAATTGGAGACTGTTTGACGGAGCCATTGTTAATTTTATAATTAAATCGCTTACCAGGACAGGAAGGATTGCACTCAACCCTTTGCGTCGCCGGACCCGGGCAGGACTGACCCCCGTTGATCGGCATCGGGTTCGAGCAGGTACGGGTCCTCTTTTGTACACCTCGGCCGCAACGGGTGCTGCACTCCGACCATCCCGACCAGGAAGACCACCCGCCGTTCACTGGGAACGATTCCGGAATAGAGGATCTATGGAGGAGACTTGCATCGCGAGTAATTGTGCATTGCTCTTTGATGAGACCGCGGAAATTGAATTGATCGGCGAGCCGGGACGGGAATCTCGTTGCCGGAGTCTCGAGAAGCTTCTCGGTGCCAGACGTTATAGAAAAGTGTAAGTATAAAGGCACTTTCCAGAAGGTAATTATTAGTCGTATCCATCCGTTACAAGGAACAGGAGCCAAACAGAAATTTTGTTCGTCCTTTAACGCTAACCGTACCGTAAGTGCAAAATCTGTTAGGAGACATTTTTTGGGGATAGTTTTCTGAAGACATTTTTGTAGATATTGACATTTTTCTAAAGACATTTTTTAAAGACATTTTTTAGAGACATTTTTGTAGACATTTTTCTAACGAAGTCACGTTTTTGTAAAGCGTATGAATACTTGTATTAACCATAATGCGTGCTGCATTGTACGGCAATATCATTGTACCTTTGAAGTTCAATAAATTAGTGAAAGCTGATTCGTTCGGCTTCTTCAAATCACCATATCGAATCGCCGATAACAAGCGCGGCAATCTCCCTAGTGCAAAATTATCGGATGTCGATATCACGAATTCCCTGGTCGCAACAATTACTTAAACCTCCGACCCGCTGCAGCATCCTCGATTAAAAGAGTATCCTAGCTAATTATCGAGGCCGGTCGGGTTGGCTGCCGTTCCCAATTGCTGTTAAGCGGGTGAATGCAATATTCATGCGGGTCTCACAGAATCGTCGGAGAGGATATTGTTTGGTCTTCCTCGTATGAGGATGCAGTGATATGCTTCGGATCAATGGCGAACTGAACTGCCATGCTGGTAAACCGTTTAGCTTAGTACAATACATATAATCTCTACAGGAAGTCTCGACAAACATCGATCTGATTTATGAATGCCTCAAATCTTTCGTACATTTTCAAGGTCACACATGGTCAGAAATGGAAGAAATACTGTGTATTTTTTACTACCGTTGCTACAATAAACGTCACCTCAAAGAATATCGACGTTCTTAGACTGTTTTAAATAAGACCAACTCGATTTTGCCATAAATGTATAAAATCCTCTTTCTATTGATGACCCCCATGGCGTTCAAATTGTTAGCACATTCTAAGTGATTCCAGGGTTAGGTCTGGATTACCCGTACAAATAGCATTGTATTATTGCATAAGTATTAAAGAAGAGACTCACCGTAAACAGTAAGCACAGCAGGCTCACTGACCCTCCTGGCAGCGATGTTCTCCGCAACGCACGAATAGTTTCCCTGGTGTCTAAGCTCAGCTTCTCCAAGAAACAGGTGTCCTTCTCCGGTCTGCACGAAATTTCCAGTGTTCGCCAGGTCGTTGGTGTTGCTCTGCTGGACAGGAGGCTGCATGGTGGAGCCATTGACAGTCTCGAGAGGCGAACCGTTCTTCAACCAATAAACTTTTGGCAGGGGCACCCCCATAGGCGGCGAGCATCGTAATTCTGCGTTTCGACCTGCTTCGACCGACAGGGAGTATGGCGGCGACAGGAAGTGCTTCTTCAGGTCTGCGTCGGGGATCGTTTTTATTTTTTAATATTCCCGGGGCAACCGGGCAGGAGAGAAATGATGGCGAGGGAGTAGGGCACTCAGCGATATTAGGGCGCTCGCATAAATGCAAGGGCGCTTTCACCCGCGTGGCGGCGTTGTCTATATGGCGCACTCGAGCGGCAGCGCGCCGGAAAAAGATCTGCTCGATCCCGCGGCCACGAGGGCAGCTATTCGTCCGGCTATGGTATATTATTCGGTGTGCCCCGTGTATACGCGGAAAAATAGCTGCTTTTATATCGTTCGTGAAGAGCCGAGTCGCGGCCACCACCGATGCACCCGATGCACCACGTCCTTGCATCACCAACCGACGCGACGCGACGTCTAGACTGCGTGTTTCCTGATGCCATATTGCAACGGCGGCTCTTTTAATACGTCAATGCGGAACGGGGACGATTAGCTTCCCGCGGTTCGCTTACGGAAATATTCTGATTACCGGTCGAGTCATTACTTTAATGTACCGATAGATGCGCGAGACATGCTAGCGACTTTTAAGGGATATTTATCAACGCATTTGTCGCAATTTTTTGGTTAAAATGAGTTCAATTATGGTATACTTGAATTCATGTTTCGGATAATCGAGGTTCCAGGATATCGTCGATTAAGCGCATAAATACGATCCACATTGTGTAGTGTTCAGAAAAATGTCACGAATATTTCGGGAAAACTTTCATAACAGAATTATTTACTAAGCTTTCATCATTGAATATAAAGAAAGGTGTATGCCTACACGAATGCACACGTACTCGATGAATAGTGCCTTTGTATCGCAAAACGGAGAAATGTTCTAAGAAAAAATTCTTATTACACGAATCTATAATCAATTATCGGTGATTCCAAGCTTGAACGGTTCTAATAGAAGTGAAAACCAACATTGTGCAAATCAGTGTGCCACAGGAATTACTAGATTAATTTGCGTGTTTCGAGGAGGATCGTGTCCCGCTCGATAACGATTCAACTCGAAAGTAGTCTCGTGACGAGACACCGTCGATCGATACCAGGTTATTCAATCTCGAAAGCACGTCCGTTTCCTGTTTACGCGTAAATACGGATTTAATTCTGTTTCCTGTTTGCGCCGCTTGTTTGTGCGTCGCGTCGCGTCGCGCGACTCTTCTGAATGAAAATTGCTCTTCCGACGCGCGAAAACAATCCACTTCCGGTTCCGCGCGGCGCGATATCGCGAACTCTTTCGAGGATTGAACGATTCGACAAAGGGACAAACAGAAAGTTTTGACGAGCGAAAACGACGACGCGACGTTGACAACGATGACAATGGTTTACGGGCTACTTGCCGCGTCGATTTCAAATTAAGAAACTTGTCGACGTACCGGAATCGAAAGTTGCAGTTGACGTATCGACTTCGAGGGAACTACGATCTCTAACGGTGTAGCTAACTCGTTTCGAAAATTTTCGAAGGTGTATCCGAACTTTCGAAAGTTCCTACCGTATTCTGCGAAGTATTGGAGATGGTTTAGCGCACTTCGCGGAACATGTTAAAGATTTCCCGGAGATGTAAAGCAACTTTCCGTGCATGATCTCGTTGTTGTATCGTTAGAAATTTGTGAGTTCTCTATTTGATAAAGGGAAAGATGATGGAGAAGTGATGTTGCAGAAGTTTATTATAGATTTCCAGACAATACTGCAGCCCCTCAAATCCCTCAAACATTTTTAAAAAATTGGTAAAAGTGAAAAGCTGACGAGTTTCCTTAGCTCCAATAGAAAATTCAAGAAAAACAGCGAGGAATAATTACAATGAGGCACAAAGCTCAATTAGAGCTCCATTACGAATTTCCGAGCAGCACCATCAGAAGTTCTTGATGAAAGATACCATGAGACCTTCTACTAAGGGTTTCCCAGCGAATCCGGAGCGGGCCTTATGAAGCTGCCAATTAGGGGATCAATTTCGTTAATGTAGAAGGTGACCAATAGTGGCGGGGCTCGAATTCGAATCGGAGAGAGGGCTCAGCGAGCCGTAATTAAACGGGAACACGGTCGGCCGATAGTTTCCATAATTTTGATTCCCACCGTATAAACGAGAGGTGGGGAAGGGGCTGTGAATCGAGGATCGCTTGGAAATGAACGTGTAATTGTAGCGTATTCTCGGTGTGTCGGGGGTGCGAATAGTGCTATCGAGGTTGAAGAGAGGAAACGGGCCTCGGGGCGACCGACACCTGGAATCGGTCATAAAACGTAACTTCATTAACCCGATTAGCGGCGGGCCGAGCTCACTCGAAAGGGATTTTCCCCGAGATACCGGACGCGAAATTCACTCCGTGGGGTAAGCTTTCGACGGCTGTCGAGGGTTAACCGGTGGGCTGCGCGGGGTGGAAAGTGGCCGGTTGTTTTCATCCGATATTTCGTGACGCGTAAACCGAGAGTCGAAAATCTAATCGATATTCCATTGCAAGGCAAACACCCGTGAATACAGAACCGATTCTCTACCCTTCCCCCCCACCCGCGATTCCCTTTCGATCGGACCGCGATTTTTTGGTCCGACAGGCAAATGTTGTATCGCCGTCCATGCAAATTGGAATGGTAACTTGCGAATCGGTTTAGCAAAAAAACCGCGGCACGACGCAGCTTGCTTTTCAATTTTTCCGCGAACGGACTCACTCCTGCAGAACCGTTGTCCCTGTGCTGGAATAAAAGTCAACGCGCAAGAACTCCCGGAAAACTGTTTTCCTCGAGACTAAATTTTTGGACTGAATGATTAGCAAGAGTTTAGTAGATTTGTCTATAAATGATATTAAAATTGAGGAGCTAATATTCTGGTGTTAATATTACTTATTTAATTATCTTATATTGTACAGACCATAATGCAGAAATGCTGGTAATATGATTGAATAATTTATTCAGAATTTATTTTATAATTCGTTTATATAATTTAGTTCATTACACTGAGTTTTTCGATGTATTCACAGTTCCTTGTCTTTAATACCGCATTATAGTGACTATTAAGAAAATTGACAGGGTGGTCGGTAACCTATGTAGAACGATATTTAGGAAAATCTCGTGGTAATACCGCATTAACGCGAATTACCGATGAGAAGCCTTTGCATAAGGGTAGCTAACATTTTAGGATCCGTTTACACTCGACACCCCCACCGTTTCGCACCCTTGCGGATCATAAACTCCCCTTCTGAGTCACACCAGCAAATATATATGTTAATCCACCCTCAAAATGTCTCGGCGACAACTTTCCTTGCCTTTATGTGTTCTGTATCATAAGATCTTCGATATCCTTCTATATTTTAGGAGTTTCGCCACGAAATTCGAGGCAACATTCGATCGAGAATCCAAGATTCACGAAGGGTCAAGAAACGTGATGCTAATAACGAAAAAATCTTTTCTGCCTCCAGTAAAATTGTCTTAGGGGTGGAAACACCCTTTTCATATTACCGCAAATATTTACAAAGTTACATAAAAGTTGCAGTTCATTTTTATATGGTCCACATTCCAATAAATGAAACGATATACATAGAATTATGGATGAAGGGGGTGAATTTTGAGAGAACCATTTTTCTTGACAATTTTTTACAGTCTGTATGTAAGAATATCGTACGAAATAGTACAATTTTTAATTTAACCTTTTTCCCAATATCTTTAGCGTACCGTACACTTCACTCACTCGGCTCGATAGAGCTGATTTTATTTTGATAGTAAAAGGAAAAATCCAAATGTAAAACAGATAGTTAATTCGCCGTTTCGCAAGGAAATTCGACGAGGACTCGTTCGATCGAGAATTTGCCAGGAGTCGCTTGAATCAAGCATCGACCAAGAAAAGAAACATCTGGGGTGGAAAGGGGGTGGAAAAGAGAGATCGGGAGAAGGGGTAGAAAATACGAGAGAAGAGATTGGAGTGTTCTCTACTTACATGCGACCTCAACCGTGGCGGGCTGCCCTCGAATCTGACCTGGTCCCGACCATGCCACGCACTCGCACTTGAACCTCTCCCTGCCGAAGTACTCCTCGACCTCGTTCCTCGTCACGTTCAACTCGACCTCGACGACCCTCGTCCCGGTACGAGGGTCGACGAAATCCTGGTGCTGCGATCGCTCGGCCCGGTCACCGTTACAGCGAAAATACACCTGCAAGCCGAGGAGAATACGGGGGCTGGTTAATTCCCATAGCAAGTCGAGCCGAGTGAAGCCAAGTCAAATGAACGCAAGCAAGCGGAGGCGAGTGAAGGCACGTGAAACCAAGTCAACCTCGAGTCGAGTCGAGTCGAGTGAAAAGAGGCCGAGATGTGTCCGTTGCTGGCGTCGAGCTAGCTTTGAGTGGTTAATAAGGCTCGAGTGGAAAATGACGGGGTCGACGACAGCGCGGTTAGACCCTACTTTGCGGACGCGCGGAACGGAACACGCCCGAATAGCCCTCTCTCTCTCTCTCTCTCTCTCTCTCTCTCTCTCTCTGTATCGCAATGTGCAAAAGTGACCCTCCCTTTGTTTCTGCTTTTCGACACGGCCGTCCGGTTACCATTGTTCCCCGGACGCAGAGCCAGGTGCTAAATGGATTTTAGCAGGCTACTTTCTTGAGCCTGTTGTTACCACGTGTGGCAATCTTCTCACGCTGAAACCTCCGCCTTGGAAGCCGTTTGCGTATGTGGAAAGAGACCTCGCCGGCGAAAACTAGGGTGTGAAACCAAATTTTGGTACCTAACCCAGACCACGTTAGTAATCAATAGACAGCGAAGCTTTATGAATTTATAGGAAAATTGAGTAGGTGTAATTCGACATAGTGAAAACACTAGGAGAATTTAAAAACACTGTTATATTATTTTCGACCTATTAAACATATTAAGAAAGAAAATAAATTTCTATTTTACTCCAGTTGGTTGCAAGTCAGATAGAAAATTTTTATTTTGCATAAAGATCCGCTATCTAGTAATCGATGTGTTAAAGTATTCAATCTGAAAGAAATAGGAGGCGAGTGATACCATCTACAAATGTTCCTCTATAGGCAAATACTAAACTATAAGAATAGTTTGGTACAATGAAAATAGCATTCTCCATACCAGAAGAGCATGTGCAGCACGGCAGTGTAGGGTGGCAGGCCTCCCCTTGACGACAAACGTGTCGACAGGCTCCGCGAGGAAGATCGGCAACGAGCCACCCGCGATAAGATCGGTGTCGCTGGTTATAGTCGCGGTTTCATAGTCCCCGTAGTCGTAGTCATCTACCGGATAATTCTCCTCGTCGTCTTCCTCCGCGTCATCCTCCTCCTTCGTGTCTGAAACAAAGGGTAAGTTCACGCGACTTCAGATCGCAGATACGGAAACTTTCGACGGGTTCCGAGTCGCTGAATTAATTCTAAATCGTGCGCTCATCATCGCTGCGTTGACTTGTCTCCCCACGTTACATCCCCACCGTAATCTACAGGGTGTCCCGAATCACAAGCGGAATCTTTACGAATTCATGCACAGACAGAATTTTTTGGAAATGGAGGGGAACGTCGTTCTAAGGGAATTTGAGATTTATAGTGAAGATTTTGAGATTTATAGAGAATTCTAAGATTTATAGTCAAATCATAATGCAATTCATAATCGAATTGACACGATAATAGTATTGTAAATATATTTCTGCGGACCGGTACAGTTTAAGAGCATGCTCAATTTAGGCTACTTCTAAATTTAGAGACGAATATCTTTGCAAACACAGAAAGCCAAAGTTGTAGGGTAATTTACAATCTAGAGTAAGGAACAATTGAGGCTACTTATATATCTATAGTAGCGATAAATTACTATGCAAACATAGAGGCACTTATTGTAGGGTAATTTACAATCTAGGGGCAGGTATAATTTAAGCTACTTATCAATTTATGTAGAGACAAATGTCTTTGCACACATATTAGACCATAGACGCAGGGGAATTTACAATCTAGGGGCAGGCGCAATTTCGCCTACTTATAATCTATCTAGAGACAAATTTCTTTCGCAATATAGGGTGCATAGTTGCAGGGGAATTTACAAATGATACGCGTAGAGAGTTTTGGCTACTCTTTCCTATCTCACAAAGTAAACACAATTGATTTTCTGATGACACTGTAAATAGCCAGTGATTTTTGTTTGTGCAGATTTTTTTAAGCTGGCAGGTTTGTGTTGCAAGTTAGCGTGTATAGTAATTTCTCTTATACATCGTAGCCTCTTATAAGCAGCAAGAGGAATTGTGTAGACAGAAGCCAATAGCTCACAGCGAACCAGCACTCGGCACGCCGAGATCGTCGATCCATTAGGCTCGGTAAACGGGCGTTAAATAAGAGCATTTCAATAAGCAGAAAAATCGGATGATCGTCGGAGGGTTCATCCGGTCGGTTCCCTGATCCCCTGGATACCCCGGCTGGACATTGATTCCGCCGTCAACGCGATAACTATCCCCCAATCATCATCCATCTTCGCGGGAACCGGCAATTTCCTCCCGCATTACCGCGCGCAAATCTTGAGCGAAACCGCCACGAACCATGAGTTTCCATCGATACGGGCGGCTCGCCGCTTTTACGTAGGCATCCCCTTGTTCATCCGCGGCACCGAAACGGTTCCATTTGCCCGATCGTTATCCCGTTAAGTTATTACACCGCGAACAACCGATAAAGATCGGACACGGGCCGGCGCGGCGTTGCGCTTGTCGAGAGAGTGAGAGAGAGCAAAGGGTTAATTCAACGAGCGAAGCCGGTGGAAACGAGCAGAAACGATGGAGGACGGAGAGAGAGAGAGAGAGAGAGATCGAAGGATTGAGATCCGCGCCGACACGGTTTTCCTCGATCATCCTAACCGCGTTAACAAGCCGATTGAGGCGCGTTCCCCGCGGTAAATTTAGACGTCGCGGCGCGAAGCATCGCGATGCTTGAAAACGGTAAAGCCCGGTTTAACGATGCGCACGGGATTTTACGTCGTGTATCAGTCAGCGGGATCCGCTCGCTTAGGAGATCTCTTAGTCTTTACACTACTCGCCGAGAAGTCTCGTTGTACTCTCTTCTCATCGCTTCTCTTCTCTTCTTCGCGTTCCTCCTCGTCGTCTAGCTGTTTCTATCCTCGTGTGTTTCTCGCTCGACCAACAACCATCGGGAACTTTATTGGCCTACACAGATAGCCAACCGCGCGTCCCTCTTGTTTGACTCGAAGCAGTAAACCGTAGAACGGCTGAACGACGATTACCTACGCTGTCACGCGCCGGGAAAAACATGTCACGATTTTCGAGTCACAGCTTTTCGAGAATATCCGTCTGTCGCGTAAATTCGCCCCGGCGAATTTATCTCTATCGCGGGTGCACCATGATCTCCGATCCGACGTCTTTGAAATCGAGAATGATGTACCGAGAGCACGCGTGATTTGCGGAGTGTGCGGGGTTTGCCGGTTCTCCGTCGATCACTGGGAAAGTGATTTTGACCAGTGTGAAGCATGCGGGTGAACGTGAGCGGGATTGGTGATCCTTGTTTCGAGCACGGTCGAGAAACTACAGGTGTTTCTAGCTGTTTGACTATGGCTTTTTATAGGCTTTTCTTGTGTTCTTCTTTGTTGTTTATGTCGGAACGATTATTGAATTGTTTGGCTGCAATAATATTATAGTGTGTCGTAGACAGTTTTGGGCATTGAGAGGTTAATAAAATCGAAATTGATAAGTTAAGACGTCTGATACTGAATACTTTCTCCATCTTCATGCATTTTCCAGATTCCAACTAAAATTGTTACACTGAGTATATTGAATCAAATATTCATTCCTAAATCTGCACAAATTATTCCGTCAACTGTATACTGATAACGTGACAATAAATATGTTAAATAACCTATAAAAATTGTCTTTATGTCAACATTTTTAGTGCAAAAATTCTTGTTCTCTGTAATTCAATTCTATTTGAAATTTTTTAAAAAATCCTTTTAATCTTTCAGTCATAAATACATAAAATCCGCAATTTTTATAATGAGTCACTGGTAAAATTGTACATATATCATAAAAAACTACATATCAAATGAAAATTATAATAGACGTGATCTAGAAATAGATGAATTTTATTATTCGTAAAAAATACTTCCGACCCGTGTGAAATAAATTTTTATACGCAACATGCTCTACAATTATATAGTCCTCTAAGTAAGATCTACAGCTCCATTACACGAAACTGGCAACCAAACTAATAACAAATCATTCAAACTAATCAGACCTCCAATTTGATCCGAGAAGAAGATCATCTACCACACTGAAAACTAAACATTCTACCGCTAGATCCAACGATCCTTACTTTCGATCGCGCAGGCGAGGCGAAGTAGCGCCAGGAGCAGCAGGCTGGTCTTCATCTCCATCACATCTCACAATACCTACTAGTCACCCATCACCATGACCAACTCGAATCCGATCGTCAACAAAAACCCAAAAGAAAAAACAATCTCAACGGATCACGTCCCTTCTCCCAACGAATCTTCGAATCATAACACGCGTGTCACCGGGCTTGTACCGTTTCTACACGGTATCGCGAGTCAGCATAACAATGCTATCGTCTGACAATTCGATCGATCTCGATCATCGGCCGGCTGGCCGGTTCTCCAACGATCGGTCGGCATCGAGGCCCGACACTCGAACGAACCTTCCACGTTCTTTAATTAGAATTGTCCGGAAGACGGGCCGGTATCATTAATTAGTCTATTAAATAAGGGGTGAGGATATAGATAAAGAGGATGAGAGAGAGAGAGAGAGAGAATGTGGGGGTTGGCACTTGGTCGGCTGCACTTCGTGCTCAAGGGATGAGACCGAGAGACACGTGACTATGCGCGCGCCTGATCGAAAAATGAGAGGAAACAACGGTTCAGAAAGGGGGTGGGTTGCTCGCAGTTGGAGGGTTGGTTGGCTGCACGATGCTCGCGGCTCGGCACGCGGTGGACGACTGAACTTGCCGACGTGCGCGCACCTCTATATATACATATATACACGTCTCACTTCGATACCGTCGCTCTTCTTCATCCCCTTGTCGTCGGGGGTGGTGGTGGCGACGCCGTTGTCGGGAAACGGTGGTGGCGATGCTGGCGGCGGCAGAGCCGACTCTCTCCTGGTAGTGGTGGCGATGCTGTTGGCGGCGGCGATGCCGTTGGTGCTGGTCCTCATGGTGGTGGTGCCTGTCCCTCATGGTAGTGGTGGTGGTAGTACCGGTGCCTCTCGGAGGCTGTGCCTTCTTCAGCGAACACACCGATCCTCCTTCCGGTACGGATCAAGGACAAGTGCCGAGGAGAGACACGCCGTCGAGTTTCCGAGACTCTCGTGCTGATCGTTGTGCATTTTTCGATTCGAATTTGTCGAATGTGGGGGAATGTTTATGTTAATTGGAACATGATCTCTTCTTGAAATTGTAACATGTGTAATAAAGACTAAGGACATATTTCTGCACTATAGGAAACGTTTGAGATAATAAAATCAATATTTCGTTTATTTTGACTTTTGTAAAATGCAATGTAGTTCGAGTACGAATCCATTGATTAATGTTTGCTTTCAAGGCTGCGCCTTCTTCCGGTATATATCAAGGACAAGTGCAGGCTCCAAGCGAGCCGACTTATAGTCGATTGTCTTATTTACGAGTTATTCTTCTCGCCAAGCCAACTACGAACTGGAGGCAATAAAACTCCAGGCAACCTTCCAATCCCGGCCCCTCTCCCACCCCTGAACGTCTCTCCGTGAGCTTTGATCGCGTTGCGAGAGTTTGTTATTGTTGTAATGGACTTTGCCGCGGGAACTCCGAGACGATTTGATTAGGGGTGGAAGTTGACGGTATGGAGTCTGCGATTAAGATTAACCGAGTGTGCTTTTGAGAATGGGGATGGGGTGAAATCGTTTTTGTGATGGTGTGGAAAAATTGAGTTAATCTGGTCTGAAGGTGATTTTGGGATTTTCGAGTTATTCGATAATAAAAAGTACTGTCAATAGTAAAATTGTAAAAAAGAGATCCAGGGATCCATACATGTTTTAGTAAATTTTTCCAGAACGTTCAGAACGACCCCAGCCTAAGAAAAGACCCAATGACGCGTGTCAGAAAATTTGTTCCACGTCCATGACGACTAATAGCGAGCCTACGAGTGAAAACCCCTATGTTCTCGATTGGAGCTCGACCCCCTACCCTTTCTCCAGCTGCGATTTCTGCAATTTCTTTCAGTCCGATCCGACCCGCCCTATGATGAAACGACTGGCCATTAAATCTGCTCGAATTAAGACGCGACCTTGACACGCTCACGCCTCGAGGTTCGAATTCTCCTCCCCTCGCAACTTGAATAACGCGACTGGCTCGCCCCGAGGTCATTGTTAGCTGGCGGCAGCTGGCTCGTCGGAGGATCGAATGGATCACATCCGAGCCTTGAAAACCGACTACCGATTGTATTTTGCGGTTTATCGAGTATTATATTGGTACTTGTTTTAACTTCTAATGTGTGTGTGTGTGTTGTCTCGGCGCCCCTAAAATACTATAAAAATACATATATTAGATTTGTCCAAATGTATTTAATTATCCGAATATTTCTCGAAATCCGACTATAATACTCGTCGACTTGATGACTTTATACAAGTTTCGATACTCGAACAATTCCGATTCGATAAAAAATGCTGATTCGATCTCCCCACCGGATCGGTCGCAGGCGTAGGCTTCGAGGAAGAGATCGGTGAAGAGGATCCTCGCGGGAACGTATGGGATTTCCGACGGTCGATCACTGCCGATCCGCTCGAACGTGAAACCGGATCCAACCACGGGAACGAGGTTAGACGTGTCGCCGGTCGATGGCTTCGACGGTGAAGGGACGGTTGTAACGGTAAACTAGCTTCCGAATCGGTTGGTTACGTGTCTAAGAAACCGATACCAGCCACGGGTGTAAATAAATCGCGGCCCGTGGGGATCCGTTTCCGTTCCGTGTTCCTCGATGGATTAACCTTTGTCGACGCTTTGACTCCGATGACGTTTCACGGGGATCGTCCACCAGCCGACGACGACGTATCCATTCCACTCGAACGATGATGATCGATCCGGTGAAAGGATTACCACCGAGGTTAGGTGTCCGATTTGATCGTGCGCGGGGTTGATTGTCTGCTGGGAAGACCGGTTAGTGTAAACCTCTTTTGTCTCCGAATGGTTCGAGACTATCCAGCTAAGTTAGAACTTAAACAAATTTTCTGAGACTTTCGTACTGACCCTTATAGCAGTTTCAACATTTTCAGACCTGATTGATGTGAGAAGATTTAGTTGAGACTTCGTCGAGCGTACCGAGCAGATTTTTAAACTGGATGGTCTCAAAAACGAAACTTCATATGAGAAAATGTTATTTTATATGTTCGACTTATTTTTTCACATAGAATCAGTTCGCATCCCAGCCTATTCATGTATTAAATAATTTTTTAAACGTCTGCCAATCTAAATTTTAAGGTTATAGTCACACGTACGTCGTGTTTAGTTATTTATTTATTCATATGCTTGTAGCAAAGTATGTGGCCCGAGAAAAAACTGTATGGCTGCCCTATCCGGTTGTACCAGATATCCTTGTCCTTTTTTCGCAAATACATATCGTTGTTTGTCATTCGAAGAGTTAGGAGACCGTGCGTCGGCCACCATCGAAAGAAAAAAGAGAATTTGCAAACGAAGGGTAGCGAGTGATGGGGGTGAATGGACGACAAGTGCTCAAGGGCGTGAGCCTCGTCGAGATCTGACAATTAAGACAGAAGTCGAGCGAGAGATGTTCTCTGTTTTATCTTCCGGGTAAGTAAGAAGACACGCTACATTGTTTTCTCCGTTCGCGAGCCCTCCTTCTCGTCTTTCGCCTTTGCGTCCCTTCTGTTCCATGGTGATCCATTTTTTCTCTCCCTTAGTCTTTTTCTTCTTTCTGTTCCGTCCGGTCTAGGATTTCCTTTTCTCCGCGTTGCTTTTGTGCTACCCCTTTTCCTCTCTTTTTCGTTGCCTTTCATCCAGATGTACAACACGAGAGTCTCTCTCTCTCCTGTGCGCCCTCGAGCAACATAAACCCCCCGGACAAATTGCTACGTGTGTTTACGTTAAATCGCTTAACCGACCGATGCACCTTCGAAGGTACATCGGTGCTCGAAGAGGCCGCTCGTAAAGGCGCGCGATAACCATCTGCGGGAGAGGGCCATCGGCGTAAGTCAAGCTTCGATGGCCCAACCCGTGTATAGTTTCTCTATGTGCGCGTTTATACGGATTAAGAAGACTTCATGACCGGTATCGGCCGCCTCGAGCACCTCGGGAACTGCTACCAGCCACCCTTTGCACTCTCGTTACTCTTCTCGGCGACGTGGCTACCGAAAACAAGACGGTAATGAACGTGCTCCTGCTTCTGTCTCATCTGTACGAGCCACGATGCTATTTTTAAAAATGTTATGGTCAGGCTAGACCGAACCAATAGGCTAAACGAACCAATTCCTCCCCCACATCAACAAAATTTGTGCTCATTTTACACGTGGTTAGTAAAAATGTTAATTGTAAAAAAAAACAGAGTTTCTCATCATTTAAAGTAACACTTAATGGAAGACCCTGTATTTCTCAGAGTCTGCACAGCGCGGCGCGACGCGGCGTACTGATATCTGAGGGCTTAAACTCGTCGTTAATCCATATCTAGAGTTTCAACTTGAAGAAATCCGTTTCCCACCCCCGGACAAAAATTCGGACCTCCGAGCCTTCATTCGGATCAAGACGGTTGGGGGATGGTTGAAAAGGGGTAAGAAAGGGAACAATACTAGACGGGGCGTCGAAGGAGGAGTGGCGTGTCGTAGCCCGAGGGCGGAATGAAAGAAGCAACGAGGAAGCGGCCCGGAGAGATAAGGAGAGAGGAGAAAAAAATGGAGCGAGTGGCAAAAGGAAGAAGGACGGACAAGGGGGTTGGAGAACGGAAACAATCCGACCAGCGTTGTCTTACTTAGCCCGAAGGTGGATCGTGGAAAACAACGGAGCGGCGACTAATTGCGATCGCTAATTTTGCGCCGGTACAACGACTCGCCTCGAAGATGAAGAACCGAGAGATTCGTTCTTGAAGGAGGACAGAACAGTCTCCATGGGAGTTAGGCAAAGCTTGTCGTTTGGCGAGCTCGTTTAAATAAATTACCGTTGCGGTTGCGATACATCACGCGGGTTCGAGATAAGCGCGAATTATTAACGCTTAACTCGGCCGCGGATGCTTATTGGAAACTGGAAGGACAACGGCGCTGCAGTGGATCGAATAGGGGAGTTCGCCATCGGGGGATGATGTGATTCGTGAATCGTGACGTCACCCTTTGTGCACGAGCCTCATCTCCGGTGTCTGTCTTCTTGCGGCCCGGGTGAAATATTCACGCTGAAAGCGGCTACGCGCGTCGGGGACGACGATTTCCCTTGGAATCCGGTGGGGACAGGTCTGAAAGGGGCTGTGATTCGGTTGGTAGAGCCCCGGGGGTGCACACTGGCCCGGAAAGAATTCGTTTCCTGATCTTGTTCCGGCTTTCCTGCCATTGTTGCCGGGAACGAGCCGCCTGCCACTCATTGATATTAAGCGAGGCAGTTTAGAACGCACAAATAAGATTCCGCAATTTTTTCGCAAGAAACCATGCAGTGAATCGTTGGGCAACTTTTAGGACAATTTACCATGCATTTAAGGAATGTGTAATAAATTTTTCTGACGATAGATGCTACAAATGTTAAAGTAGGTCTCCAGGTCCTCAGAACTGAATAGAACATTTCATTCAAGCCCTGATCTTCCATCAAACTTTGTAATCAAATAAATGGGACGAGGAAGAAAATGAAAGAACGAAGAAGTCCCGCGTAACACGAGGTCATCAGGCTTTTACTTTATAGTGCTACCAGGGTTCAACCATGTTCCCTGCTGGTCCCTAAAAGCGAGAAAGATGTTACATTTAACGCGCGAGGCTTTTTTATCAAGGTTTCTAGGGTAGAAAGGAAAAAGAGAGCGGGAGAGCGAAAAAGGTTCGCCTTACCTAGCTCGAGGCTATTAGAATTTTATTTTATATTGTTACTGGGAACGTTAGGGTATGTTCTCCAGATCTTTAAGACAGAAGAAGACATTACGAGTAAGGCGTCGATGATCTTTTTATTTTATTAAAGTTTCTGGCTGAATAAAGCGAATGAAAAAGAAAATAAGAAAAGGAGGAGGAAGCTTCGCGTACCTCGAGGCTATTGGGATTTTATTTTACAATGTTACTGGGGATGTCCGAGCTGGTATTCTGGGTGCTTAAAAGATAAGAAGATATTACGGCTTTGGCGTAACTTCTCCCTTCGTTACAATTATCAGATGGGTAAGCTGGAAGCAAGAAGGAAAAACCTCGAGCGTTCGCGCTCGGCGAGGTAACGTGTTCTTTATCGATGAATGAAGAAAAATTATGTGCATTGATAATGCGGGGAAATTGTGCCAACGTTTATAAGAGCATTCCAGTGTGTTTTACAATTTTTTTTAAACATTTCATTTAAACTATTTCGATATTTGTGTGTCAAATATAAATCTGCCCAATTTTATATTCATATAAATAATTCTTCACCAGTGAGTCGATATCAAACATTATTTTCCTGCTGTTAATATACAACGATAAATGTATGTTCACAATGAACACAAGACTATTCGTTTCACCTGTAATAAATGATTGAAAACGTGCTTCTATTTCCCAGAGGATTAAAAATTCAAGGTGTCAAAGAGAATTTGAAAAGTTCTGCTATGCACGGCCGTGTCGTGAAAGAACAGGGATTGCAGCCGCGTGTGAGCGGTGATCTGCAGCGAAAACAGAATTAACCTGGCATTGACTGGTAAATCATTTCATACGAGCCCAAGCCACCCCCCGGAGGGGTGCGGCGGCGAGCGTAGTGTCAAGAGACGCGTCGCGATGATTACGCGCAAACAAACGATTTTATACGAACGTAATGGCGTTCCGCGTCATTAAACACATACCGTGGATCTCGTTTAAATCGGCCCCGTTAATTGTATCCACGAACGGTAAACAGGAATGACGAGCGACGGGACGCGTAACGATCGACTCGATCATTAAACAGGGATAATCCGTTGCGTTTCGGATAGAAGGGGGAGGGAAAACTCACGTTGCGAGTAGGCTGTGGAAACGCGCGTCGGAACAGGCGTCCGAAGGTGTCGCGGCGCCATCCTGTTTGCAAATTTCCAGACCTCACTGCCTGAAACTATAATACAATACTTCAAGTTTTACACCGGCACGGCCGACAACCATTAGATTTCGTTTGCGCAACAGCCGATTGTTATTTCATTCCCGCGATGTGGGCGCGATCGTGCTGTTACCCGTTCGCCTAATCTCTTTCGTTTCCGCGAATCGCGCCGCCTGTAATTCCAGTTTCGCAAGCGCTTAGCGTGCTCGGCCGCGGATCCGGCCAATTTGCACGGAAATGCGAGCGTATCGATCCGTGGACAATGTCTTGGAACGATTCTGACTCGACTCATTTATCCTTAAATTCTTCTTCAACTTCTGCAATTTTTAGAAACTTCAAGAGTGATTGATACTTGGTGCTCATGTATTAGTAAATTTTACAGTTGGTCGCAGGAGCCTGTGTAAATCTGTCATATTTCTGTAGAAACAATTTTAGACATTTCTCGAACATCGTTATATTACGACGAATTCATCAAATTTTATTTTCCATAAAAATCCGCAGTTTATTCGTGTATATCAATGGTTCGCACAATTTCCGGACGAGTCAGCATCTTCGTAAAGAATCTCGTTCACAGATAAATTAACATTAAACTCCACAGCCCACACATCCTCCCTATCCTCGGATCATCATCGATAAATTCCTCGTCGATTGCGATCTCTTAACCCGAATGAACATGGCTGTACTTACTCGGTTCGCGTATCGCGGTCTACCCGCTAGTTTAATATTCAACGATCTATTAATGCCTGTTGCATTGAATCCCCGTTTCTCCGATGTTTATTTATTCCCGATGAGATGGTATACCCTGCTGCGAGCTGCTCCGGGACGTTGTATGGGGGCTCATTAAAGGTTCAAGCGCGGTACCATCGGCTATTCCGGGAACGGTGACAAGAGCCGGTCTACTTTCGCGGCGAATCGCAAATGCGCCCGCAGCTGCACAAATAGCTCGATCCGCGGGGGGTGGTTATCGATCACGGGGGTTGAGGGACCGACGCCGTGCCATCAGATCGATTCCCGGACCTCCTAAGGGGTTGTCTTCCTTGCCTCTCATATGAGGGCTCCTTAATATTTCAGCGGCCGTGCAGCTGTTGTCTTCGCAAACTCGAGAAAACCCTCACTCTTACCGGTTGGCGGACCTGCTGTCTCTTCTCTCCCTCTCTCTCGCCAGGGAGGGAGTTGCTCTCGCCTATCTAGAGTAGAGAGCGAAGGTTGGTCTCTTTTATCTGGAAGAGCAAGCGAGCGAGCGAGAGAGAGAGGTTGCTCTCTTCTACCCAGAAGAGGATGGGTATCGTTCCTTCTCTAGCTACAAGAGGTGGCTCTTTTCTATCTAGAAGAGAAGAGATGCCCCTACTTCTCTAGCTACAAGTGGAGGGGTTGCTCTCATCTATCTAGAAAAGAGGGAGAGAGGGGATTGCTTAATTCTGTCTAATAAATAGCAGGAAAAATTTATTTTCAAGTTACTTAAAAAAAATGTTATCGGTATAATGGATGAAGCACTCAGAGTGTTAACTATTTAGCTGGCATCGAGTTAATGAAGCGTTCCATTGAACAGGAGTCGTCGTCGCTTGCGGTACACGAGCAGCGGATGTTAATCGTCGGTCTTCTTGCGTGAATATGCAGGCGGTGGCCATGGTGCGTCGTCGTTTCGCGTGCAAGAAGTTTCGCCATGAATAGCTGATGGCTAATAAGTATTTCGCTGTAACGTTCCGTGGCCGAACCGCGAACCTCGCTTAGCGGTCGTTGAATTAATAATCTACGGCAACGCGTTTCCTAAACGGGCGGCGCTTGAACGTTGGGCTGTCGCGGCCATCTCCACCCCAGCATTCGAGAGAGCACCCATTCTAGGTGGAAACGGAAGGCCTCCTCTTCTAGATAGAACGATCCCTTATCAGGATCTACGATGTGTGAGAAAATCGGTATAAAAAACATCGATTCAAATTTTTTCGATTCAGCTTCAGAAGAGGACTATACAAGCAAACACACAATCAGACAATCCTCAGACGTATAATCTGAGATCCATCTCAAAGATCCCCAATAGGGGATCCGATGCCTCACGTCCCTCATAAGAATCGTTCGATCCACCAGCGGTGGAACACAATCGCGCGTAGATTCCCCTTTATCAAAAAGGAATCAAAGTTCGCAAATCTTCGCGTACCGAAGGATTAATATCAGTTTCCTTCCGCAGCTTCCCGTTCCGCGATACGTTAGATCCGCAAGCGCTTCGAACATTCATAAGGTGGCTTTGAGCGGAAGGATGACTCTTCACGAGCGGAAAAAGGAGGAAAGCACGGAAGTACGGTTCGGGAAACTTGCTGACGGTTATAGAACACTTGCGAGAAACACCGCGAAGCTCTGCGAAGCTTGTCCACTGTAGAGAATTTAGAACGTAGCGACACGCGAGCAGAAAACATCGGGGCCGGCAGTGTTTTCTTCGCTCGGACGATTATCGTACGCGACGGATCACGATTCTGAGCGGGACTTTTTTTTCCATGGGAAACAACGACGGTCCGAGTGTATACTTAGAACCGTATCGGCCATAATAGATGAACGACGAGGCGATCGAGCGACGTTCATCGTGCGAACGCGCACGACCGTTCCGGGGAAAAAAAGACAAAGAGTAACCCTTCGGCCATGTGAATCCGCTTCCGGTATATATTCCGGAGTACGTGTATCGGCATACCACCGTTCCGTTTTAGAGCGGTTCCGCTTTCTCGTCCCCGTCTCGTAAAATCTCGACGAGGCGGAGTTACGGACGAGGAGGGACCGGGAAAATCGCTGCCATTATTCCACGACAAAGTGTCCGCGGTGCCGTCGATCCCGAGGAAGAGCTTTCACGATGGTTAAACCTGGCCAGGGAAATGTTAATAAAACGTTGGGATACGTTTACTGCCGGCCACCGAGCTGCTCGTGGTATTTAGGGGCGAGGATGATCCGTCCATCGGCTCACTCGATTATACGTCTGCTTGATGCAGATTACTGCCTCCACTAGAGCCACCCCTGCAGAAGCGATATAAATATTTTTCTTGTTAAAACAACAACGTTGATAAAATTGTCATGGAAAAAATAATCGGACTATTTTTCACAAATACCGTGCACATCTTCGCATACATTGCGTCACCATTGTATCGTCTCGTTTCAGTGTTACTACGAGCAAATGCCACCGTGTACGAGTGATTTCGTGATTTCCCTGGCAAAAAGCCGATCGACGCGATCACTGCTATCCGGAGGTGCGTGTAGTCCCGAATTAACTCTCCGCTTAACTTCCTCCCGCGTCGGATTTGCGCGCGACGCGGCATCCGACCCGTCCTCAATGGACAGAGGCGTTCCGTTCACCGTTACAATGGAGATCGTGAACATTTTAATTCATGAACCGATGAATTAATCATTACTTGCAAATGCTCTCTGTCCGGAATCTCGATTAAGGCCTTGGAGCTATTCTCGCCGGGCTGCAGTTTGTCATAGGCTCCGAGCTTGCGCGCGAGCCACCGACTACCGATAATAAATTATAATAAATTCGGCGACGCGATTACGCGACAATTGCCGTTTTCTCACGCGGTACTCGACTCGCAGACGGTGCTTCTTCACCCGGCTCCTTCGAGGAAGCCCTCCAAGGTCTCGGAAAAATTCCAAGCCGTCGGGAAGGTAGTTTGCTGAAATGCCTTTGTCCTCGGTCTCGTTTAACCGTGCCTGTTAGCATTGTCGCGTCGCGGGGAACGAGAGGCGATAATTAATTTCAATTACAATTGTTCCCTTTTTCGAGCGGCCAACTGTGGTGCTTCTACGTGTTCTGTCTGGAAAATATTTTTAAAAACTGTAGCTGAAATATTTATGATTTTTCTTTGCGTAAATCAAACCTTTACAGGGGAAAGGGTCCTCTCAGGCACAAAGTTTCACGTTCTTTATCATTGTAGTTGATGTACAATGATAACGCCTTGCACACTTTGTGTGTGTGTGTTTACAATTTATTCTTTCGGATAAATCGTTTATTAGGTGTACATAACATATACATAAGTGTCTGCTCAAGGTACTTTGACGAATTTTTCTAGAATTTGTACAAAATAAGAGAATCAGTAAAATTGTTAGAGAGCCATACCAAGGTGCCATTCTATGATAAAATCGCTTATTGACACTCACCCAAGTCTGGCAACTTAGCAATCACGCTACCCTCGCCAAAGTCCCCACTACTCGAAAGTCGAAAATCGTATGACTATATTGAAAACATTCCTGTCAGTGTCCTCCCCTTCCCGCTGAAAAAGGACGAATCCAATAAATTCCGTGAAATGAATCGAATTCCCGTGAACGGTGCTCGCTAGACAGTGTGAAAAAGGATTTGCATGCGAATGGTGGTCGGTCCCATTGGCGAAAAAAGAGAGGGGTGTCCTTCGGTTCCCCGCGAGTTCGGGCTACGCGTTTAAAACGGCGATTTAAAGATCAGCGGTGCCGATATTTGTATTCTATCGCGTGCACCGAGAAAAAAAGAGAACAGAGGGAGGAACGATGAGGTGATCGAGGGGGGAGGTTATGGTTCGGATTCATGGTCGCGACAGGGAATCCCCCGGATTCGGCGAGGACTTAATCGTCGAAGAGAGGCGGTTTCCGTCGGCGATCGGCTCGCGGCGCGGAAAGTACGCTGATTGTGAATCGAGCTGATTGCCCGAGTGCCGGCAGCGTTCAAACATCGTCCACAAAGGCGGTAATACCGGGGCCGGGCCTGTGGCGCCCTCCCTAAAACGATTATCCACTCGACGAGCCCTCGCCAAAGCGGGGGAGGGTTAGCCAACACGTAACGACGTATTGTGAGGACCTCTCTCTCCGCGTGCAGGGGGTGGGAAAAGCCTGCGGGGGCTTTCCTACTTCCGTCGCCGGAAAATCCTCCGGGAGTATCCTCTCGAGACTCCGCAACCCCTTCTCCGAACCCTGGTTTCTCGCCTCCGCGACTTCAACCTCGTAACACCCCCGGTTTCGCAGGCTCGCGCCTCCACTAAGGTCCCATCCTCCTGCAAAGTCCCGATCAACCGCGATCAGCGAATCTTGGCGAATAGACAGCTTCGACGTCGCGAACAGCGATTCCAGAGTGTCCTCGAGCATCGTTCTTGCGAGGATTCCAGGCTGCAAAGTGGAGGATTATCGTTGAGGTGCGAAAGAATTTCATTCTGAAATGGTTGGTGCTTCTTTAACTCGAATGTACCTAAGAGGATTGTTCTGAGCTCTTTGCTGCGTTGGAGAGTTAAGGTTCTAAAGTTAGGCTGTGTCCACATTGTGATGCAACATCGAGCACCTTTGTCGCCTTTTTCTTTTTTTACCGAATAAGATAAATGGAAGGGATGAGAAAGTTCAATTATTTTCAGGAATCGGTTACGGGGTTTATACGTTTACTATCTTCATCCTCGGAATTTCTCTAGGGAGGCAAACAGCGAAACTACTCAATCGCCGTCGATTACCTCGAAACTAGAATTTCCAAAGGGATGAAGGCGTCGCTAATCGCGAGATTCGAAGACGCCCAGTGTCACGGCGCGCGATGAACCGGAGGATTCCAGAGACGTCGAGAAAATCGTCGTTTCGGACGCGCACGATCGTCCAATTACCTCGTATACAGCGTTTACATAACGTATACACGCGGCCATCCCCATGGCACGGGTTCCTGAGGGTTGGGAATCGTGGGCGCGTGCTACCATGGTCCCCCATAGCCAAGGCTTGCGCAGACGTCGCCGACGACGAGCTCACGGCAACCGAAGTAATTACAGACGCGTTTCAGGGAGCACCGACTGAATACAGAAATTATGCAGATGGTGTAATAATATTCGCCACACGTTTGCCCGGGTCAATATTGAACTAAGCTCGCTCGTAATTCCTCGCGGAAAGACGCGGTTGTACACCGCGTCGAGTAAAAACCCGCGACGCACCTCTTCTCTCCCCCCCGCCGAAACCAAAAAAGGAACGTCGAAAAAACTATACCGTCGACGGGACCCCCTTCTACGTGTTACCTTTTCGTTACATCCGCCACGTTGAGCTCTCCCCGTAAAACGAAAAAGTATAGGGAAAACCGCGAGCGCTCTGCGTATTCACTGTGGAATTATTATCTTTGACAATACTAGCCGTGGATAACGCGCAACGTTCCGCTGCTGGCTGAAGCCGCTTTTGATTTGATAGAGAGTACTGGTCCTGACTTTTCCGCGAGATTGGCGGAAATGAAAAGGATTCGAAAAGCTAGAACACGTTTAATATTCCGGGTCTGGAGCTGACTCTGGCCATTGAAAACTCTATTTGGATCCTAGAGACAGAGCTTGTAATTTCGAAATTTAGGAGAGACCAACAATACTAAGTTTGGAGATGCGTAAGTTTTATTTCAAAAAAAAATAGTAGAATTGCTTGTATCATAAATAGACTGCGGATCTTTATGAAAAAAAAATTGTCTGTTTTATACATACCCATTTTTGACACAAATGCATAAAATAAAGTAGTAATAAATAATTCAAATATTCCCACTAAATCAAATCCTCCAACAAAATTCGTTCCGGAGCTCTCCACGAACGATCGATTCGAGCAGGCCGATCGACTCGAAAATGCAAACGCATACGGCAGGCGAAATATTGCGAGGTTAGAGGTGTGGGCGAATAATATTCTCTTTATGGAACGATTCATTACGAACCTACGAACAGAGGGCCAGCAAAGCGACGTACATCAAACCGGCCGCAGGGGGTGGCACGTCCGGCGCAAGGCGCGTGATATTTTCTTACGAGTGCACTCGCCTGTTGCGGTTTCCGGGGGTGGTGTCCGCATCGGTAACGAGCCGCGTTATGGACAGAACCTCGGTGGAAACGAAGCTTTCGACGTAACTCACCCTCGAGAGGCCACTTTGCCATCGGCTGCACCGCCAAGTTCAATTCCGGGGTTGAGACACATGGGGAGGTGGAGCGATGGCAATAAAGTAACAAAAGTGCAGCGGAATGGAATCCGAAAATAGTGCAGTTCGCACTGTCTAAGGCTGATGTAGTAACATCGTGCAGGGATCTTCGTGATTCGAGTAATACTAGTTTACTTACAAGTACTCGAACAATAGGTTCCAACAATTTCGGAAACACAGGTATGCGAGAGGAAATTGATATTTAAATTACAGAAGGTTGAAAAATTATATAGAATAATTATTCTAGTGATCAGCCATCTTGAGCGTTGTTATTTTCATGATGTTCCTACCCACTAGGTAGGAATCGAAATAAGGCACATTTACCATATATTTATTATTGTGGGTGTGCATTTAGAAATGCACAAAAAAATAGCTTGCACCCTACGTTTCCGTCTCAGAACGTGCATTTTCGGATTAGTTCCAGCCACTTTATGGAACTGTCCGGCTGTGGGGTGAAGAGGAAAGCAGAAAAGGGTCGAGAATCCTTGAAAATGGTGGATCGAGGGCCGCCGATCGGTCGAAGACAGCCGAACGGTGTCGAGGGGGTGGCTGTCCTTGCTCACCCCCGGCTTTAGCATATCGTTACTTGGGTGCTCGAGTGCGGCTGCGTTTAACGACCACGTCCGCGACGCCCCTCGACAAAAACCCGGCAACGACGCGGTCCACAAACGCGAAGAGTGCTCGCGACGTATCAATTGACTCGCTAACGGCTGATTTATGGCGCGATTCGCAACCCTCCGCGCTTTTGGGGTTGCAACGCGCGAAAATCCGCCGCGAACCGGTACTCCTCGACGCTCCCGGCCACATCCTGTGCACCGGAAGTCGTCTTCCAGGGGGATTTACGCTGCCATAGCGACGGGGCTCGCCTTGCGCCCGCTAATGATTGCTAATTGGCCGTCGGAGTTCAGGCTGGATGGTTATCGATACCGGAAAGACACGCGACAACGTTCGACGGGAAAGGAGAGGTCAAAAATGGCGCGAGAGCAATCGTTTCTAATAAAAATGGGACTTCGATTTTGGGACTGTTCGGTGTGCATGCTAAAGCATTGTTGGCGATTCATTTTTGTATTATAATTAAAATGGACAGTTATTATTATTAGTTAGTTATTTTATAATGTATTATTAGGCAGGTCACTGGTGACCATCATGATGTGTTAATCGCATACAAATCAGGTGCCACTGAAATCGCCACAGTGACACAGCAACTACGATCGTCGCGTGGCAATGCCATTCGAACAGAAATGGTGAATTCGATTCGAGACCGGCAGACATGAGACTTTATTATTTCCACGGCGAGGCAACTAAATAACGCCAGGCCCGGTGGACGTCAATTAGAAAAGTTCAACAATGGAAGGCAGTGCTACATTGTTCGAACGTTATGTGGCTCGCGGGGCTTCGGGAAGTTCTCGCGGCGCGCAGAAACGGCAGATATCGCTCTAAGCCTGGAAAGCCTCTATTGTCGCCGTGGTCCGCGTGGTTCCTTTCACGTGTCACCGGTACCGTTTCCATCCCGCAAACTGTTCTACCTTACAGCCTCCGTAACGAACGAACTTTAAACACCGAGTGGAACGGCTCTCGAAATAACTGATCAACTCCCGAAGTGAAAGCGAGGCTGCGACCAACGACAATAAAACTCGCGGTTCCCCGAGGCGACCAAACTCGAAACTTCCGGCGCGGCGCCTAGCATTATTCAGAACTTGGACCGATGAGCGTCCCGATAAATATTATATTTACACCGTGTCGCGACAGTGTTCCCAACTTCCGCGACACAACCGCGAGAGTTATTACGCCCGCGGTGCCATTTCCAGAAACGTTGGTCGAAATTCACTCTACTAAAATTCTTTAGTTTTCTTCAAAATGGACGCCCCAATGTTACTGCTACTATTTATTTATTCAGCCTAGGAGTCGGTCTTGGTTTTACAAATCATTTCAAGCGGCACTAGACGCTCCACGCTGTGAAAGTCGCGAATTTCGGGGAGTTATCCCTAGTTCCTCGTGGTCGAGGAACGATTCCCGCAGTTGATGGTTTTCCCGCAGTTGATAAAATGCCGGCCTCGCGGAAGTTTATCGCGTGCCTCGCCCGTTGCTTGTAGTTTTCGATCTTGATAACAACGAAATTATTATTTAGCCCCGCGGCCCGTATCCCGAAAACCGGATGTCGAACTCTTTGCAGAAACGGCGTTCGACGTTTTAATTGGCCGAGAACACGGAAATTCGGAGCACTCGTGCTGCTTTTCACCGAGCCCCGGGAATTCGTAAAACCCGGGGAATAATGCCCCGGCGCGTTTCCCAGTGGGCGGAGGCGAAATTAAAATGGTAATGCCGCTCGGGATTTATTTGAATGCGATTTACCGTGCAATTTTTGCTCGGATGCGTGTAATCCCGGCCGCGCGAATCGAACCTGCTAATTTCCATGGAAATTATAAGCCGCCGCCAACGCGGTTAAGGAGAATTATTAAGACGCGCTGGTGTCGATTACGAAAGTTGTAACTATGCGAGATTACAAAGAGTGAGGGGCACACGAACGGTGGTTTGACGAATTTATTTTGGGAATTCGGGACAGTCAGTTTATTGGTGGAACTCGAACGTTGAAAATATTACTTAAATAATCCTTATCGACAGAGAGCGGATCTTTATGCAAAATACAAATTATGAAATTAAAATTAAGAACTGTTTACGATGTTTAGTAAAACTTTCACAATTTTTATTTGAAGGTTGAACAAACATATGCACATTCATTTAGAGACATTCACAGATGATTTTTACTATTCACGCTTCTTTTATGACCTTGGAGCGATCTTTAATCATCAAAGGTCATTGAACTGATCTTAAAAAGAGATAGAATTGCAAGTGTTCAAAAATATATCATTCAATTCATATATGAAAACAAATTGTACCTCTCTAACTGACATTACATGAATTTGTGATGTTCAAAAAATTGACTTTAAAAAATGATGACTATGTTTGAAAAATAGTGTACAAAGAGTATACAATATCAAAAATATTGTACGATACATGTGTTTAAAAAATACTGTACGAAAAATATGTGTATACATATGTTCATACTTGCAGTAAGTAGAAAAGGCAATCAGTGGTCAGACAGCGGGTCAGTATTCAGATGAACGAAACTTTTTCCTTCAATTTTTCAGGACCACCAAAATATATTTGTCAAATTATTCCCAATTCATATTTTTGAAAAATAATGTAGGACGAATACGTCCGCGTTTGCAATGAATAGAAAAGACAATCGGTGGTCAGCCACCGTCCATCAAGCATTGATAATCGATTTCCCGATAGCGGAACTTTCCTCCTGCGATTTTTCGGACAGTCGAAATAAACTTCGGCAGAATAAGTTTGCGAAATCGAGGGACCAATAATGCCGACGGTCATCTGCAGTTCTCGGGTCTCCTCGTAGATCTCGATACCGTCGGAAACGTAGTGGAACGACCGTTCCGGATGTCTTTGTCCGCCATTTCTCCGGTCTCTCTCGCGATCCCTTTCTCAGGTAGTCTGTAAAGTTTGGTCGAAACGGGAGCGTATCAGGTGGAATTTAATCATATAAATGGACGATCGTCCGCCGCGGCCCACGGGCCGAGAGCTCGCCCTCGAAACGAAAAATAAAACTTTCACGCGGCACCGTTTCCCTCCCCTCCCTTGCACTCCCCCTTCGGAGCGAAGCACGGAAAACCACCCATGGAATTTTTCCGACCGAATTAGCCCCGGCGAAAGTTTATTCGCAGTGCTTGCATGCCGACCGCCGCGCTTCTCCATTTTTTCTCATTTCCTATCGAATCACCGGCAGAAAACCATCCCCTGTTTATACAGGACAGCTTCTTTTTGGCCGCCGGTTCCCACCGTAAACGCTACCCGAAACTGCTTCTCTCAAGGGGAGAACTTCCTTTTTCCTTTTGGTAAAGACTTCGCCGCTTTAGCATTTTTTGTAAACGAACAAGTAGAAGCTATTGATCGGAGAGTCTGTATATGTTTTCATTGTACGTTTGTCGTATTACTCAATTTTTTTAGGATCATTTTCTTAAGAATACAGTCGCACACTGTTTGGATTAGGAATGTTTTTATCTGTCTCTCTAGTAGAGAGTATAACAAAATTCTAATTTTATTCTTCTCGATTAATACCAAAAAAAATAAAACATTGTCTTCCTTACATTTTTTAAAATTCTCATGTAAAGCATTTTGCATAAACTTCTGTTGTCTATTAAAAATGTACTTCCAAAATGTTTAAATATTACTAATTTTCGATTGGTCTTACAGTGTCGCAAGAAAATCGAATTTCACCGATCGCGCCGTTGTTGTTTTACAAACGTAGCGCCGGGGGTGAGAACCAAACAATTCCCCGTCCCCTTTGCAGGAATCACAGTCGATCTTCCTGAATTCCGTCGGAGAAAGCAACAGTCGAAGAAAGTCGAAACGTCGTTGTTTTGCTCCGCCGTCACGTTCATGGTCTCCATGGTGTTGTCGCCGCGCAAATACCGCTTCGAGAGAAAAAGAATCGTGTCTCGCGACACGATCCAGTTTCTCGTTCGCTCTTTTTCCTTTTTATCTTTCTCTCTCTTTCTATCCGTCGCTCTGCTTCTCTCTCTTCTCTTTTTTTTTCGAACGAAGGATCCGCTCGAGGGTGACCGTGCGTGACGATCGTGGCCCTCGAAAGGGCTGCTCGTGTCGTGGATCCCGGGCTCGGTGTACCAATTTTATTCGTGACAACGCTATATTTGGCAGGAGACAGGGACACACGACCCGTAACAGCCGGAAAGTCTCGACAAATTTATTGTCCGGTCCAAGTGCTACGATCGCCAAGCAAACCATTAAAAACTACGTTCTTATACCACAGAACCCCGAAATCGCTCTTGTACAACATTGACTTTGTACGCTTTCGAAAATGATTTCCAAATTAAATTTTGTCTACAATTTAAAGACTGAAAGAAAGAGTAGTGGCGAATACATTATGAAAATGACAATAATAGAAACACTATTTCGTCATCGGAAAGGTTCGCCTCGGTAAGAATAGAATATAAAATGATTCCCGTTCACTAATGCCAACGATCTCCGGTATTTTACACACTGGCAGGCGCCATAAACGCAAAAATATCAGTGCACCCGTAAACATCGTCGTATAAAGGACACGCATTCCGTAGTAACGTAGCTCAGGTCTAATCTGGCCGGAGGGAACGCGCGAAATAATTTGAAATCAACAAGGCGAAAATGACGTCGATCGAACGGAATAAATGGCACTTTATCCTGAGGTAGAGGCAGTAAGCTACACGGCCATTGATCCGCAACAGGCCGCGAATAGTGTCACGTATTTATCGAATTAGGAGGCCGTGGCGTCAGGGCCGCATAAACTATCATTAAAGAGTCGTATCGGTGAAATACGAATGACTGGAGCACCTCGGAAGCAATGGCAGACGAGAAATGGACAAAAGCAAAAATACGGTTTAAAATTATAAAAAAAGATCGTCGATTTTAATACGATTTAACAAACCTCGTATACTTACCATAGGTCGTTGCAAAAAATTTCAAATAAAACTTACTCTAACAATAATCTTCTTTGCGTGGACATAGATTTCAAGGTGACCTCTGTTTTCTATACGAAACTGTATGTTTTTATTTGCGTAAGTGTGTAACTTATCCTTCTAGACGAATTCGCCAGGATAGAACGCTTTCGTCTTCCAACGTCATTCAAGGTCATTTAGCGGCATTCAAACTTTAGCTTAGCTCGATTACGATCGGTTCATCGGCGTGCGAGTGGCTCGCGAGAGACGCAGGAAAACTTCGGGAATATTTGCCATAATCGCCCTCGGATCCGCCATCCTCTAGCCATCTCGCGAAACAACGGTTTCACGATCGTGCGAGGTTTAGCGCGCCACTTTCACGACATCGACCATTTCTGCGCCGGTAATCCGCGCGGCTTTTAACTCCTTTCCGCCTGTCAATACGCGATTTAATGCCGCGGAACAGCCCCCGAAGTTATGCGAAGTTCGCGCCATGCCAGCCGAAAGCCGGCGACTTATTCGCGCTGCGATCGCGATCTACGATATATAATTTGCCCGGCGCGATGACGTAATGGAAAGGGATAGATAGATTTCTCGAGGTGGAGAACTGGCTTCGCTGTTAAAGTCTCAATGGATCGTTGAGTGGAAACTGTTATCTCGTAAATCATCTCGCCTCGAATCCTTTTCCCGGTCTTGATAGTTCGTCGACTGGCAAGCGTACGCGTCGCGCGGAAATGTATGATAAGCAGCCTGCGGATTTCATGCATTCGCAAGTAGACTCCGGATATTTATGGCAAACCTTGTAATTGCACGGAGATGAGGAAATAATAATTTTAAATGAGCAGACGCCACCGTCGCTCGTTCAATTTTTATTCGGCCGGTCGTCAGCCGGCTGTAAAAGCTTCTCGCTTTGTTTAACGAGCTTCGGAGAATTTTAGGTTGCAAATTGAAGTTGAGACTACGATTTAACTGTAACTGGCGATGCCTTCCCATCTGCTTCCTCTGTATTTGCAAGACGCAATTATTGCACTGCGAATCTTCATGGAGATGCACATTTTTTCGAGATGAGCTATCGGAAGTGGGATCGAAATTCAATCTGTACTAAAATTAAATATCCACATTCTTAGAAGCAGTATGCATTACGATAAATTTTAGTTCTCGGCTCCATTAATTAAATTTAACATTGCATGAATTTTTGGAGTTCGTTTTCTACACTTGATGTGTCGTTATACTGTCAAGTTAAACCACTAATAACTTTATAAGTGCTTAACAATTTTTTCAACAGACAGAATCTTTTTGATTACAGAGGGATGATTTCTCGTCACGAAAGCAACAAATAAGTAAATTGGGAACGGAATGTAAACGTAGTAGCGCGACTCGGATCGAAGAATAATTTCGAAGATCGAGCTGCCCGGTTTCATCCTGGTCCTTTGAACGTTCCAGCTTCGAGAAACCGATCGGAAAGGTGAGCCCGCGAGTCGGGGGTTGGAGAAACGATTCGACTTCGGTGGCTTCTCATTTCGAAAAGGAACGAAACAGCGAATCGGTGGCCCGCAAATTGGAAGCGACCGAGGACGTGTAAGCGGCTTCCTTGGCGAAGAGAACCGGAAGAAAGCCGGACGGATTCCCGAGGTCGGGCAATTTCGCGACGCACCGGCAAGATCGAGGAAGATCCCTCGATCGGATCGATGCCAATCGGTGAGGCATCGATGGCCGCCCGTCCGTAAAATTGATTCTGTTTCTATCGTTTCCCAAGGGGCGACCGCGAGACGCGAAATCTCGTGGGAACGGAAAGGTGATTCCTTGCTTTTGCCTCTCTCTTCCTCTATCTCTCTGCCTTTCTCTCTCTTTGCTTTCCTCTTTTCCCACCCTCTTTTTCTCTTTTTCGATCCTTCTGTTTCTACGTCGCAGAGGGGTTCGTCGCTTTAGCTGTACAAAAGCTTAATTTGTACACAAAGACGAATTGAACGGGACTAATTTCACAGAAAATGGCGTCGAAAGTTTGTTTTCATCATTTAACACATTGTCATTCGTTAACAGACTGTGGATTTGGTTAACAGACTGTTGGATGGTAAATGTTGACAAATGGGGACGCAGCTCCGATGATCTTGGCCTTGAAATATGTTGCCAACATTGCTGCTCGGTCTTAGTTTTCGAAATTACGAGTACAGTTTCTTCTGCAAGTTTTAATACAGCATAGTCAAATTTAAAATATTAATATCCTGAATCAGTGGGACCTGTGTGTGGGTCCCCTTTTGTCGACATTTACCATTCATTTTTTAGAAGTATCTACAATAATTGTTGAACTATTACTAACGGTACTCTTTTTAAACTTTCAGCAAAACTTCTGGCGCCGACTCCGAACATCCAAACATCCCGGATTCGGTGCACAGCGGTTATCTAGCGTCCAGATCGAACGGTGACGTCTTCTTGTTCTATTTGCCTCTCTCGGTTTCTCCTCGCTGTTTGCTTCCCCGAAAACAACCGTTTGTACACCCGCTCGTCAGTCCGATAAGATTTGTCCCTTGTCCCAAGCCTGCCCCATGCAACGCCGTCTAACTCTGTCTACCTGTCGCCATTTTAAAAACGATAAGTCTTCTCGCGAGCAGGCTGTTTGCTCTTACCTGACCCTTACCTCGACAGACCCGACAGCTCCTCTCTCGCTCACCTTTTCCATACCTGACCACGTTTGCCCAGATAATAAACCCGAGCGAAAGGCTGTTTGGCTCTCTCGAACGCCGATGTGTATCGACGACCCCAGAGGAACTAGCTGCCAGGACCTTTTAAGAGGAAGTGCTCGGCAAATTATTGGTTTTTCGAGGTTCGGCGAGATTGCGCCGCGGATCTTTGTTGCCTACCGACGACAGCGGTTTTATTGTCTCAGATTGGTGGCAGCTTTCCTGTGTGCACTCCTGAGAGTCCGTATACTGGGTGTCCTTTTTGTCACGATCTCTTCGTGAGACTTCTAACGATTTACATTTTTGTAATGGAAGTACATTTTTGGCATTATAACTCATAACACAAAAATATTCACGAAGCAGGTTTACGAATTAATTCGTACACCGACTACGTAAATATAAAATTCTGCAATCTTATAAAAATGTCTGTATCTGAACGTAGTGCTTCTTTATATCATCTGCATAACATCATTCAAACTTCAAAGCGTTTCTTCACCTTCCGATCTCACGGAATCTTTTCCATCGGCCAATTACGAGGTCGCAGCATCCCCCGCAGTATCCACCGTTATTTATGATTTGCAGAGTCTGCGGCAAAGGGATAAAAACGAGACTCGATTCTGATTTCTAGGAAGCGGATTAGGTGTCCCGGCGATCGTCCAATTTTCTGGATCCCACTCTAACGACGACGGAGTTGCTCGCGACGCGACGCGCGATGTTTCCCCGGCATCGTTTTCGTCACAGTGAGACGTCCGTCGTCGCTTTTCACGTCGTCGACGCGCGACGTCGACGTCGTCGTCGTCACCGGGATTTGTATTCCGGTTGTCCCCGCTCTGCGTCCCCGCTCTCGAAAATCGGGCAACATTGTCGCGAGAGAGCTCGCGCAGACGGAACAATTCGTTTGCACCGGATTTCGCCGGGGGAATCAGATCAAAGGGGATGCCATTGAAATTTTCTTTTCGCCGAGAGGGTCCGCGTAGACGCCGGCAATCCGAGCTTGTTTCTTTGGGAATTAGAAATGTGAAACGGAATGGCGTTTCTTCTTTATCATTACGACCCGCTGAAGATAGGATCTTCGGCGTGCTTATATGCGCCATATTGCTGAATCATCGATTCGTTTGCCAAATAAAATTAGACTGGTTTACTGTGTTTCGAACCTCGTTTTTTTTTTGGTGTTATACTGGTTTTCAGTAAATGGGGTTGCATTATTTAAACATAGGGTTAGGTTAGGGTTAGTACATGATGTGTACCTAATGTACATGAAAATTAGGACACAAGAACTGACGACTAGAAAATAGAAATTGTATTGTTGAAATATATTCTGAAAAATTGAGACGTTCGATCACTCTAAGTAAACAGGAAATGGAATAGTTAATCTTATTTGAAGACAACACCGAGATTTCATAATTAGAGAACCAATTTAGAACGTTCGGTTTTGATAACAGAATCTCTGAGCACCATTCAAGATTTACAGGATCAATAATTAATTCATGCCGTACCTCAAGATCTACGACATCTTCCAAGCTTAAATTGGAAACGTCAAGCGAGGATCAGGAATTCTGCACGGTGTAAAATTAAGCTTGTCAGGTCAATGAAATATAAATCCCTCCAAACTAAAATTTTGCTAGTCATCCAGAAAAATGTTAGTAGACAGCGGATTATCTCTATTTCTGATAGAAATGAGAAGATCAAATGGGAAACGAATTCATTTCCAACTCACTAAAGTAATTCTAAAAAGTGAATGTCTTCGGAGCTCCAGTATCTCGTAACTAACACAACAATCTCTCTGCGACCGGCTAACAGATCGCCGCGACGTATTTTTTATCAGGATCCACCGACAGAGCCATACACCACGCTCCCAAGGAACACGAGGCACTGCCGGGACCTAATTACCGAAATGCATGACGGTTCTCGTGGTATTAATAGCGTGGCCAAGATAATCCGATCGCCTCGGCGAAATTCCGTCGCGACGCGGAAGAATCGTCGCTCGTTGGCGTCCAGCGGCGCTGGCGAACGGATAAAGAACGTCAGAGGCGACGTTAAGAGCTATATCGAACCATTACGCCGTCGATGAACAAAACGTAAAAAAAGAAAAGAATAAGTCAGGAAAAAGAGAAGAGAGACGAGGAGGTGGGAGAGGAACGGGTGTCGGACAAGAAGAGTGACGGAGGAGAGGCGAGAGAGTTCAAAAGCGTCGTTGCCGAACGACCAAGGGAACACGACACCGAGCAACACGGAGGCGGAGAAGAACACGAAAACTCGGTGCCTCGTAATTAATAACCGTTCGAGCAGCGTGCACCGGGCGTGGGCGTCGCAAAGTGGCTGTCGTTAGTCGCTCGTTGAGACGGCGCCGCTCCGAGAACGAGTTCGCACTTCGTACTCTCTCTCTCTCTCTCTCTCTCTCTCTCTCTCTTTCTTCCTCTCTCCTTCCCTCTTGCGCGAAAGCAGCCGCCCATTTACCCGAGGCCCTACGGAACCTGATTTCGCGATATTTCACGGCTACGAGAAAAATCCCTGCTAATTATCCCCGAGCCGTGACCGTCTTCCTCAACGCTCCGGCCGCAAACTGCCCGGAATTAACTTTCTCCCGAGACTTCCTTCTCAGCTCCGCGTGGAAAGTGCTGCTTGGGCTGCTGGGAATTTTGTGGAATATATTCCTATGGTATTGCAGACGATATCTGGTAGGTGTTACAGGAGTAAGTTACCCTTGTGCGAAACCATATCTTTTTTTCCGATATTTCTTTTTTCCCCACTAATACTTCAAACGATTGTATGTGACCGAGACAGCTTTTCGACTCCTCGCGGAGTATGCTCCGCAGTGAAGGGGATATTCGTTTTTCCTAGATCGTACAGTTTTCCTAGATAGGACTTTACGGTCAGGACAGGACGAACGGTTTAAAAAATACATTAATGCACCTACAGTATTTTGTAGTTTAAACGCTCCAAGAACCATTTCTCTGCAAAAACGTTCAAAATAGAGTCTACCATAAAATGAATGTGTGCAATGTATATTAACTCTTTCAAAAAGGAATTCGCTTTATTACATTCCACCGGAGATAACCTTTCATACAATCCACACTTTAAAATAATAATAGCGGACGATGCTCGCCAGTCTAATTGTATCGACCGAGGCAGAATTTTCAGCCTGCGAGATAATTCTAGATTAATTGGCGGGGCAACAGACTTTTTTAAATATAATTTCCATCCGCTTCCCATTTGACAGAGAGGAATTTTTTTCTACGAGAAGCCGAGCCGTCGCGTCGCGCGATCAAATTGACGATGAAACTTTCATAGTGCTTGCCACATATGAAGTTGAAGCGGCCAAATTTCCGCAAATTGATTACTCGTCGGTAATTCGAAGAAGTTTGCGCAATCGCCGCCACTGTGGCCAGCCGGATGCCGGTAAAATTATCTTAAATTAATAGGGATTAGAACCAGCAGTAAAAACAGAATTTTAACATACATATTTTCGAGTCTGAATTTTATGAAAATGAGAAACCAGAATGTCCGCTTACCGGGGATCGATCGCGGCAAGGCTGGCCGTTTAATTTTCTAATGTCGAATGTCCGTATAATTTCACGGGGAATTGACAGAGTCATGGGGTCGAGAGCGTGGGGGTGTTAAAAGCGTGGGCGGGGGTGTGGAGGTGCGTCGGTGCCCCGTAAAATCCGGACGCATCAATATTGATCTATTCGATAGAAGCAAGTGGCTGTGTAATTGAAAGCTTTCCGTTTAATTGCGATAACATCGATATAATTACGCGGGAATTTTCGATAAGAGTAATTATGAAATTTCGGTGATTACCGGGGCGGGGGCCACCGTGCTTCAAAGCTGTCCGCGTCAAACGCGATTAATCGACGGAAACACCGATCGACGCTCTTTCATCCCCCTTTCGACCACCCCCAAACCCCTCGAGCAACAGCAGCAGCGTTATGAGCGTTCTTTGTTTCCGTCCGTTGGCCCGTTCTTTTCGGGAGGGAAAAATACAAGAAAAATAAAGAAACCTCTCCCCGGCAGCGGTGCATCGATCACCATAAACTCGAAGCAACTTTTTCAAGAATTCCTTTGAATTTCTTTCCCGGTGGTGCTTTGCCAGTTTCGACTACAGACGACTCTCCCTCTTCTTTCGTCCCTCCTTTGAACCAGCTAGCAGACTCCTCTTCGATGAACGCCAGCACATTTTCTTTCTTCCCTTCCCTTACTTTTCTTTATTTCACTTCCTCTCTCTCTCTCTCTCTCCCTCTTCCTCACTGGCTCTTTCTCTTTCTTTCTGGCGGTCGATCTCTGTTTCTCCTTCTGTCTCTGTTTCTTCCTCCTTTTTTTACATATCGTAATAGCTCTGCTCGCCGTCTTTGACGCCCTTTGTCCCGCACGACCAGGGAGTTTCGAGGCATCGCTCTCTCCTTGAAACTTTCTCATTCGTCAAATTAGAATTCGCCTTTCTGCCGGCGCGACGCGACGGCGACGCTCCCCGGAGGCTCTCTCTCTCCGACGCCTCTCTCTCCTCTCCTTCGCCGAGACAATGGATCAAAGGATCACACACAACCGATGAGACGTGTGCAACGCCAGCACGTCCTTCTGGACCTTGAATTCCACCGCTGCTGGTCTTCCAAGGAGGATCAGCCCCGGGACCCGTTCACCGACGACACGTAATCGCTCGACGATCCTCAGAAAAACATCCCTTCGAGCTGGCTACAGATTGACAGAGTTGATCCTTGACTAGCGGCGAACTACCCCAGCGAAGTTACGTTTCACTCAAACGTGTCCCTGCGGTTCCTTGGACACGTTTTTGCGTCGATTGTCAGGCTCCCTTTAAACGAGAGGTAGACACTCTCGTTAGTTCGACGCTAATTTTTGCCTAGCAGTTGTGGAGTGAGTGGAGAAAATCATATGGAATTGTAATCATCAAAAAATCCAACATACACGTCGTTTAACCCTCATGTCAATAACCCGAGTACCCATACCAAATTTCTTTTCATATTTTTTCTTAATATTTTTATTGAAAAATAGCGAAAAGTTATTGGAGATTTTTATGTTCTCGGATGACTTCACTTCTTCAGGATACGAATGGAGACCGCGCAACTGTACATTTTTACAACTATTTTCGGAGAATTTGCGATGTGCACAGTGCAAGAGCCGATATTTATTTCAACGTTCGCGAAGTCCTTGCTGGGTGGTGCACACGCTCCGTTCCAGCACAGTCCCGGAGATCCGAGATCCTCGAGGTTCGATTTAGGACGCTCGAAACACACTATTTTACAGGAATTGCCCGGTTTTCTGGATTTGATGTACGATACAGGTTCACGGATCGTTTCCCCCTGGCGCGGCTGAGAAATCAATTTCGGGATCTGTCGCTGGAAGTTGCAGGCTAGAAGAGGAAGGGAGGTAGTCTTGCGGGCGTAGGTGAGGCCGAGGTCGCCGGAGAAAAATAGTCCAATAAATAGAGAGGGGTAGATAAGGGTTGGGGGACAAGTGGGTGAAGGGAGATAGGAGGTAGAGATGAGAGGAGGTAATGAAGAAACTGAACGGTTGGAGAAGAAAAATCCTCTGAGAAGAGAAAAATGACGAACCCTGAAGACGAGAAGCAAATTTTTTAAACAAAAGTAGAAATTTAATCAGGAGTATAAAAATTTATGCACGAAGTCATAGGGTAGATGAAAGAAATAAGAATCCCCAGGAGAGTCCCCAGGCAAAAGAAAAATTACCAACAACCCCTGAACAAGAGGAATCAAATTTTTCGAAAGACTGTTGCGACTAAAAATTTAATTAAGGGGATAAAAATGTATGAAAGAGAGAAGAATGTATAGAGAAAGCTAGCCGTGCAAAGGGCCCGGTAATAGGAAGTGGCCACGGGGCAAAAGGAAACGTGGAAAGGCGGAGGAAGCTGCACGAGAAGAACAAAACTGAAAGGAAACGAATTGAAAGAGAAGATAGCAGGAGAGGAATATCAGGACGAAGGAGAGAAGGCTTCGACTTATATATAAGGCGACTCAATTAGGATTAGCCGGTTGCCTTCGGAGCCTTTCGGTCTTTGCTCGCTGATCTCCGACTTCGTCTCATCGGCTTAGGATTTACCTAAGGATCTTATTGGCATCGAGAGAGCGAAACGATCGATACGCCCACCGTTCACGAAGACCGCGCGCTCACGAAGTCACGAAATCGTGATCTCTTCCTCGACAATGGGACATACGACGGCCACCTACCGTTCCTGGACGATGGAATGACTAAGAAAGTTCAGGAAACCGTTTCCGATTGGAACCTGGCCGTAAGAACGCCTCCTTTTCAGTCGATGGCTCCGATAGGTCCGGCCCAGTTGACAGAAGCCGCAAGTAATTAAAGATTAAACCCTCCACCATCATTCCTAGTTACTGCAGGACTTAAAAAACAAATTGATACTGCCCCTCTCCTCCAATTGCTCTACCAGGGATTTGGTCACAGAATGCATTTGTCGTCAAAGCCTCCTGGCAACTGCAAACAATCATTTCTCCCTCATAGTACAATAACAGTTTCTTTAAGACCCTCAAAAAACTGAACAGTAGTATGAGATCCATTCATAGTTATTAGATATGATACCAAGTAGGCTGAAAATAATAGATTGACATTCCTAAATTAATTAGTTTTTATCATAAATGCACAAAATTCGTAGTATAGTCATCAGACTGGTAGTCTGGCTACCACAGGCGGAAAGACTGGTCTGGAGTCGTTCGATTGCCAGAATCAATTCCAAAAATCAGCGATTTATCGCAACCGGTGGATCAGAGAGTTGTGCGTAGGGAGCGGCGCCGAATTACACGCGGAAATGAAAAAGAGAAACGGCCAATCGAACGGCCTGCGGGGTCGTGTGTATATCGCAGGCCGATATTACGTCGCGGGTCCGGTGAACACGGTTTTTTCTCGTTACGGTGGACGGGGGCCCGGAATAACGAGATTTCGCTATTGACTTTGAACAGGGTTCGGGGTCGCAGGAAGTGAACTCGAACTCGAACTCGAACTGAAACCTCGAACCTCGAACTGGAAACCAGGAGAGAGAGAGAGAGAGAGAGAGAGAGAGAGAGAGAGAGAGAGAGAGAGAGAGCAACGCGTATCGACGAGTAGTGACGAGCGAAGCGGAGTCGAGCGGAGCAGAGCGGAGCCGAGCAGATTCAGGCCGAAGGGATTTCCATAACTGAGTCGACCGGACGCGGAGTTGCCTTGTCGGCCGAGCTGTCGCTGCAACCGGTGCAAGCGTATTCGATTTTCACGGGTCACATCGCCGGAAACTTATTATTCTCCGACAGAAGAGACAGGGAGAAGTTATATAAAGGCGGAAAGAGCGACGGACGATCGTCAATGGAAAACGACCGTCGCCGACCAACCACCCTTCCCCCTTCGATCCGATACCGAATAGAGAGCAGCTACCCTTTCGATTCGATGGAGAACTCGCCGTTGGAAATGTCCGATCGAAACCGGACCACCGCCGCGTTACTCGATGGAATAATTACTGATCCGGAATGCAACCCGGGAATCCATCCCGCTTCCAGGATCATTCAATTCGACTGCTACGCGAGGAATCCCGAATAAAATGCGAAAAGCGCTGGCGGTCTCTTAATTCTTTCGAAAATAACGCTACTGAAGAAGCTCGCAATCCAACTACACTTTTCAATACAAATTTTGTCACAGGGGACATCTAAATCAATTCTTATACAAAAAAATTAAACAGTGTAAAGACTGAAAGAACGAAAATTTATTTTTAAGTGGTTTTACCAAGACGTCTTGTTAATGAGAAATTGCGTGAAAAGATTACAAAATATTTTGAAAGTGGATGATCGAGCTAGTTCGATGCTCAGTCCCAATGATCCTGCTGTGAAAGTACTGTTACAGATTCTAACGAGATACCAGAACTTTATCGACTTTCTTCACCGATCGAGCGCCGTGTATACGAATGACGTATCTGATGGGAAGTGACAGTGAACAAATGAATGGAACAGCGGTCCTGCTCGAGTGACTATCGCTGTCTCCAGATCTACATTCCCTGTCTACAGAAACAGGTTGAAAGATTTAGTCGAGTCAATTATACGCTGCTCTATGATGATCGATGAGCACCACTTGCTGAAACGCTCTATTCAAACATTTTTTCCACGGCCTTTCACGATTTTATTTTGAAACTTGATGGAAAATTTTAATCTGTCAACGAATTCTGGCAGGTTCACAAGAGGAGACGCTTTCATGAAATGTAACCGCGTGCTAATAACGCAGCCGCACGATACAAACTTCCGGTATCCATCTTCCCGATTCAATATCGGCGGGCGATTGATTTACGCCTGTTTTTTGCGGGATCGATTTTATCCAATGAATCAACGACGGGGGGAGGGGTGAAATACTAAAGCGGTTAATCAACGTCTCCGCGTTACGTGGGATGACGTTAATTCTTAGTACAACGAAGCTCGCCGCGAAAGCGTCATTCCTTGAATTTCGCGAGGACCGAAACTTTCCCCATAAATTCCCGTCGCCCCCCGCGCGGCGCCGTTTCCCTAGGAGAGTTTCGGCTACATCGATCATCATAGTAATTTCTCCATCGCCGATTCACCGACCGCCGACGGATATTCCTGTTGAACGCGTTCGGAGAATTCCTAAGGTTCCACTTAATTAACCATCAAGAAACCGGCCGCGTGTGTTTCTCCAATTTAACTTGCCGCGACTTCTCTCGCGCTCGCACGCGCGCTCCCCTCGCTCCCTCTTTTCGCCACCCCTGGTTACCCCACGGCGCCACCCGCTCGAATTGAAGTAATCCAACAGTTGTTAGTTCGGAGTTGCATGAGCGCTGCACCGTTACATTTTAAACACCACACCCCCGTACCCCTCCTGTTCCGCCGGAAGCGGAATTTTCTGCAATTACCAGGCGAATGTTGTTTCCAACGTCTTAACCGTTTCTATGACTCCGTGAGTTCGCGTAGTCGGCCCCGGGAACCGGGCGCTTTAGTCGCACTTAATCAACGGAAACTCTTTTCCGCGATTAGAACCACTTGCCTCCAAGAGGATTGTATAAAGCACGACTGTGCTTAACCCTTGTTATCCTACGACTATCCCGCCGTTATTCATTTCCGCAGTTTCTTTGATGATGATCGCGTGATCTTATTTTCTCGAGGTTCTTATTCTTTGGACAATGTTAGATTGATTCGTATATGCAAAATTTGTTGATGTTCTGATAAAAATGAGCAGTGAGAAGACCTTAAAGAATTCGAAAATATTATTTTATTATTTTCAATCTATTAATTCGGCGAATACTTTTTATTTTTTCGAAATAAAAGAACCAGATCCCACGAAAAAACTTAGTTCCTTCAGCCAGATATCGGTTTGGCGAACGACGTTGGCGATGAGCACCGACCTTGACCGTCTCCATCGGATTTCAACGAAGAAAGGAAACAGGTCACGGCATGTGAGGGTGCAGGGAGGATGCAGAGGATGAAGTGGAGTATGAGGCGACCACCGCGTAAAAAGCGTTTAACGATCCCGGTGGTTCGGCTGCTGGCACGCTGTCGCCGGCGAAACACCCGAAAGCTTGCGCCCGATAATTTGTGGCTCGCGAGCCACCGGCGTGGAACCGGCCTCAGTGTAATTACCAAGGTAAATAATGCTCGACCGGCCCCGTCCAATGGCGTAACTCCGCTTGCGAATAAATTCGGAACGCGCATACGTGGCCGGCGTGCGGAATGTCGGTCTCCGCTCCGCACCGCTTCGGCCCGCTTCGGCCCGCATCGAACAGCTCGTTACCGATAATCACAGCGAGGTTTTTTGTCCGCGAGGAAGATTTGTTTCCGCGGTGGAATACATTTCCGGCAAGGCGTTCAACGGCGAACCGAGATATATCGATCGATAGGTACCGTTCGACCCCATCGAATCGACTGGAACGGTCAACTTCGAGCGCTCGTTAACTGTCTTTTCGATCTGACGGATCAGTCCCGACGTTAAAACGGTTCTTATCGGTGATATATTGGCGGTACTGTGGTCTCCTTCTGTGAGTCTGTTGTCATTTATTTTGCAAATGGATCAGCAAGATATGGCGTCACAACCAGACGTCACTTAAGTGTTACGAGCACGACATATTATCTTAAAAATCACTTGTTCTCACTGTCGTTACAGGAGAAGCCCCCCTTGAAGTATCCGAGATTCCCACCCCCACGCAAAGTACTTAAAGAATTTCCTCTTCGAAGATTAACTCGCCGAACAAAGGCCGATCCAGCAGACGACGGTCTGAACTCGGAGCGTGGCGTCTGAGGCGCGAGAACACGCGAAAGTGAGCGAAATTAAACCTGTCCAGCGATCAAGCAGTTTCTCCCCGAGTGGGGTGACTTCCGCCACTTAGGCGAGCGCTGGTGAAGCCCGTAGGTCGAAGCGTTAAGAAGGCATGGTCGGACTCGGAAGCACGCCGGTTTCCCACATCGGAAACAAGGAGTTTGCATAACGCTGAAACTTCTGATCAAGGGTGGCGAAGTTTGGTCACGCGGTGGGGTTTGCCTGCCCCCGAGGGCAAGATCTCTCCAAGGAGAGAGCAAGAGAGTCTCGCGAAGACGACGGCAGGTAAAGAGAGAGAGAGCGAGCGGCTAAACCGCCTCATTGTTTGCCCGGAGCTCGATTACGGGTTAATAATGTTACCGTGACCCCCCTCCGGCCTGTTCGGTGTTGGTGGCTCTCGCACACCGGTGGTGGTGGTTTTGAGGAAGACCGCTTTGCTCATCGACCGGACGAAGTCGCCACATAAAGGAGCAGATCGGCCGATCCAATTACCGACTCGGCGCAGTTTCTTCGTTCGTGGCTCGTTAGCGAGGCGAACGAGTCCGGCTTAAGGCGAGTTCCTAAGACTTCGTCGCATCTCGCGCCCCGGACACCGACGCGCGTCGGCTCCGGTTACCCGGGATTCGCACGCAAAAACCCACCACGATCCCGACGACGTGGGTCTTCGCCGCCGCGAAAAACACCCGCAGGAATTATAAGCACACGGCTAAGATTTCTTTTTCGGAACGACTCCTACCGGGATTAACCCGCGACCTCTCTGTCGTTCTTTCTTCCTTGGCCGAGACTTTCTCTCGCGTCTGTTGCCGAATATTGAACTTTCCTAGAAGTCCGAAGTCGACAGCGGGTCTTGGTACTCATAGGAATTATCATGGACATCAAAGTTGTAGGAATCTAAACAACAATCTAAGCATGTATGAAAAAAGATTCATAATGATGTATCACTCAATGACCTTCAGACACAAGGTCAGAAACGGACGAAACATTTCTCATTTAAATGAAGTTTGAATAATGGAAGTTCTACTGTAGTAGCTAAAATTAAAGAAGACTTCCTGTATTTTCTTAAGGGTTGTATTGTATTATTAATAATTTAGATAATCGTTGAACATTTTCAAATATATCGGCCTCATGATTGGCTTCATTTTCTATACACAATCTATATAAAAATAAGTTCAGTATCGAAAGATTTCTGATTGTTACAAGGGAACAAAACCACCATAGTTGCCTTCGATACACAGCCTCCACCGTCCACTGACCGCACCTTTGACAGCGAAAGGGTTAAGCTGATAAAGTTAGCCGCCTCGCCCCGTAGCACAGATCCAATAGAAATTTTCTTATCTCGGTAGACCCTGGGAACACACGGCGAACTCGGTAGATTAAGTTAAACCCTGCACAAGGGAAGTGGGTTTGCCTTGGGACTCGGCTAGGTTTGAACTCCGTTGAACTCCGGTTCGATTCAGTTTCGGTGGAAACACACCTGGCGGAACCGCGTTAAACTTGAACTAGCTTTCGCCTTTCCCGCGAAAGATTCTCTCGAATCTCCCCGAGGTGTCCTCCGGAGTCTCCAGCTGCGGAATACTTTCTCCGTTCTTAGGGTACTTTCTCGGGGTGAATCGATCGAGCCCTACGAAAGGGAACGATCGCTCGATTCTACTCAGACCGAGCGGAAAAACATCCCCGAATGGACCGAGTCTGAGGAATGTAAGGGTAGATATTCATGCTGCGTGGGGGTGGCTTGCTAATACACTTGCACGCGGTTGATCAAAGAACTGAAAAACATGCTTGCGGCTTTTATTTGCGGTGTAGTCTTTTGCAGGATCAGCAGTCTTGCGAGGGTTGATCCTGGAGCGTGTTTGATGATCCTTATCCTGCGAAATAAAAATTTTTTGAAAAATGTTGAAATATCCTGAAAAATACATTTCTATTTTATCAATCATCAGTTCTCTACCTTTTTCTGCGTTCTAGCGGCAAGAGATCAAAGAACAGCGTCTGCGGAAGATTCAAGCTTTTGGTCTGGAAATTTCCGCACATATCGAGACATTGCTGTAGCTCTTTTACACTCGATATCCTTCGACAACTGCCAACTTCACCTGCAGCCCCGGTTCGTTAACCCTTCCGCCCTTAAACTCTGGTTCCCGTTAATTAGAAAACGTTGGCCAGGAGCTACGGTTCGATTCCGATAATTCTCGGTTCGGTTCGCGACCTAGTGGTCGCGGGGATAGATTCGAGTGGGGTTCGAGCGTCTCGCCGCGGCGTAAATAAGATTTCATCCGGGCCACTGATCCTCCCCGGTGTTCGTAATAATAGTAAATTAAAACGTGCGGTGACTCGATAGAGAGTCGTATCGATATTCGCCGTCCGCCGCCCCGCGCCGCTCCGTCGCCCCGTAAAATTATTAGATACCGGTGCATCGGCATCCGCGGGGGTGGGAAACGCGCCGGCTGATTGGAATTCGAAGGAATGTGTCCTCCAACTTCGTGCGCCACAGTTATAAGTCCCTATCCACGTCCCCTACCCCCGTTAAAAAGCGAAGGTAAAAGCGAGCCTCGAGATTGCATTTATTACCCCGGAGAAGCCTCCCCCGCAGCCGAAATTGTCTTGGCGATGACCCAACCGGCCGAACGAGAAGATAATCGAGTCCACTCGAGGCGGAAGACGAGTCGTCGGAAGATGAGGAGACCCTTGAACAGTCAGCTCCGCTCCCTTCCTTTTAATCAAACTGGATTTTTTACAAAGTGAAGAAAAGAGTGCAGAGGAAAAGGAAAAATCAAGAAATCCCTGCCATTAATCGAAGCTATTGGATTTTAAGAGACTGGGTGTACTTTTTTATCGCAATTACATTTTTATGAAATTTTTACGTCCCATTCAAGTTCCCAAAAAGATAGAACTTGATAATCATTTTGCTATCAGTAAAGAACATTTAAACAATTAATTTGCGCTCGACCGTTCCGAATTAGACAGTTCCATGCTAAGGTCTCGGCTGATCTAGCAAGAATGAATGAAGATTGCCGATCTGATCTACATAAATTCTTGGAAATGTGCAAGTTGTATAGTGCGGCATGTCTAGACGCGGAAGGTTGTTGCTTTTCTTTTTTCTTTGAGGGTTCAGCAAACCCATGGGCGTAGCTTTAGACTCTGTTGGGTTTCTTGGCATTTCCCATTCTTCACTGGCACATCACTTTGTCTCGCTTTTCTTTGTTTCGCTGCTGTAATCTGCTCTTGCTTTATCTTCGGCAAGCAGTTCTATTTCGGCAGCTTCTCTTTTCTTTCGTTTCTTTAGTACGGATAATCTTATAGCTTCCGTTCCTAATGACTGAAAGTTTTTGATCTTTAAGTAGCTACTCTTAACCAGCTCCTTTATCCTTTTGTTCGCTTTTATAGACATTTTTATTTTCTGCAGACTTTAAATTCTTAAACCGTATTCTATTAGATAATACTTTGTCTTTAAATAACTAGACCATACATTCTTCACAGTTGTGGCATTTTTAAATTCTCAACAAGGCGTTCTTGCTAAGTAGCTTCTCCTTCATTTCGTTTTGTAATTGCTCTTAAGAAACCCTTCACATTTAATCTATCCTAAAGCCCCAAGGTAATCTTGCTCTCTCTCTCTGTTTTAAAAGACTGCAGATTTCACGCGCTTACATTACTTTAGATTTTCAATACCCTATTTCAGCTTAAGTACTTCCTTATTTCTTCTATTTCATAATTATCCTAAAAGTGTGTTTCAAGCAGAATCACGCAGTTCTTCTCGCAGCGTCCAACGTATTAAAATAATTGAAGACAGAATGATATTCCTATTCGGCTGCCGCGTCTCGCAATCGATGCAGAAAAGTTTCGCTTTGCATAAGGATCCCCAGTCTAGTCGTACCGTTTATTAGCATAATGGTGCCCGACGGGGAGAGTGTACTCGAAATATTTCACAGTTTATTTAACCGAAATAACGAAAGCTGGACTCTCGTTGCTGGTTCGTGTCACGGGATAACTGATCCGCGTTCCGTTCGCTAACGAATTCATCGTTCTCGCGACGATAAAATCGCCTCGCTTCAATATCTATTTCGCAGCTTCATTATCGCGACTTGCCGAGCATCGTCGCTGGAGACGATGAGGCGGCAGCAATTTGCGATGTCCCTAGGGGCAAGCAGCGCCATTACAACTCCTCGGGAAGCAATCGCGACGGACCTTCGCCGAGGGCTCTTTAATGAAACGTTAATAATTTACGTAAAATATAAAGCAATTAGCAGCGCGCGGTTTTTGCAAGGAAAAAAGACCCGAACGCTTGCGTGGGGAACGCAGTGAACGCAGGTTACCCTTTTACTCTCGCTCTCTTTTTTCCGTCGCGAGGGCCGTTCGGGTTTCTCGCAAAATTTACCGGCCGGGATTTCGTAGTAACTGCGCTTTCGGGCCGAATAAAGATGTCTAATTAAAAGGCTACCATTCGGGCCCCGACGGGATACGTTAATAAATATTCCGGCGCGTTAGTCAACCTCCCGTAATGAAGCAACATCCCTGAAACTGCTATGCGGTAACAAGCCGCGGCTAAAGGTTGTTTTTACCTCTTGGAATGCGTTCTGGGAGGAAGTCGATCCGAGGCGCGGTAGCCAACGTTCCTCTCCTGTGACGGACGCGTTTCTGAGACTTGTTTTCTGCAGCTGAGAACCGCTAATGATTCGTGCCGAGAACGGCGTAGGATGACGAGCTAAAAACGGTAGGGATCATTAACGCGCGTGGGGAATCTCGGCCGATCGACTTTATCCGCTTCAATTAGTACGTTATCTCTATTTAAACGCGTGATTAACTGGCTACGGCTCCGGGAGACGTTATTAGGTGTTTCCTGAACCCATTGGTCAAACGCGCGGCGCTAATTATTTCCAGCAATTAGATACTTGTTGCTCGCTTTTTCGGGGTAGCAGAATGCTTATGATGCTGAGATATTTCAGTCGTTTATTTTTGGACTTGCGCGGTTTGATTAATTCTTTGTAGAATTGTACTCTGTAGCTCCGGTACCTTGCAATTAATACAGACAATATTAGAAAAACCTTTAAAAAAGTTTTTGGAGTGTCCTAACATTTGTGGGCGGGGGTGTACACCTTTAAGTCAGAGAATTGATCAAGATTTTTAACATACATAGACAATTTTTCTTTCGCATAAAGGTCTTCAGTCACGTCATACCATACCAACCCACACCAAGTTTATCCCGAGATCGCAAATCAAACGCGATTGCGTTAACAACAGCGGGAGCACATCAGACGAGACAAATCAGCGGTTAATCACGTAGCCCACGGTAAATCATCTATTTCGCAAGCGCGATCTCTATGCTACCGACTCGTCACGGAGCCATAAAGAAACTCGCCTACCATCGAGCTGCACTCGTCATACTTATTTATCCTGCCCGAGGCCTCGAGTTAAACGCCCGAACAACGAGCCCCCACTTTCTGACTTGCCAACAATCGCAAGAAGCGTCGACAAAAACGCGTTTTCCCGCGGCTGCCGGCCCGTTGTAAATCAATCCTTTGGTTTGTTCGGGGAGCAAAGGGCGTCCTCCTCGGCGTGAAGGGCCAAAGGGGAGCCTCCAATTTGCGTTGAACCTCGACACGATCGGGGACCTATCCCCGTGGGTCGTACGATTCAATGCTCGTTGGAAAAGAGACGCCGAGCGTCGTGACGCCAGTAAAACGAGGAGGCAGAAAGACAGAGAGAGAAAGGGGGGGAGGGAGAGAAGGCCGAGCGGTTTTACGCGCTGGAAGACCGTGGGGATCCGATGAAAAGGCAATTAGCCGAATGAAAATGTAACACGAGACCGCACGTGACTACGGAACACGCGGGGAGGTTGTTTCGGTTCCTGCTCGTACGGCCACCATCCCCTAAACCACCCCTCTCCCACCCCCCTCGCGGCACGAGTGTTCGCGTGCGTGCGTGCGTGCCGCGTAATTGTCACTTTGTCAACGCGCTCTTAGCCCGAGGGGTTTTCGGCGGAGTGCGAGAGAGTCACTTCTTCTAATTGACGCCAGGAATCGCTGTGAAAGACTTAGAAGGCGATACCACAGGGTGTGGGGTGGGAAGGGGTGGATTAGCGGAAGAATGCTTCAGACGTCATCTTGATGTTTCTTTTCGAGTGTGGGTTTTGGGGTGGTTTGGCGAGAACGTCCTTTTTAACAGATTTTGGTAATCTGGTGCGGTATGCAAAGGATGGTGAAGTTATTAGGGACAATTTTATTTTGCATGAAGAACCGCAGTCGAAATATTGCCAGCATTATTGCTGAATGTATCTAGCAACTCTAGCAATTGTGTTAAGTTTGGGTAAGAGCAAACAGTTTTACAATATTTCAGATATAAAGATCAGTTCGGCAACAACAGCGAAATTCATTGCAGAAATAAACGCGGTCGGCGATCACATCAAAGAAATCATTGCCCTCGCGGAGGTAAGCAAAGACGGAAAAGTAGACGTTTATTTTTCACGGTGGGGCAGAAACGGCTGAAGCGGGAGGTTTGCTCGATCTCAATAAAGAACGAATCAATTCTGTGAATCGTTTACGCCTCTATAAGTCAAAACGCCGCATGTATACGCGCACAGGAGGGAAGAAGAATCGAGCGAGGTCCGCGCAACTTGTCTCCATTGTCGGGTTTGTCACGTGTGCCTGCGAACAAAGGGCGCAGACCGGTGCATAGGTAAGACGCTCGCGGATCGATGCATCATCGCGGCCGCGTTAAAGCGTTCGATTTTTCTCGGATCCCGTGTATCGCAGTCGGCCGATGGCAACATTATTCTGCCGGAGTCGGATCGTAGCAAACCGAGTTGCGTTTCGCGAAGCTTTTTATCGGCGCGGCGGAATTGATCGTCGGCGATTTTTCTCCGTGGTCTTTCGCGGCCTGCGGGGAGAGCAGAGAAGAGAGAGAGAGAGGGAGAAAACGCTGTTGGAAACCGCAGTACCAGAAAGACGGGGGTGTGAGTGCGCGCAGAGGATTGTGGGAGGGACGAAGGGCAGAGAAAGGGAGACAGAGTGGACGACGGTCGAACGAGTATCGACGAGAGAGCGGTCGCGTGGGCGACCCTGCACCTCTTTCCGTTCCGTATATCGCATCGCATTGTTTCTGACAGCCGAGATTTATATTTGCCGCCACGGCCGACCACTTTTTCTCCCGATTGGGCTCATTGTCCGCGACGACGATCGTGATTAAGAGCCGCGTTAACGAGCCGCATTGAATCGGAACCGGCGCGCGGCAGGCGTTTGTTTCACCGGACCATACCGCACCGCACTACACCGCACCTACCTCGAGGATTCATTGCACTTACGCGTTACGCGCGCCGCCGACCGGAAGGAACCGATCCGCCTGCACCAGATACGTTGCACCGCGCTGCACCGCCTCCTACCGTCCGTGTCGCTTTATTGCGAATACTCGCCCGCACACAGCCAACTCTGATTTCTACCCCCTTTTAGAAATGCGTGTCTCGGTATGTGTGAAAAAATTGTCCACGATTTTTCTGAAATATTTATGTCTGCTGTACTCATTGGTTTGCATCTAATGAGAAGACCCTTTGTTTTTATATAATAACTTCTTCGACATATTGGTGAAGTTTTTCTGATTGGAACGACACCAAACACGGCACAGTTTGCATCGTATTTGCTCGTTTAATTCACGATATTGTGGAACCTCGATTATACGAACTGATTGGTGTATGTATGAATATGAAGTGGATGTATGAAGTTGCTGTCCTCAAAAATAGTCGTCCAACAAATTTGTTGTAAAAACCCCAGTCACAATCCATCCATTTTCATTTCACACTTTAATTCCAGAAACAGTGCTTCACCCGCGCAGAGCTTAATCTTCCACGGAGGCAGCGGGGAAACACCTCGGCTCCTCGCAATCTATCAAACAGTCGAAAAACGCGTTCCGGCGCGAAGTAATCTGCGAGTGCGCTAATTCAGCATCGTGCGAATCAGGCGAAGGTTACTCTCGCGTTTCTGGGTGTTCTCCATCTTAATCGTTCCTTATCCGTCGTGCAGCTAAGGAAGGGCATTGCAATGGTGGTGTGGGTTGATTCGAGCCAATTACATCGGTGGTTCGCAATTCAATTTCGAGGCGTGGCGGATAGACAGAGAGAGAAAGAGAGAACGAGAGAGAGAGAGAGGAGTGGGCCAGAGGTCTTGGCTTGTTTCGCGATTCGCATTATCGATTATCGATCTCAGGGTGACCGGCAAGTTCCTCCGCGAGGTTGGTCACTCTCGAGACAATTTCCTGGCGTGGAGGATACGCCGATCGCTAATCCACCGGATTTTGCGAGCCGAGGCCCACAGAGAGGGAATTGCAACGGCACGATTACGAGATCGTGTGTGCTATACATATAGTGCCGGTGGTCCCTGCGTGTTCCAGTTTACCGGCGAGGCCTGTTCAGCCTCTAATTGAACGATACCGGCGCGTACACGCGCGCGGGCGTATCGTACTTCACCGGGCTGTTTGAGGTCGTAATTGAGCGGCGCGGGACCCGCGTCGTTGCAGCTAATTGTAAGTAATACCGTCGAGCGGTTAACCAACCGCTGCCAATTTATTAGAAGTTCGTGGATCTGTAACGGCTTAATGCTACCGTTCCTGCCCGCCTGCCTCTACCGTTGCCGCGCGGTCTTTAAACGACTTTGGCCCGCATTCAGAACCCTGTTTACTCCGAACGAGTTCACTGCAAACTCGCTATTTCGTCCCTTTTTGTATCCCGTTACGACTACTCGATGTTCGATGTCCAGGTACCATGATTTTATACGGTATGCTGTTTCATCCTTGGATGGTGGACCATTTTTACTACGACAATTCTTTGGAGTATTTATAGTCTTATTCCGCAATTTTCTGAACACTAGGTTTACGAGATCCAATAAAATCTTTTAATTTACGATTATTGAGACTGAACAGAGACATTTTTTCTTTGGGTATAAACTATTTAGGAAATGGCAAAAAATTTGGATATATTCTCGTTGTTTATGAAGTAGTATAAAACAGTCGCTTTTGGTCCTCTGGAAATATAGTCAAAAACATATTGTTGAAGGCACGTCATTTAGATTCATATTGAAATTGAACAGCCACGAATTGATATCAACACGTCGACTTTCAGCGTCAGTGGCAGCAACATTTACCAAAACTCGTCGAGGACAGCGATCCGGAGGACACACGGAGGGATCAGTAAGGGAAGAAAGAGGACCACTGTTGCAGCAGGCCCGTGCACCGACGAGACAGGAAGAATTTCATGCTCTGCGAAGCGGCAGACTCTACCCGAGGGATTACCTTCAATTGATCCGACCCTGTTGCCTCCTTTCCCTCCCGCTACGTTGCTCTCGCGCGGATCTCCGGCAGTCGGAGAGGAAACTGGGCTCCTAGGGGCGGGTACTTACCCTCTCTCCTAAGGGTAAAACTACGTTTCCTTTCTCTCTCTCCCTTCGCCCACGATCCGGGCATTGTTCGCGCGAGAAACCAATAGGAGGAAATACATCGTTACGAAGCGACAGGAAGGAAGAACGAAGGACTATGGTAACGATTTCGCTCTGGCTCTTTGTGCTTCTCTCTACCTTTCCCCTAGCCTTCATCGAACACAGAGGACCTTCGCGGGGGCGAGCGAAGCGTGCTCGATCACGGTTGATTTCGTTCTTTACACCGGCTTCGTGACGTCTCTGGCTTCTTGCTCGCGGTCTAGTCGAGCGACACTTCGGGAGTTCCTGTTGGGAAGTCGCCAACGGGAGTTCTATAGAGTTGCGAATTGTTCTTCGGGGTGGACCGCCGACTGGGATGCTCGACGAGGACGTTTGAGGCTTCTTTCGACGCGGCGATATTCGATGGTCCGACTGGGTTTGATCTGAACGCTGCTATTCGGGACTGAAGTCTTCCGTGAGTCAAATTGATCCCTGATTCTTCCGGCCAATCTCATATGTGGACGTACTTATTGTTAGGTTCATGTTTCTTACCAAAACTCAATGATCGCGATGTGTGCACTCATTTTTTAGGGACATGTTTGAAATTATGTCACAAACCATGAACAGCGTAGCGTACAGATGTTTGGAGTCCACGATTGCACTGAAGACTGTTCGCGTGTTTTAAATCACCCCAACCCGGCGGCGTCCCCCGATCGCAAACAAAGATTGTCCGCTTCTACGCAACCGTTTACGCCGGCGTGAATCCCGGAAACGGGATAAGCCGGATGCCGGGCCAGAAAATTTCCCCCATAATTCAGCGTGAATGGCGTTAATTAAAACCCACGGCGATGGTTAACGAGATAACCAAGGAAGGAAGCTGAGAAAGAGAGAGGCGTGCACAAGAGTCTGTTGGGCCAGGTTTGTCGAAACGCGACCGAGTGTCGATGAACAGGACCATAAGAGAGCTGGTTTGAATTACGCCGCCCCCGGAGCGGACTTCCGCTAAGAACAAGCTCGAAGAGTGTCGAGAACGGCGCCAGGGGACGATAACATCGAGCATCGCACGTGTTTTCGTTTTACCGGTTGTTGAAGCGCGGTTCATGCCGCTCGGAGAATATTTATTTCCCGGTTGAGCAGCTATTCTGGTCTGCGTCTTTGAAAAAGTCGATTTTCTAGAGCTGTTTTTAATTCCTTTTTTTGTTGGGTAGAGAAACGAGTTTCTCGTCAGGGTAAGTTCACATAACCGACACACTCGTTCAATATTTTTTAAATCGTGACCACATTTAACGATGTCTAATAATACTTGTGTGTGCCAGGCGGTGACCAGGAATGTGTGAAAAGTCGTGATACGTATCGGAAATAGTGAATTTCGTTTGGTGCCAAAGCGAGCGAACCAGCGACTTATTGGGTATGCATAAAGAACACGCGTTTGGGAAACCTGGGTTTTTCCGCCTCGAATTTCCGGCCGACGCAAAAGTTTGATTATTACCTTAGGCATTAAACTCGCTTGGATATTCGGAGTGCGATAATTACTCGGGGGAGCCGTTTCAACCCCTCGTAAGCGTAATCAGGGTCCCCCGGCTAACGTCTCCCGATCAAAAAAAGTAATATCTTGGAGGCCGTGTTCCGTAACTGTTAAGGGTTGCAGCAACCCTTATAGAAAAGAACAAATTGCTGAAAATTGGCGACGTGCTTTTGTTATCAACCCCTTAAATGAAAACGAATTTAAGACATGGATTAAAATGATTTCTGAAAAAGAATGAAAACGGACAGTAAAATCAGAATAAAATACGAAATATCTATAATTCGAACAATTGCGAACAGAATCACATACCCAGCATCCCATGCATTTGCAAGCTAACTGAATCCAGAAAAAACAACAGGCAAGCATGGCATAAATCGAATCTAAAACAACCCGCGATTCTAAAATTCTGCTGTTCTCTACGATTAAAAACTCCGATATTCCATTTTCCATCCGTTTTCCATTAAAAAAGCCCGTCGCTTTTTTTCCAGCCGGGTCGGTGGCAGGAGACAAAACCTATCAGGCGGCCGCAGCGAGTTCTAATACAATAAATATAAACAATGCCAAAATAACTTCCGGCGGCAGGCCATTTGTCATGATCGCGGGCACAGTGCCGCGAGCCCCGAAACACGCGTTTTATCACCGGGGCCGCGTTTCTATTCCTCCGGATGCCGGGGATTTTCGTTGTTCGACGCGGCGTGGCGGACCTGGCGGGCGTAAAAACATTTTTAAACGACCAAGGGGGAGGGCGAAAAACATTAAACAGCGCATTGTTTTATTCAACGTTTACATGCCGTGCTGACAAACACCTCGCACCGCAGCCTACGACGCGACGACGCGGCGGAACGCGCGGTGCGTTCGAGGCTGAAAAGAACCTGATTTTTAGGAGTTTTTTACAGAAGAATCACGGGTGCGAGAATTTTAACGAGCACACGATTCGAAAGTACATATCTTGTAGAACTCGTACTAATATTTTCGTTGCAAAATCGTAAAAAATTCCAGAGTAACAAAGTTTCTGAGAGCTGAACGTTGGTAATAGAAAATGTATGAAAAGACACGATTTTTATGAATTTTTTCCGGAAGAATTAATCGGACTTGGTTCTTAAACGAGCACAGGGTTTGAAGATACACACGTCGGAGAACCTGTAGTAATTTTTCGTAGCAAATTGCTATTTGTGTTTCATTACAGCCGACATCTACAAAGCAATCAAGCCTCTACCGAGGCCAATAAATGACGGTGCACAAATTCCGCCACCGAATGCACTCTCTCGACTTCAATATCCTCTTCTCGCTCAACAATCCTGACCTCCACTTTTGTTCTTCGATCTACACCTTCATCAAGCTCGGCTACATCGTTATTTGTATTTCATTACAGTCTACAGAGCGCCAAATGGACTTTATCAAAAGCCAATAATGTGACGAAGCATAAATTCCTCAGCAGACTGTGATTCCTCGACTGCGATTCCTTCTTCTCCATCAACAATCTTTCTATACCGCGATCCTCTTAATTCCAGCACCGGAAGAGTATTAAATGCTTCGAGTCCGTTTACTCGCCTGAGCCGATAACAGTAAGATCTTCGATCGGCCGGCTCAGACGGTAACGTTCGAACGTTGGCCGACGAAACGAAAGAAGTTTCGCGGTTCATTATTGAATTCCGGGATCGATCGTCCGATCGTTCCGGAAAGCAAATATCTGTCGAGGATGGTGCGGGACGGTATAATTCGCGGAACAGGAACGGACTTGGAAATCCTGGGAGGCCATTGTCGCCGGCGACAAAGCCCAGCAGCAACCCTGGGTTCCACGGGATCGACGTTAAGGAGTCGACGATGGATCGGCGCGGTGACGAAGAGGCCGGGAATTTCGCTCGTTGAATATGGAGAGGCCAGAGGCCTGTCGATCGCCCCTAAACGACGTGCATTCAAGCCCGCGTCCCGTTGTCATGGAAATCGAAGGACGACTTCCTCGTTCGAGGCGAAAGGGACGATGACAAGCCCGTTCCCACTTCGCAGAGACAGAGAAACGCCGCTGGAAAAAAAATAGTTGGCGTCGTTAAGGTCCGGTCAAACATTCGCGAAAGATGTGACATTTAGGAATTTTTTCCGAAAGACTTAATGGACTCACTTCTTTAACGTATACACCTAAGTTAAGATATATATCTTGTACAATTTGTAGTAATTTTTTCTTACAAAATTATTGAAAGTGCCTGAGTAACACACGAGTACAAGAAACGCAGAGAATGGGGTTGTAAAAATTGGGGTTGCAAGTATATCTAAAATAGCGTCCTTAATGAGTGCACTACGTCCACCGAAAAAGAAGTATCTTCTTGCTACGTCTACGCCTTTTTGCGTCCACGTCCACTATAGTGGACGGGGTTGGCTAGATGACGCGTATCCGAGCGTAAACCGGGCCTTGAAGAACGGGATGTTTTTCCAGCGTGGTCGCGTTACTTTTCGGCTGACTCGCGCGGTAATGCTTGATGATCGTCGGCGGGGAAAAGCGGGAAAAACCGTGGAAATTGCGGGGATAAGAGTGGAGAGAGCCGGTCGGCCGTGTCGGCGGAAAAATGAGGGCGGACGGGAAATATAATTGCTCGGCGAGTCGTTCACGCGCGAACCTTTTTGATATGCTCGCCCGGCCCTGATTGCGAATGTGATTTTCCCGGAAAGTAGATTACTGGATTAAGTTCGTTCCCGGGAGGCTGCCGGCGGAGGACAGCACCGCGTGCGCGGCAGTCGGCGCTTCTCTTAATCGGCCCGACCCGGCCCGTCGACCTCTTCTCCTCTTCTTCTTCTTCTTCTGCTTTTTGTCACGTTGCAGATAACGTTCCGCGCGAGACGCGTCTCCGTTCGCCGGGATCCTGCTGAATTGGAGTTAATTGCTGCCTACGATCTCCTTTGAGCGCCGCCGGTAATCGCCCGTGGGAGAATCGCCCCGTAAATCTACTGCCAAATATTTTTCATAACGCCGGGAACGCTTGAGATATTTTCCGATCCCTTCCTTCTCGATTTCTTTTCATTCGCAATAGACCAGATTTTTAGGAATTCTTTCAGGAAGAATTAACGACTTGCTACTTTTTAACCCTTATGTCAATAATACTTCTTCTTTAATATTTTTGCAAATAAATAACAAAATGACTGTAGATTTTCAATTAATATTTAAGGGATAAAAATATTGAATAAAAATGAATAATGTAGAATCTGGTCAACGCAGGTGGGTTTGCGTTGACTTCGGACGAGACAAATTAACTCGACTACACGAACAATAAACGGACAATTGATTACGAATCTGGTCGTCTGCAGGTGGGTTTGCGTTGAATTCGGACGAGACAAATTAACTCGACTACACGAACAATAAACGGACAATTGATTACGATTAACAGTAAGGAAAATTTTACAGCTCGCACAACTCGGTATTCTCTCGCTCTCGTCTATCGAATACAACTCTCTCGTCTACTCTATACAACTCGTTATGCGTCGCGGAGCGTTATTTGCCTTCGCCACGGCCGGCGATGACTCCTTCGCGACGCCCGGTGACAACCTTGCCGCTTGTTGTCGCTCGTACATACACGCACACACAACATACAGTTTGAGGGTCATCGATCCTGCGCTCCACATCCTACAATAAAATATCGTAAGAAATGTTGGTTATCGACATAAAGGTTAACGAGTATCTTATTTGGAAGTTGTTTAAATGCTTAAACAATGCTAAACACGGTAACAGAAGAACACACTGTTACCGTACCGTTCACATTTCGTAGACTCCGTTGAAAATCCTCGTCGTGAGTCAGATCCGCCACAATACAAGAGAGGACTAAATAACCGTAAGAAATTCTGAGAATCATGCAACATGTGCAACCACAATACAACGAGCACTTTCTTCGTCATAAAGCAGCGAAACGACCCGAAGGGAGCGACAAAGAAGACGCTCGCGAGCGGACGTAAGGAGCTATTGACTCCAGAATGCTCAACTAGATCGCTAACAATGTCTGGCTAATTACCTCATAGCAGGACGAGTGGATCCCGGAAGAAGAGTCTCGAGGATCCGGCGATGGAAATAGACGAAAGTGGCGCACTCCAATTAAGTGAGAGAAAGAGAGTCGTTCCGTCGACAAAATCCGTGGCTCTCTCGACTCTCTCTCATCTCTCTCCCTTGTCGAAACGTATTATTTCCGATGGCTTTATGCGTCGCCGGTACACAAGGTTCTGTCGCGTGTGTCGACCGTTTGTTACTTCTGTTCTTGCGCCCTTTCCCCGAGCTTTTTTGAAGCTCGTTTAATTCGAGGGTTTGCTCGGACGATAAATTAGAGGTCTCGTTCATTAAAACCGGGGGCTGCCATGGGTCGCGCGAGTTTTATCGTCCGCAAAGCAAGAGAGAGAAAGAGAGAGACAGTAGGAGGAGGAGGTTCCATTGTCGCCGCGGTGACTTTCGCGAAATTTCGTAAATCGCAACCCCCTCGCGATCGTTAGCGCGCCGCGAACGAGGGGCGCGTGGGCGTACGGCAACTTGTTAATTGCCGATATAAACAGCGACACATCCGGCCGGGCGCCAGGAACGCGACGAAAATCGCACGGCACCCTCCATTCGCGATTTTATTGCACCAATCGTGATGCCTTTTACATTCACCATACCATATTACGTTCACCAGACTTCATAACTAGCGATGGAATCGACTACATTGTGAGCAGGCTCCAAAGTACCTCGATAGAGTCGAATTCGAACGTTACTTTGCGAAGGGTGCAATTCTTTACCATCCACAGCTCCTTACAATTTTGAAGTCTCATAGTGATGCACAGGATGTCTCTTTTATCCTCCACTTCATAACATCTCTGTTATTTTCGTCAATTTAATTTCGTTATCTTCGACAGAATAATTGTTCCAAGATAAAGATTAACATTTCTTCGCTCATTAACATTGATTTTTGAGATGTACATCAAGACCAGTTCAACGAGTACCAACACCATGACGTTCAATTGAACTTGAACGACAAAAATAATACTAACGGAAATCTACATTAACTGAGTTTATGTTTACGACTAATTTTTTTGCTGTTATACTTCGACTACTTCTACTGATTACTTATTGAAGTTCATATTTTAATACAATCGCTGTTGTAGCACACTTTTATGCAAAAGACAGTATTCAGTCTGCTTTGACACACTTAGAATCAGGTTAGGATTAATGCAGGAGGAAAGAACATTTAAATATGGTTTCTATGTCTCGCGACGAGCGCAGATAATTTTTATTTTGCATATTCAGTGATGAGCTATCGACAATGGGGGTGCGAGAAAGCAGACTCGGATCCCCGCGACACGCAACCCCGTAAAAAGCGTAATCTCCTCGTAAAGCCGGCTCGGCCAAGGATCGGTTTTCGTTTAAGGCAATCTGCGATACGACGGCTCGAGCTTTACCGCCGTCTTTCGCGGCGTTTTAGTGCGCGTAAAAGTCTGGCCCCGGTCCCCGAAGCGGAGACGAACGATTTTTAACTGGTTGCCGAGGAGGGAAAAACGCTGCGCTCGATACGAGACAGATATTGGAGCTTGACAAATCGAGCGATACGGGAATATGCGTTCAAGGTCTAGTTTCCTTATGAATCCCGAACGTATGGCGTTTCGTATTCGCACGGACACTTTGCTAGATCCATTTCAGCGTTGATGATTTTTATTGCAGCTCACTCGAGTATTCGATCACCTGAAGAGCTAATGGCGAGCGTATCACGTCTGTTGAACTGGAATTGACGAAACTTTTTTGGGACATTTTCCTGATTAAAATGAGGCCAAGCGTGGCATAACTCGAAGTATATTTCTTCGATGAATTGACGATTTGGAACACAGTCTATTGTTCAAATTTTATAGGAAAGTTTATGAAATATAATTATCAAGATGACAAGATTTGTACCGTTGTTCTTTTCGGCTCGTTATTAGAGGGTCCCAGAGAAGTCCCACGCAATATAAGTGACATTTCGGTCTCGAAGTTTTTGAAGTTTCGAGCTATCGCGATTAGAGGGAAGAAGTGACTAGGATGAACGAAACAGAGGGTGAAGAAAGCAGGGTGATGAAGGGTGGAGGGGTCTGGAAAAATTCCAGTCGCCGGGGTGACCAAGTTCGAGACGTCGCTTGCCAATCCCAGTTTTCCGCCCTTCAACCTTCGGCCGTCGAAAAACAAGCTTCGGAATTTGTTCGCAGTAGGAGCGAGACGCGAAGTTCTCCCCTTTAATCCGTATCTCGCGTTCACGCCTCGATTGCCAGGCTACGCGGCATAGTTATTAAGGGAAACTTTCACCCCCCGCGATTTCCAGCCCCCTCGCAGCCCGCCGCCGCAGTAAGTGCAAGGACTTCCGGGAGGATCCCACCACGCTCGCAGCGTCTCTGTCGGCTTCGAGGTTCGGCAGCGCCGCGCCGCCGCGCGCCGTATCTGCTGCCTTCGCTTCGGTGTCTCGAAACTTTCGAACGTCTCAGGCAGACCGTGAAATCTGTCCCGGGCGAAAATTTCGAGTAATTCGTCGGCGAAAGCGTCGACCGAGCACCCGATCGAGCGCCGAGCGTTCACGCGCGACGGACAGACAATAGACGACAGGATTCGTAAATCGTCGTGATAATTTCGGATTTCTCGACTTTCAACGATCAAATCCCCGACACGCTCGACGAGTCATCCTTCTGAACCGCTGAATCCGAGGTGTCTCACGCTCGATGCACCTCCGCGATTATGGCAGCCGGCGAGCGAATTGGGCGAGTCGGTTGCCGCCATTGATTCGCGCGAATCGCGAACGGAATTTCAAATTTAATGGCGCCTCGGAAAGACCCCCCATTTTGTTTGAGAAAACAGCCTAGTTTCATTCAAATTTTTCAGCCTCGATCCTCTTTTATATATTTTTTACATTCGTTTTATTATTGAACATGATAGTGTAAATTGAATATCGGGAAATTTCACGAGCAGTCATCGAAATTTTTCTTAAACGCACACGTTTCGGTTCGCCGAAGTTACTCGAACGGATATTCGCAGCGATATTTCTTTTTGTTCCGTTTCATCCCGGCATTATCCATTCGCCGCGTTTAGTCACGATTAATAACTTCTGCTCTGCGTCTTCGTCCCGGCAATGCGTCTCTCTCGCTTCGATTCGTCCCAACAACGGCGGGATGCCTGGTAAAAAGCGATTTCTGCACGGGACTGTACGGCCACTGGGTGACAACGTAGTTTCCCATGTTTTATGGTCAGTTCCGTGCGCCATGGTATCTGATTGCGTCATAAATCGAACGAGGAACGGAGCGAGGGTTGCGCCGCGCGTTACACAACCTACGAGATTTCGTTTTGCCGAAATTTAGCGGTCGCGGTCCGCCGTTTTTTTCACCCCACTACTGCCTCCCACCCGTCCCCGTCCCCGTCTCGCAAACATTTTTTCCGCGATGCAAAACGTCCGCGAGGGTGTAACTCTCTCGCACCCATCCCCCAAGGTCGCTTTTGACTGTCGTTGGATTTTTTGTATTTTCTATTTTTTGGACATACATCCGGTTCGATTTATGTTGTCATGGATTTTGGACCGATCGTTTGGCATTGAATGGGAGAGATTTAAAAATGTGGAAAAAGTTTTCGTATATTACAGTAAAATAATTGAATACATTTAATAATGAATTGAATAAAGATTCCTGTCTAACACGAAAGATAAATTTAGAACAATTCATGTTCCATCTGCTCAGCGCTTTCAACCACGACTGTACAGTTTACCGACTTTATAAATCTAAATAGATTCGAAGTTTACTTTTACGATGTCGGAATGATGCACGTATACAATATCATGCTACATCGTCTACTTCCCCCTCTTTCATCGCGCGGTAGTTTTTCAAGGAAATGACGAGGAAAGAACTGTCTACGAAATAGCGCATCTCCAGCCGCGTTGCCATAGACATCGGCCGTCGTGGAGAGATTCCGCAGGCAGCCAGGTCTGCGTTTTAAGACCGGAGCTTTAAGACCTGATAAAATTTCGCGACGACTCATCCGGCGCATCAATCGTTAAGTTCTCTCGCACGCGGGGAGCCGAATCTCGCGAGGTATATCTCTAACTCGAGCAAATGGCGCATCCGGCATCGTTACCGGCATCCTGCCTGCATTCTTCCTCAGCCCATTTGCCGAGCATATTTTCATTACCGTGGCCGTCGACCGTTTTACGTTCGAATCACCGCCGGATACGCCGCGATTCCGCCCCTGCCTCGCGCGTTTTCGAGGAGGCGCGCAATTTGTGCTGTACCGCGACAGATATCATCAACCAGTTGCAATCGAGCGGAAATTTCATCTAAATCTACAAATACTTATCTGATTAATTTCTTAACCCTTAAGTGGACCTTGAAAATGTGCTTAAATATTTATTAGCATGATTTTGAGTGCACGTCACTAAACTTCTTTTGTATTTTTGTTGAAAATAATGGTCGTCGATATTGGATCGTATTCAACGTTTCACTCCAATTATTCTATTCCACGCTTCATGCATAATTTTCATTATTCCTCGCGATGGTTTTCCAATACGATCATTGTTCTTGCAATGACTCGCAATTAAATTCACACAACTGGAATACATTTAAACTTGCGCACGAACGAACGTACTCGTGATAACACCTAATAATTTATAAATGATTTGGGCATTTCGCATCGCTTAATGCAGTGCATAATTTAAGAACCTGAAGAATTGGATGGATTATGTAACAGATTTCAAACAACCTTTCGAAATTGATCGAATGAACAATAATAAATAGACTGCGGATTTTATGAATTTATCACCGGAATAGTTTCATCAAATACGTTATTTTTTATATTATTTTCAACTTACGTATTAAACATATTCAGAAAGAAAATATATGTCTATTTCACTCCAGATTGTTGCAATTCAGGTAGATCCGCTGTCTACTAATCACAAGGGACGTGATCTAAAAAAACAAAAGAAGAAGGAATTCTATCCACCGATTATCATTATAGACGCAGAAAATCCCCAATCTACTAGTAATCGCTACGATTACGTTAGCTCTTCGAGTTTCGCGAGTATCCACGATTCGTCAGTCAGAGTTGATAAAACTCGCCGGGTGTTCTCCCGGGCGATCCGTTCGGTTTGATTTTTATTTTCCGAACGGATGCAACTCGGCGGAGGATGCAAGGCGGAGATTAAATCGTATTAAGTGCACTTCCTTTACGGGGCCGTTCGACAATCTTCTTTTTCAATATTCGACGGCACTCGAGAGGCGGGCGTGCCGCGCGGCTCCTCGGTTTTAAAATAGTCGACGGAGCGCGAGCTGGTACGCGGCGCTTTTAGTTCGCCGAAGGTAGAGCCGGGGCTGAACGGGTAACAGTTGTTCCATTAAAACGATTTGGTACTCGAGTGCAGCGCGGTGAGTCAGCTACGGGGCTCCGTCGGGTTCTTTTCGTTCTCGAGAGCCACTCGAAAGAGAGAACGGAGAGAGAAAGAACGAAAGAGTGAGAGAGAGAGAGAGAAGGGTAGGGGGTGCCAGAGGGAAGCCCTGCCTCGTGTAATTAATTCGCCGTGAAATGCTACATTAATTCGTAATGGGCCATGTGTCGTGTATACCTGGTATATCCCGGCTCGCTTACAAGTGCGCCGGATACGGCGTGCCTATTAATTGTTTCCCGCCCCCGCGCGCAAAACACCGAGGATGCCCAACCCTTTCCGAGTCACGGAAAATCGATATATATACAAATACACACATATATGTATATATCCGTAACTCGGAGGATCGGTCCTCCATGTCCCATCTGCTTGGAAAATTAATCTACCCCGTTGCTCCTGTCAGGGTGTTTGAGCTCGATACTGTCCTTTGTTAATTGTCGACCCGAAACAGCCCTGCTCGCCGAAGTCGACGCCTTCCTTGGAAAATTGATACTCCTGCAACTAGCACAGGATTAGATTGAGTTAGAATTTTGTTAGGCCCTGCCTCGACCGTGACGATTTGTTTCCGTGTCTATATTCTCCGGAATTTAGTATTCAGCTCTCCAAAAAGATCTTTTCGTTTTACATAACACATGTCGCTTAGCACAAGAACTCTTCTAACGTTTCCAATATTTTATATCTCACCTGCTCTTTCTCATTATAAGCGGGTTAGGAGGTCGAAAAGTGAGCTCGATTTTGACCATTTTTTTCTTATTTCAACGAGTTGTTACATTAAAGAAACATTTAGTACACAAGTTGTGTCACACTTCCATCTACAATATACTAAATTTTCGTTAAAAAATATCCAATAGAAGTGGGGTGGCAACTATGTTTATGAGACGGTTGCGGTTTACGAAAGGAGTACTATAAGAAAATGATACGGGGAAGAGAAAGATGTATATCCAATGGAATAAAATACGTCACGGAATGCCTGTAGTACGTTGCCCGGTCGAACGAGCGACAAATAGCGATGGGGAAACGAGCAAAGGGGAAGCAAATCCTCGTCGACGTGTGTGGCCGGTTCTGCTCGGCGAACTATCACGGTCCGCGAGGCATCGGGGCCTAATAAACCGCACGAAATTGATATTTCAAGATCGAGCGGTGGTACACGATCGCTGCGGCCCGCCCGCAATAAATACTCGTAAAGTCCCAGGCAATGATAGGCCCGAGTCCGACCCACTTGAGCAGCCCGATCCGATCCGACGCGATGCTTCGAACGAGAAGCAAGAAAGCGAACTCCGCGCGACCTCCGACCCGCCTCGTAACCGGTTCGACTTGAAGAGCGCCTCTTTGGATACATTGTACGGGCGTGCCAACGTCTCCCGGAGAGATCCCGTGGGAACCGGCGACAAGAACATCCGGAAAGAGCTGCAGAATCCGCGGAAAGGTCGATGTCTGCCGCGCGAGCCCTGCCTCTTTCGGGTTCTTCCCCATTTCGCTTCTTACTAGCCACTCGGTAATCATTTTTCCCTCTCGGAAATCTTTTTCTCTCTTCTACAGTTCATCTTATTCTTTTGTGAAAGTTGGATTCACATACTCGTCACATTTTCCTGATCAAAATGAGACCAAACACGATACAGTTTGAATTAGGAATCTCTATTATCCGAATCGACGATACTTGAGTTCTCAGGTAAACAGTTCGGTATAAAGTGATCCGTCTGCTACTGGATTTATTATATTATCATCCGAACGTTTGCGTCAGCCTGATTAGTTCGGATAATCGAGGTTCTACTATATCGTGGATTAAACGAGTAAATATAAAATCGCAAAAATATAGCAGAGGATTAAAAAGATTTTCTCTCCAACATTCATATGAAGTTCCAAGACATTTTTCCAATTCCTGGTTCGACACGCAAACACCAGCATTTCGGTCGATTTCGAGTGTGTGGAGTCGGCGAGAAAAGTTTCGCGAGGCTGCTCGAGAAAAATTGCGTCGGTAGAAGGACCCGCGTGTCTCTCGTTTGGAAGTTCGAGAGCCACGTCGTCGTTGCGATTACTACCCCTTCGAGTTTCCTTCCTGGTCCCGACGATTTTTTCGTCGCCTCCGTCGTCGTCATCGTCCCTTTTCGTTCCTTCTCCTTTTCCAGGGATCCCTTCCCGAAGAAACAAAGTTTATTCGCCCGGGGATGAAGCCGCCCCCGCTGGTTGCGTAAAACGCGAAAAACGTGATTAAACGGCGGAGACAATGTAGCCGTTCGTTCGAGGTGCACTCCATTGAAGAAACTTTAGGAACTCCTTTTTCCCTTTCGGCGACCTACGGTTTCCGGCGTGTCGGTAATTTGAACGTCGTATCTTGGACACATCATAACTATTACGAAGGATGACAAATTTTTATTTCTCCTCTAATTTTAGAGGAATTTTCCTATAATAATTTAATTTTAAACTTAATTTTAGAGGAATTTTCAGTTTCATTATCACAGACAATTCTTATTTTGCATGATGGTACTGTAATGTTTGGGGGTGTTTCGAAGTCGCAGTTCGAGCGCGGACGATTCAAAAAGTCATCGGCGAATCGCACTCGGGCAATCGGGGCCCGATTACATCCTAGAACCGCCCCGCGTCAAGATAGCCATGCGGTAATTCGAATTTCAAACAGTCTGGCGAATATCCATCGTGCCTGCAACGCGACGTATGTAATTGCTACGACCGTATAGCTATCCGTAACTGGCTTGTTGCCGTGTCGCTGATTGGACAGTTCGGCCCCGGCAGCCTGTTTCGCCCTATTACAACGAGACATCGAATGATTCCGCCGCGAGGAAAATCGAATTCTTCCGGTTCACCACTGGACCTCGTTACGTCTCAAATGAGATTTCTCCGGGTCCTCGCTCCCTGCCCTCCTCCAACCATCCCCCTCCCCTTTCCCAAAATTAATTTCGCTAACCGTTGATAATCGAGTTCCACGGCTAGCATGCTTCCACATTAATCGCCTTTAATGCCCGTACGTGTCCGTAACTTTCTTTCCGGGACGGGTTGGGCTATAACGCGATCCCGTTAATTAGCGAACCCTGCAAAATTAGTTAACCCGGAGTTCGCCAGAAAATTCACTAATATTCGACGCCGCGGATTGTTCCCTCGAGCGGTATTTGCTGGTGCAGCTTATTTTCGCAGCAATATATTTTTTATAAATTCTTTTCGAGAATTAGTGTAGGCGTGGAGAAAATAGCGAATTATTGAATTTGATTAACATTGGTGTTTTATGAATTGGAAAATAGTGGACTTGTGCGTCTTTGCTAATAATTATTTAATGTGTAGCCACTGCTCAGTATTTAACTTCTAGGTTCTCTCCATTTAATTAATTAAATACAAACGAGTTTAATAATGGAAAAGTTATTCTGGATCGTAGTATGGTAATTTTAAACGGCACTTCAGATTGTCAAAGCGCGGTCTCTGTATTTAGAACTTCATTGTGGTTCATTGACTCGATAAAAATTACAGCGGGAGGAACTCGATCTTTCTTGCCGCTCTTTACTGGATCGAATGAAAACCATTGAAAATTATTGTAATTTGAATTGCAAACTACCGTGTGTAGTCGGTAATAAGGCAAAATATGCAACGTGTGTTGCTGCAGGGATTTTTGCATTCGCGACATATGCGAGTGTGTAAAACATAATTGCATGAGATCCTTGAATAATGCAGCAGTCATTGTAATTATTGTAAGTAGCTGAATTGCGGTCGAAAATCGACCGAAATTATAATACGAGGTATCAGAATCGATAAAATCAACAGAAAGAGCGTAAAAATTGGAAAGTAACTGGAAAGTTAATCGAATAAAATTTAACATGGCACAGCTCCTTACAGTGGACCTCTAAATTGTAACCCAACACGACATACATATTTCCATTTTTTTTATATGGGAACCATAAAAATGTATCAATGTTCCGCAGGCTCTCTCGCATCATCCACGAGGATTTCGACGCATGAGATGGCAGCAGTCCCGCAAATCTCGTCGAGCCCGTTAACCGAATCGCGCGAAGAACGTTTCGACACCGGATAGTGCAGCGTCGCCGAGTTTTTAATTCGATCGGCGTGGCGTCGGGCCAAGTGAAAATCCATAAACCGTGTGCGAACTCCGGTAGGATCGTAGTTTTGTCGTGTCGCGGATGAGCAACGTGCCGAGAGAGAGAGAGAGAGGGTGAGAGAAAGAGAGAGAGAGAGAGAGAAAGTGGGGGACATTGTATGTCGGCTCGCAACGGTAACCGAAAATCGAATTATTGCCCTACGGCCGATAAACATTCGTTCCAGAGGCACGCTCGTTTCGATTTCGATTAATCGAGCAAGGCATCCGGCACGGGAGGAGGACGGACACGAAGATGGATGAACAGATAGAGACGCAACGGGCAGAGATGGACGCACGGAAGGGGTGGCGGGGTTGGAGAGACGGTGGCGCCACCCGGCAATTTGTTTAAATTGCGTTTCCGGCTAAACTGCAATGGACTGCGGCTCCGACCGAATTACGCTGTTTTATAGCTTTTCAATAGTACCCCCAACCAACCCCGTTTTCGCCCAACTACCCCCTCTGTCCAATCCTAGAACCAATGGGGATAGTAATCGCACCAGATTCCTGTTGTTTTTTGAATATTGTTGATAAAATTATTTATTTTTTATGTTTTCATCGAACCACCTCCCTAACTAACAGGGAAGGTAATCGCAGCAGATTTTGTCGTCACTGCGAAATAAGCTAGCGTTTTTCTAGCCGGAACCACCCCTACGGTCTCGTTCCTTCGAATTCGCTCGAAATTCTTCGGGGGAAGCTCGTCTTACCTGCCACTCCCGACCCCATCAGCACGTTCGATGGATATTGAATCGACACTCTTCCGTGCGTCCGCCTCCGTGATGTCGTTTCCATGCAAACGACGTCACTTCCGGTATTAATGGGCTCCACGGAGTGCGGTCGTACGACTTGCTCCCTGCGAGCTCGCTGATGGCGCTGCTCCTCGAGAGGTAAAAGGCGCGAAATACCTGGAACACTTTTCAAAGATTGGATGTTTTGGATCGGCGCTGGTTGATGGTTCGCGTTCTTCTTTCTCGGAGCCGTTTCGCGGTCTAATGGGGTGGCTGGAGAGCCATTACAGTTTATTTCAGGGGTAGTTTCTTAAAAAATGGTACTGGAAAGACACACCAAAATATTGATTAAACTGTATCATGAATATATCACAGAAAAATGAAATAATTTACCAAAAAATGTGTACAACTTTCTAAATATTTCTCTTAAACAGTGCACATCATGATGCACCCAAAAATGATTCTCTATCTTAATAAAATCAGTTCACAAATCTACTAATCCTGCAGCTAAGTCCGCAAGTAACACAGCAGCCATAAGTCCAGACCCACCGTCCATTACACTCAATCACCCAGTGCTGTCACCAGGTCGTAAGACAAGGGCGGCGATTAATCCAGCAGCGATTGTCTCCTTGTCTCCACCCTCATCCGAAAGAAAAAACCTGTTTCCCTTCCATTCGAAACAAAATCTCGCTTCGTCGATGTTTACATTCGATCCGACGGGGTGCCGGACGTTTTTATCGTCCGGTTCGGGTGGTAGGGCTGAATGCAATTAGAAAAAACTAACGAAGGACCGGCAGGGTCCAGCTGCGTCAAAGGCGGGCCGCTCGCCGCCCACGTTGTGTGTTCCACGCGATATAGTAGCAGCACCGGTAGCAATAAATAGCGACGCGGCCCGACGCATTAACAAGTACTAATACACCGTGTCGATTGCGCGTCTGTCATGTAGCGCACGTGAACGTTCCGTGATCCGGCGTCATAGATCTCTTACGCGCCCGTGGATCCGCAAGCGTAAAAATCCCCCGTCGCTGTCGCGATTTACATTCAGCCCGATCCGGTCCGTAATTAATCAAGGCTGGATGCAGCGGCCAGGTGAAAGAGTTGGGAACGAAACTGTAAAAATGTCGAGGCCGTTTCTTCGCAAAAAAAGTCCAAACGAACATTGATTCAGAAAAATTAAGATCTCTTGACCTCCAATTAAGGATTCCGATCGTCATTCTTACGGAAGTTTAGTTATCCAGAGTTAAAATAATGCAGTATTATTTACCGTATCTAGTCCATTTTGACCAAGTTTTACAGTCATTCCAGCTAAATTATAATTTTTTTAGCAACGAGCTCAAATTATCAGTTATTTATATTGAATCTAAAACCAATGTTGGTTCAATAGAAGTGGATTGGACCTCGCCATTTGTCATCAGTCAGAGGCAACAATTTTGCAAAGAATGCTTTCTGTCCAACTGGATCGGTGATTCGTCACAGTGTGCGGCGCTTCGATCCAGCCGTGATTCAGCCACGTAGATCGCGTGACTCTTTCATTAAACGAGCCTGCCGTGCAAAGAAAAAAAAGAAGAAGAAAAGTAGACCGCGCGTGTGCTCGCGACCAGACACGACCACTGGATATTATTACACCGGCGTCGACAGTAATTCCTATGCCGGCTTCCTACCGTCTCGTGCGACACGACAGGAACCCCGAGCAAAAATTCGATCGTCCTCGCGATCCTTCGCCGCAGGAGATCGCAGGACGTCCCTTACGCACTGTGGTCCAGATATAAAATTTACATTTTCACCGGTTTTATTAACCCTTTGCAGTCGGAGCTATTTTAACTCGAAAATTAAACATTTCTTCCGACCTAAAATAGCTTCATTGTATATGATTTTTTTCATTTTATGGATATGAAATTGATATACCTCATACAATAGCTAAATGTGTAATAATTGATTAGATACCAATATATTTAAAATAATGTAAACAATATTGTGAATAATAAGTGCCGAACATAAATTAAACTACAATGTATTAGTACATCATAAGCTTACTTTTGATTAATCGAAAAATTAAGTATGGGTATAAAAGAGCACAAGTGACAAGTCAAAAATAACCGCGTGCCTAAAATGATGTGCTACGGATAAGGAAAATGGAAGAAGACATCGGTAGAAGAGTGAAGAAGACTGTGTGTGTGTGTGTGTGAAATACGAATACGGAGTATTTGCTTTATCTGTGGACTTAAGGTTAAGTTTCGCAAGTGCAGCGGTGGCACGCGAAAATATTAGGGGCTACGTCTCCATTCCAGAAATGAACCGATCACGGTGCGTATCCACGTGGAGTTCGCACCCTCGAATAATTGGCCGCTCGATCACGGCAGATCTACGAGTGGTCGGGGTTCGAACGGACAGCGCAATTTCGCCCAATCAGCGGCACGCAACGGCGCGTTAAAATAAAAAAAAAAGGTTCTCCTTTCAATAACGAATCGGCTCACGGTCATCGCGTCGGGGCACCAATTTACACGCGACTCCGGCGACCAAAGAAAACTCTCTATCTTTCTGGCGAGACGCGCAGTGCGGTCCCTCCCAGCGTGTTTCCATCGCGGTCATAAATTATATCCCGTTTTCATAGGCCGTGTATCGAACACTATGATAAATATTTATAGTAACTCGATGTTCGAATAAATATTTATGGACGCGGTGATCGCGACTATAAATATTTATCGAAGGCCCATCCGACCGGCAGCCGCGCGCCGCCGCGCCGCGCTGCCTGCCACGGAAACGCAGCGCGTGAGCCGAGCAACACGTCTCATCCTTCGCCATCTTTGCGGGATCGGTCACGCGAAAAATCCCTCTTTTCGACTACGGGACGTCCGTGAATTCCTCGCCGAGCCTGCTTCCCACGATTTGTATTCAATTCCGGACGCACGCACACAATCGCCACGGCTACATCATCCTCCGCAACTTTGCAGTTCGGGTTTTTGAATGAACGGAGATATCCATAACTCTTCGGCTAACGAGTTTCATTACCGGCCTGTGGATCTTTACAATAAAAATTGTCCTCATTAGCACGTTGAACGCTACGAGAGTCAGCGGTGACCGACGATATGGAATTTAAAACTATTGCAATAGAAATAATACCACTGAATATCAATTTATTAGTGCTCACGAGATTGTAGTCAAATAACTAACAATTGATATTAATAACGCTGATTACGCTACGTACTACAGTAAAGTCTTCATCTAAGAAAAACCCTCAGGTCCGAGCTCTTTCTTAGATCGTGTAGTTCTTTTTCTTATTCATTAGTTCAGCAAATCCGCCATTAAACTGCTTTAATCTCGCATTACAAAGAACAAGGAGCGTCCATTAGAAAATCCAGCGCAAGTTCGCAAAACCTGAGCTTAATCCATCTAGGAAAAGCTAGAAGAGGTTTACGAGCCCTTCAAAAAGGAAAAAGAGTACATACTGAAGATTCTAGTTTCGTTCGGGGAAAACCGAATCGCAAAAAAATTCGAAACATCTCCGGCGCTTTTTATTAGGGGGCGTAAGCGGGTTCCGTATCACGCTAGTTTTATGCTAATTCACCCCTTCCGGTGCTATCCAATTCACTGTGCGAGGAGTCCGGGAGGATTAGGTTCGTTCCTCGGAAATCTCGCCCGGAATTTGCCTCCGTCATCGGTCCCGAGGGCACCGGAAACGATTGCGGGTCCATCCCCAGCGCATTCGCTATACTGCTATCTGTTTTTTCGCAGGGAGGAAACGGTTTCCTTTTAAGAACCGTCGCGTCGCGTCGTTGTCAGGGACGGCCATTTCTTTTCGTTCTCGTTTGCAGGCCGGATTATCCTTTCGATCGTAGACGATGTAGTGTACATAGACACCGGCCAGTTTCGCGGACGGATCGCTCAGGGGATCGTTCGTCATTAGACCGTGATCGTACACAGATGCTATCGAACCGTGGCTCGGCTCCGTTCGCTCTTTAATTACAGCTCGTCCGGTTAATCGTTATTACGATTAGACTTGTATGAAGTCCCCGCGAAAAAGGCCCCCCTAATGGCCCTCGTCAGGATTGTAATCACCGGCTGTTTAACATCGGGACGACTTAATTGCGCGGGAAATTATACGTACGCCATGCTAATCGGCTGACTCCCACTCGCGTGGTTACCATACAATGACGAGCGGAAACCACGGGAACACTTGTTCCGAGCCAGCGTCGATTCACTTATCGGGACCCGATTAATTGCCGGTTTAGATTCTACCCGTGGTCTTATCCGAGAGGCCGCCTCTCATTGTTCCGACGCGATTAATACCAGTGCTCGTGTCATCGACACGCGATCGTCCCTTGTTACCGCCGTTTTGCAAGCTGTGCTCGAGATCTTGATCACTATTATGTTCCAAGGATATTTCATACTTTTCGGCAGTATTCGTCCGGCAGTCTTGTCGAACAAGCTGAAATTATTTACATCAAATTCTCGATATTATCGTTTTTCTAGAGGCACTCGTGTAGAAAATTATTGAAATTTATTACATTGCGGCACACCTGACCTTTTGAAAAACATTGATGACCTTGATATCTCAAAATAAAAATGGCATTGCCAAGTGAAATATTCAAGGTGATCAAGGTATTTATCAAGCAACTCATGACTGTATCATTATAATTAATTTCCAGAAACAGACCCGTTCATGACTCAACCTAAAATTCATCGCAGCCCGGCCAGTAATTAAAACTCACCGAGAAGACACTGTAACTCGGACATTGCAATCTACACATTCCGAGTGTTCGTTTGTTTCAGAACCGTGAGATGTACGAGACGCATTGAATGGGAGCCCAATATAATGAGGTCTCGAATTGTCAGCGGAATCGAAATCACGTCGTCCCGGATCGCATTAATTCTCGCTAATTGTAGAAAAAGAGGGAACAAGAGCGGGCTTCCCCGGCCATGTCTCCTAGAGCAGACATTTTCCCCGGAGGACGCGATCAAAGTCGTTGGACCGCGAACAATATGGCCGGCCAACAAATGCTCGCCTAATAATTAATCGAAATAACGACGTCGACCAGCGAGATTCTCTCTCCCCTAACGAGGTCCTCTAGCTTTTTTGCTCGTGCGCGCAGCCGTGTCCGGAGTCGCTCGTTAGAATTCTCGCGACACCCAGGATTTCGTTTTCCGAACAGAACAGAAGCCGCACCATCGTGCTGTTCCTCCCCGACCACGAAACTACGTAATTTCGCGGCTGGCTAAACAGGGATCCTCCTGCCCGTCCTGGACCCATCGTTTCGTGGATCCGGTGTGCCACTGTCCCTTTACCTGCCATTGGCGTCGACATCTTTATTCTTTTCCTCCGACATATCTTGCTTTTAATGCCTCATCTTCAACGGAAGCGTATCAAGAAATTGGACATCTGCAAGTTACACTGCTACTTAGTTCTTCATTGGGACCAACGTGTCATCTATATCGTGTACAGACAAATGCGTCCAACTTTGAAATTAATCTTATTAGAGGACAGTCTTGGTACTCGATGGCTAGATCAACTATCCTGTCTCGTTATTAGTAGTCTGCTGTACACCTGAGTATTCTATCAATCAATTAGGAGCAGTAGTGGTACAGACTCGGAGACAGAGGATGGGCACACTTCAATCAAGAATATCAACTCCTTGACGTATGAATGAAATTCGATGTAACCAAAGGTACTATTATTCTTTCAATTATCATTGGAATTAGCATGTTCTGAACAGAAAATTAATCTGATTAAGCAACTGAGCAATTCAGCTTTTCAGCGAAATTTAAGATACATTTAAAAAAAATAAACCAAGTTCCTAGCTCAAAGTCTTCACTATTTCGGTCCAAACCATTAAATGATTCTACAGTTTGATTTAATCCAACTAACTCCACAAAACCATATTCAGATAACCAGCATCGAGGGATGAAAGAGAGACGCCAGATCAGGAAGATAACCCCCCAAAAAATGTGAAACAAATCATAGAATCGTTCCCAAATCCCCCATGAGGAGCCGAGACAAAGACCCCGTGGAGTTACCAATGGACGAAATTCCTGTTCGACGTTGCACAGGTAGCCCATCTTTTATTCAGACGCGGGATCCCAGGGTGGCGCAGGTGTTGACGTTCTCCGAGTCCTCGACGGACCACTGGAAAATCAAGATCTACCCTTCTAAGTCGGGTGAGCGACTGTTTATCGAATCGAAGAGCAGAATGGATAGGATGGGGGATGAAACGACAAGAGTCCGCTTCGGTCGCGGCCGGTATCTCGGCATCTCTCACAGCTGCGAACCTGGACAGAGAGAAAACAAGAAGAGAAGACACAGGAGAGGAGCGCAGGGGGGCCGAAATGGGGGCCCACTCGGTGTGCCCACTTCGTATGCAAATCCGACTCCGCCCTGAATAAAATATTAACCGAGCAATCGAGGCGGACGCGCGCGCGACCGTGGCGGGGGTAGGAGCACGCGAGCCGCCCTCGACTTTGTCTGTTTTCACGGACGAGACCTCCTCCTTCTTTTTGTTTTTACTATGGTTCTCTTCTTTTTTCATTAGCGTCGGCACCGTGTGTGAAACACGCACACGCGTCTTCTAGTTTCCTTCGGACCCCTCTCGCCCCCGTCCGGTCCTCCTCTTTTGCAGCTTCGGTAGTCTGAATCTCCATCTTCTTCGGCCCCCGAGGTCTCTTTTAAATCGAAGACCTCGTTATCTCACAGCGAACGGATTCTCGTTAGTGGTGCTTTAATTATAACCACTCGGCGGCCAGATAACCGTCTACGAACCAGATGAGGCGACACGAACCCTGACGACGCATGGTGAGTTGCTTGTGGAACATGAGAAAAACAAGCGTCGATGATCGTCAAGTCTGCGAGTGGGCTCGGAAACTGTCGGCATTGTTGAAGCATATTTCAGTCCTCGCATGGTGCACCCATTTTATTACATCATTCAAAACAGCGCATGGAGACTTTTTGACTGACTTTAAATAGAATTTCACTCGCTTCACTTTATAATAATAATACTCTACAGAGTATTATTGTATATAAAAATTATAAACTTTCACAGTCTCCTCTAGAAACAGCACCACTGTTCGACTCGACGTGACGGTACGGTACGAATCCCGACCATGTCGCAAACAATTAGCGACACAGTGGCGATTTGTTTGGACTTTTTCTTAGCTGTTTCGTTTCTCTGTTTCCCCAGAGCTTGCTGGTTCGAGGTTCGGTGGACGAGCTTTCCCTTTGGCCCCCGGGAAAACGAGCAATTGCGTCACCGGTCCGATCGATGGGAAGGGGTTGCGCAACTGTGAAAAGAAGAAAGAGAGAAAGAAGAATATAGAGACAGAGGGTGAGAGAGGGCGCGAGAGAGAAAGGGACGAGGAAAAAGTAGCGAGGGAACAGCACCAAGGTTTCTTGATCGCTAACAAGCATGCAACGCTGCCGGGTTTCCTTTCCGCTCGAAATATCCCCGATTTTATTTCATATCGGCGATTGTTCGTCTCGCGTTCGGCAACGGCTGTGATAAAGGAATTCGTGAGAAACGACCGGGGAAAATAATAAGGGAGGCTCGCAGCACAGGTAACGATCGCGGACCTCCCGGTTGCTTTTTCTTCCATCGTTTCCACGAAAACGGACGTTTCGGTGCCTCCAGCGGGGGAAAATCGAGGCGAGAAAAACGGCTCGATGGAAACGAAACTGTTAACGTTTATTTTCACTGGCCGGGTTAGGTTCGTCGCAACAATGGCGCAACGAGAGAGCTACTTCGAGAAGAGTTATCGCGCTGGAAAACGGCCACCGCGCTGGAAATCGAGAGAGAACCGAGTCAGTCGCCGACGAATGCAATCTGCAATTAAGAAACACTGTTGCGAAAACCGTGTCCCGGGTTCGCTTTATTAGCCGCTGGGAGAATCCGAGAAGCCTGCTGGGAACCGGTTCCTCAGACGCTCACTTTGTCTCGAATGCGGCTTTTCCTTCATTGAAAGTGGTGTGCTGGACGTAATCGTGCATATTTGAGCAGGTTTGCAGATCTACTTTATTTTTGGCACGTCTAAAAGTTATTTGAAATTCAAGTTGTGCCCTGGAAACAGTTCCGTTTGCCAGGATGTTGGTCAAAAAGATGTTAGCATATAAGAAAAAATTAGTAACACTCTATAAGACAAAGTAAAATCCTAGACAAAGTAGCCAACATTCTCGAATAATCCCGAGATGCATCGGGGAAACAGTGGGAGACTGTTTAACGATCACAGCGTGCACGGGAGTTCTCTGGATTGAAACAATCATGGCTCCGTTGGAAAAAAGGTCGGAGGCAGTGCCGTGCAAAAAGGTCTGACCAGCTGGTTGACATAATTTACGGTTGGAGGAAGGAGTAACCTTAACGAAAAGCGTGGTGCGGTCGGTGCATGCGACGCGGAGCGTGCTCGAGGCGGTTTTAACGATCGCGCGCGTTAGGGGGATAGCCGTCGCTCGAATTTTATTAAGGGTAGGCGAACGGGCCATGCATATGCATGAGAGCCGAGCGCGCGAGCGCGCGGGCTCGCGCAACGAACATGTTTATTGTAATACTGACATACAGCGCGCGAAATTAGTACGGGTTAAGGCGACATTTCCATTCCAGCGATGGAATATGCATGAGAAAATGCATCGTGACATCTGCGCCGCGGCGCGGCGGCCGAGCCGAGGCGGCTGCACTGGGTCAGCCGAGCCTAGACAAGGAAATATTTTACGCCGAGGACCCTCTCGCCGCGGTTATGACCCGTGAACGCCGTTGCAGTTTCGTTCGTTGCAGTTTCATTCTCATCGCAGCCCCGCGAAACCACGCTAACGAAACGCTAAAGTCTCGCTTTTCGTTCTCTGCCCTCATATTCCCCGACTGAAGAGCTCGTTGTTTTCAACCGGTTCGTTTGCATAATATTCATTTCCGCTTTGCAATTGGTGTTTATGTTTTCCTCCACGCTTCTAGATGTATTTAGATCTTCTGGACCCTGTTGGATCCTCGAGTATCGACTTTTCTACATGTGGTAAACAGGGTTTTCTCGAAAGTATAAGTCCCGCTGTTTTTAATCAGATCATTGCTCCTCATCGTAATGATAGAATGGAAACCTCCAGGACAGCCAGAACTTCGCGGGAACTCGTCGGCGACCAACAATAAGGCCGGCAACGCAAGCGCATCGCTAATTAGTCGATTATGGCCCCAGCGAGAGTTTTCGCGAGCGGCACACGCCGATTGTAAAATCCGCGCGGCGGGTAATCTGATCACGCGCGGTAAGTCGTAACGCGCGCGCAAATACTCCGCGTCACGTCCCGGGGCTTAAGGCCGAACAACCGTGCTAAACACCGCAAAACTTGTCGCCGAGATGCGAGGATCGCAAGCATAAAAGCGTTTGGACAACCGGAAAACGCGAATGCATATTTATAACGGCCGAGAATTAACGTTCGCCCGTCACGAACTGAAAAATCGCCGGATGAGCAGCTGTTGACAATGATAAAACGCCTCGACATCCCCTGATCATTGAATGAAGAAAATAAACAAAACAAGTGGATCACCAAATAAATTTATTAACTGAGAAATACGTAATAGTGTTCGTTTTCATTGTTTATAATACTAATAAAAATTCATGTATAAAAAATTTTATTGAATGTGCACACAAAAAAATTGGGTTCAGTACATATCATAATTGAATCATAAATGAAGCACTCATACAAAGCAGATTTTTATAAAAGAAAGAATCGAAAAGCATCTAAAAACAATTTAGAAGATTTCTGAAGAATGGTTCGCAGATATAGAAAATGTATTTTAACTGAAACATAAGTACTGTTTAAAAGTAGTCAGTTTAAGCTCCCAATCACTTCTGCAACGACCTAATATACAGCGTGACCCACAGCGGGGCCGTAGGCGTTTAATTGCATTTCGAGGCGATTAATATTCAAGCAAAAGCTTCCGTCCGCGTAAAATCGAGTATCGATCTTGAGAATTTGCATCGAAATTCGGAAAATGTCTGCACTCAATATTTATAGGTTATTATCGGAGCGTCGATGAGCATTAATATTCGCGGAAAAATAACGATTTTCGCGATGATGGTGGGAGGTGGGAGGAGAACCTTTTATTCAGTGACTCTCGATCGAGCACGCTCGTAGATCTATCAGGCTGAGATCCGCGATAAACATATCCAGTCCCTCCCTCCGAATATATCACTCCGAGCATCGGGCGTCTAAACATCCCGCGATCTCCGGATACACGAGCCCCCGAACACTTTATAGCCCGGCGTGCACCGCGCTGCGGATGATTTAAACCGCCTAAATTATCGATTTAACTCTCTCTCCGCAGCTAGCCATAAATTTCCCCGCTCGATCCCCAGTGAAACTACGGTTTCGGGGCTGCCTGGTTTCCCAGCGAGCACTGTGGCCCGAGCTTATGACTGTGGCATAGCAGCATCCTCGATCTCCGAGAGCCTTAAAAAACGACCCAGTGCATGAACCAAGAAACGGTATCACCGAGTCCATAATAATCTAGGCTACGGACTGAAAGACGCTGAAGAGAGGTCAGAAGTCTCATCATTCGACACGTGTGTACTCACCGGGAGCGTCATTACGAAGGCCTCGTTAAAAAGTACAGGTTCACGGTGGTGGATCAATGGCGGAGCAATGAGGCCGGGGGACACCTAACCCCTCGGTCAACTCGAATGCAATTGCTTTGACCCGACCACTCGTACAAAAGAGGTCTCTGGTGTAGTTTACTTTTCCCGAGACCCACATACTTCACAATAATCCGAGGAAAGCCGCAAAAAATTGGTGAGCTGCTACTCTTGAACTACCATTCGACCATTACAGAAATTAGGTAAAACCTAGAGAAACCCTCAGAAAACAAGATTATAATTTTGTTTATTTGAGATTGTAGGAATGTTAACCAAAAATCGTATATGTATACAGCTGCTTTTGTACGATTTTCTCTACAATTTTCTCCCGAACGGAATGAGACTCGAATTCTGTCTAATCCTGTAAAAATCTACGATCGCGAAGTGTCTGGCTCTTAATTCGGTCAGAACGCGTTAAAGTCACAGCTCCGGGAGACTTTTCCTCTCGGTTGCTCGCTTGTTCGCCTCCATCGGGATCGATCCGAGATAAAGGACCGTCGACAAATAATTCCACGAATCCGATTTGACTAGCCCCTCATTTACCGTCGTTCCGTGCTGGAGGGCCCTTTCACCTCCCGGGTAGAATGGTAACCGTGTACCGATAATTGGAGGAACTCCCCAGGAAATAGGTTTGTTAAAGTTCACCGGTAGCTGGCGAGATCTTTCTTAAGACCGGTGGGACGATAAAGTCTAGGAACAGAACGAGATCTCGTAGATTCTGTCTTGTCGTTCTCTCCGCTGTCTCGCCGGTTCTCCTCCTCTCAGCAACTCGCAAGAGAGAGGGAGAGAGCCCTGTTGTTCCCTTAACCGTGGCCGGCTGTTTCCCCGGCCGCCCCCTCTCGCGGGAGTTTAATTAGGCCCCGGTCGGAGATATCGCGAGATCAGCAGCTCGTTAGCATGTTTTAATTGGCGGCTGTCAGTGAGATCCTTGGCTGCGATAAGCGCCTCCTCTAACCAGTCCCCGGGCTCGGTGACAAGACTCTACGTGTAGCCCGGGTACTACTTACTTGGCAGACACACGGCCGACAGGACACACGGGGAACCTAACACAGGCGGGCCAGCGAAAGGGTGACAGGGAGCTAGAAAGGTGTACCTTTGCCTTGGTCCTACACGAATTTTTTCCGATTAATTCGACCTGGCCCCAGCAGGACATCTGGCAAATACTGGTCGAAAGCTGGGACCTCCCTACTTGTCGATGAACTGCCACAAATCCGATTTCGCGTCCCTCATCAAGAAAGTGATGCTACTTTAAAAAACCTGAGAGGAAGGAAAAGCACGGTCCAAAGCAACGTCGGTCGGTGAAAAGAAGAGTGAAGGTAGGCCGCGTAGAGTGAAGAGTGAAGGTAGGTATTTCACTTTGCAATATGCAAATATTGCGAAGTGAAATAATCAGTTGAAAAAATAAAGTGACAGTAACTGGACGCAAGCAGCCCTTGATAAAGTTGGCAGAGCCGCGTCGAAGGATCCCATCTAAATTTTTCATCTGGTTTCGCGGCAGCCTGTGGGGGAGTTTCGCAAAGCCAGAGGCTAACAATTTCGCATTAATGTCAATGATTAGCTTGTACAAACACGGGTCGAATTTACGACAGGCGGCGCACCAGCCTTTCTCTCTTTCTCTCTCTCTCTCTCTCTCTCTCTCTCTCTCTATGTATTTATTTATCTATCTTTCTCTCGCCAGACCGAACGAGGATTTCGTAATTTTAAGTTCCGAGAGCTCGGTGGCGTACAACAGCTGTATACTTGACTCGGTTGGATCCGCGGGGCTTATGGTTTCCTACGAACAGAGGGGGGAATCCCCTTGCATTATCGTACAAGGTGATTTGTAATTCGTGGCGCAGAGGGGACGCCTTTGCCGGGAAATATGTATGAGTTGAGGAAGAAGAATAACATCTTTGCGCCCCATCCTACTCGGGAGGAAGACAACGGGGGAGGAAACCGCTTTAGAGTTCGAAACACGTGAGCTTAATGTTTCCCTTTCACCTCCCTCCCCTGCAACGTTACTTTCTGTTAAGCCAACGCCGCCATGTTATCTCGTTGCCATCAACTTGATAACGAAATTGTCTGAAATATTCACCCTTTCGAGATATTCCTCACTCGATGCAACCCTTTACGAATATACCCTGAGCAATTTTTAATGCAATCGGCAGTTCCAGACTTTTTAAAAATGCCCCTAAATGCATTTATATTTTAGAATGCGTTTTGATCAAGGAATACTATTACAGTCTACCGCCCATTTTATTAGCCTAATACTTCTGTTGCACTTCGTCGTCCTTCTTTCGTTGACACGCTCGATCTAATCTAAACAAAAATCCACCTTGCTTGACCATGTTGCGAACATCTCCGCAGAACTCCATCATCGTCAACCATCCAATTACCCCTTTTGCAGCAGAACTTTCTATTTGCACCCGTATCATAACACAAACACGTCAGTCAGGAGAGAGCGATAAGGCTGTTTGGCCCGGCTAATATATTCAGCGGACCATTTGGATTCTTTTCTAAGGCTCTGACCGCAGGTATCTTTGAGTTACGATCAGTCAGCCGGATCGCAATGTTTCAATAAACTTCCCCGTCGGCCGCTATCGCCTAATTAGCGGCCACAATGTATCAACCGATCGCAAGCTGTCCTTCAGAGGCCCGGACCGTGGCTGTTGCGACGATAAACGTGGTCGCGACAAGTCCTCGGCGTTCCCTGTGCGCTTATCAGGGACCGGACGTTATCCGGAATCAGATCGTGAGTTTCCCTCTGCCTGGACGTCATCGTCATCGTCTCGCAGTCGGAGCATATCTGCGTTGGTTATCAGGGTGCACCGTTCGCCATCTAGCCCCACGATTATTATCACGAAAACATGTGAGTCCGTTTCCAGCAACGGATCACCGCCGCGCCGGCTTGAAAAAAATCGGAGCCTGAAGCCTGGTCCTCGCTATCGACGGACGCCGATCTCTGAGAGATCCGGTTCTCGACTTCGAAGTTCGCTGGAAACGCGAACAAACAGCCAACTGATGTTGCAAACACCTATTTTCTCTGAAGCAATTCGAAATAATGAATTTTGGTACTCTAGACTTTTGGAAATCTTTGTTAAATGATCGTACGAGCATACGAAATCCTAGATTGGATCGCTTTCCGTGATATGTGCGTTAGGCAGCGAGTTAGGACTTCGGCATGGAAAGACGAAGGCTAGTTCGCTGCCGGCGAGAGGCACTGAGTAACCGGGATCTGTTTGCAGTCGGATTTTGGAACTAAGCCCAGGTTTGCCCAGACAGATGCAACCCACTCGCCGCCCTTAATAGCATGGCTTACGCACCACGTTGATCAGCGCGAGCCCCGATTCGAACGCTGGCGCGTCTCCTTTCATCCTTGGATCGGCTCGCCCCCGCAGGGAAGAATGGAGCCGATTGTTGCGAGATAGACTCGCAACCAACCAGCCAACCGGGAGCACAGCCGGTCTTTTTATTTCAATCGTACCCGACGCGACCCTAGATAGAGGGATTACCAGAGTTAATCGTTCGACCATTCCGCAGTGGGCACCGACGCGTCGCCTAGGGAATCGTCTTCTTCGGACGATCATGAATCCTATTGCGTGTTACGCGGGGCGAATTGATTGCCTCCGATTCGACTTTGTAGCTATAGGGGTCGGGATTCCAGCTACGATCCTTCGATTTGGAGAATCTTTTAGTTCTGGGTCGAGATGCAATGGCTCGAGGAAGTTGTAGAGTTAAATTACCAAGTGTTAGTCATGTTAGACGTTTTCATATATTGATATTTTTAAATATACATTTTTATGTATAATACTATCCAATAAGGCGTTTTAAGACGCGAACCGTGACCTACGACTCAAGGTCATTCAAGATCGTTGAAGGTCAACTGCGACTCTGTTCCAAACATGTCCTAAAGAAGCCTAGCTCATACCAAAACATTTTCTTGCATTTCAAAGACTAATACACACAATGAATATCTAAAAATCATATCTATTATCTATAATCATTTCTACACAATTACAATTATTTAAAAGTCTACAACCAGCAGCATACTTCGAGAGGAACTACCTCCACGCAACTCTGTCAGCCCAACAAACCCCAGATCCGTTTTGTAGCTGGCAATCAAGAGCAGGAATCTCCGCGCACCGGCGTTGAATGATAAATCACGCATCGATACCGTTGGACGTTTCGCTCCTCTTGCGTCCATCAGGGGAAAGTAGTCTTCGGTTATCTTCGGCGTGTGTCGGAGATCGGGACACCTGTCGTTGTCAGGTATCGTTGTCCGGATTGCAGGGTGTGCGACAGGCGTCGGTGCTAATTACGGTGTGTGGCCGGGTGCCCGTTCATCGTCATCGTCGTCGTCGTAGTCGTCATCGTGGAGCTCCGCCGCGCGTCTCCTGTAATTTCGCGAGCTCACAATGCGCCGGCTGATTAGGACTGTATGCCTGCCGCGGTCTCATCTGCGTCCCATGTAATCATCGGCGCAGCTCCAGGCGGCCAGCATCACCGAAGCGAAGGGTTGCTATCTACCAACCCCCTTCTACGGGGGGGTGGGGTGCCCAGGGTACAAAGAGAGAGCGAGAGAGAGAGAGGTACATCAGAGTTGGAGGGTAGGTTTTACGGGGGAGTACAATGCGGCTGTAACGAGATGATTACAGGCGTCGCCGGGCTGCTTTCGGAATCCCATGGATCAGTCGGCCGCCCCAACACGGGAAAATACCTTGCTCGTGATTCGAGGCCGCGCCCCGCAAACGGATCCTCTTCGTGTCTCGGTTTAAGTGGTCGCGTAAACGTTGAGGTCGTGCGGGATTTGTCCTGCCGGATGAGCATTCGTATTCCGGCGACGTGCGCGGTCGGCTCTTCGATGTCTCCGCGAACACTGTCGCCCTCGTAAACGGAGGATACGAACAGCTACCACCAGGCCACGCCACGCCACCCCCCAGACCTAACCTCCTCAAAGGTATTTGCCCGAGGATGTGTCTCGCGTCCGGCGTGCCCTAGGAAACCGGGGCACGTTGTCTCTTTCTCTCTCTCCCTCTCTCATTCAGCTTGTGTGGCTTCTGCTGCCGAGAAATTTTCCTGGATATCGCTCCTCCTTTCCCTCCTTGCTTGAGGATCTCTCTTATTTTTATCGCGCGGCGCTCCGTCTGGCCGCCGGGGATGAGGATTTCGGAGGCACCGGCATGATGGAAATATAGGGTGTCCCTCCTGCACTTCTCGAAATTGTGCTGTTTTACGAGAGACTCGGTTCCGTGGGAAGACTTGATTCGAAGATGCGAGCGCTGGAAAAATGGACTACTGCGTTCCTCATCGATTAATCCTAGGAACACTTACCCGTGAGCCATCGCATGGAAACCTAAGGCTCCTCGAACCCACACTTCTTTTTATATATTCATCGCGAGGAAAATTGCTTTTTACAAAAAAGGTAATATGCGTTTTTGCATTGAATTTTTTATTCGAATAAAAATTAGGATGAGTAAATTGAAGGCTAAGGCAACAATCTGCAGCGAGTAATGCTCAGATCCGTTCATTTTGCATGCAAATTGCGGGAGCGTTAGAGGGCCAGAACTCAGTTCGCGAGCAAGTTACGAGTCGGATCGAAGTCGCAGGATGTTGTTCGAAAAACAGTCTTTCGGCACTTTGCGCCACCGGCTGCACGAATCTGGAAGACGAGGGTAGGGCCTCGCCCCGCATTTCGGAGGGATGTATTAGAGGGTGGTATATCCTCCTTCGGTTAGGGTCGTAACGTCAGCTGGTCCCTGAGTGAGTTGCGAGAGGATCCCGGCGACGCAGGTCTCTCCCGACGATTTCGCTGGAACTGGAAGGACCCAGCCGGAGGGAGCCCTCCGTCGTTGGAGGGATCTCTCTCTCGTTCACGCCAGCTGTTGCTGTCCGAGAGCGGTGTTCTTCGTTTTACTCTCGAGTTTCCGCGACAGCCGATGTCCTTGACGTCCCTTGACCCCTTCGCCTCGCGTAGAACGTGACTGAAATCCGTCAGGCTACCGTAATCCGTGGGAAACTGCGTCGATTTATCGACAAGCTCCGGGAGAGTCGATTTCACCAACGGGCGCAGAATGGTGGATCAATGTCGGCGAAATCGAGAAGCTTTCGATAAAATGTATCGGCCGCTTTCGCCACGGGATTTATGAGAAACTACCCCTTTTGTACTACGCTCCCAGAAGCGAGAAAGTGTGTACACTTTTCTATCGCGTCGGAGGTCAAACAGAGTTGAACGGGGTACTCGTGGCAGCTGCTTTTTAAAGCTCGAAATGGGATCGGGTGGGGTCAACTACAAATTATTGATAAAGGTTGTTTGATACTGTGATTTTCTGAGTGAAACTCACTCTTCAATTTTTTACTCTTGTTTTTGAGTCTAACATGATCGCCCACGATCTTTGATTAGAATCTTAGGAAAGTCTAAAAATCAACAAAAATTTTCCATCCTGTTCTACTTGCTTAATCGTACGTTGTCCCGATTCTTGTAGCGCAACAATGTGAACCCAACCATTTTTCTGGGAAAATGTAGTGCTTCTTGAATTTTGCACGCCAGTCTTTTCATTAAACTTTTTGTTAAAACTGGTCGATAAAGATTGATATGAAGTAAAGGTGGAAGGTATGAGGTAAACAGTGAAATTAACGCGAACTGAAAGGAGCCCAGCTCGGCGTCGTTACATGTCGAACAGGCTACCGCGTCGAGTCTATCGTCTCTTTAATCTTGCGTGCCCATAGAGTTAATCTCGTATCACGCGGCAAAGAGCCGTTCCGCGAGCATCGCTCGAGAGCTTTCGAGCCCGACGATTCCATACATCGATGAGCTTCCATTCCGTAATTGCGAGTATCTCCCCGGGGGTGCCCGAACGATAACGCTTCCAGCAATAGGACGCCCGGCATTGTACATTAGCGGATCAAGTTCCGAGGCAGCTAACCGAGGAATTCGCGATTGTCCCCGCGAAACAAAGATCCGACTGCCGCGTCGTTGATTATCACCGGAAAGTTCGCGGGATCCCGGATAGGCGACGCACCCGTTCACCAGACCGACGACGAAATCGACGAAATTGCGAAACTAAAATTCCACTGAGACACCCGGATTCGCGGACGCCAATTTCCGCTTCTTCGAGTTGTGCAAAATCCCTCAAAGTGGAAGAAAATGGAATTCTTCTGTACTGATTAGATTGCAGGTCTACTTGTGAAATGAAATCCTTGTGGAATAATACTGTTCTTCGCAGGTCAAGTCGATTCACTGCAACTTTTATTCGATTCATCTTCTCCTCAGATTTGCATCAGTCGAGTGCCAGAGTGACTCCTCGTCACGAAAGTTTGAGAAAAATGGCGATACGCGTCGGCCGCGTAAAAATCGTAAACGTCTAGTGACTCATGGGGTGGCCGGGTCGTTTAATTATCGGAAACCAGTCGGTTTCGCTGACTCTGCGTGCTCTTTCATCGGCGTCCGGCCAGAAGCGACCGGACGTCGTCGTTGGTCTTTCTCTGGAAAACATTGTCCGCCACCGAAAGCGCAGGACCCCAGCCACGGTTGCGCAAACTCGATTAAAACGAGCGTTAAGCGATCGAGCGTCCGCGGGAACGGGAACTGAAAGGGGCGGGAGCGGCGGCGGCGGTCGTACGGGGGGTGAGTGGGCGGCCAGTGGGCGGCTGAGGGTGGAGGTGGGAGGGGGGTGGTGGGGAGTTGGTGGAAAGCGCACCGCTTAATAGGGTGTGATAGATCGGGTAAATTGCATCGGTGCTAATGGGATTGCACGCGATGGTGCTATAACCATTACCGTGGCCGTAGAGACTGGTATCCATGCCCCGAAACCACCCTCATAGAGCAATCCTGCTGGTCCCGCTTTCTCCCGTTTCCCTCTCCCAACCCCCGTCGGTGTGTTTCCCTCTTCTTTCTCTCGCTTCGTCGTCTTCCCCCTTCAACGAATCTACACCCCCGCGATCCACTCTCTCTCTGTGTTTGCTCGTTCGATTTTGCACCCCGTCCAGATAACGCCGTGCGCGCGACTAGATTTAATAATCGGTCGCGACACCATTTTCGGAGACAAAAGTCAGCGACGATCGAGGGAGAGGGGGATCGATCGGTTTCTCCATTGTACAGATCCATTCGGGCTTTTGTAACTCGCCGGCCACCCCCGCCCGTGCGTTCGCGCGTTTACCCCGTTACCGAAACCCTAGCAGCAGGCGACGTGTAATCGTTTTAACGGCAGTTTGAAATTTCATGCGAAATTTATCGGGAAATTCCGATGCTCTGGCCCCGTCGCGTATAGAATTTCGATCCGCGTGCTAAAATTAAATTCGTTATCGCTTGATCTCCGCCGATACGAGTCGCGACGCGTCGCGCCGCGCCGGGATTAAAGTGGACCCCGTCCCCGCCCCCAGACCGCTCCCTTTCGCGCGCGGGCCCCCGCTACTATGGTTTTTCGAGTTTTCCGCCGCGGAGCAGCACAGCGTACACCGGCTTTTGCGGTGGCCGATACACAATTGTGACGCGGCGCGTCTCTTTTAGCGCGACATGTGTCGGATGACGCGCGGCCAACAGAGAATTATTGGCACAGAGTGGACAACCTGGAGGGCTCCGGTCTCGCAACTCAACAGTGCCCGCCGCAATCTCCACCCTAAACGCAATCCCACGGTGACGTATCAATTATTCGACGAGCGAAAAAACAAAGAACCGACAAATCAACCCTCGCGCAATCTACGCAACATCCCCGTTGAACAGGACACTGGTTACCATAACCACTCGCACGATAAGCCGACGTTAGGGTCCTGTTCGGCGGTGGGATGAAGGACTTTGCTAACTGTTTGCTAAAAATTGCGACAACCCTCCAGTAACGCTATATCGATCACAAAATGCCCAACGAGGGATGATCCTTGTGAAGTGATGATAAAATGCCTAACGCATCCTTAAACACATTCCCAGCCCACATCCCACAGCCCGAGCAGCTTTTGCAGCCAAAACCCCCGAAACGAAAGTCGATAACCGAAACAGCCGCGGCTTCGTAGACACATGTTGAACGAGATTCTCTAGTTGGAAAAGTCAACGTGACCCGTGGGTGGCGCACCCCTTCCCCCGATGTCGATTGATTTCTGCCGGCCGAATGCAGAACGGTTTTCCGGCGGTGGAACGTTGGCGAACGTAGGAAGGCAGAGTCAGGAGGAGCGGAAACGGCGAAGGGAACGAAAACGAGAGCGAAAGGGGCTAGAGCGCTGGGTACAGGGTACGGGGGGGAGGGGAGAGAGAGATTCATTGACATTTAGCCGAGCGAACAAAAAGCGCGGACGACGAGGGGACAATGGCTGTCGAATTCTTTGTCCCGGTCTACGGCCGTCTACGGTGGATTTTTAATAACGCCGCAAAAATAATGGAGATACCGCGGCAACAATGGGGGTGGGTCTTCATTAGAGGGGCCGACGTACCAGTGATCAAATACTTGTCTAGCGGCCAGCAACGGTGTCGGGCGGTGTTGGCAGCCATGGCCCGCGAAAAGGGTGCCTACATTTTTACGGATCATTCGGCGTCGAACTGTTTTGGCGCCTACATACACGCGAACTCACTGCGCTTTTGCTCTTTCTCTCTCCTTTTGGCGAGCCATTTCGTTCGCCAACGCGCGGGGATTATCCGAGGATAATTTCGATTCGCCTTAGGCGCCAGCTGGAACCACCGAACCCATGGGATACCGGAGCAAGTCAAATACTACCCGCGCAAAGAGTTACTGCTACGCCGAGCGATGTGTGTGCACGAGATCCGGATGCCATGGAAGCTCACCGATGTTCCCTTCGTTTTTGTTCGGCCGACCGAGCTTGTCTTTCGCTGAGGGCGTAGGGGGAGGGGGGGGCTGCGTTCGTCTTGGGCCTCTGCCATCGACGCTCGCTCTTTCCTTTCCCTCTCTTTTCTTTTTCTCATTATTCTTGGTCTTCGGTTTTTCTGTCTACCCCCGCCCGGAGATGCCGGAGAAAGTGTTATGATTTTGAGAAACGCGGAATGACGCCCTAGCGATGCGGGGACGAAAATATTCGGGCCACAATGTAGAGGTTCGATGAGTGAGGACAGTAAATCGTGTTGGGATCGCGCAGAGATGGTTTCTAAAAGTATGAGAACGGAGAAGCGACGATTCTTGAAGGATTATCGAATGACGTCGGTCATTTTCTTGTAAAATATTTTGTATTGATTCGATTAATCGTAAAAAATTTTTTTTCCGAGATTGAAACTACCATGGATTTGAAGATTGAAGCCTCCTCTTTACAATAATATACAAAAATTCGGCGTACAATTTTTTTGGTGATTTTATACAACTCATACATTGGAAACCGCTGTGTCCAATCACAGTGTTCAAAAAATTGCACAACTACTTTTGGGCAAAAATTGCACAATTTAAAGGTTCGGACTTTATAAGTAAATTCAGCGTCAGCTATTTCCAACGGCGCCTGTTGCGGAAGAAGCTAAGGCACTTCGGTCAGGTAATCAGCTTCTTTAAAATGAGAGTTATTTTCGCAGTTATGTGATACCGGGCAGCAGAATCCACGTATAAGGTTACCGAACCAATTGGAATTTAACGGAAATAGTTGGGGACTGTAGTACTTGAACTATTCGGCCAGTGTTCCAAACGGCAGGCTCTGCTCCCGAGGAACCTAACAAATGTGACCCTCGGCGGCCATCTGCGAGACAGTATATTCGAAATAACACGAAGCCGCACTGTAGAAAGGAATTTCGATGTTCGAAGGCTACAGTCGTTTCATTATGTCACTGTATAAAGTTGAGAGTCGTTGGTAGCACCGGAAACCCGATGCGATTAAAATGCCGGAACGTAACAACTTACCTTGGGTCCGAGGTGTCTTACCAAAACCAACCTTTTCTACTGAAATGTCGAATACAGCTCGTCTGCAGAATATGCAGAATGAAAATTGTCATTTCTTTTTTAAATCATTTTAGCGAGTCAGAAATAATATTTTTGGTTTTCTTAAATATTTTCACTGTTCTGCATTTGATGTACTGCAAAGCGTTGATCTAAAAAAACCCCTTGGGTCCGTGTCGTCTCTTAGATTGCGTGGTCTCCAAATAACGAACAAATAATAAATATCCGAGTGCGGAGGGTTAACCACTGCTTCATAAAATGAACAATAAGAAAAATGGAATGTTATGTGTGAGCGGATCTTACTGTCTGCAAATGGATTGCAGAGCAAGGGGCTGGCGATATTGTGATTTAAATGACGTCGTAGTCCGCCTTAAGTGGAAACCGAGCTGGAACAACAAGGTCTCGTCCCGCTGAGGTTACGTCTCGGTTCCATCTGACTTAAGGCTAGTTAAGTTTGCATTAGGCTCCATCTCACCTCGGTTAAGTTTGCCTTACACTCTGTCTCGTTAAACTCAAGTACAGGTACAGCAATTAGAGCCGGCGTAGTCCACTGTGGTTTGAACAGGTCCGAGTTAATCCGGGGTTAAATTCAATAGAATTAAGTCGCGGCGGAGACAGTGCAATTAGAGATCTTCCTCTAGCCTCGTTACCTTTTCAACAGCCGCCGTCGTCCTCCTCGCAACTCTTCTAAAATTGTACACCCCGTTATGAGAGGAAATCTGACGAAAGAAGAGCAGAGAGAGAGAGAGGGGGGCGGGGATAAAGAGACGTTTAATCAAAAGTCATTTTTCAGGACAAACATTGCTGAGAGACGCGATAGAGGGGGGTGGAGAGGTTTTCAGGTGGACAGGCTTCTTCGCAAAGTGCCGAGTCTTTGTTGTTTCAGGGGGTTAGGCTCGAGTATTCCCTCAAAAGCTGATTTTCTGCCTGCGGTTAGATTGCTCTTCGTCCTCTTTGTCTCTCTTTTCCTCGCGTTCACAAACACTGGAGCCATTCACACATACACACACGGCCGACGTCGCTCGCAATCCCTCGGCCCAGGTCAGATAAATAAATAGTGCGGGAAGACTCGGCAAATATTTGCAGGAAACCGTACACACCTGAAGAGAGGAGTACGCAAACGTGTGCCGTGCTCTCTTCCAGTCCTCGACCTTCGATTCTCCGCCGCGTGTGCGAACCCGAAACGCTATCCTGCCACGACGATCCTTAATCGCCCTGGGAAATTATTTTCCGCTTGCAAAACATTATCTGGGCTCCATTAGTAAATAAAATTTACTGTGGATTTTACTCCACAGTTTACTCTGTCAGTGTCTCTTTCATACAAAATTAAATATTTTTAATAAGAGGCAAGTATGCAGCAATCACAGAAGTTCTACACCGACGAGTTGCAGAAAATTGCAGACAAAGTACGTCGTGTAGAACTACCAAACGTTCTCCACGATACTAGGAACTTCAGAATTTCCACGTAGAGGTAGAGAAACAACCTTAAACGCCACATCCAAGAACAAAACAACGCGTTCTACAGCTTCTGCGGAACAAACGAAGAAGCCCAAAGCAGAAGTGTCGACAAAAGGGGTGGATTTTGCGGAAATGAGGAACCAGTGTAGACGGTCGGATAGGCGTTTTTCTAATCAGCCAGCCGTCGACGAGGCCTTCCGTTTTTATTTCACGGGACGGACGAGGGCTCGTCACTCCTCGGCAAACGCGACGACCAAGCCCTGTAGACGCAAGACGACGGTAACAGAGACATGTGTACGCGGAAGAGGGCGTAAACGCGAATTATGTCGCGCGCAAAGGGGATTACGAGTGCCGGTGTATCACTAGTGGCGCACTTAACTTCTCGTGAGGGCAGGACGTGCGCGGCGGAGGGTGTTTGTTAATTCACGCCGCGGCGTCATTGTAAAGCGTCGTCTTCGTCGACTGAAATACACGGCCGTCGCCCCGGCTACACCCCGAAGTGTATTGCATTGCTTATGAGGTTTATACCCGTCGCTTATGAATATACCTGCGGCGGGATCCTCGACCGCCGCGTTTCAACGGCGCAATATTCCGTGGAAACTCTGAATCCGGCCTCGTATCTTTGCGAGATCCCTTTGAAACGCTGAAAACAACCGGGGTACTTTCAGTACTCGACGAGAGGGGGATCATGGTGACTTGTTACCCCGGCCACATATTAACCGATACGATGGCCCAGCATATTTTCTTGCAATTTGCTACCTTTCGTCGGTGGCACGGGCCACATTTTTCCCTGACAATCTTTAAACCGCGCTCCTCGGAAATAGTTGCATAGAAGATCCTCGACTGTGTTCTTCATGCTTGCTCGTTCCCAGCTTTTAATCGTGAATTCGTGTATTAAATACGTCAAATGGGGTCATAAAGGGGGCTGTAGCCAGAAAATAGGGGATACAGATCCTCGAAAATAGTTATACGAAACGTACTTGACTGTTCTGCATCTTACTTTTTCATGCAGGATTTTACTCATGGTTTCATGCTTTAAACGAATACGTTACATATTTACGTAAAAATCGCTGTATCTAGCAACGGGACGTAAAGCATTATGATCCTCGGAAGTAACGTGAAAGGTCTTTGACTGTTCCTCGTCCATTCTTCATTCAAATGTGTATTCATGGGTTCATGTTTTCATGCTTCAATTTTGAAGAATTGAAATAAAGTAAAGTAAATAAAAAATATGAAAATATTCAATGATACAGAGGGTGACTCTGCGCTGCAGCGGCTTCAATTTGACTGATCCAAAGAATGAAAATGTTCATATTTTGAATATGTATGATAGAATCACTTGATTCTTGGCCGATCAATCGTCAAATACGTTAATCAGTGTACGCAACAAACGTTTCACTTGGGGTCCGCAATTCTCGTTGGCAGTATTCATTGAAGTACGGATTACCGAGCCCACTTTTCCAGCTTTTCAATTTATTTATCACGTTCCGAATCCCTGGGCAAATATTTTGCGCAGTATCGAGGCCCAATTAACGACACCGACCCGTGAAAGTATATTTCACGCGTTAATTGCCACGGTCGCGACAAGTCCGACAGAATTTCAGCACAGATCCGATGAAATACGAGTCAACCCCCATCGTAGACACGATTCCCAGCGAGTAATTTATAAATTATAATAATCGTATATTACAGTCGCCAACTATCTGCGCATATACATGCGTGTGCATCGGCGTGCTGCAGCTGACCAGCGAAATATTTGATCGCGAGACATAAACCCGCTCGTAAAAGTCGAGATTCGTGTAAAATGTTTACGCTCGGTTTACACCAGTTCCCTCCTGATGCACGGCTCTACTTGCAAAATAAATTAAAAGCTCACCATAAAAATTCTTTCGCAAACTTTCAACTTGTATCAGCGCTCGGTAATCCTTTTTACCCGATCCCCGAAATTAAAAAAACTCGTTAAAAGCGAATGCAACTCGATCACGAGATTGATCTCGTAATTGGCTTTCGGCGTTGAATGTAGATCAACGATCGCGAAAATGGTCCGCGAAAGCATCGGTCCATTTCCAGCGGAAAAAGATAGAACGCATACCCTAGTTCTTCGTAAATAGACGCCAGGGGTTCGTGTCAGCAATGCATGCGAAAATATGCAAATGATGTTTGCCAACGTGCAAATATAATGTGTCAACAGATGCAGGAATATGTGGACCTGTGACAGACGGACTGGAAAATTGTACTAATATTATCATTCCACATTATAATCAACACTCATTAATACAATATTATAATTAACGAGTTCTAACGAACTCAGCATTTGTCCCAGCTAGCTCGATCGATAATTGGCGTAAAAATAATATTGAAACGTATTTAACTCTTTGCACTTCGTTGTTCTCTCTGTGAAGCGTCGCGGATTTTATCAATTACGATGCTCACGAGATCTGACATTTCTGTTTCGTAAAACCTGAATTAAAAATAACTGAATGAACTTCATTATACAAGTACATATTATAATGGATTATATTGATTTTTAATCAACTCACTGGACTCAAATTATTTGGCTGCATGTCACATTTCTTTAATATCATATCTGTTCTTGAACCACATACAGATTAAAATAATTTCCGCAGTATAAACGACCTTTTGGATCTTTTTGGCAGAGACACTCGTGGTTTCCATTGAGAGTAATGACAGTTCGGGATCACTGAGAGGTTCAACGAGAAAATCCTCAAAAATCCTGCCGTCCTTGGGCTGGTTCCCGCTATATCGCTCGTCTGTCTCCCGGCACTCCGCCGGCAATTATTCCACTCCATTCCCCACGCGACGTTGTTAATTTAAAAACGAGGAGAGAGAACGAACGAAAGAGAGAGAGAGAGAGAAAAAGCGGCAAAGCCGTTTCACGAGCAGGAGCGTACGAAACCCATGAAAGAATGTGTTTGCACACGCAGGCTCGTGGTATATCGGCGAAGAAGCGAGGATCCGAAAGGAAAGAAAGGACGAACAAGGGGTCTTGTTTGGCTACAAGGAGGGAAGTCAAAGGGGGAGGTTGGGGTGGACCGGAACATCGTTTGCAAGGGGGTGAAAAGGGGGTGCACGGGGGAAAACGGTTGATCTATGTGTGCGCTATGTAACTCGCGTCCGACTGAAGCTGATGACTCCTATCGATCGTTCCATTTGATATTCCGCGTTGAAACTCGGTTAAATATTTGACATACCGAGAGAGAGAGAGCCGAGGGGTGGCTCGTAATATGTACTGAGCAAACGGCGGCTCGGCCCGGTAATCTGCAGCGTCAATGTAATATCCGCGGGATTCGACTTGACACGGGAGAGTTAGCGGCGCAGCAAAGTTTTCAGAAGCCGTGCCAACGACCGCCAAACTGCGGTATCCGAGTCCGTTCCGCCGTTTGCGCTCGTTCACGCTGCAGAAAAATACCGTTTCACCGTTTATTTCATACTTCTGCGCCTCTTCTGCCATCGATGCTACCAGCAAACCCTCTTCTTCCGAGGGAGACTTGTTTTGTTTCCAGACTGATGATTTTATCACCTGGATCAATTGTGTCTGAAATTATACTCTTGAATTTCTTCCTTTTCAATATTTATTTTTGCCCATCATTGTTCCATTTAGTTCTGCACAAGGATCCGCAGTCCAATGATGAATAATCTGCAACTTTCTGGCGGAAGCGGCCCAGTCCGAGGTGTTACGGTTTTAGGAACGGTGATCCAAGTCTTGGCGATAAATCGGCCTCCGTATCGGAGAGATCCATTAGTCGGGATCCGCGGCGGGGCACGATAAACATTTCAATTAGAAACGTATTAGGGCCCGGCACGCGAGAGCCACCCACGTGGAAGGGTCCGCCCCTGGGGGGCAGTTCGCGGGCCAGTGCCCGTGTATTTTCGTGCCGCCTCTTGAGCAAATGAAACAGGAATGGGAAGAGGATCGTGTGGAGACGCGCCGGTGAAGGACCACCCGCGAGTCGGCTTCCAGAATCGATAAGGTGGGTCGGAGCTCTGGTTCGTCGAATCCACCGAGCCTCTCGCCCGGTCCATCTGTCTTCTCTCCTAGCCTTTCCTCTCCTCTCCTTCCGGTGGACATAGAAATCACCGCGGAATCCTGAGAAAAACGGCCTCTAACCACCATTCTCTCTCTCTCGAAAGAGAGGAAGAGAATCATAGAAAATTACAGATCGCGACGTTTCAAATTGCCGGGTGTAGCCCATGTTCCGAAGAGGGGAACTTTTTCGTAGTCGCATGAATAGCATTATAGTCTGCCCCGTGTTTGGCCAGAGGAAGAAAATTCTGGTGTGCGTGTATCCCCGGCCCGTTGTTTGTCCGTAATAAATAATTGAACGAACCTTTTTGTTCGCGGAATTACTTCCATCCCGATCGATTATCGCGCGCCAGGATAGATTTCTCGTTTGAAAGAACGGCCCCCGGAGCTACAACAATGCCCGGCGAGGAGCCGGGGTGGTGGTTCTTTCAACGCGCCTTCCCCGATTGCGTCGTATTTCCTCGCGGTTATTATTTGCAAGGACTACAATCCCTCCGCAAGGGGACAAGCGGGCTGACGCCACAAATCGCTTTTCCGGTCTCGTTTTCGCCCCGACCGGATTATTGCTCGCGGAAAATTCTTCTTCGGCCCCGAACCTGCTCGATGCCACAAACTGTCGCAGATTATAGTGAATTTTTCTCTGGGTCACTCGGCGACTGCTTTTTGATCAGCTCTGAGGCGCAAAGAGGTTTTATTATGTTAGGTGTGCAAATAAATTCGCCATCATTTTGTAGTATTTTTTCCCATCTAGTTGGTATCAGATCATAGATGGCTTGGTCCCTTCGGTGAGAAAGATCGATTCTGTTCCCTAAACGATACAGCGTGTCCCGCAGGTTCCGCGATGAAACAGAGGACGCCTGACACGCGGTTCAAAGGATGGCGCCAAGTGATGAGCACTGTGCTAAGCACTGTCTTCTTGGGTTACATTTAGATCACAGTGAGCTGGCGAGAGTCTTCTCTCCTGAACTCGTTCGCGTGTGTGTACTGCGGTTTTGACTATAAATAAAGAGCCTGATGAATCGAGGATACGTGTTGCGAGGCTGACACCGGTTGAGTTGTAGCGCTGATAGAAAAATAAGAGAGACAAACGTCTGCCCTACGTTCTTTCCTTAGGAACATCCTTTGAAATTCATCAAACGATAGAGAATGAAGAAGAACTCTTTCTTTTACGGAACTCGTTTCCATCTAGACGTCATGTCAGAAGCTCCAACAATACATGAAAATACTGAGGAATTTTTATGTAGCTACTGGTTATATCCTAATAACCGAGTTCAACAAATCAAAGAGAAGGAAACATCATCTATCATTTTCTTTTCTTAGGAAACATCCCCTAAAGTTTTCATTCATCAAACGATGAAGGTCGAAGAATAGGGTATTCTCCCAAGATAGCTAGCCCTAACAGCAACTTCTCTTCTTGTCTACAGAACTGCTTTGGATCGGCTTCAGAAACTTCGTCTATTGATGAAGAACTTGATAAATTGGAGCAATGTGTCTCGAAGCAGTCATTAATTAGTTGCTGTGGTAACTAACACTGATAGTTACTAACTCTATCTTCTCTTTTCCTTCAAAAACGCCATCCACAATTCTCATTCATTCAAGAACAAATAAATAAAGAAACAACGGCGTTTCGTTCTCCGTTCCCCGCAAGCGTCCCTCTCAGACCGTTCATTGATCAAAAGACAGAGACTAAAAAAGGAAAGGAGGGAGGCAGCTTGCTCTCCCAGGACAACTAGCCCAACAAGCTTCGTCCTGCAGACTTTGTGCTCGAAGAATGTTTCTACTCGGAGGGATACAAAGACTCAGCCGAGTAAATTGCAGGCTGCGAGACGGTGGCGGAATGCGCTTGTCGAGCAACGGCGCACCGGTGAGAACGTCTAGGCGGATGATAGACATGAGGGATCCCTTATTCTAGCTGTAGACGTTGCACGAGCCGCGCCACTTAATGTATTCTCTTTGTGCGCGCTGTCTGTCGGTCGATTAGCGGAGGTTTGTTTCTGTAATCCCGGCGTTGCGAAGAGTATATCATCGATAGTGCCGGGTTTGCGTTCCCCACTAATCTGCGTTTTCAACGGATGACATATTGTCCCGCTCTGTCATCAAGAAACAGATGAGAGAAACGTCTCAAAGCATGTATTTGAAATTGCAGTGGAATGTGGTGACTGCAAGAAAAAAGATTAGTGGGTAAACCTTCCTTGCTGCACGAGATTATGTGTATTAGCTACTGGAGAGGCATACATTTTTCAGTTGGACATTGCAAGTAGAAGGAACTTCTTCTCTCTTATGTCATTTTCCAGATTTTGAAATGATTAAAATACATTTAACTTCAATTTATTAGAATTGACTTGGAAAATTATCTTGCATAAAAATCCGCAGTCTACTCATTAACGAGGCTACCCAGCAAGAGTCCTAAAGCAAATGAATGTCTCTGCCATTAATAATTCTACTTGAACAAAGTACTTTGTCTCGGTCCACGCATCACAGGAAATTCTGCATGACCCGTCTGGCCCATCCAAGAAAAAATCAAGCCCCGTCCGCTACGAAAACAGTTAGCAACGCTTTCCGCGGCGCGCGCTGCATAATTACAAGGAATAATTGTCGACCGTTATCCGGCGACTCGTTCCCATCCCGCTGTCACGCCGCGTCGCTTGCTCAAGAAGCAAAGGACCACACAGTATCCGTTTTGCGAACGGGGTATAATTCGAAAGGAGACGAGTGTGTCTCGACTCGTTCTGTTCCGCCGCGCTCGGTGACTGCCAGACGGACCCTGTGGCGCAAAATCAATTACGCGAGGTCGACGAGCAATGACAAACATCCCCTTGGTGCACGTGCCAACGCGAGCCGCGACTGCGATCGGTTAAGCTGGATTATGGTCGGCGGTTCTCTACGTGTGGGTCCTTGAAAAGGAACGAGAGACCCTCCCGGACACGTACTATGACTCCTCTCTTTCTTCGTCTTTACGCTTTTCTGCTTCTGAAGTGCGTCCTCCCACGCGCGAACAAGTTAGGGTGACTGGAAGCCTCGATTTTTGAGGTTCGACCGTATTTTTGGTCTGAAGATATCACATTTTTGCCATTTGTAGTAACAATCAATAAGTGAAACGTCGAATTTTTTAAAGAAGTACACTCTCGTACATTGTTACAGAAATATTTATCAGAATGCATGGGTAACATTAAATTTAACATACACGATATTTCAGCGTCTTTCAGTAAACACAATTAAAACTGTGTTAATAGTACATTGAAAAACTTATCAAAATTCAGCGATGCCACTAAATTCACCGAAAACAATCCTAAATTGCCCCCCACTAAATAGGCTCAAAGTAAAAATGTCTAACGAGACAGCACGATCGCGAGGCCTTAACTATTGTGTCAATAAAGCATTCAGCCCCTCTGGAAGTGGGTGGCGTGAATCCCTGGAGGACGGACGGATTAAAATAGCTTATTTCGAGATTTGTGTGTGCGGGGCCGCGCGGAGACATAGTAGTAAGTAATCATGTCGAAGAAATTTGATCTTTCCGGGAGGAGGATCGCAAAGCAGGCGCGTGCGTCGGCCGCCAGTCGCAAAAACGCTCGGTGCCAGCGTCCTCTCGACGGTGGTCCAGGACGTCCACGTTTGCTGTTGGACGCTGACGGTCGCACGAGGAGAAACCCCTCTCTCTCCTTCTCTTTCTTTGTGCCGTTCTCTCAGTTTCTCCGGCGAACGCTTAGATCCCGCGCGACAAATTCTCAAGCGCGCAGCTTCGTAATTGCGATTTACGACTGCGGTCCTCTCTCGTTTTCTGTTGCTCTCCTCTCCTCTCTCGGCCACCCCCTCGCCGGGGCTCCTTCCCTCTCTCTCTCTTTCTCTCTCTCTCTCTTTCACTCTCTCTGCGTCGTTTCCAACGGGGCGAGCACTTAATGGCGTGTTGAATAACGGATTTATATACAGGGCCTGAAATACGCGGTGCGCGCCGCCTCGCGATACGCGACGGACGTGTTTACGACGCCGAAAATACAAATTGCGACGGGCGAGGCGTCTTGCAGCGCCTATCTCCGGTTATCGCAAAAACGACGCCGTCGTCGAACACCCCGCGAAAACCGTCCGAAATAAAAGATCGATCCCACGGACGACGCTCTGTACGAGCGTACACGGTTCATTAAGCGGACGACTCCAAAGACAGACATAACAAGAGAGCGGGAGAAAGAGAGAGACGCACTGAGAGCGAGAGACATTGGATTCAAGTCTCTCGTTAACGACTTTCGGAAACCGCATTGCCCACGCACCCCGCAGCGTCTCGTTTCCGGTTGTGCGAACGACAAACACTCGCAAAGTCCACCCCCGTTTCAATTAATCGCACGACTTCCGCGGAGACGAGTCGCGACGAGTTATGCTGGAGGACTTCGCCGTGGACCTCTTGGACCATCGTGCTCTCGTTGCACAGAATAGAGGCTGCTAACTTCAACGGAATAGTTATGGCAGTCTGCTGTATGTATCGCACGAGGAATTTCTTTTCGGAGATCGCGAAATGTCGGCGACGAGTTGAGAGTTTCCTTTGAGGCTTGAATTAGGCGGGCTCGACGATGTTAGACCTTTAGCTATGGTAATTGGTTAAAGAAAGACACCACAGCCTTCTGGCAGTGGTACTTGGTATAACGAAGTCGAGTTTGATTGTACGGAGCTCTTTTTAACACTGTTTCTGGAATTGTTCTCGTTGGTGTGTGTGTGTGTGCACTTTTTACCACAATACAATAATAATTTACTCAATTTATACGAAAATGTTACGAAGATTACCGTTATGATTAATCTTATTTTTTCTATTTTTGTATTATTAAATAAGTAGTTTTTATTTTGTATGACGCGTGTTGAACGCGAGGACGAATGGCGAAATCTGACGAAGCCGACATTGTTGTACGCTTAGCTTTTTCGCGAGGGAACGAGGGAGACGATCGTCGTGCAGACGTTCTCCGTTTTTACCAGGGGGGGCCGAAATCCGTCGAAAAAGCGAGCCTCCAACCGTGTGTGGCTGCCATCCAGATTCGCGCGCGGATCGAGCGTTTCGTCAGGCGCCGGAAAAAACGCGTTGCGATTCTAGAAATCCCGGAATCAAGCAGCGCATATGTCACTGGCTTCGAAGATTTCGTGGGACTGTCCTGAAACCGGTAGACCGATTCTTGGGTTGCAGGAACTTCGTTCAACTCAATACAAGTCGGACGAAAAGCGGACAGAAAAATTAACGAGCACCGGAAGTCGAAGAAGAAAAGATATATAGCACTTCAACAATTGAATTTGTCCTATTTATTTTAACGAATGCATCAATCGCGTACCACTAATTATTACTAAAACAAGTATCTAAAAGAAGATTGTCAGGCGGTTCCATCAACTAAACAATTTAATTGTTACTCACAAAGCAGTTGTGCAATTTTAAATTGTTCTCAACGTTTCGATCCCAATGTGGATCATTTTCAAGAGAAATTTTTGCATCTGTTCCATCACGGTCTCCAAGAGCTAGCCCACGCATAAACATTTCGTCGAACGACAGGTGACCGCTGCGGCCCGCAAAAACGTCGCATTAAGTCCGTATCATTCAATTACTCTGATGCCGGATCTCTGTCGAAGGGGACCGGTGTGTCACGTCGATCCTGGTGCTCGATCCCTGCTGTTTTTGTTTGGGTACAGCGACGGGTAGGGGAGAGGGGTCTGTCGGAAGACCGAGAACGTCGAAAAAGCCCGTGATCGTGCAGCCAGCAGACTGTTGTGCGGATACCGATCACGAGCAAGGACCACCGTAGCTACCGCGACGCGACGGTAGGGAGGGAGAGCTCGCGCAAGGCGAGCAGGACCATTCCCGAGGACACGAGTGGGAAAAGAGGGGTTCGGGAGAGAAAAGCTTGGAGAGCTGGAAGACGGGGGAATCCCGGGGAACCGACTCGGGCGGCGTGTACTTGGCAATCGAAGGAAGCGATAAACCACGAAGACAATGCGAGCTCTCCATTGTCGGAGCCACGGAGTCTGGGGTGGCGGGCTGTCTTCGGAGCCACCGGCGAAAGAGGAGAACAAGGAGGAGGGCTGAAGGGACAACCAGAAGGAATACGAGAGAGGCAACGTCGCATCGCGAAGGTCCAGGCAAAAAGTAAACCGACTACTGGGACTACCTAGTCCTATTGACTAACTTCAGCATTCACCGGCTTCTCGTTCTCCTTCCCTCTCCTCCTGTTACTCGTCCTCTTTCTCTTTTCGATAGCCGTAGGTCGGCTCTTTCCGCCGTCCCAGCACAGCCAGGGCCTCTCTCCGGCTGCTTGCACTCTGTCCCGGCTTCTGCAATTAATTAGCTCTCGACCATGGCGATCGGGCTCGACGATGTTCGGCGAACTTTTAATCCAGCCTGCTCGTGACTCCCAGTCCTCGTCATCGTGCCCCCAGGAATCTTTTCGGTCGGTGTACCCTCTGCCTCCTTCGCTTCTTTTTCGTTTTATACCTTCTTTCTGCTTCTGCTGCGACTGCTCCTGCTGCGGCTGCTGATGCTGCCGATGCTCCTTTCTCTTCGTAGTCCTCCTCGTCTTCTTCTTCGTCTTCTTCTTCTTCTTCTTCCGGATGGGACGACCCTTTATTCTTCGCCGACCGCTTCTTGCACGGGACCACAGGGAACGACACGTGCTGCTCGGTGGTGTGTGAAATTCGTGACGGCACGGATACTTTCATTTTTATTTTCTGGTATGTCGTAAGCTACATTTTTGAGATGGGGAAATTGTACTCGGATTGTGCACATTTCGATAGCACCGGCAGTTCACGATTGTGACCATCGTCGATTTTATGAGTTTATAACAAACATGAGCAGCTGCAATTTAAAACACTAAATGGATAGTAAAGCATCGATACGTTACTTTGAATTCACATAAATGATTAGGGTCAGGAAGACTGGTTTAGAACTGTAGAATTTTTACAAACACCAGAGTATGTTCAAGACAAAGGACAATTTAGTCATTCAACTACACAATTTATAGGGAAAAGATCCAACTGATAGACACATACTACAGGTATACTGCACAAAATCATGATAACATCTAACTTGGACAGAACTCTAACTGAAGAATGCTTGAAAAGTAATGAGGTACTAACCTCGCCAGTGAACGAAGACTGTCATGCCAGTCAAAAATATCTCAGTATTCTTCTGTTCAAACAACTTCTAAAGCAGTTCAGAAAATTCCTAAAACCTCGAGACGGTCCTGGAGCTCCAGTTTATGGTTCAGGTTTACTATCCTCTATTATTACGTCCTACCATATTTCTTCTTCCTCCGCCCTTGGTACTGGAGCACCTCGACGATCGAAGCTCTTCGTCATCTGTTATCCGCAAGAAAGCGACGACAACGCGGGGAGCGTTTCTCTCTGCAAAAATCTGTCGATTACGCGTATCCCCCCAACGAATCTGCCGGATAAATAATCGTTGGCATCTCGCCGCGAGCGTTTTTCCGGTTCGCCCAGCCCTCGGAACTCACCCCTCGGCTGTGTGGATTTGTCCTCGGCAATAATCGACGGGCGGATACCGGGTTCTCCAGCGTTATCAATCCCGAGGACCTCGACGACAATCACCGACGGCGGGCTCGTCGCAAGAAAATCGCGGCAAAAACGCTCGAAAACGACGCGAAACGCCTCGCTGGTCCTGGAGACACGACTGACATCGCGAAACAGGGATTGGGGGACGGAGGATCGGCAGAAAACGACAGCGGAGATATTTATTTCCTGTCTTAATAATTTTAATAATTCACAAATAATAGAATCGAATTCTTGCGTTTCACCAACTCGTGTTTGTCAGAAATGCATAAAATCCGTAATACAGTAATTGCTTATTTACATCCTTTCATAAAAGAAAAATGTTTTTTAAGAACACTGTTCATATAAATAGTACGTCATCCAATTAGCTTTGATATGTAAACTGTGGATCGTTATGCATTTATAAAACCATGAACTACTGGAGAACATGTATGGTATACATATAATCCATAAATTACGGTTTTTCTACCGTATTTCCTGCATCAACAATTTTTAATCAGCGAAACCGAAATGTCCGCTGTCCACCTCTCAGCGAACAATTTAGAAACACGAATTTGCACAAGGATTTTCAGTACGACGATCGACGACCACAAAGTTCGTCGAGAGTCACCGGTGTCCGCGTAAAAGCGACAGTGCCGATTGTGTTCGAGCATTGGCGCGCACGGATTCGCTCGCGACTCGCCATTCCCGCTTCCTTTTTGGTATCGGTTCTGTTTCTCCCCGGGTTTCAGCTGAACCTTCGATTACGTAAAGTCCCGCGCGAGCATGGAACACGAGGACGGGGGTAAAGGGTTAAAAAGAGCGAGAGCTGTACCGGGGGCCGGCGCGGCGGTGGAGAAGCCAGAAGAAGGGAACGGTGCACGTAAAGAAGTGTACGTCCGCATACATTAGTCCTGCGACCTCCGGGGTCATCCTTGCAATTTCGCGGCGCGGTGGGAACCCGAACCAGGACGACAGCTCCTTCTTTCCCATCCCCGGGTTTGCCCTTCCACCTCGCCCGTCCCTCTTCACGAACGAACAGAATCTTTTTTATCGCGTGGTCCTTTTCGGTTCGGTGAAGGTGTTCGCCGCAGAAGAGACGAGTTATTAGCTGCGATGCGTCGACAGAAAAACGGTCCCGTAATTAAACGGGCCCGGGGAATTTGCGAAATTGCTTTCGCCTACGAGAACAAAGCAGCTGAACACATTAATTCTCGAAACCGGGCGCATCCACTTCCACTTGAACATGCTCGGAATACCGGGCTATCTCCGCTCGCGGAAAGAGCGGATTTTTCGCGCAGAGATCATCGCATTCCACGCGTCGAAATCACCGATAAACATCTTTATTATACGCGGGCCGGTGCTCGTAAACTTTCGAAATTAATTCCGCCGAGGCTATAATTCCTCTCGGCGTATTACGCTCGCGTAACCGCTCCGCGGTTTTCTACTCGGCGTATCAGCGGTCTACCCGCGAATGCCCGGAATATTCATAACCGGCGTGATCGTTAATAACGTTCCCATTAAAAGCCGCGGCGTCTTCTTCCAGCGGCGATTTGAATCGCAAAAACCGACCGACGACTAACTGGATACACCACTGACTTCGTTCTTCCGTCCAATTAATTCGCCGGCGAAATATCAGCCGCGTCCGCACCACGACGACCGAGGAAACGCGGATCGAAACCGGCCGATGCATATTCATAAATATCTCGACAAGGGTCGACGGGTTGTAGTTTCCTTGGCGACCACGATGCAAGCACATTTTTCTACGTTCTTGCGCGGGATCGTTCCGCCAATCTGCGCCGGGAAAACGGCCGCGGCCCGGGAAATAAGAGAAAGCCCTCCTAATCGAGGAACTCTCGATCAACGTCCGCAGACGGAAGGGAATCATATTTTCCCGGAGAAGAAAACGACCGATTCTCTTCTTTGCTGGCTCTTCTTCTAGCTGCATCGAGATTTAAATTGGGGAATTAAGAAGAACATGCTCCGAAATTATAGGTGAGAGAAACACAGTAATGTTTTATAAATTAACTATCACACGATCTATCACAGACTTGAAGACTAAAGCTTCACCTTGAGATGGATCTCTTAAAACTTGATGTACGATTTTTTCTAGAGATTTTATTAAGCTTTGAATGAAAGATGTACTGGCAACTTTACGATGATATAAAAGTTTTGCACGGCTGCTTTTCATTTCGTTTGCATGAAGCAGCTAAAAAAATCGTATATCAAAATTTAAGACGTCGTTGTAGATTCAGTCACAAACATAATTTTTTAATGTTCTCAAAGACGTTTCAATGTGTGTCATTTTCGAAGAAAAGTGAATTTTAATTTTTTAGAGATTACAAGACTCCGGGTATCAAAAAATTTTCGAAAATATAATGTACATCTATTTCGGGTAAACAAGGTTCTACTGTACGCCAAACCGGTGTTTCAGAATAATTTCGGATTAAAAAAGAGAATGGCAGAAATGAGCACGGCACGCCATTAAACTCTGCAGCGGTACGCGCGGCCCGAGGATGGCCGAAAATATTCATCCGGTCGATCCGTCGTCGGCCCGCAAATAAATTTCCGTCGCCAGCGCGAAACGAAGAAAAATCATCGCGACGAATTAAAAATAAAAGGCTGGAGGGAGTGGAAGAGAGAAAAATCGGCGGCCGGGCCCCGTCGAAGCGACGCGACACCGGAAACCGTCGAAACGACGCGTCATATAGCAGCCCTCGGAACCGGGTTCAGGGCTCGGGCTCTGCAATCGGCGCTCGTTTCGCGATTATCTCTCGCGCATCTCGCGTAACACAATTTGTAACGGCCGCGTCGCGTCGTATCGCCGTGGCTCGACTCGAACCCGCGCCGCTCGCTTTCCGTGATTAATGACGAGCTCCGATGATTTAGTGGCCACCGCGACTCGTCCCCCGCGAGCACGGCGCTTCGCGATCGCGTGACTCGTCGAAAACACTCTCGAAAAACCGCCGATCAGGTTCTGCCCGCTTTCCAATAATACCTTTCTCCACAAAATATAATAGTTGGAGACCGAATTTGAACCGGAGTTGCAACCGTTAATCAATTTATTGATACTGGAGCTAAATAAATATTCGTTTCTTATTTTAACGACTTTAATAAGGTGATGATAACTGGACAGCGAATGTTCGTGCAAAATAAAAATTTTCTATCGAAATTGACACAAACTGGACTGAAATAGAAATAGAAACGAGCTGATTCCACCCAACATTATTTTTTCTGATGTCTTCACTGTTTCTTGCTTCACCTCCTGATTTTTGCAGTAAATCACTAGGAATAAATCTGACAGTGACAAGACTGGCCAAATGGAAGCATATGAAAAATTAAAAGGAATTTGTCTCGGTCCTCACATTTTGTAGCTCTATAAATTTATCGTGCGGAGTCCATTTCTCCGAATCCGTCCATTCGATCTCGTTTAATCCTCCGGGAATTATTCAGAAGCCCAGATTCGGCGATTCAGTCGTTCGCCAGATATTATCGGAACGATTCGGGTCTATTTAGTCGATCTTCCAATAACAAGATCCGATTCGTATGAATATTTGATTAATCCATAACGGAGCGGTGATAAATGCGGTATCTAATGTCCTGGAAAAGGAGGTCCCATTTCGAACGGGGACGCCGCGCGGGGCTTTCATAAAATCTCGATTTCCGTGCCGATCCGACGGGCACGACGATCGGGTTACTCTCTTCCGCCATTCCATAGGCTCCGGAGAATCCGCAACAGTCCTGCACTTTCGTATTCCATTTGACACTTCGAATTTTCCAAGCCCGTCACGGTGGCGTGGAGTAACCGGATTTGCCCGCAAATTGGAACTAGAGACGAATTTCGAAGCAGCCCATTAACTGGCACGTATCATTTGATTCAGTTTCGAGGACCGATGGATTTCACATTCCCTCCGGCCGTGGCCGGCCATCGAACCTACCACGTATTGCCAGATTTCCGAAGTCCTGTGCAAATTTCTTCGGCGCGAGAATTTCAATTTCTAAGATGCACTTCTCGCGGGACATGTGACGTGATCGGCAATCGGATTTTATGAATTCATCACAAAAATGAGTAGGTGTAATTTAGAACAGTAAGCATATGAAGAAAGAAAATTAATTTCACTCCAGTTTGCTGCTACTCGGGTAGAAAATTTTTATTTTGCATGAAGATCCGTACTGATAACCTTTACATCTAAAATCCCCGCGACCAATGCATCACAGGATTTTCCGCGAAAGTGCAATCTGATTTTTGCTCTTGTTTCAGCCCCAGTTTTTCCAGTGCGAGAGAGCTTTCATTTTCCTCGCATCGGTTGAAATTCACGTTGTAGGAGAGCGAATGGGAATCGTTGTTGGAACGGTATCGATTTATACGGACCGGTTTCCCGTCGAATCCGTGAAAAGGAGAGCAGAGGAGGGAACCGGCGTTAACCGTTCCCCGGAAAAGGGTTCAATGCCGGGGTACCAGCATTCTTTGACGGAGGCGGGGCGGCTTTTAGGACGAGCTGTAAGTGGGGCTTGCATAAGTAATGACGTCGTCGCAACAGAAACGTTGCTGCCGTGGCTGGGATTCCGGACGACAGCTGCGACGTGGCTCACGGTGGCTCAGGTTAAGCCGATCGACGAAATCCGTTCGCTCGTCGTTACCCTCGCGATACAGCCGCAGAATCCGCACTCCTCCAAAGGAAGAATCAACGTTTTCGCTTTCTACCGCGTGTCGGATCTTGTTCCCTCTAAACGCGTCTTTCTTCGAATTACCACTGCGCGCCATGGCGTCGGAGAACAATCATGTTGCCGCGGATCTCCTAGCCACACTCGGCTCTCGAAGCTTCAATCGCACGTTACCTCTGCATTCGGATTTCGTACATTTTTCGCATATTTTCTACCTTCATTTTCTCAATATTTGATCTCATTCCTTTTGTTTTTTCAATATTCTTTTCTTGTAATTCATTTCTGACGCAGTACAGGACTGGTTATTATTTTCACATTCTTATTTTATTATTCGTTCCACCCCCCTCTTTTTCGCAATATTTACATTCCATCGCCTCCTCTTCAATATTCCAGCAGTTTGTTTTTACATTCTGATCGAACTGCTTCCGAGATTTAATTAGATTTCGAACATCTGTTTTCGTAATTCGTTTTTCTCTGTTGTTTTGTTCTTCTATTTCCTTCCTCTCGTTTCCTGGATGTTTACATTTCATACGTTATCATTCATTTCTGGTGAAGTTCATATTTACCTCTTTTTTAGACCTGCATTCTAGCAGTTTACTGTATAATTGTTAAGTGGATTTTATTCTCTTTTTACATTCACGTTTTATTGCATTTCTTTTCTCCTATGTTATCAAACATTTACATTTATTATTATACCGTATCCACACTGGCATCGCGTTCTCCGGAAACTGCAATGGCGACGTCCATATTTCTTTCTCCGCCCGGGTAATTGAACCGGAAAAAAACGTGGGTGCTGCTCGCACGGATTGGTCGCCGAAGAAACAATCATTTGTCGGGGACCGATTAGTTTCTGGCTGCTCGGGAAAAAGCGTCAGGAACGCGGGTGGTGTGTCCTCCGTGCCAAATTACCCGGCCGATTACTTACCCATTACGACGGGAGTGGCATGATCGCGTCGCGTCGGCGCGGCCGCCATGCCACGCGAAAAGAAGCGGAACGGTGAAATACGATCGGCCGATTCGATTCCGATAAGCCCCGGTTCGAATCGCTGCCATGACGAATGCTGTCGCGCGGCGGTAACTCTACTTCTCAGGCAAATCGTTCAAAAATACTCCACTTTCGTTTTGCAAAGGGAAAATCATGCATCGACGACAACTCTCAAGTAGTGCTCATGTAAAAGTTTATGTAAATTTGATTTTCCTGAAGGAAGATCCAAAATGTGCTACAAAATGTCACTTAAAAAAAAATTCTGTCTGTATTTTGTTTGTATCCGAATGTAGATCTTATTTTAACCATAAAAATTGAATTAAAGGGGAGGGTAGAGTGAGGATACATTTTCACTAAATCTCACAATTATTTGTCTTTTGATATACAACTACTCCAAACTTACTTACCAACCTTACTAATGAATAACATAAGCCTAAATAAATCAATGAAACAAAAGTTCGAAAGAGTCGTGTTGACTTCTCTTGTAACGATAAAAATGTCTTCACTCTGCTAAAAGTTCAAGCGTACATAATTGGTCTATTGCACAATTTCGATTTATCTGTAATTTAATTTTTTATGTAGAACACGTACAGTTGATTTTCATCTGGCATTTAAGCTGGCAATTAAGAAGAAGGAAACGGTACGTTATAGTAGTTATGTAGACTCATCGTCGAAATGCTAGGTTGCGCATTCTGTTTCACGGCGATGGTGGAGTATAATGCGGCCGGGCAATATAATTAATGGAGAGTGTAATTCATGCAAAAGCTTCGGTCAACGGTAATCGCTTATCAAAATGCCAGGATCTCACAGAACTGGTACGACAAGGGCAGCTCTCTGCGGCACGCGTTGCCCATTCACATCAGTCACAGTTCACATTTCACGCTTCGCGGCTGAATTCTATAGAAACAAACCAACACTTTACTTCCAGAGAACTTCCTTGACGTGATCCATTATTCAAGCAAGTCCATCACATTTACATAACAAACCGCTCATCTCCGTTAAACTAACAAAAACGCTTCAAATGGTACCATCGCATCGCTGCCATTTCTTTTTCAACGGGTGTCGCGTAAAATATGAATCGGGCTTGGTTCATGTTATTCATTCGCTATTCTTCGCATTGTGTCTTTTAACGTTTAATATCAATCATCTAATTACATTCTAGGTATTCTTAGACTATTGCTATGCGGAATAAAATTTTGATTATATTATTTGTGCGGATCTGATTTTTATTTTTATGATGTGTGGCTATGAGTTGTGCTTATGCCACAGCGAAAGTACATTCGTGATTTTGAAAAGAAAATAAAATCAAAGATTTAATTTTCTGTACTAGTATTCTTCACAGTTGTGTTCGATTGCGTACAATAAATACAATTATGATTTTATCCATGTTAAAAAATTCGAGAATATTTTTAAAACTTTTGTAGTAAAAGAACCCGAAAAGTGTAAAATGTAAAAAAGAAGGACTCGATTCGTGTTTTACGTAACAACATCTATTTCCAGAACGTCAAAAATCTCGATTACACGACTAACGGAAGCGGGCAGAAAAATTGCTATGAAAATTGTTCTGATGTTTCTGATAACAAAAATCTGAAAAATCGCGTTCGGAACGAAAGCGAAGCTGATCGTTCGGCGAACGTTTCGTTTCGGTAAGACGGGTCGACGTCGAATTCGCCAGAAATCCGGCGAGATAATTGAATAACGTCGGTTCCCTTATCGACAGGCGAAAGCAGAACCGCTGAGGTGTTTTCGTCGGATCTAAACCGTATCCTCTGGAGACCGACCGTAGCAGGATCGCATTTCTGGTATCATCGGTGCAACGAGAGCGCGTGTCGGGGGATTTCGACGAGAAACTTCGTTGAATAATCGATGGGCACTGGTGACTGGCAAGGGAGAACCTATACAGAAGTCCGGGATAATTAATTCAGGCCACCTGGAAATAGAAATAGAGTTTTGCCAGAACAGGACGGACAGATGAGGGACGACGACAGAGTTGCGTCCGCAGAAATCGGTGTAATGTCGTTCAATGATGCATTAACATCGGGCCGCTCGATATGAACGGCTATCTCGGTTGGTCCGTATAATTCCGCTGGAATAATGGTGTGTGCAAAATTAGAATCCGATTTTCGGCGCGGACCGTTATCTCCGTTCAAAACCCCCATTCCGTCTATCTCTGTCCGCGATCGTGGCGGGCATAATGCAGCCGACCGGTTATAAATGAAATTTTCCTGGAATTAATTCGAGCCGATGATAAAATAATAATAGCTCGATATTGCATGAATAAGAGATTCCGGGCTAGCCCGTTGGATCGCCCGCGCGTTGCGCCGCGCCGCGCCGTGGGAAGGAAGCGGAATCGCGAGCGCTCGACGAGCTCTGCAATCGCAAATATGGAAATGGAGCGGCCTGCAGATAATTGTATCTTTCTTCCTATTTATTCCCCCTTTTGCAGTTAAATATTCAACGCCCCGACGGTTGACCTCCTTAGCCATCTATAGACCGTTCGAGCGGCCGAGCTTTTCGAGGATCACTCGATCAGAGAGCTGTTATAGAAATGCGAAACATTCGAGCTCGGTTTCTTCTTCTGAACTGGGCAGATTGTATTCTGAGCAGGTTCGATCGACCTGGTAACATGTTTCGAATATTGCGAGCTATTCGGAGCTCTCTTGCATATTTCAAGAATAATTTAATTATACTCTCAGCTTTTTTAGGGCAGAATGAAGTCAAGTTGCGGTCTATTGAATTTGTAAATTTATTTATTGATCAGCCTGAAATTAGTATCTTGTCGTCTGGTTCTCTTCATCTTGAAATAAGGCATATCCTCGCAGTCCAATACATTATTATTCCGCTAGGTTTAAAATTTAACATATTTCCTACCATCACCGCAGACATGTGACATGTTCATAACTTGGAGGTAGTCAAATTAATTTCATGCACCATGATATTCAGAGCATGTTCGGATTTGTGTGCCAATCAGATTGAAATTAATTTCTAGGGAATGGGTTAGCTCAGCGATCGGTGGATGACATGACGGTCAACGCGTCAAGAACTACTATGCTGTATCTCGATACAAGATATCGGGTCAGGGCAGCGCGGGGGTGTCGAGCAACACACGAGGCATGACCTACTGTACGCGTCACGTGGCTTTATAGGAGCAAACATACAAACAGCTACACGGGATTTGTTCCGCGTGACGTGATAACGCGTGGGCTTTCGTGACGCGATCGGTAGCGTGTACCTACCTCGGCCTGGTCGCGTATCGTTCTCATGAAAGTGAAAGTCATTAAATGTACGCTTCGGACGGGAACTAGACAGGAATCACCTCATCGCACTGTCCTAGCGCCATTATACTTATGTTAAATCTGAAACTCCTCCTTCGTTCCCACAACTCAACCGAAAAAAGGAAGAAATTCAACTGATTAGTGTATTAGGCACAGGACGAAAAAATGCATGAAAAAACTCGATGCAAAAGTACACTAGGAATGGCTATACCCAAGACCGCTATAAAATCGTTAGAAGCATCAGTCTAGCCGATGTCTAAAGAACCGAGTAGAGGAGAAATGCGGCGGTAAATTCTCGTAGCTCGGCTAATTAAACGCCCGGCATCTAATAAAAACGGAATGAGGTGTCGTGTAGACATTTTCGCAACGTGTCGAGCCGTGCTCGAAGCTCGGTCGCGACACGCTCGAATTTCCCGTTGGGCAAAAATTTACGACGCGTGCCGGAAGCGTGTCACCTTAGCCGTCTACTTATCGAGTTCCGAAACAGCAGCGGCTCGAGCAACTTTCGCCGGGGCGACAACATTAAAAGCGGCTTTGTCCGCGCAAATTGAAATTCATCGAGCAACGCGTGCCACCTCCGCCGCGTTGTACTGCGGTGCAGCGGATGCCTCGAGGTTCTCGGGGCATAGGTAGATACACCGGGTATAGTATAACATTGTGCAATGAGCGCCGCCGGTGTAATGCTGATCGATAATGTATTACGCCGGGGATCAATATGCCGAGTACACTACACATCTCTTCGGTGTCTCCGCGGATAATGGCGGCTATAAAATTAGAGGCTTGTCTCTCCCCTGTCCCCCCACCCTCTCCCATGTCCCCTAGTCGGACGACTATCCTTGCACACTCCATTTCGCCTGGTGGAAGTTTCGTCGCTCGAGTCCTGTTTCTGCTCCGGTAAACGATCGACTTTTACGGGCCGCCATTGTCTTTTATGTGTTATGAATGGATTCGTCGGGCCGAGACCTGTAAAAATTTCGAACGGAGATAAATGTAACGTGCCATCCGGACAAAGAAACGCCTCCCTTCTAGCTGTCATCGTCGACCGGGAACGAGTTCGTGTCCTTCCAGTCTTTCTCTCTATCTCTATACTGTCCACCCCCGCATCCTACGTTCACGGCCTGTCGAAACCCGCGCGATGAATGTCGACCATGTTTTCTTAAAGAGTCTTTTATGGTAGTGGCGGACCAGCGCCAGTTTTTATTTCGCAGACCGGATGCCTCGTAAAACCCGAGAGCTCTTCTTATCGAGTGGATCGACGTCGTTCACGTGATGATTCAATTTTCGGCGAATCGGAACTCGTAATGACCACCCTGCCAATCACATTGCGACATTCGGTTGTCGACGCTGCTGATAACAGTGTTACACAGTTCCGAGAGAGCGCGCAGAGATTTGTTATTTTCATATTTTAAAACTTGACAAGAGGGAATTTGACAAATGATTGCTGCGATGCAAATGAAAGTACGCGATGATGTACCGCAATTTGTAAAAGCAATTCCGAACATGTTCAACATTCATGCATGTAAAATAAATTCTTTATACTGCGATGCAGATTTAAAATTTTTCCATGGGACTGCGGATTTTGTGCATTTATGGCAGACAGTAGAGTGATTAGAAGAATTCACGAGTATCTGTGTATTTTATGATTTTTTCATTTTATAATACAATACTTAAATGTTTACGAGTTTATTAATTACAAAAAAATTCAATAATGTACATAATACTTTGCATAATGATACAACAATTTTTAGTGGCACCTTAGAGTCGTTACTCGAGTGCCGACGGTTCATATTGGATTGTTGCATTTCCAGAATCCACTTGTAAGCCCCATCCAAGTTCCAAAGAATATTCAGGAGCGAAACGAGGAAAGACCATCAAAGTTCACAATGAAAATAAAAGATGGTGTCTCCGTGGATCCCCAGCGAGTCGAAAGAAGATCGCAGGTGACCAACCACGGTGCAGCACTCGAAAGTCATGGGGCTCTACGGGAGGTAGGGATCCATAACCGAGGAGTTTCGCGTAAGAGCATTAATTCGCGAAGTTCCCGGGGTCGAATACCCGCTCTCGAACGTATTCTCATTCGGCGAAAGAGACCCACCCCCTTAAGTGAGAGGGGGAGAGGAAGCGTCCTCGAGGAAACTCCAGGCTCGCCCCGATGAGATCCCGAGTGAACTCATTAACCCGGAAATCAACGGCCGATTCCCGAAGTTCCGCGGAGACTGCAAGAACGACCGATGGGAAACTTCCATCTGCAATAACGCGGGGCTTCGCGACCGGTGACAAAACTGCCATTGTTTAACTTCGACAAAGCGGTGGGGGAGCGAGGGGAGAGGCTGCCAGAGAGATCTTAAGGCGAAAACTTTCGTCAACGAGAGGTCTCCGAGGTTTTCTTTTGTGACGGAACCTTCGGCATTCGACGTTCAAAGTTGTACTGGCTGTTCCATAACCGGCCGACGTAAATAATGAAAAAAGTTCAGTGACCATCCCTGCTATTCGTCGATTAAGGGCATCCATGATCTTCGGCAATTTGCGTTGCGAAATCGGCGATGCGGATTTTATACGTTTATGACAGAAATTAGTAGATCGATTACAAAACTGGGATGAATCTAGAAGAAATTGAATGTGGTTTACAATATTTTAAGGAATTAAAAAACATCTATAATAAGAGAGCTGCAGAGAAGGACAGATTTAGCGGAATTGAAGAAGTAGTGTGGGACAATGTTGGATTGTTATGTATCTTCCGGGAGATTCGTCTCTGTCGTTCTCGAGAGACGTCCATTTCTTATCTCCAACAAAATCTGGGTCTCCTCCCAGGGAATTTGTTTAGATAAGCAGGCTGATGAACCGAGCATCGAGCAAACACCATCAGGAGCACCTTGGTTCTTCAGGTTTCCTTTCCACCCTCGGTCTTCATCCTTCATCCCCCAGGAACTCGACGAACTTTCACCGTTCTTTCTGCAGGAGCACGTGATTCATAGTCGGCTGGTTCGAAGGACTCAAGTTTTTCCGCCTCCCCGGAGCCGGAGCTTGCAAGAGATCGAAAGTTTCGGTGGCTGGTAAACAATCCTGGTTTTTCTGTTGGCCGATGGAGGTCGCGATAACGTCGCAAATGAAAAATTCGTAACCGAAACTCGCGGCCCCCATGAATAGTGCATCGCGAATGCTGGTCACCGCAGGCGGGGCACCATGGTGGGACGAATGAAGCCCTCGATGGGGGCTTCCTGAATTATTCCCAGCGTGTCTTGGACCGGGGAAAACGTCGTCGCCGAGGTACCAATCCGATGGACGCGGCGCGGCGTTTGCCTCGCGGAGATTTTATGGCTATCGCTCCTTCCGACGCGGACGTTATTCGCCGATAGAATGCGTCTAGTATGGCCCATGCTCGGCACGTCCCGGAACTATGCGCCCTATGGATTTTTAATGAACCGGCTGCTGCCTTTTTTCCGGGACGTTTTCCAGAAAACGGGAGAAGAAGCACAGCGGGCCTCCCTCTGCGCTCGGGGCTGATTTACGGACGGGCTGGGACGTGGAAAAATGGTATGGTTTTCGCGCGACACACTGGGCGCCTGGTTTACAAGATCTCTGCTCGTGGATTATATAGTTTTTTGGGGGTTGGATATTGAGAGCGTGCTCTACACTGCTTTCGAGTGGGAAATGTACTGATTGGAACTGCTACTACTTGATCTTGATGGTGGGGTTCAGTAGAGTAGTTTAATTTGTTAATAGGGTATGGAGGAGGGAGAACAAGTCTGGGAGAGGGAGGAAGTGTCTACAGGAGGACTGACAATTTTTGGCAGTGCAAGTACTTTTATCTGCCACCACTAACTCACCAACATGACTAACAACGCCACCATCGCGACAAGACAGCTATTATCTTGAGAAAATGATTATGAATTATGAACCCGATTCTGAATTGCAAATACGTAGTGCATAGTGCATAACACGTTCTGTGCAACATGCACCGCACAAAAAACAATTGAATAGTTGAACAAGTCGAGTGCAAAAAATTTGCATAATTTCTGCCAACTGGCGAATAACAGTGCACGTACCCGGTGAAAGATGTTCAAATGTCGCTCGCATTCTGCTCGTCAAATAACAAACGCGGATCGCGCGAGAGATCGGTGGTGCAGTTATTTACTTTTTTGGTTGCCAGGTGTATGCAGGTCAGTTTCGATGTTGCAACCTGGGGGAAACGAGTTTTAATTAAGCCGGGTCACCGGCGCTCGTCGCTGACTCGACGTTATGGATTTAATACCCGTGCGAATCGAGGAAATGCACACGACCGAAATGGAACGCAGACATTAGCGCAGGTATCACCATTAATTCTGCTCAATCGCGATAAGCCGAAGTCAACGTGTGCCGACAGTCCCGTGAGGCATTAGGGTCGCTTACGTGTATGAACTCGCCGGGGCGATATATCGCACGCATCGGAACCGCTAAAGTCTCGACGTTAATCTACCGAATAAGGATATGTTGGCGCGTTAAGGTGTCCAGCGGTTATCCACGGGCGATTTATCATAAACGGTCTGCCAAATAGTTCGCGACCGTGATTAATCGCCCCCAAAACACCGAGTCTGGACGCGCCGCGCCGTGCCGAGCCAACGGCAGGGGGAAAACGCGTGAGTGGTGTCCGTCCGATGTTTTTCGAGCTGGAGATTTTCGGGCCGCGCTCATTTCGCTGTACGGTTAATTAGGAAAATCGACTGCGCAACCTGCCGGTGAAAGGAAACATCGGTGAACGGTTCTACCGTAATTATTTCCCTCATATTCCTTCTACATACTACATCGTACGCTTTAAGCGTCAATCTTATCGGTACCAGAAAATTAATTTTTCGAATGAGAAATAAATGGGTCAACGAGCTTTAGCTTCTACAATTCTCTGATCAAAGTGTACATTATATTTATCCCTTTCTTAGTATTTCATTATTTCAGAACTTTCACTAATTTAATCCTCGCAAGGATTAGATTCAAATTTTTCTTCACTTTTTGACCAACTTCTAGAATGGGTTAGTGCACAATTAAAAAATAGATACTGTAATTTTATGATTTTACACTAAAACGGACTTAAGATGAGTCGTCTGAGGGTTAACAGCGCCATGTGCTAGCTCACGGAACCATTCTGCATTCGCATTCGAACAAGCTCGCGGGACAAGCTAATAATTACGACTGTGTACTTTGCAGCTCTTCTCTAGAGAAACAAATTATAGGAGTTTCCTGGAGATATAACCCGTTACGGCTCGAACATAGAATACGAACGTCGTCATATCGAAGACAGTCTCACGCATGCAGCCTCTAAAGTAGCAAACTAAACTAGAGGAATAACAAGACTGACTAAACCGTCGAATAACGATAAAGGCTTCGTGGTACGACGTACGTAATGATAATACGTTTTACTTTGAGATGCTTCAACTGCAGAGGGTCAAAAATAAAAGAGCATGGTCTGGAGGAGTTGGCCCGTTAAAAGATGCTCAATTAAAACGAATTAAGAGCCGAGTCCGGGCCAGGAGGATGCGATTTACGGGACACCCCGGGGCCACCTATTAAGTCGTGTCGGTCGGATCCTCGAGATTCTTTCGTAATCGCCAGACGCGGTGGAACGCGGGGATTTTCGGGGCCCCAGGGGGCCGATCGCTAGGAACGGGATGGTAGAGAGGGAACGAGCCGTAACGGGGGGCGTAGGGCTCGCAAGAAAAAAGTCGTCTCTCTCGAGTCACGGGACTCTCTCCATTAGGTCTAATTTGCGTCAAATCGCATTGGAGCTCGTCGACGGCTTTTTCGAGAGGGTCGAGGAGAGAATCTCGCGGGTGAAAGGCGCGCCAGGGGCGGCGCCACCAGCGCCCCGTGCCCCAGCCGTAAGTGTGTCCCTGGTGTGTGTCCCCGTGGCCCACGCGTCCTCTACGTGACTGGGACAAATTGTACCAATTTGCGTGCCTCGAGAACGCCTTTTCTCGCAGCCGGTGCACGCGTCTCGCCGATTCGCCTCGGGTGCACGCGAGACGCCGAGCAAATGTATGTATAGGTTCGCTTCCTCTCTCTCTCTCTCTCTGTTCCTTTTCCGGTCCCTCCTCTTTCGCTCTATCGTTATATGTATGGTGTCTTTGTGCACGTCGGAGACAAAGTTTCGATACGCGAGCAAACGAGCACGGTTACCTCGCGACAATGGGACGGAAGTTCGCCACCGATAAGGAAACTTCCATCGGCCAAGTGCGCCCGTTAAAAGTACGCCCGGCGTCGCTTGCGGAATACTGAAATTTGCAATGGTGCTCCTCTGACTGCGGGCGCCGGAAATTCTGGAGGAATCGCCATAGTTCGGTCAAGATTCCATTAATCAATATAAATGAATGTACATAGATGAAGAATGTAGATAGATAAATTGTTTTAATCTTGCGTTTTACAACAGGAAACCAAACACCAACACTAACCTTACACGAAAATACATATTAAAAATGGTCAATCGGCAGGACGACGTATGGCTGGCTCGCCACGAAGCGCATTTCAGAAGCGGATCAGTCTCGCAATTACTCAAGCTTCTCTGGCAATCCCTCGGAGCCGATAAATCAAGGCGACCATCTTCGCGCTTGAAGAAAACACGGTTAACCGGAATGGTCGAGTAGAAATGAAGCTATCTAGCTTGGCTGGGTGGAACGCATCGTCCGGCAGTAACACCATGGGTGTAATCCTTTAACCAGCGATTTTCCGGCGGCGCGGCTAGGATCGTCTCGTTTGCGGGGCAATTATCGGCCGGCCAATTAGGGCGCGGAATTTAATCCGAGAGAGAGAGAGGGCAGAGGGTTTCACGCACGGCAAGTTTTTGTGCCGTGGTGCCCCGCCACGGCAGCGGTTATTTTTTTATTCTGGAAACGGCCAGGCAAATTATCGCGAGCCGCGCTAATGCACGCGGACGTGCGAGAAAACGAGTATATACTACGAGCGAAATGCTCGCCCGGGAAATTGCCGGGGAACCCGCCGGTAATCGTCGCTACACTTACGCCCGTAATCACAGATTCCGCGACGGAGGGATCGCAGATAAAGAACCCGATGCTGATTGTGAAATTTTCTACGCTTCGTTGCGCGCTTCCTGTCCCGGCGCGGCGCGGCGACGACAGCGATCCGCGCGTCGCGTCTAATGAACCGGATATTACTCGGCAGCGACAGCCTCTTCTCGGTCGCCAGGACAATCTCTTCTTGTTGCTCGCCGCAACCAGGACAATCTTAATCGACCGGATCGTATTTTCCACGTGATTTTTCCGCCGATTATTTGCACCCATTCCGCTCAGGCTACCCGGTCTCAACGCTGATCGATCGAGTATTATAATTTCAGATCGCTCCCCGAGCCCCGTTCGTTTCGGGTTTCAACCGCTCCCAAATCGCGACTACTTCGTTTTGACATACGCTGCCAGTCACTGTGAGCTGTCCTTTAGTTGCTAATCGTTTGTACTCGACTTCTCGACATCTTATCGATGAGGATGTCGTAGAGCTAGTTGTTTGCATGTCCTTTTTGAGAGGACGTGAAACGCTGGTATTTATGATGCTTACAAGATCTGAGATTTGTGGTTCGTGAGATCTTCGTGTAGAATAGCGTAATTATTTGTGTAAGTTATATCTGAATAAATGCGGTCGAGTTACTGATAGGTGATCTGGATAAGTGAGTGCACAACTTCTTGCGGTTTTGTGTCGAGTGTGACTCGATATCAACGTTTTTGGTTATTTTCAATCAGTGTTGGTGATTCTTTTTTATCCAGGAATTTCCTAGTTGATAAATCGAACTTGTTCCTCGTTCTGGTGTTTGTCAAATGAGCCATGAAATTTCGAATTTGCATAAAGATCCGCGTTCTAACAATTACTAAAATAAATTGTTCGAGATCAATACCAATCAAGGAACCGTCTTTTGAGGTACACTTGAACAAACCATTTAAGTAAGATAAATTGTGTTTATAAACAACTTTGAATTGAAGACGCTGGTGCAGAAATTCGATTGTTTAGAGCAAGATTCACACAATATCTACAATCTGGACTCCCTCCATCCTCACGCTAATGTCCTCAATTATTCAAATACAGTGAAATTATAAGACGCTGTCCGGGGAAATGAGTATCAGGTGTATGAAATGAGTGGCTGGCCAGATAAACATTAGGAAACGGCAAAACCTGCCAAGATAGCAATGGGATAATGACCATCACAGCCAATAATTTCGAATTTGCTTGGTCACGCTGCTACACCGCTAGTAATCTATGTAACCTATGCAACGCTGTAATCTCGCTCGCTCGAAAGTATCAACCTGTAGAATGCGGGAGATCCGTGATTCGCATGTATATCTAAACCGAATTAAAAGCTAATAGCGGTACACTTGTCGACACAAATTGGTATACGTGTTTTCGGAACCGCTCGGAATTCCAAGTACGTGTCGAATCCTAATCGATTTTAATATCGAATCAGTTGCAGCGTGAATGCACGGCGTGGGATGTTATTGTCGAGTTTACTGTTCGAACACGTTCTCACGTGACAGCGAATCGTAACTTTTATCGTCACGTTTTAGTGGATCTACCGTCGTCACTTTAATGATGAGGGACGAGTGACTTCCGTGACAATTCCTGTGACTATTTTATTTGTAAATACACAGTTTAAAGAAATACATGTTTCGAATACAAACAAAAAAAATAGTAAAAATAAGTCGATTTTCATTGTCAAGAACGTGAGAAAAAATTTTTGTGAAGATTCCTCTTCGTGTCTTGATCTACTGTCAAGATGAAATTTTTTCGTGTGTTACGAGAACGAGTATCCGAATACCAAAAAATGAAATTAAAATACGCCCTCTAATCTTCTAGCCGACAAACTAAATTGTCTTCACCCACACATTCTAGACCATCAAAAAATCGTTCTCCGAAGCAACCAGAGCCACTAAGTCTGCAAAGAAACTGTTGCTTCGTCGTAGTAGGAGGATCCTCAGCTTGGTCACGTCCGCTTCCCAAAAATTCGTGGCCCGGAGCCCTCAAAAAGGGTTAGAATCCCCGGATTCCTGGCATAACTCCAGAGCGCAGGTACGCGGGAATCTCTACACGCTCGGTCGCCGTTCGTAGGCAATAATAAAATCCTTCCTTCCTGGTGGCGTGTTTCCGTCAAACGATCACCCCCTCCACGGTTGTACGGGGACACCCTGTATAAAGAAAGGGGGAGGAAGATCGTCGGGACAGAAGTTTCCGTGGCGTCGCGGCGGGAATTTTTATGAGTTCCATAAGCAATTTACACGAGATTTTGATGACAGACCATGAAGACATTTCTCGGCACCGGCCACCGCTCCCAGCTCACGTACAGTTAACGACCATAGATGACAATAACTACCAGTCCCGTCCATCGCGGCATATCAATTTTGCCCCCCGTCACCTCCCTGCCTCCCACTTTTGATTCCCTGCTCGACGGCTATCGTCGACGCCGCGGAATGAGATTGGTAATCATACCCCCGACCACCGGCTACCTGACGGGATAACGGTGAAAAATTACCGATCGCGCTATTAATGACCGTAATTTCAATACGCGGCTTCCTGTGTTACCCACGGACAGGTCTCGCACGAACTGCGCCGGCCGCGATTAACTTAATTGGAGTAAACGAGTAACAACCCGGAGAGCCGTGCACGCGGGCTGTTCCGCCTCGTATCGGAAAGAATTAGCGTAATTACGCGGGCGTCGCGCCGCCGCTCGTTCGTAGGCTTTCGCTGCAATTTCATTAATTTACCTTCTTCCGCGGCCTGGAAACTATGTGTCTTTTTCGTTCCGGTACGGTTCACTCTGTAATTCGACGCGAACCCCTGCTCGCCTCTCCTCTGCGGCAACGTGTCTTTGGATTGCAACCACTGCGGCTTAATCCTTGATGCGGACAACGAGTGCAGTTCCACTGCAGTCGAAGACGAATTGGGGTCTTTGGGTCGGGCCGAGCGCGGTCTTCGACTCGCGGACTGCTAAACCTGTTATGAGTGGACGAGGATCTTTATTCGACATGAAAATTTTGTGCTTTAATTCGGAAAAAGTTTCATCGTTCTTTAATTCCTTGCCGTACCATTTTCTTTACAGTTACAGTGATTAGAACATCTTTATTTCTAAAAATGTCGAAGGAGAGAAAATAAAATTTATATTTATTTTAATGCTTACATATTGATTACAAACGAATTAAGTTTTATTTCATCTAGAAAAAAATGCATAACATTTGTATTTGGTAGACATTGACATAAAATCTTCATCACGAGTCTGAGTCGTTAAAATACGGCAAGGAATTAGTGCTATTCATAAATTCTCTTAAGCTTTTTTATAAGTATCATTTGTAATAAATCTTTCAATTGTTGTCATTCAGTGGTACTAACAGAACAGTTTGTAGTAAATAAATGGATAGGCAACAATGAAATAAACGAATGGCTAGGTTAAATAAAGAGGGATATTGCGTTCTCGCATATTCAATAGTGGTAGATCTCCTGCAACATCTTATTGGTGGAATGTCCCCTTAATAGACCGTGCAAGTTGCGTATACCTAGCGCACAGAACATGTTGCATTATGCACGTCTCGAAGCACATAGCGCATAGTCCAAAGTATATGTATAGTCCCCTGTCGGCGATCCATAATACAGTCATCTTATGTCATAATACATAATGCAAGGTATGTATCTACATACACAGTGTGTAGTCGCTAGTTTGTAGAACAGTTTTCAATTTGCTGACATTCGAGTATGTAATGTAAGGTTCGAAGAGCATAGCACGCGTTTCACAATGAATAATATACAGACACACCGTATGTTACGGGTACATAACTAATCATTTATGTTGTGCATCGTGGAATGCGCTCTAGTAACGAAGTAACACGAAGGAAAATAATCTATTTCCTAAATTTTATTTATAGCTTACACATATTTTATTAAAAGTAGTAAAAATGAAAATAAATCTGGAACCAGTCTTTTTGCCAAAACTATAATACATAGCAAAAATGGGTAAATTGTTATCGTAGGATCACGCAACAATTCGCGAAGACCAATGTAAAAATCGCTCGCTCCAAGGCCGCGGCAGCGCGTATACGCGCGTCTCGCATTAGAACATTACTTTCTCTGGCCGCCCCCGCCTCCAACGGAAAATAATATATCGCCGGAACGAGGCGATTGTTGGAACGAAATGGAACGTGAACTTCGGCCCCTGGAGCCCGTTGTTGTCAGATAATTTACGGAGGCCGGAGATAAAATGAAATTAGCCGCATCGTTTGTATTTTCGCGCGGCCCCCGCCGCGGCCCGCGCGGGTTAGTCTCAATGCCACGGCGACAGTAAATTTCGGAGAATTATTGCGGCGCGATGCTAGCGAACACCGCGGAGCCTAAACTATAATTCTTTATCATTTTTCCAGGTGTCTAACCCGCGTTCTCGATCATTGTCCGTTCAGCGGAACTAAAAGAAGAACACCGCGTACACTAGCAAATTATTATCCTTATTACAGAGACGCCTTGTAAATGGTTTATAATCCCCGTCGTCGAGGATTAACTATTGCCAGACGGGTCTTTTCTTCCGTTAAATATAGTCCGGCGAGATGAAAAATTTAACGAGTTTAATCACGGATTTAATCTCTCGCTTCCCTTCGGCTGGCAACGTCCATTAAAGCTTTCCTATATATTTAATACTTTTCTGCCGATCAGTTCTGAAAACGACTTTGATTCTCGCGCACAGATATACAGGTTCCCGAATCAAAGAGGAATTTGTTTAATGTTTCATCGCGGTGTACTGTGCTTTCATCTGGAGTCTATAGTTACTGTTCGGCGACACAAAACATTCTCTTTGCTTGGCCGTTTCTCGCGCGCTCGCCTGGTCACTTTTAATATTCGGTTATCATTGCCGGCGTTGAATAACAGATCGCTTCCGGCTCGATTCCTGGATTCGCTCGCGTCCCGGGAAAAAATTAAATGAAATTCGACGCCGCCGCACCGCGCCGGTTCGTTCGTTCGTCCTTTATTTAACATTACCTGGCTGGAGCCGATTTATTCTGATACGTTTGAGCAACGGATACCCGCGAATTACAGCCCCCGAAGCGCGCGGCAGTTTTTCCGCGGATTCGAACGCGAGCGAAACGGGATAATGCGAAACCGGCGCGGCGCGGCATGGCAGATTGATGAAATTGCCGCTGAAAGTGATTTTATTTCAATAATTCGCTATAAATACGCACCGGCCGTATTCGACGAGACTCAATGGCCCGAAATTGGATTTAAGTTCCATTTGAGCGGGGGCGGGTACCGCGCGTGGGTGGGAAGGCCAAAAACTGTCGCCGCGCAATTACTCGCTCGAAACCCGGGCCCGTACCCTGACGATCAACCCAGTTTCGTTTCACCTTTTAATTCGGCCAGCTTGCGTTCTCATTTATATTCAAATAGATAATCGCCGCGCGGTGGTGTTCGTCATTTCCCGCAATTGTCGCCGGAAATGACCAAATTCCGATACGAATTTATCGCCGACTAGTTTTTCCGAGTTTAGAACAATCGCGCCGGAAATTTCGTTCGCTGCATCGGCTTTAATTCTACCATTTTAGTTTTTGTTGTAGGGAATGCGGATGCTACGGACAATTGGTGCAAACTAATTAAGAGGACAGAACACAAGTGGTTACACAAGTATTAACGATAGTAACATACGGATGAAGTCGAAAGTGCAATACCAAAGGTTTCCAAAAAGCCATAAACGCGTTAGCAAACGCAGCTCGCGAGTAGATCGTCATGGCGACGGAGAGGGTGACGGTTGCGTGTGCGAGACGGGGCTATTCCATTCCTTCTCAGCAATTTCCAATAAATCTTTTGTTCGCGAGACACGCGTTCCTATCTAGGGGACGGTATAGAGAGAGAAGGAGGAGAGTCTAGTGGCAGCAAGAGAGAGAGGGAGAACGAATCCAGGACCTCGGGAAGAGATTGCGTCTCCGACTTCCCGCTGAGAAGGGAGATTTAAGGTCCCCTAACCGAAAATTCGCGACAGCCTACGCAGCCCGGCGACCGACACCCCCGGCATTATATTTTCATTTGCGAGGCGCAAATTTCGAGATCGGCTCGGCCCGGCCCCGTTTCCCGTCGCGATCGTCGTTTAATTTGCGAACGATCCGTCCGACGACACTGTGCTCGCCAGGGACAAAACCGGAGTCTTAGTAACACGAACCCCGGCAATCTGCGTTTCATTTAAGCCCACTTACCGAGAGCCTCGCCTAACCGGGGGCGATGATCTGTGGGTAATTTGATTGATGGGTACTTTTGCCGCGATGAGCAGACACTACCTCCGATTAATTTCCACCCTGCAGCTCTCTGATCTGCGGCAAGGAGCGCGGTTTCTGCAGTTTCTGCAGTTTCTGCGTTCTACCGTGTATTGCGATTGCAGTGGGTGTGGTTTATGCATTGTATTCTACTCGGTAGATTCTGTACGGGTTGCTGGCACTAGAATTGTATCGAAATGAACAATTCCAATTTTTTAATGTATTTAGACTGAGAATTTTTTCCATTCATGACAATCTTGAGTAGATTAAATATAAAACCGTCTTTTGAAGTACACTTTGAACAAACCATTTTTTTTTCATTTTTTCTATACATCTATCATGTATAATTTGTTTAAAAACCATTTAAAATGATAAAGGGTTGTTGCGAACAAAATTCAAATATAAATTCGTAGTGCAAAGGGTTGAAGAGTTCCAGATGTACAATATTTATAAACAATGGTACGAACTTGCAGCTCTTTCCACCAGGAATGACAGAATCAAATATCCCCAAAAATCATCCGTCTCGCTCCCTTCGGGAAGGGTTCGCTGTCCAGCAATCAGCCCCTCGAGCTATGCAAAGCGCGTGCTGGCGCGGCAAGCCTTCAGGGAAATAAATACTAAACGCGATACCGTTGTCGGCCGGGCTCTATTTCGTCCGACAGCTCTTCTCCGCCTTTCATCCGAATCGCGGGGCGGCTTCGTGAATTTCCAATCGAGGGGATATCTCTCCGCGTCAAAAGGAAGCGCCACCGAGACACGAGGATTCTTCAGGAAGCGGAGCATCCGCGGAGACGTTTGATGGATGCACGTTGTTCCCATTGTGGCGACGATTCCATCTATGAGTCGAACTTTCCCGTGCAATTTTCGAGGAAGAAAGCCGCGCCCGACAAACGGAACCGGGAGAAAAAAGACAGACTGAGGGAAAATGGGTTTATTATGCTCCGGGACATAAAACTCACTCCCTATTTTTCTCTTTTCGCTCTGTTCCCGAGGAAGACCGAACGAACGAAGTTTGAACGTTAAGAAACTCATAATCAGAGTGGAACCAACGGAAGCCGCGAGAAGTACCGGCAAGACAAACACGGCCACGAATGAGATTTCGATTAAATTTAAGAAGGAAGAGGTACCTTATATTGCAAGCGCCTCGTCTCGGAATCGCCAAGTTTCTTAATGCCGGACCAATCCCCGGATATCGCGGCCGCCGAGAGCCGCTCATTTTATATACAATGACTTTTGAAATTGCCGCGAGCTGCCCCGATGCCGACTGCATCGCCACGCTACCGAGGGGTTGGGGAAGTAGAGGGATGGGGAAACGGTCCCCCGTTGTCGTCGTCGTTGTCGTCGTTGCGTCGTTCGACCGCGAGACGCGTTTAATTGAAACGACGCTGTTTCCGCGAACGCCGGCTTCTTTGTCCCCGTTATTGAATCGAACGACGCGCAAGAACCTCTTTAAGGGTGACAATGGTAAATACAGCCGTTGCCTCGCCGCTGTAAAGTCTCTTTGTCCCCGATACCATCGCCACTTTTATTGTTCCGTAAAGGGTTCAAGGGATCGCGGTTTTGGCAACGAGCTTTTGCGATGTGCCCGTGCTTCCGGGCACTTTAATGATCCGTGGACTGGGAATCTTTATGCAAAATATACATTTTCGGCGGCTGTTGCGCAGACCGGGAGCTTCTTTCTTGATTTCACTACTTTGGGAGGTTCAAAGTAATGTATTGACACTACTCAATTACTTTAATTTATCTAATTTCCACATTCTTAAAATGTGTCCAAATTGTATAAACGTACGTTCTTAGAATAAAAGATCGGCCTATCTGTATTATGTCACACAAGACAATCGCTCCAGCATGGGAAGTCTCAAGCGGCAATTAGCTCTCCACGACAATGCCAGCGAAATAACACCGCCTCGTGGTTGCTTATTCGTCCAAATGGCACCGGACGCACTCGCCGGACGTTTTACCGGTGTAAAAATCGAGCCTAATCGGAAGTCTGCAGTTTAACGAGAGATTGAGCGGAGGATGGTCTGTTTGGATTACCATTCTAGTCACGGAGCGTGCGTGTACTCGAGGATGCGTATAATGCTGGACGCTTTATTGCGTAATTGTTGGCGCTACCTTCTCGTCTTCCTTCGTATGAATGGTGCGAGGTATCTTATCGTCGCGGGTTGATCATTTGGGTCGGCCATGAACCGTACGATCCACGATGAACCAAGTATGTTTTCGATATTTGCGATTTGAACAACCCTCTGACTTAAGTTTCGTTCTTGAAACATGCCAGTTTTGTATTTCCAAAATTATTGCTGAAACATACCAAGATTCTGGACTTGGCATTAATAAAAGACCAGTCATGCTAATTTCTATTTTGAAGACAGTCCCCCTCATCATAAAACCAGAAATTGCGAGCTAATAAAATCAGGTTCGAGCAGAGTTTCCGAAGGCCGGCTAATAAAAACGAAGACTCCGGTAACTATCGTCGATAATAGCAAGTATCGAGGCAGCAATGTCGACTGGCGGCAGGCCGTTTCTTCATCCCCCCCGATTCTTATTACGGCGGCAACTTCCTCTCGAGCCGCGTCGAGTGCAACTTCCCTTGAACTATGATAAAGTTGGCCGATTAACAGCGCCGCGTCCGATTCACTTCCGAGCGTCGCGACAACGGCGAGGAGAACGCCGACGTCGACGGACGCGTGCGCAACGACCGTCGACGACGTGTTCCCCGGCTGTTCTCGAGGGCGATAGCCACCCCCGCATACACGGAAGACGGCTCGACGCGCTGCGACGCGTTCCGTTCATTATAACTTGGTCGTGGGACGTGCGATGCCCCGTTGTTTTGACGGCGCGGCGACGTCGGCGTCGGCGTCCCAATTATACACGCGTTGCCGCTAACTAACCTTATTTGCGAGCCCCGAGGGTGCTACCTGGCTTTGCCGCAGCTCTCCTTCCTCTTTCCACCCCCCTCGTCGTCTCGAACCTCCCTCGCGAAGGGCGCCCCGCCGATTTAATTGCAACTTGACCGAGCCAGCCGACCGTGGCCGACGGTTTTCCTCGTCCGCGGTGATTCCTTCGGGCTTGAAAATTCCCGGACGACGAAATTCACGCCAGACACACCCCCTCTTCTTCCGCTGGAAATTCGTCCTCTGTCTAGCCGACCCGCCAAGAAACGTTCTTTGCTATGTGAAAAGGGCTTCCTGCGCTTTCAGGATGACGAGGATCGAATGGCACCGGCGCGATGCCGAGATCTCAACCCTTGAATCGCAACCCTCGCGTGAACTCTGCGTGTCATATGATGCTCGAGTGTGAGGGAGGATTTTGTAAAATCGTTGCGTGTCGGTTTAAAAATCGTTTGAATCGCTGAGGGATTTTTGGGATGGTTGATTTATGTCTGCACGCATGGGGTGGTTTCGCTGTTCACTTTTAACTCTTTGCGGATGGCAGTCGCCTCCGAGGTACCTCTAATAATGGCTTGCGGATTTTATGCGTTTATGGAAACTATGTGATGGTAAAATTTCAAACAGTGAAGAAATTACAAAACTTTAAGCATTTTATATTATTTTCAACCGTATATAATCTTCAAGGGATGAAAGGTGTTTGGATCCTATTTCTTAGAATTGATGAAGACCATTTTTATTTTGCATAAAGATCCGAAATGCAGTCACATAACAAGAATGCTACCCAACGCGTTAAATAATGACCACAGGCGTCGAAAATCGCAGCGAAAGCTTCCAATGAATCTTCCAGGAGTCCGCCCAGTGCAGGGGCGCGAAGAAACCATTATTTACCAATCGGCGTCGATAAGAGCCATTATATGGTAATAGAATCTGGCGGTCATAGACGGCCTATTATGAAAATATCTTTTCGCCGGAGACAAATAGCTCGTCCGAGAAATGCCTCGCGCAATTACCGGTACTCTTTCATCCTTGTCCGGTGCTCGGTGGACGGACACTCTCCTCCTCCATCGAGGAGGACACACACCGTTCAAGGGAAAAGCGATGGTTTTATTGAATGAGAAAGAACACTTTCGGCCGCTAAATCACGCCACGGGTAGTCTGGTTGTTCCGACCGGAAGGGGCCTCATAACTTCACGCACCCTTTCTCCGGCCGCCCTTTTTACCGCGCCTCGAACCTTGCGGCCTTGCCCTTCCCATTTTCTCAGCGCCGGAACAGCCGAGCGCATGAAATATTAACCTCCCAGCCATTTCGAATGTCGAGCAGAGGGAAAAAAGGAAGTGGAAACCCACGGAAAAGAATGGCATGACCGTCCCCGGCGTCATTCCGCGACTCACGCTGCGCTCGTAGGTTTCTCCGAGAGTGATAACGCTTCTGCTCTCATGCTTGGTTTTACTTTGAAATTTTAAAAGGATTCTATGCACGCGAAATTGAATATCAGAATCGCCAAAAGCGGTCTTCAAAGACGTTGTAGCTGGAATTCGATAAATCTTGCTACCCCTTGTTTTAAACATGGAACGTAGAACACGGATGGCTGGGGTTTGTGTGTGCCTGAAAATAAATGTTAACCTTGCGAAGATTCAGAGCCCGTTCAAACCGTAAAAGAGGTTTGTTTCCCGAAATGTCTAGCTATTGCGGGCCGGTTCTACTTGTTCCGTAGCCGACGCGATAGGAGAATGACTGTTTGCCTGATTCGCGGCAAGCACACCCTTCTGTCACCTGTCTCTTCGATTTCTGGTCGGCCGAACGGACGCAAAGCGAAAGTTTCTCGGCGACGACGAGGAGAAATTTTCGGGCCTCGGTGTGCGAAACCTCTCGCGCAGAGCCACGGACAGTTACTTCGACCAAAAGCAAACCAGAAACTTCACCGTAACGCGTTCATTCTGGCAGGGAAATATGACGTCCGCCGGGGGATTTCGCAACCCCCGAACCGAGAGTCGGTTTTGCACAGCCGGCGACGACGACCGCGACCCTGCCCGGGTGGTTCGCTCAAATTGCATTTAAATTTGCCGGCTTCGGCCCGGCGAGCACAGAAGTCATTAGTCCCCTTTAGTAGCGGCGAATATCGTTATCGTTATGTTATTACCCTTGAACACCGGGGGACGGCGCCATGGTGTTCCCTGGCTCTCGATAGCTATCTGTTTCGAATATTTTGTTTATAGCACCCCCCGTTCTTCGGAATCCGCTTCGAAAAGCTGGTTCGAAACGCTGCTGATTGTAACACGGATTTTTATTGCACGGTTGGCCTGTACTTCAATTTCTTTCTGGGACTACAAAATGGCTCCGTAACTTGTTCTTTCGAATTTCAGCAGAGCTGTTCGGTACAGTCGAATAATTTCGAACGTGCAGCGAGAGAGCGAGGAGCAAATATTCGATTTCCAATTCGATTCTTCCGAGTTTCGCGGAGCGCGCGTTTTCCCGGACACTAGCAACCCCCATGAAGAAGGGTGCGCACCCCGAGTTGAAGGAGAATCGTTAACAGTTGGCCCGAAAAGTACGGGAAGTTCTTCGGCTGACACGAATCGGGGATATTCCATTTCCGGTATGGCGGGGATTGGCAAGAGGTTGCCGGGGGTGGGATCGTCTCCGGCGAAAGTTCTGACTGACAAAGCGTTACGGCGGATCCGTCGGGCTGCAGTTCGCGACGATAAAACCGGCACGACGTCGACGAGACGTCGATTAATCTTGGCTGCAACGCCGATCGCTTACCGACGACCCCGGTGAAAGAATGAAATTTTTATAGGACTTGAATCGGGAAACCGACGACGCTCGGCGTCGAGACGTGTCGACGGGATAGCGCAACCCTCGAAGAGAAAACGCTTACCTTAGTTGGACCAATTGCCGGTGATGATGACCGACGATTTTATGGAGATCCCTTCCGCCTCGGTTCATTCGGATTCTTGATTCGCGGAAACTTTCGCCGCTATGAAACCCTTTGTTCTGCTTTATGATTGCTGTTCGGCGAATTTCTGCGGTGCGCTTGTTAGCCAATTTGCCTTTGCCGTGGGAAGAGTTGTCGGAGCTGCAAATTTCTTCTGTCTTCGCAATCTACGAGGTGTACAAACCAATTCTACCATTAATCTTTCAAGTAGAGATGACGAGTTGATTTGACATTCGAGTTAGCTGTTACTTTACCTGTAGAATTTATAAAAGAGACTTTCCTCACAGAAATGGTAAAACGGAACTGGAATACGGGATAAACGCGAAAATGGGACGAGCAAGCACGACAGGGTCCGGCGGAAGTCGTTCAGGCTCGAAAGTTTCGGTGGCCGGCTGGAAACTAATTTTAATATCCAGAAAAGCGACCGGAAAACATTGTCTACGGGGATATAGCAGTAGTAACACGGCCGAGCCGCGATTAAACTGTTAACCGATCCCGGAGTTTGGCTCTCAAATATGCCGGTTCTCGCGTTCGCGGCCCCGGGGCCGTCCAATTGCCAAACAAAAGTGAACTCGATCCGGCAGAGTTTCCAGCCCCTTAAATCAAGCCGAGCAAGTACAATACCGACGCATAATAACTCCGCGAAACTGCACCGGAATCAACGGATCTCTGTGGAACGACCGTTTCCCGGACAAATACCCGTCTAGAGGATTAAGGGAGGCGTGGATGCGAGGAGGATTTGTAGAAACCGGCGAGGCGGACAATCCGTGACACGTCACTCATAATTACAGCGATAATCGTCGCCGAAGCGTCGGACGTCGGGAAACTTGCTCTAATGGCGCGTTCGTTCGCCAACCCCCTTCGGCGACGGCCGTGATGCAGAGGGGGTTGGAAATGGCCCTGGAGGAGTACACATCCTCGTCGAGGCTGGAGTGTAGATGCTCGAGAGCTAGCGAAGAAACAGGAACGAATTCGTCGGACAAGCCAGAAGCTTTTACCGGCTACAGGAGACACACACCGAGCGAGCGGCTTGGGTGGAGTCTGGTCCTTGCAGCATTATTCTTTCGAGAGCCGCTCGCAAAACGCTTCGTGGCCTCGTCGCCACGCTTTTACCGACCTGCACTCCATCAACAGATCGGTATATGCGAGTCGATTGCTCGAGGAATGAGCAGAGGGTCGGGGAAAGTGTGATTTCCGGTGACGTTTGACTCTAGGTTCCTTTCCGAACTATTACGTCTAATGACAAGATTGCGGATTTTATCAAAAATGGTTACATATACTTCAAAGTAGTGAACAAATTCGAAAAATTGAAGGACATCAGTGTATTAGTTCCAGCTGAATAAGATAATGAGAAGAAGAACGAAATTTTTATGCAAACATTTTTTATTTTGCATATAGATCCGCAGTCTACTGACGACGAATCTCTAGAGCATTTTTCGAATCGATCAGGTACAGCATTTCTTTGTCGTCTCAGAGATCCAGCGAAGAGCATGTGAGAGCGATCGGAAACTTTTTTCCAGAAGTTTTCGGCCGGTAATCACCCATCTCCGAGGCTGTCCAGAAATTTTCTTTGCCATTAGGCGTTCCGGGGAGGTTGGCGAACGAGTTCACGGTCGGATGGCCGCGGCGAGGACATCAATTTTGACGGCGATAAGCGCGAATTAAGACGACACCCGTCGCACCTTATACGTCGATACAAAGTTCAACGACGGGGTTGGGGGTTCGAGTTTTCGCTTTATTTCACGGCCGTCTCCTCCGTCGATCGGTGACACGGTCGGAAGGGTGGAGAAAAGGGAGAGAAGAAGGGCTAGTCGAAGCCCGAGCCCTTTTCCGAGGTTGGATTGACACTTTAATGAACGAGAAAGAGGTTCGGTCCCTGTATCGATTGTCGCGAAAGCGAAAGCAACGAAGAATAAGGGGGCTGCTTGCAGGAAATCGAGCGGCCCCCGAGAGAGGCGATAATGTCGAGTGCCATGCCACGTAATTGCCTTCGTTTCGAGTCGACCTCCGCCAGCAGCCGTGAGAGACCAGGACGAAGAGCAAAGACCTTCTTCTTCTTCTTCTTCAAACCCTCCTCCACCGGTAAATGCGAGCCCGGATAACCTCGGGGAAACTAACTTATTACGTCGAAAGAAACGAATCGCTCTCCTCGAGGAAGTTACCCCCCTCCCCTCCGGTTTTCTTCTCATAATCCGCTCGACGCCCCGAACTACGAGCCGAGGCTCCGTCCGAGATAATGAACCGTGGAATGGTTTTCAACCGGATCACCCGGGAAGCTCTGACTCCGATCGACTGGACGAATTCTAATTTAATCAGTCCTCGTCTGCGCACCGGTTAATCTCGATATCACCGGCAGACGACGCGCGACCGGAAAGACCGACCGGTATCAGGCACGATTTTTGATGGCGAGCTGGATTTTATGATTCGCGATAGGAAATTGGTAAGTGTGTATAAGAAATGACTATGAGACGATGGCATTAAATTGTTAATTGTACACCGTTTTTCCTTGAGTCTTTGTTATGCCAACATTGATAAAAGGATTGTAAAACTGTGAGGCAATTTGGGTCGTGGAGACGGAAAAGTCGAGAGTCGCTTCGGTGATTTATGGACTGCGCATCTTTAGAGCAGAGATTTTTCTAGTTTTAGATGCAGAGGGGAGTGATTCAATGTTTTGGATAGAGGGAGGAGGTTTAAGAGGATATAAGAATGGTTATTGTGATATGTGTTTTGTAATGTTATGTAGAATGTAGGAATGTAGATGTAGATAAAAAACCAGTGAAAATCCCTGTCACCTGGATGAAAGCAGTAGCCACCTCGCCAAAAACCTTCTAAATCTCGCCATCACGCAACAAAGCTCCTAATCACCCAGAATCCACGCTACGAAAACCTAACCCACCCGCAGCTTAGAACAATTGTCAGAGTCGCTCGGCGAATCCTCGCGTGGTAAAATCCGCGGAAATGGTAGCGGCGTTAGGCAATCCCTGTACGTAACATGGTCGCTCGCAAGGAATCCAACACCTATCCCCATAGCGGAATAGCAGCGGGCGACAGCAGCCACAATGCCATCCGATTGGTCGTTTGGCTCAGGGCTGAGCTTTTAAGCTTGCTGATACGCGTCGTATTAAGAACGTCGCGCGTTCATCCGGGATCCTTTTTCGTAGACGCGCACTCGTCGGCTCGAGTGAGCGTCTCTCGAGAGGATTGCGGCTTTCCTAGTCCTTGGTTCCTCTGATTCCTCCCCCTCTCCAGAACGTGGGCCGTGTCTCCTCACGTACCACTCGAGAAACTCCGCGTCTCTCTGTCGAGTACGCTGGGGGTGAGAGAGAGGCAGGAGGGTTGAAACGCACGTAGGCGGAGAAAAGAGGAAAGAAACACAAGAGATCGCTTTGCCGAGTCGCATGCGTTCGCCTCTTCTCTCTCTCTCTCTCTCTCTCTCTCTCTCTCTCTCTCTCTCTCTCCCTATGTCCTTTTTCCCTGTATGTAGTCCGCGTGTTTACCAGGACTGAGAGCGGTCTTGAAAACGCGGATCCGCTCCTCCACCCCGCAAACCACCCCCCTCCTGACTCGCCTCTCGACTGAATGCCGTTCGACGGCCTTCGGCGGCTACCTTCTCTCCCGATAAGTATCTCGATCCGGTGTGGCATGGTGCATCATCCCTCTTGCGAACGCCGCGCCGCGCCACTATGCCAGCCAAACGGGGGTGGTTACTTTGGTATTCAAACGCAACCCCTCGGACCTCGGCTGGCAACTGCGAGAGCCGGTCAGAAGGCTGGAATAAAAGGGAAGGCCACCGCACACACCGGTGAAAGGGAAACGCAACGGGATCACGTAACCGAGGATTACGTACTGTTACTTATCTCTCGGGTCTACGGCTCGAGCAAGATTCTGCCTACTTCTCTATAGTACTAGCCCCCGTCCCAGCGCCTCGACCGCCTTTTCTTCGGTGCGGCGCCACGATCCCACTGGCAAACATTCGCAGGAATCGGATGTCTTCGAACGCCAAAGAGCCGACCATTAAGAAGATTTTAATCGGGACGAGAGGCTCACGATGGACAGCTGCCTTCCGCATCCCCTAAGATGAATCAAGCCGATTTTCTGCAGATGCCGGGTGAAGATGTTAGAGGATTCTTAATGAGGATTGTTCAATGAGGGTTCAGTGCTTGATTCGGAGATTGTATATAGATCAGTTTTTCAGTGAATTTTTAGAAATTGTTTCCTCCATCGCAGGTGGTTAAAGAGCAGAAATACTTGGCAATCCTTCGCGCAAACCGCCCTGGGACATACTCGAGGTCCAACAAAATCTAAGAGTCGAGCAAATACCTGTCCCCGGGTACACAATAGACTCGGAGTCAGCCGTAAGGTATAGAATCGAAGGGCTGTAGTCGCAGGATCTCGAAATAAGCCTACGGTAGCATCCTCGGGATCATTATATGCAGAAAAGCTCCTTTTGCCGCCCTCGGCCCGTCGAATCGGCGCGGCGCGGCGCGGCGAGAGGAAACGCAACGGTTGCAGAAAATGGCAGCCCCCCGAGCGAGCGGGCCGGGGCTCTTGTCGCGCAGCCCACCAAGAAATCAGGAAGACACGGGATCGATTGGTAAAGAGAAAACGAAGCCAGGAACCACTCGTCCACTCGCGGGCTTCACGATCCGGACGGGAAACGTCGTCGAAGCGATTTGTAAGCTGATTTTAATGTCGCGTTTACAGACCGCGGGGACTCCTCTCTTCTTCCTCTTCTCTTCGTCTGCAGATTTCGAGGAACCTGGGGTCGCAACCCTCATGAATCCTCTCCCTCCGTTGAAAATTTTCTAGCGCAAACTTTTCGCCTCGTCATCCGGCGCATACGTGTTTTTCCGACAATAAATCACGTTTCGGGCTTTTCTTGTTACGTCCGTGCCAGATAACGCGTGGTCAACGGTTATTAGGGGAGTCATTAAGCGGACGGTAATTAATGCAGAAGGAATGATTTTTGGCTCAGGAAGCCTCGCCAGAACTCGTCCTCTTACTTCCGCCTCGACGGAGCATTCACGCTAAGGTAATCACGACCACGTGGGGGATCATGGGGTTATTAGACGACCCTGTGCCGGCTCCCCATGGTGAAGAGAATCGTTGTTTATCGTGGAAGATAGCATGAGCTTTGAAATGCGGATTAGAAGACGCGGAAATTGAAAGTGTTGGAATTGTGCAATCCCATTTTTTAAAGCAATCAGGAATCATCTCTCCCACCCTTGAAGTATCGACTCCGGAAAGCCATCTGACACTTCAAAGCGCTCTGTATTAGCAATTTCAAACGTCCTCCAGCTTAAAACTTAATATTCCCGGTTTTTATACCTGTTAATTAATTACTAGGCGCAATTTAGCGCCGGTCGCAGCCGGGCCGGACTGCAATTTCATTAAACAACGTCGCCGAGAGACCAGTTGCTCCGTCTTTTCAATTTACCTTCTCAATGGAAGAGCGAACACCCTCCGCTCTCTGTAAAGGGCAGTAAGCGATAATAACGTATCAGCGTATAGATTGTCGTCGCGGAATGTCAGCGACGCGAGCTGGCCTCGATAGAGTCCCCTCCCTTTCCAGTCGCTAACTTTATAAACCGACCCGCCTGTCGTTACCATTCGCGAGCAGAGTACTCGACGAACTAAAAGACAGCGCGACGACGATGGTCTTTAAAGGTCGACCGTCTCGTAAATCCTTATTGGTTCGAACGCGGGAGAGATTTGGAACACCGTTTTTCGACGGGAAAAGGAACTGGGTCGGTTTGAAGTTGTAAGGACGCCTGTCGAAAGGGTTCTTATACATCCTTTAAAATGCAGTCTCTTCAGAAGTGCACCAAATGGCTTCTTCAAGAACCTTCTAGCTTCGGTTTGCTGGAGGATGTGTGAAAAAGATTTTGGGAAAATTGCAGTCGGTTGAGTCTGTAGCGGAAATTTAGAAAATATGTTTTCAACAGCTCAGCGCATGGGTAAAACGTCGTAAAAAGAGTCTTTTAGTAACGGAATGCAATTTTTCCGAAAATTTTATCCATTATCGAGTAAACTACTTCTTCTAGTACCTGGCAAATAACTTAAATCGTTTAATAATAAATCACGACGCTTACCCGATCGCGTCATTTCTGCGAAACGGCGTCGAGATTCGCTCGATTCGCGGATTTGCAACGGAGCAATCGTGGGTGGCACGGGGGATGCCGGAGAAAGAATCGCGGCGCTATTTCTCACCCTTTTCCCCTATCGCGATATTTCTTTCAGCGGGGTTCGCGTTCGTCGGAGTTGGAGACAAGACGGTCGGCGTCGGCCGGGCCACTTTGCAGATATTAAAAATCTCATCGCCATTAATCAGCACGCGCGCGTGTTTTCTCGTCTGTGTCTGTTTTGCCGGGCTTTAATTGGTCCTTTTCTTACGGCGAACCCGGCGCAGCAGCTCGCTTCTTTTCGGGTAAACCGTGATAAATTGCGAGCCCTGTTGAACGAAGTTAGAAGAGAGAGGCTTGGTACCTCGGTCCCCGTGATTTAAAAGATCGCTGGTTTCATTCGACAGTTATTCAATTACGGTTATCAGCGATCTCGTGTTTCGCGTGTCGTGCCACACCACCGAGGTGTTCTCCTCCTTCGCCCTTTGAAAGAAGTTAAATTGGCTTCGCCACGCTCGTCAGTCACCGGCGCCTTCGAGCGCCGCGACGCTGCTCTGCCGCGTCATTTTCAAGCTGGTTTTTTGCCGCTAGATGCCGGGAACAGATAGAAAATCATTTCGCAGTGTACGGCACGCGAGCTCACCGGAAAATCCGCGGACCACGCCACGCGAGACTTGCACTTCCGCTTCCGCTGGACGTTCTCACCGCGTGAAAACTCGCGAGAAACAATTACCTGATAAGATAACCTCGGACGGTATTCGCTAAGTGATACGGATTAATTAAAGAGGAGTATAACCTCCCAAAATTGTTCCTTCTCACTCGTCCGTAAACTTTACTTGCTCTTCAAGACTCCCTCCAACCTTCCCCATGGCGTTTCTCACGGTTCCTGACAGATTTTCTTTAGGTTTTTGCTAATTTATTACGAAGTAATTGTAAGTATGATGTTAAATGAGCTTGTTTCGAATAACAGCATTTATTAACAAAATACAAACTTCCTAAGTTAATTGTAAAAAGTGGAAGATAGATAAAATGTATCTGTATTGATTCTATACGATAATTGTATTGATTCTATACGACTCATTTTTATCAGAAAATAGATCCGCAGTCTAACTATTTTGGTTAATTTTTATGGGATCTCGTAAATCATTCGGTTTTTTACTGCTTCAAGAATCGAGTGTCCGGAGGTGAATTAATTCGAAGGCGAAGCATAAAATTCTTGTCGACGAGGGCGGTGGACTATCTTTAATCAAGCGTGGGTTACTGAAGGAAAAGCAGGCTTAATGGATATTTTATTTCGTCGACTCTTCTAGGCTAGAAGCCTCTCCAGAGTCTCCCCTTATCAACCCCATCGATCGTCGTCCCTGGCCTGGCGTCAGTCAGTTTTTCAGTTCCGCGGGTTCACGTTGCAGGGCACGTGGCTCCATGGATCGTGCTTCCGGTTCTCAGAAACAAAGTCGATACCGGGAAGAAAAAGAGACGCGGGGTTGGCTCATCGGTTTCCCCGAAGCTGAACGAGGGGAGAAGAGGTATATCGCGGGGGTGGCAGGTTCACTTCACCGCCACTTTGTGTGCCACCGTCGAGCCGTACTTCCTGACTGAGTCATAGATCAACTCATCCGGCTCCTCATCCCCCTGCAGGGGATGAAACGAGCAGTGGAATACCTACCCCCTTGTGTCATCTACGGGAATAGAGTAGCTGCAGTCACTGTCTAGGATTTCACTTTGCCGTCGGGGGTTGCGAGTCAAATATTTTCGTTACCGCAGCCCCCTCGACCCTTTCAGAGACAATAAACAATGGCGGAGTTTTATACCAACCCTTTAAACCATATACGCACCATTCAAGTCCATGGTGGTGTCGTAATGAGATTTATATTAGTATGGAACTTGGACATTTGTATTCTTTGGGACTTAGATTTTTCATCCCCTAGACGTGGAATCTAAGTTGAACATTATTGGACTGCATATCTTTGTGTGAGGTAAACATTTTCTGCATCAAGTGCATGTTTTTGACGATTATTCATTTTTGTTATTGATTCGACGAACTTTAAAAATCTTCATCACTAGACTACCTCTTTATAGATATAAGAAGGGGTTAATATTCTCTCTACATATATATAATAAAATTTATCATTGTATTCATCTGAATCATTAAAGAAAATGTACCAGACGTACAATAGCTCCAAAAAGTGTGAGAATTGAGGGATACCTATCGACAATTTTTCAAAAATCGGAGATGATGCTCGATGTATCTCGAGAAGACAAAGATGAGTTTTGAGGGAGATCAAATGTATTGTACAAATGCAGATGCTAACAGACGGAACACGAAGGGATTGTTTCCGGGGCACAATTCGATTATCGTTGACGGACCAGCGTCTAACAATTTCAAGCGTAAAACGATCTCCCAGAGACGGTGAAACGAGAGAGAGAGCGGGTCCTCGGTGAACGTCCCCGTCGCATCGTCGTCGTCGCCGTCGTCGACGTAGCCGTTCCGGCCGTCGTCCCAGCGGGAGGATATTGATTTCCTCGAAGGTCAGTTTCCCATGGACGGCCGTATCTTCTGATTTACGCGGGGTTGCGGTCGCACCTGATTCCGAAAGGCAGGTGCTGCCGAAGAGAGGCCATTCCCAAATATAGGAGGCGGATCGTTGTCTAGGGACTGGACCCGGAGACCACTTTGATAAATCGGCGCGATAATTGAATCCCTTTACCATCCTCTCATTCTTTCCATTTTTAAGTAATTATTTTATTCGAGCCCACCTCCAGTGGAGGTAAAGAGGACTGATAGTGCCATTTTAAAGAGGATTCCTTTTGTCCTAACAAAAATTGTTTATACAAAGAACGTTATTGATAAATATTTCAGAAGGATACTAAAACATAATCCCAATCATTCGTCAATCACCCGTATAATCCGCATTATACATTGTATACGTCCCTTGATTTAGACGGCTAATGACTGTGGTTTTTCCTGTGTCTCCTCACAGGAATATGAACGAAACTCCGTATTGTGAAATGACATAACAAACGAGTTTCGTTATGCTTTATGAATAAACAACATTTCGGTAAACAAAACATCAGCCCCGTCACTGACAGGCTCATTTGCGCGCACTCTTGAATGGAGTGGAGCTTCGAGCGGAATCGTGGCAGCGCTATCGACTCGTATTTGGGTCGAGCAATTAGCGTTCGACGAGTAAATCAATAACATTCCAGCAATTTACACGACGATTTCTTTATTTACGAATCCGCTCGGCAGCGCGTTAAAAATCGTTTATACCGCGAGGAAATTTTATACGGTAATCCGTTCATTGCCTGGGACACGCCCGATAAATGTTTGTCGATGCCTATGGATTTTCTGCCAAATATTTGCTCGCGACATGTCATCCAGCCGCCGGTTTTTCGCGATGAGGAACAGGCCAAATCGCATCGCTCTGTAATTGCTGTCTGCATTGACGGCCTACCCGGCCGCGTCGTAATCGAGTGTTCTCCGAATGAACGTCGAACAACGGCACGCGATGGATATTTTATCCTGTCACGGTCGGCGAACGCGTCTAATTTCCCGCAAACTGTTAGCTTTCAATTGCCATCGACAAAATGATTTTACAACGGCGGGCGTGCGCGAACGAGCCAGTGAGAATGGTACGTCATGTTTCAATCGATATCAATTCGCCCCTCTCGATGATGGAAAGAACACAAATCGCTTCTTTAAGTTTCAATAAAACTTTTACGGCTCCCATGGAGGCGGATTTCGCTTGAACGCGAACTACAGACACTTCAACTATTTCCGAAGCTCCAAGACTCGATTCGAAATCGTCCGGAGTTAAACGCCGCACTTCAAATCCGAATACTAAAATAATTCGGGGAAAGTTGCATCTTTCGGACTAATTATTGCAAATGCTCGGAGAGACTGAATTTTTTGTAGATGAATTTTAAGAAGGCGGAATCAAATAAAATCTTATTTTCAGTGGTTGCAGCCTTTGTAGATCTGAAATAAATAAACATTGTACTAAATTTGGTCGAATTTTACTCTTTCCTTTAACTCTCTTTCTGGGAGCTGTTAACTAAGTAACATATGCGACCTTAAACAAGCATTTAAAAAGCCAGTTTCAAGCCGCCCAACAAACTGGGAACTCCACTAATCCCAAGAAGCCCGTAATTCTCCCGGAGACGAAATATTATAAGTTCGCTACTCTCGCTCGCACCTGTGGGTAAGTTACATCAGTTCCGCACTTCCGAAGAAATTTTTAACTCCTTTGGAAGCGAAGTACCCTCTCTCCGGAAGCCATCTAAAAGTGAAATACAGCGATCCTCAATCCGTTCTGGCTGAAATATCGCGACTAACAGCGAGAAGGATGAAGCCTTCCTCGAGTGTTACAAAGATCTTCTCAACGCCTTCAAAATCGATCCTTGATCCTTACCAACCCCTAACTGTCTGACATCTGCGTTTCTCATAATTTAGATTAAGATTAAATTATTCCGAGAATTCCTTTAGATTGTCACATTTAGGCTGCCCGGGAGCTGGCAGTGCGACGTCCGCCAAAAATCGGCTTACCAAGGTCACCGCAGAGGTCTCTCGATCGTCTCCCATGAATCTCCTCGCGACTGATCCCTGAATCACGCTGGCAGAGCAAGAAATCTCGAGTGCTCGTATCCTCGAGTGGCTGAGCTGCCTGGAACGGGCCAGCAGACTTTCGAACAAGGGACCTGGAGGATGAGGCTGAAGAAGAAGAGGAAGAAGAAGAGGAGGAGGCTGAAGAGTAGGAGGAGAGCATCGCATTCCCAGTATCTTCATCTTAACGCTCCACTCAAGGTGTCCAATTATTAGGCGTACACGAGTGCTCGGCCCCGGCGTCGTTACCGAACCGGTCGAGCCGGGGCCGTTTTATTGCGATCCGCCGCGGCCTAATTTTAGTCAGCTTTATTTCGGTACATCCGACAAGTATCCTCTCGTTCGGTAGCCCGCCGATGAACGGAAAGGGAACGCGCGTGTTTTCTGCGACGATACATACATCGCCGGGGAAACACAACGGGGAAGAATGAGTGTTGCGAACGCGGGAGCACGTGTTCCCGGTGCTGCGAGTTCCCGAAGAGCGGCGTTTTCTCTCAGATCTCGACGCGGCGCGTTACGTTGTCAAACACATGGCGTTTAATGCCTCGCGGTGTATCGCTCACGGGTCAGAACAGTCGGGGCCCTTTAATCTTCGCCAGCTAACCGGGGCTTTTTCTGTTCCGGCTCGGTTAATCGCCGCACGAGCGAGAACGAACGGGAACGAGCGCGAGCCACCGTTCAGTTCCTTCGGTTCGCGGTATCGAATTGTTCCTGGAACGTGATCAACTGCCAGAGATCTGCCTGGCGTCTCTCAATGGCAGTCTGCAGAGGATCAGACCCGCCATGCTTGAACGGTACCTTTGATTCTACAGGACCGATGCCGTCGATGAATGGCGCCGCGCGTGTGACCACCGCGTTTCCTGCCGATGCGATGCGATCTTAATCCTGTTAATTGTTTCGGTCGAGATTGATGCTTGTGTCGGCGGAATGCTGACTTGTTTCAGAATGCTGCTGGAAGCTAAATTACGCGAGATCGAATATTAAGCCATTTCGTAAGTGACGCGAACTTCGTTTCATATTTTTGTGAAGTGAAATCACAGAAAACAATCACAACTATTAATTGCAATCGAGCTAAAAAATTTTTACTTTACATAAAAATCCACGTTCACAACAACTTAATTTGAGGAAGCGTCGAGAAGAAAAATTTTTCATACTGTCAACCAATTAACATTTTGTTCGTACACGTTCCCAAGAAGAAATTGTAAATGTTCACGGGCAGGGAGGCGCTTCGTTCGCTCTTAGCCTGAAGAAAAGTTGTGAGAGGACTGTTATGTCTAGTAACCGTGGTAAACATACAAGCACATGTTTCGCTTGTTTCCGCACATACTCTGTTCGCGAGACGCTAAAAGGTTTCGAGTATCTGTATATTCTCTCGTGAAGAGCCTGAGCACAACAAATTATCGGGATGAGCCTGGGGCATCCACTCCAACATGTCCTACATCGGCAAAGTTATATATCCAAGGATCTGTGATCCAAACATCTCACTCAACGTGTTGCATCAATATCAATTAAGGTCGTCGCCCATTCAACAGCCCGATCACCGACAAATTTGACATGCATCTTAATATTTACAAGTGCGTCCATTTAACAATTCCAGCATTGCATCAACTGTAGACGACCCGTGACAACGAAACAAAATGGCCGTCTCGGGCAGTCAATAATTACATCCAATTCCCTCGACAGGAGGTCCAATCGACCCAACTCGAAACCCGTATTATAAATCCCGTCACAATCAAATTAGGAAGACGGCCGCGGAAAGTGTGGTTAGCCAGCTATCAGACGATACTTTCCGTCAAACGTTGCCGCTCGTCACCGTCGCATTATACATCTACAAGTTCCCTTCGACGCAGCCTCCCCCGGCGAGCCAGCCATCCACCGACTGTCGCATTCACGCTAATTATCATATTATTCAGCGCGGCGTTTCCCAGGGAACGTTTCCCCGTTAATTAAAAAGACCAGACACGAAACTTCGCGGGCGCGCAGACAGCGTCTCGCAGATCTGGAGGAAGCAATCGTAACTCCAGAATCCCGTGATCCCTCGGGATACCCCCAGCCTAACGAGGAACTTCGGGACCCGGAAAAGAGCCGCGACACTCGCCGTCAGGGACCGGGAAGCATTGTCGTCGTCGTCAACGACGGAGAAGCGAGGCGACGATCAATTAAGTGCATCCCGCAAAGTGTTAAGACGTTTATGGCCGACATCTTATTATACCTAGCACATGGGGTGCAGGCCGAGGCAACGCGAGGCAAGGCGAGGCACGACGCGGCCGTCGGCCCGGGTCGTCGGCCTCCTTGTACACGATCCACCAGCAAAGACCAAGAAGAAAGCGGAACCGTGAAGCCCCTGAAACACCGTCTCCAGCCGGATGTCTTACAAGATTCGTTTAAGGCAGTTTCGACGAGCTATCGACCACCCGACGGAATTAATTAGCTTGGTCAGCGTGATCATCCGAGCCAGGCTCATATTCTAGCTACCATTCGATGGCGGAACATCTTCAGTTTGATGAGGAAGAAACCTTAGACGGTCAAGATAGCTGGAGAGCTTCTTCTTGGGGTAACGAGTATCGTCTGGGATCGGGTTGTGGCTACCTTTTCTGCTTGGTAATCGGCAGAGTGGTAATTGCTAGAAGCACGAGTTAACTATTTGATTTTTTTCACGACTGCAATGACCAGGATTTCTTCTTCTTCTTTGTCCCTAATTAGTTTACTAGAAGAGAAAGGAAATTTATTTCTATTTTATCTCTCAATGAAATCTTCGTCACGTTCTCTAGGTTTCACTGTCCCGTGTTTCACTTGCCCATTTCTGCTGCAAATATATGAAATTTTCAGACTAGTGACGCGAATCTTGGATGAGGGGAATGGTACGTTTTTCTTGACTGAAGAAGTTCATTAACTTCAGCGGTCCTTGTAAACTACAGTTGCAACTTTGAGAACTTTGCTGCTAGGATTCACAGAACCTCGTTAATTAACTTTGACTTAAGGCTTCATGGTTGGAACTGTAATCTTTGAGTTTTAGTCATTTTTGCAGACATAAGTGTCAAATATTCTAGATAGAGAAGGGAAGAATGCAGAAACTGTAATTACTAAGACATTTACTATTCCTTTTCTAAAGATTGGAGGACACTCCACTATCTCTGGACTAGAATTGAATTCCGAGTAGTTTATTCTCGAAGATTGTAATCGTAAAACATCGAAGACTTCGTTAGATTCCGAGGGTTCCTCGAACCATCCCGTAACAGATAAAAATGTAAGGGTTCCAATAGAGTCTCTCGCCATTTCTTCTCTCGAGAATCCTGACTCACACCCCAGCTTTTCAAATTCATTCTTATGGCTGGTCATCAGGATAGGAGGGTGCCAATCCTTCAGCAGACAGTTCTATTACTCAAGGTCCGAGACCACAGGTCCAGGGATCTGAATTGAGTACCTCGAACGACACTCAAGGTCGTAAATAGATTTTTATCCATATATTTAGTAAAATCTTCCCTTTCTCTATGATAGGAAAGACCACCCCTAACGAATTTCAATTACAGAGACACCCGCAGCGTCGCTGACGTAAGATATAAAAATTCATGTGGCGAACATTGTGCCCCTGTATTTGTCGAAAGCATCGCACGGGAAGGATATTGCGCTCGCAGGACCGCGCGAACGATCCCAATTTGCATCTCGGTTGTCTAGCAATAAACGGCGTGGCCGCGGCCGTTAATCAAACGGGCCGTTCCCGAGGAAAACGAGCGGGCAAGACAATGCGTGTCACGCGTTGCGTGGGAGAAGCGTGGAAGCGGGCCGGTTCATCAGGCAGCCCACTTATCCGGCGGCCGTCGTAAATCAGCCCGGGAATAAATGAAAGCGGTCCAGGTTTCTGGGTAGAACCGCCTGGCCAGGTAACGTCCGGTCACGTTGCAGCGGAAGGAGGACGATATTAAACCGTGCCCCATGCTGGACCTTATGGCCGAAGACCGAGAGGGCCTCTCCAGGGCCGAGGATTTCGGGGGCCGACGATATTTCTGCGTTAAGGTTTAGCGTCTTCTTGCCGGAGGTTTAATCAGAGATAGTTCTTTCTGCTCACGGCGATGGCGCGTCTCTTTCGCACGTGTCCCCTTCGGCTGCCGCCGCTCTTAATACAGCCGCGCGAAGACCTACGTGAAACTGTTAATTAAAGTTAATGCATGCGACCCGCCGCTATTATCCCGAGCCGCGTCAGCTGGCGCACGATCCCTGTGTTGCAACGAGAACGTGCTTACTGACTTCCACGCGGTTACATCGCTCGATTCGGACCTCCTTTCTTTAGCCACCGAGGCTACCGAGAGCACTGTGCAAATCTTGCCGCGCTACCAACTCTTGATAGTTGCCTCCGGGCGTCCGAAGTTGCGGGAAAGGAGCGTGAAGGGTCCGCTTTGGTTTCGAGGAGCTTTTGTACCGTGCCTAAGTACGGGTCCATAGCGATCCAATGTTTCAATGTATGTGAAAAATCGACAATAGACTAATAGTTACTGATAGTATTGCCTTTTGTTTGACTTTGCGATGACCTTAAAAAATCGTACAGAGGTCAGCATTGAATTTTTGGATTGTAACTCACATTTTGTATTCTTTACTATCGCGACTGACAGCGTTTCCGAGCTAGTATCGTACACAAGCTCGTTAAAATCGGACAGTTGCTAGTTGGTGTCCCTCCCTTGTTAATCTCAACAAGGTACTCCTCGCTTTTCTGTTTCGAGTGTCGTCGTTTATCCTCGCTCTGTTTGCCGTGTCCCTTACCAGATAGATGTAATTCTATAAGCACCACAGAAAGTTCCTGCGGTTCTCGGGGCTTCAGAACAGTAACGTTATCGCTGCCATACCCCTTAATCCGAGCAGTTAACATCGGTTTAGATAACCTTCCACCAAACAGGATAGAAACTTGTACGATTTCGTAACGATTTGTCATTTCTCTTTACACGGTTTTCGTCTGAAATCCCTTGTCCTCGCAAGTTCCTTTATCTTCGCAATTAAACCCCCAATTTCCCCAGAGGTTTCATAATTACTGTGAACTTTAGTCGTTGTTAACAATAAACCCTGCTCATTTGGACATTCTAAGCGATACTAAATGCAAACGTAACCGGGGAAGTGAAGATGCTAACCATATTATGTAGTCAGACTCAGAGGACAAAATTAATAAAAAATTTGCTTGTAAAAAGAGGATCTTGAACATCAGATACTCCTACGTCCTCCACCACAGAGGGCTGAAACAATTGCACTCACCTAATAGAATCCAGGTTAATATCCGCCGTCTCCAACATGTCCCTAACAGTCCCCACGACACTTTTCCATGGCCCGGGTCTCATTGAATCGATCCCAGGGACCCCAGGCGACACTTTCCATCTCGCAGCCATTAACCAAGGATCCAAGGTCTCGAAGGCTCGTCGCTCATGCGATTTCCTTCCTCCCTCTGCGGTCATCTCAAGCCCTTGTCCGGGCCAATAATTCATCGCCTACGTCGACGATTGACCCGCGGCATCTGCGGAATGTCCTGCTCCCCAGGAACTCCATTCTACACTCCCGTTCATAAAAAGGCGTGATTTTAAAAGGATGCCGCGCGTTCAGGATCGTCTGAGGATCCATTGTGAACGCGTGGAAGTCAGAATCGCGTGCTGAACGGAAGCGGAACTCGCGAACAAGAGCCGTCGTTCACGGGTACGTTGAAAAGAATCGAGCCAGACACACTTTCGTGGATCCACCTTCCAGTCTGGCTCTCGTTCTACGATACGATCTATTTCACGAGCATAATAACGCCATTATCCTCCGGTGCCCTGGGCCGTGGATTCCCGTGGCTCGCCGATGCCTTTCACCATGGGACAAGGCCGATTAATGCGCCCAGCGCGCGCGGGTTATCTACCGGAAACCGGGATAACGGCGGCTGTATTTTGCGGGTCAAGTGTTTGGGAACGTGCGCGGAATTCGGAAATTGTTTCCGAGACCGCCATCGCCGCCGCGCTGCTACGTTGTCTCCGTGACTCTGCGGGAGCCAGATGGAACGAAGAACTTCCGGTGCGAATTTGTTGAAGATTCGCGGTTTGCGAACTCTAGCGCATATGTCTCTCTAATGTCTGCAGAGAGTTAGTGCCCCTCTGGATGGCGTGTGACTTCATTTCTTACTCGGCCGTTTGTCATCGAGAAGCACATGCTCGCTTCCTGCTAGACTTATTCGAGGCTTGGATTACTCTTGGAGATGCTCGATGGGAGACTTGTTTTAGGTCTTCAGTCTCGAGCTGCATTGAAACGTTTTTGATGTGGAGGATAATTTATGTCATTCGCCGATGATTTTGTTATATTGAAAACAACATTACAATATTCTTAGATACTTCTAATTTTGTACTGTTTCATATTTCACCCAGCCAATTGTTTTATAAATGCATAAAAATCCGTAGTCATCGTCGGCTTGCACGAAGCACAGTCATGCTAAAGGAATGTAATTTGAGCAGACACGAGGAGCGTAACATTAAAGAGCAAGGTGATCGCGGAGATTTTAAAGGCTCGACTTCCATCGGGTTCTCGAAGCTAACAGATTCCAAGCTCAAATGCTTTTAAAAGTAGCCAAGTACCGGGGCTGGATCGTGTCCCCATCGGTTTATCAGCTTGGCAGCGTTGGCCTGCGGGTTGCGGCGAGCACATGCCCGCGTACCTGTCCCGTTATCAGCGCCAATATATACCGGGCCGAAGTGGACGAAAGAAGCGCTGCAGGAACACTCTTGGTTCCCAAAGTCTTGCCGGTCTTGACGATAACCGCTTATCGATTTGCGGCTTTGCCGCTTTGAATGTGCTCGAGCAATCTGACGAGCGCGAGGCATGCGCCGGCTACCAGCCGGACCCGAGTGTCTGCCCGCTCGAGAACGCCGAGGAACTCGGGGCTTCTGGAACTCTGGACCCGACCCTCGAGACCCTATCTCTCGAAAGGAGATCCTTGCGACCATCCTTCTGGAGGATGCTCCGCATGGATGCTGTCGGTCGGTTCTGCTCGGTGTCTATGCGCCCGTCGAATGCCTTTCACGAATTCTGATGGCCCATCGAGCCGCCGAGGACTATTCGCAGAAAACCGCAGGATCGAGCCAAAAAGACGTTCAGAAGAAATGTTAGATGCTGTGCCAGTTTCAAGTAAAAATGTCTTTCGAGATCGGGCGTTGCCTCATCAAAAAATAATTAAATTTTAATAAATAAAACCAACAGCTACATAAATAAAATATCCTAAAATTTTCCAGTATCATGTGGGATACAAGGGTTATGATTAAATGATTGCCGGTTTGCAGAATAGTAAAATCGTCAGTCGTAGTATTTGGTGGGTCGAGCGGTTCATCCCAGGCAGTTAATTAGCTAATAGCGAGCAGAACAAAGAGAATCGGCTGGAACCCAAGGAATTTTTGCCGGCCGGCTAATCGAGCTGGTTGTCCCATTCCGTTTTCGCCGGTGTTCGTCGCCAGGCTACCTGAAATAGCCTATTAAAATGCTGACCAAACTCATGTATCCGCCTTTAATACGGACGGCCGCACCGTCAGTAAAGTTTTAATTCAATCCTGCAGCGACGACTCGTCCAGTCGCTTGCACTGTCGCGACAGAGCACTGTCCCTTGGACTCCAACTCCGACACGGATGACCGGGATGTTAACTCGATTGGTTACCATACTCTCGCCCTAATGCGTTTATCGACCGGCTTAGTATCGTCCTAACTCGCGAACGAGAATTCCTTTGTACACCCTGATGCTGCATTCGGGAGACACTCTGCGATAATCGGGTCAATAGGCCCGATTCATATTTTCTCCTTTGTTGTAATCGAATTGATGAATGGACAGAAGATTTTATACATTTATGACAAAAACGTCTGAATCAGGAAGGAAGCACCTGCTCAGCGTTTCATTCAATACAATATTGCAAATTATTTATCAGAAAAGTTCAGGGAGGCCCTCGGACCACCTCCGTGCAGTTGCAACTCTATTCCCGAGACATAAAACTAGCACTGCTTGAAAAATCCTAGCCAGGCAGCTCTCGGCGCAGCCAGGAGCATTCGAAACCGTTCAGCTCGTTTTCGCTGTGCCGTACTTTTTTGTAATTGATCGAGGACAGCAGAAATATCGCTGGAGATTCGTTCGAACGTAGAGAGACGCAGAGAGGGAGTGGCACAAAGAGGGAAAGAGAGAGACAGTCTCGCCACTCGTTCGGCAACAGAGTTTTATGGGCAATTCCAGGGAGCTCCGGTCTGACGGTGCCCATGGAAACTAACGTCAAATTGGGTTCTTCAGGGGAAGCAATTAACGGCGAGTTGTAACCCTGCTCCCCCGTCCCGTGCTAGATATAATGAAATTGAACGTTGCCTATTTGAAATAGACGTTTCCCTCGGATCCGGATCGGCGAAGTTTGAAGATCCGACGGCGACGACGATGATGCTGGAAGGATGCTGCTCGCAGGTTGCTGTTAAGACGTCTACGGGATTGCTTTCCGACATTCTTTTACTCCCGAATCCAGCTACCGCTTGGCGATTAACAGAAATATATTACCCTACCCACGAGTCATTAAGCGGAGGAGCCAATAAAGATACTCTGGCGAAAGTGCTGCAACGCCCGACCAGATACGTTATCATAACTCCGAACGAGTTTCGTAAAGCGGCCAGGACATAGACAACCCGTTACAGCTTCATAAAACCCGCAAGACTTGCCTGTGACCTCGCGGATCCACGGACGACGGGTGCAAGCAATTCTTTCAAGCAACAGATTATTATAGCGACAGTCGCCTCGATTTTGGTGTACACTGCTCCCTAAAAGTGCGACAACACTTTGTTCATCCTCTATCCCTCACGACACGTTCACAATTTCTTCATTTTCGGCTGTGTTTACGTCGTTAGGCGTTTAAGTCAATCCAAAAATTAGACTGCTTTATGCAAAATAAAAATTGTTTGGTTCGGTTACAATTCGGTTAAATTTGTTTAATACACCTACCACTTTAAACTGCACGTACTTACGTGGATCATAAATGCATAAAATTCGCAGTCTAATCATAAAGCTCAAGTTTAACTTGAAGAAATGAGAATCTCTTCGGGAAAAAAGGATATACTTCCAAAAAATTACAGGTGTTTGTATACTTTTGAGGGGCAGTGTACTCCGTTTAATGACCAACACACACCGCACAAATTTTTCCCCGCATCGTTTAATATCCTCGGGGAGTATCAGTTTGCAGGCTCCCTCGGTCCCGACGGTTTTAAGCAGATAGACGTTTATGGGAATTCATGCCCGAAGACCATCGTCTCGCGAGCTGAATGGGGCTCAATGTCACTGAAGCATTCTGCCACTCAACGTCACCGGAACCGCTTTCAAGATTTGGATCATACTCGACTGCCTGCAACTCGCTCCTGGAATTTCTGCTATGATCAAACTTTAGACGCCTGTTACGTAGATCGTAGTCTCCGCGCCGGATTAATCCCTGATGCCGCAGATACGCGTTTGAGATATGCTATTCGTACAAACTTCCGGCCCTGCGAAACGTCCGACGAAAGATGGTAACTTCGAATTCTTGGTGAAGCGGTGCACGTTGCCTTCTGCACGTGTAACCCGCCGAATGTTCGAATTCAACGATTTTGCTTCAATGAACATTCCTAATGCAATTTCTGAACGTTCTGGAATTATGAATTAGTACAAAAAGCACTTGGAACGAAGAATACTTGAAAACCGGAGGTCCTAACATTTAATGTAGGATTACTAGCCATTTATTTTAACGTTTTAGCTTATTATTGTAAAATGATTCTTGTGAAGCAAAATTGGTGTGCGAAATGAAAGAGATCATCAAAAAATAGGTTACAGAAGCGAGGACCCGCAATGCGGAGCATGCTGAAACAAAAATATTCTGAAGAAAATCCCGAGGACTGCCCAGCCAAGATCCATCAAGATCCCAGCAAGTTTCAAGGAACCCGGAACGTCTGCGGTTCCAGAGGTCGTCGGAAAGAAGCGTCCAGCGTCTGCGGCCGGTCATTAGGGTTAATAATCCCGGAGCCTTAAATAACGGTAGGCCATTGCCGCGGATGACAGTTATGACAGCCACGAGCCATTGTTCCCGGGGTACCAGTAATTATTAGGACTCCACAAGTAGAGGGGAGGCTCGGAGAAAGACAGAAGAGAGGGAGATGATCTCTCTTTCACGAAGAGAGGCATCGTGGCTCACCTATCCGCGGCATTTCATCTCCGCGAAGAGGCCGGATAGTCAGAGTTAAGCTGGTTCATGCGCCATTTAGGAGGGTAATGAAAAGACGGCGTCGGATATGACGAGGGAGAGTAATTGCGCGTACACGCGAGGACGTTCTCGACATCCTTCTCGAAGCTGATGCTTTTGCTCCCTTCCGTCTTTCCGGATCCTAGACGATCTATCCACGTCCTAGCCCGGGACCAAGGCTCCTGGACAACCGGGCTCGTCTACTCTAATTTCATCTCTGGACCGTTTGGCATCTCCACGGATAGATAACGGCCGTCGGGAGACCGCCGACGCATCCGTGTTTGATCCCCGTACAGGATCCTCGTTAGCAGACGCCTAGGAATTCCTCGCCGCCGCCCCTTTCCCTCCACCCGACGTACGTAATGCATTAACGCTGACGATCGACGATGGAACGCGGATCCCGTGGACCCGTGATGCATCGCGGGATCACCGACCGGACGATGCCACCGGAATTCTAATCGTCTATGCAGTTTTTAATTCCCATCCCCTTCGTGCACCTTGTTCCTCCATTTTACTAGTCTATTTAGCGTCAGAGAAATGTACGTGATCGGAACATCAGGGTTAAGACAGAAACGTTAGAATTAGTTAGCACACTTTATAAAATCGAAAAATAATATTTCAATTATATTGTACTTAACAAAGCAGCAAGTAAAATCCATGTGAGGACCCGATTCCAGCAAAGGATCGTTCGCGGTCGCGCCCTCATTTATCCCAAAGCCGCACGGTGACGAGCCGCAGTTTTAATTACATGCTCATTACCAACGACTCCCCTAACTCTCCCAGGAGTAACGTAACCGCTGATCTCCCTTCCGAATCCACCCGGATCCCCATACTCACCCCAAAAAGAGGATAATATTCGAAAACACTGGATTTTAGCAGACTCCGGTAGTTGTTATACTTTCAAATGAACCGGGGGATCCAAGAAGCAAGGAAATGCGAAATCCTTCCGCAATTCTCTTCTGGATCCCACGAAGAGGCGATTCGGTGGTCAGCCGGCTATATTTTCGAAGCTTCCTTTCACCAATGCAAGTTGGGCGGGAGTAGGAGAGGAAAAAGGGAGGAAAAGGGGATGGAAAAGAAGAAGGACGACAAAGAAGGGGAGGGCCGGTCGGAGGGAGTCTGGTCAATGCTCGCGAAAATTGGCTTCTAAATCTTGCGGCCGGAATGAGTACCGCACCCCCGTCGCACCCCCGGACCCTTTTCCCTTTTCCCTTCGCGTTCCTGCGAGCTGGAGGGAATGAAAAACTGTTCTGCGGTTGGAAAGAGAGCTGGAGAGAAGTGGGAGACCATTGTAGACCAGGCTTATGGCTCTCACGAAAATCCGCGTGGCAACTTTGTACGCACTCTCATAAGTTGCGTTCAATGGGACATCGGTATAAGGCCACGGGGGTGGCGGAGGAACGCTCTTCTTCGATTGCGGCTCTTTGTTTTTCCAGACCATTCAATGTTGCGCTTTTTCACATTATCGACTGACTGATGATTCCCCGTAGCCATGATTCTCGATCATTCTTTGGGATCTGGTGAATGATCTGGTGAGCCCTCATATAGCTCCAAGGGGTAGGTCCAAGATTACAATTATTTGTAATCACCAAAATAAGTAAACAACTTTCTGGAGATTTCGACGTCAATCGAGCAATTACCACGGGCCCACGAATTTAATTTCCCCGGTGCCTTGCTGCTTTGCGTGCCTTTGCGCGACGAATTTCTGTACGCAAACAATTATGCCAAATAAACGTCGCAATTTTTAGAAGAACAATTTACCGCGAGTCTCCACGAAAATTCGTTTTTTACAGCGACGCGCGTGCACCCGCGAAAAAAGAGCTCGACCTTAAGACAATATTCTCTCCTCAACATCCAGCGCGGCCCAATTAACTACGCAAAACTTTTAATTTAGCCCCGGCTGTCCGGCGTAAAACGTCCCCGACACGAGCAGGAAAAAACCTGTCGTCTAACAACACAAACACGGCTCACCAAAAAAAAAGAAACAAGGAAAAAACGAAAGTAGGGGAGAGGAAACTAATATGGTTCCAGTAAATTATTTCCCGGCCCACGTGACACGAGACACTCATCCCTGGCGATGGTCCATCGACTCCGAGAAGGAGCCTCCGGAGTTAATGAATCAAGCACCAGCTGCGAGCCTCGAAAAATCCGACACCGTGAAAAAAGACTGCTGGAAAATCACGATGCTACGCATTCTGAGTACTGTCTGGGCCAATGATCTTCAAACTGCTCCCCGTTTCTTCGACTGTCGATGACAGACCGTATGACGTATGTCAGAAAAATTGATAAATTAACTTTTTAAACGGAACTTCTACTAAAATATTTTTGACATTTTTCCAATTGAAATGAGTCCAAACACGATATAATTCGAAGCATATGTGCATGTTTAATATACGATGTAGTAAAATCTCCACTATCCGAATCGTTGATATCTGACTCGAAATTTTTAATGTTAAAGATTCTTTGTATTATACAAGTTAATACAGATTCGTGTAAAATTGTAGCTGGGCAACTATTCCTATATGAACAGATTAGTTTAGAGGATAGTTTGAGAGATGTTGAAGGTCTGATGTCGATGGAAATTCAGCGAACATTTCGTCGATATCTCGACATCTCGACGGTTATCGTCGGAAGGAAGCGTCACGAGGAGACAAACACGCACGTGCGTGGCCCACGTGCAGTCCAGGGGCGGGTAACGCACAGTGCAAACACGGAAAGAGGCTGCCGGGTGTGGTCCCCGGCCCAGGGAAACGTGATCCCCGTGGTAAACCGCTGTTTACCGAGAACGGGAACCTGGCCCTCCCCAGAGACATCGTCTCCACCGAGCATGATCGATGTCCGCGTTAATCCCTGTTTAAGACAAGCGCGCCGATTCCTTCCGGCTATCTCTACACCCTGGCCGGACTTCCGGTCACATCCTCACGGATATCCTCAGGTAAATAACGCGTCTTCGAGGTGCGATAATGAGGGATCGCTTCTCGCTTGGGAAACAGGGCTCGTTCACACCCGGAGATAATCTATTCGACTACGTGGACATTTTTTATGCGATTTTCTCCTTATCTAGGTGACGATCTTTTTACTTGGGAGGTAGCCAGGAAATGTTAGGGAGAATTTCAGGGACCTCAATATTCAATGGAAAAATATAATAGAAAAATACTGGCCAGAAGAAAAGAAGGGAGAAGTCGTCTAATGACTCTGATTAATTAGGATGGAGAGATGAATAGTCCACATACGGAAACAGTGGAAGTCGCAGGTGCTCGTCCGCTATCCGGAAACCATCATTTTCCCATAACCCGTTTGGTAACTGCTGGCGCCTCGTATGTTTCTTTAGGATCGTACTGTGATATTCCAAACGGTGTCGGCATCGGGACGCTCGCGTTTCATTCGGACTCGACCTAAGACAACAAACATGCAGCTTCCTGCCGTGAATAGCAGTTCGTAGAGAGAGGGAGAGAGAGAGAGAGAGAGAGAGAGAAGGGTTGGCGCCGCCATCTTGGCGAAATTTTTACCGTGTTATGTTTTCCCTCTTCGTGTTTCATTCCACCTATACAATCGGGCGAGCCTGTACACACAATGACTCAAATGTTCGTTCACACACTTCCTGGATAAAAAGCGGAGTAAATATTGGTAAAAGAAGACCACCTTTGATTTCAATAATTTTGTAATAATTTTCGAGGTCGTTACCCTATCGCGAAGATGGTTGTTTATTAAAAAGTTGTGAATAAAGAAAGCTTTGGCGAAGATACATAATTTTTTCGATGTAACCTGGATCTAGATGAGATTCAGAGATTCACATTCTACATTCAGAATGAGTAATTCGCAATTACATGATGATCTGCGTCTGATATTGCCGTCGGAGTTAGATTTAGCTGAGATCTGGGTTAGCTCACAATCCTACCTGCTTTCACAACTAAAAATCGTGAATTATGAAGTGAAATGAACTGTTTAAATCAGAATGCTTCAACGACAAAAAATTAATTATCATCTTCTGGGAAGATGTACACGCTCCGAACTTAAAATATTCATTAATTCCGGAAACAAAATTCCCGTACACCAACTTCCACGTTTCACATAATTATACATCGAGGAAACTCCAACGAGCCGTTCCGACAAGATCAATATTCTTCTACAAATCTTGCTCGCGATAAAGCGAAGCGTAAAGTAAAATAAAAACTCGATTAACTACAAGAACACAGGATTCCAGGTTATTAAATTTTGCGTCTCCGGCGATCAGAAGACGAAAACAGCTCCCGGATGTTCGAACGATGGAAAATTTATATTCCGAGCAGGGTAAGATCTAGCTAATGGCTCCGTGGACGATCTACGCCCGCTTCCGTTAAATCCAATTACCTATTAATTCCTTTAATTACCAAGAGAATTGGAAGAGCCGGTAAAAATGGCCGGCAACGTGACGCGAATCGATGGTATAATCGAGAAATGCAACTCGCCGAATGGCTGGCTCTGTACGCTGAGAGCAATCGATTACCCAATATCGTCTTTCACAACCGGAGGTCTGGGCGCTCTCTTCTGGACGGCCGTTGACACGACACGACTACTACAGTTGTAAGGCACCGAGGAGATAATATTACGTATCGGGGATCCTATGGAGGTCATCTTTACATGCACAAGGAGGCCCGACAGCTGCGTAATCGATGCGGCCGCGACGACCACCATAGAAACCGTACCTTTTTCCCCGGGCGCGACAACTTTCTCTTCTGGCTATGCTTAGACCGAGACTAGAGCTGCTATCCATATCTACAATATCGAATGCTATCGTGCTATCGATGACAATATACACCCACTGTATCACTGAAATATTCATACGTTCAAGTTTGCACACACTTTATTTATAATCCATAGCCAATATAAAATGTACATCTGCAATTTACTCACAGTTGTTCTAACACATACATACTTGAGCCTGATTGAATGAACCTCAATGAGAATCTAGAAAATAAGTCTTGTAAATTTGTGTGAGTATTGTGGTGGTAGTTTGATGAGTTTGGTTAACATAGAACATTATCAATAAGACATAATTGGTCAAATTAAAGAATAACAGGATTGCCAAAGAATTGTTGACAGGTCTTTCTGAAAACAATTTCAGAAAGAAATATTTGGCTCCGGCCTCTTGCAATTGATATTGCTGATATACTATTGATAAATCGATGGGAGCATCTCTAATCAAGACTTTCCAGCCGATCTTTTTGTAGTTCAGGCGATCCACGGAAAAACAGGAAAGGGCAGGCGGACTTTTCGCCGATCTAACGAAGCCACTCCGTCGATGTAAGCCGATTACTTTCGCCAGCGAGACTCGGTGACCCGGGAAACTCATCCGTTACACCGTCCGCGATAAACAGAACTTCTCCTCCGGCGAGGACCCGATAAATCAATTACCCGGCGCTGCCGAGTAATCGAATGAAAGGACGTTTCGGTGTTCCCCAAGCCGGTGATTGCAATATGGTTCTATTTGGACCGCGCAAGTTGCTAGCCCCTGTGTGCCCGAGTGGTTCTTGTCTGTCGTCTGTGATTGCCAATCGAAGGATTTGCTGTTACAAGAACACTCCACTTTTTATCTGTATTTAGTTGTATTAGCTGCACTAATTAATTTGGAACCATTTGTTCGTAACTTTATGTTGTAGATGATCATGTATATATATAAATACATATATGTATAAATTTTTCATAAAGAAAATTCAAGTTTTCAATGGAAAAATCCTCCTAAAGGCTAATGCACGATTTTCAATTGATTTATGTGTCGAAAGTGGAGCTGCCTCTAGCAGCAGTCGAATAATCTTCTCGAGATTAAAGACAGTCTATGGACCAAGGATTTTTATCAAGCATCAAACAGCAGCATGTCGACGACAACACGGAAAGGATCTCAGCTAATTTGAATGGGGATCGGCATCTTATCAGCCACGGCACAGTTCTCAAGAGCTATCTATCTACATGCATCCCAACATTTGGGTCAACAAATGATACACTCATTCGACAAGGGTTATTGAGTGATCAAACACTTCGCTCGAGTGCTTTCGTAATTGCTTGCTCCCCGCCGATAAAATGGCCCCGGGATACAAAGATCACGATGATGCGTCTCTCGTCTTAGCGATACGTTTCAAGCAAATATTTTAATGAGTAATCAGGGTATTCTTGATCCTCTTCTTGTTCATCCTGACGCGAACTGTTCCAAAATGTTTCTCTGCTAAGGGGATGATTTAACACTTGGAAAATGAACGTGTCAGACTGTTGCATAATCGAAGATGACAACGAACAGGAGCCAATCAGGAATTTCTTTCTGCCTTTAATAATTTTGGGACTAATGCATTCAAGCTCTTAAATTCTTTGAATCCAACTCTTTAAATTGTACCTATCCATTTTCACTATAAGTGCATAAGCTGACAATTTATGATACGTACAATTGATAATATCTTGAACCACAACTCCAACCATAAAATTTAAAATCCGTGAAATTGACAGGTCCAAATTAAAATTATTAAAACATGTAACTCTCATTCCCAACATTCTCAAAAATCGCGCACGTAACAAAAGCGACGAGAAACCCGAACGAAAGAATCAATTACCACTCACGGTTCGTTTGCAGGGTCCGTGAAGAGTCATCAGCGACCATGACCGTGTCGTATTAGGCTTGTTTACACGCATTTCGCGTCCAAAGTTACACTCGATCCGCGTCCCCGAGTGTAACGAACCCCTCTCGGTGCATTGGCGAGATGCACCGCAATAAAAATCTCGGGGAGAAACTCGGCGAAACTGAAACGTCCCGGGGGACTTCGGGGAAGACAGGGGCCACCGTCGCAATTTTCAAAAGCGACATAAACGTCGAAAGAGCGTCCCGCAGGAGCGTCATAAACGTGTCGGCCGTTCTCCAACGGTGTAAACATCCGTTCACCCGCAGTTCGCCGCGCGATTAGCCGATCTCCTGCACCCGAGAGATCCGAATCTTCGAGCATCATCGAGAGGCCAGCCCCGGGTCTGGGACTAATTGACCGTGGCCGGGAACTCATTAAAAGTGCGCCCCCGGAACTCGAGACGTCGGTGGTACGTAACGAGTGTTGTAATTTGAGACGGATCCTTCCGCGGCCACGTTACGTCCTTCCTGCGATCGACGGAGTTTCTCTCGCGAGGGACCCTTTAATAAGGGTCCTCTTGCTTGCACAGGAATCCCAGGAGCTTCTGCTCCGCCTTGGGTAACTCCAGGTGATAAGCAGAATCTGGAAAGAATTTTCCAATGTATTCAAATGTCATAATGAATTTCAAGGTTAAAAGGTCGACAATTTTTTTATTGCATCGTATTGTATTCATCGCAAGGATAAAACGTGCACAAGGAACCATCGATCCCATCGAGGAAAATCAATCGTAAAACAAAGAGCTGAAAATCGTAGGTTAAGGGGTTAAAAATCGCAATGGAACGACCTGCAAAGGCCGTTCAAATCGTCAAAATCGCTTCGCACGGAAAAATCGAAGGTGTTCACATGGTTGCACCGTTGGCCGCTCCCGAATTTAGGCTCAGAGCAGCGTGTCCGGGTGCGCATGGTTGGAGAGCGCTCAAAGCTCCATTTGCCGGGGTTATCTGATCGCGGAATTCACGGTAGGCCGCAAGGGGGGGGGGGGGGCTGCGCAAAAATGTTGGCCAGGTCGCAGAGCAAACGCAGAATGTTTCCGTTCGATTGGCCCGCTAATTGTCGGGCCGAGCCGCGTGTGGATGTGGATCGATGGTCGCCTTAAAGCGGACGCGGCCAATTAACGAGCTCTCGGATGATCCTATTTCGCCGCGAGCGCCATAGAAACCAGTAGAAACGGGTACAAAAGAGGCTCGCGATGAATATCCGTGACAGGAGTCGGCCGGCCGGTCCTCCAAATCGAAACTTTTCCATTTCCGTATTAGCAGCAGCCGTTTTGTTTAAACATAGTTTAAGCCGTCGTCGCGCTGGATGCTGCGGAAACCGCGTTGCTAGTTTCTGGAAACTGGAGGCCGCGTGAAACTTTTCCAGCCGCCGCCCCCTGTTCCATCCTCTCGTCGGACCTAAGCTGAGGGGGTAGGAACAGTAGGAGCAGTCGAGGTCGAAAAGGTCGAAACCTGCCTCCGTGCTGCCTCCATCCCCTCCCCCGCGCTAAAGCTCCGTATAGCATGTCGTTCTCTCTCCCTCTTTCTCTTTCTCCCCTCTCAACCATCGGTACGGGGTTAGAGGGAACCGGGTAATGAGCTTCCCAGGCCGGTTGTAACGAGCAAAAACTTATCGTCACTCTCCCTCCTGATTTACTCGACCTGCCACGTCGTTAGTTGTACTGCTAGGCCCCCTGCAACCCCTAGCTGCTCTAAAAAGCCTCCAACATGCTGGACCCCGAGCATCGACGCAGCCGTCACTTCATTCACCCTCACCTCGCGCTCTCTTCTCTCTGTCTTTCTTTCTTCTCTCTTTTCGTTTTTTCTTGCGGGGTTTTTTTCGGACCATCGGTTCTTTGGAAATACGGTACGCGTCGCGGAAAGAGGCGACGATCGAACCGGACGTATCAGCCCGGGTTTTTAACGCGTTCGTTCGCCGGACGGGTGTGATCGATGTTCGTATTACCGTGGAAGGGTTGCGTGCAGTTCTCCGCTGAACAGATAGCGTCTTTTGTGTAATCCTTCACTGGATTATTTACGCCGGGGGCCGCGCTACCCGTCAAGATGTATGACGAATATCGGGAATTTATTATTTAGCCTCCCTTAAGCGATTACTGGGGCACGTACGCCACGCTGGCCTTGAAATTTATGGCGATTTGGACTTAGCATCGAGTCAGAAAAATTGTTGCCATATTTTTATGGATTATCAATGCGGGGATACCATTAGAGCTGACTTAGAACAAACCCCCTATGAGAATATCACTATTTCATACGTCACAAAGCAATTGCAATATTAGTTAATCCTGTATCTGATACTAATATTTGTTCAAAAAATATAATCTAACCACATGCCTTTTAAGTATCAAGAATCAGGAACTCCCCAATTTAATTATACATAAAATCTTCATAAATAAATATTAAAAATAGTGTATCGAATATTGTGACTAAAGAGCTCGTAAAGAATAATGAGTGCATTGAGAACGTTGCTGCACGAGATAAGAGATGGAAAAATGGGGAACGGTGAGTCTGTCATGTGAGATTAGTAGTCTGCGACCATACGGATCGTTTGGTCTCCATCTTCATGAAAAAGAGTCATCCTATTTTCCAGGAAGCGATCGCAGCGAATGTCGATACGCCATCAAGATGTCAGCAGTCATCCGACCTCATTTCATCGGCAGACACCGATAACCCGGTTCGCGCAGCGATGGCCCCGGTGGCGCGATAGTTTCGTCGGATGAAAGCCTATTTATTGTTGACGAGATGTAGAAAACCGGCCGTATATAACCGGCAGATAACTCCCGAACTAATTGGTGACGAACGTCGTCGCGCAACCGCTTGTCTAACCGGATCATTTATGGTACTTTTATTACCGATAAACGCCGAGCGCCGTGGAAAGTTTCATCGTTTCCACGAAACTTGTCTATCTCCTATCGTTCAGGCTCTAATTATACCTCGCTCGTTCAATTAGAAAATCGTATACAGTAGAACCTCGATAATTCGACTTAAACAAGGAAACATGATGGTTCAAGTATTAATTTGTACAATAAATAGCATTGTATTAACTTGTTGTCCTACTATGTCTCTCGATAAACGCAACGAGGCTTGCCGAGCATTACCCTAGATAATTCGGAAAATTAAGCGACCCCTCTAATTTTCTTTCCCTGCCCATTTTTCCCTCTGGTACTCTTTTTTTTTTATTTTTCGGAACGCGTCGAGCGTGCCGCCGGCTCGTGATCCGTGAGTTATTTAACTCGTTTGTCTTAATGAGAGTTATTTGATCCCTCGTGTCGTTGGCACCGCGGGAGCCCGTAACGCAATAAAGCAAAAAGCTAATGGTGCTCGTTACCGCATTGTTACGCGATAAAGATCTACACAATGCCTCCTCACGGACCGCGCGCTCGTTCGAATACATTTCTGCCGGAGCCGGACACGTGTTCCGGCTACTCTTCGTTACCCTAATTGCGTAAATTGAGCGCAATCTGTCGGGGATGCATCGGGCGTCGCCCTCGAGAATCGTTTCTTGATAGCGTGGCACGGGAATAGGACCCCGTCACGGAACGTTTACCACCGTCGTTCTGACGTTTAGCCGCCGAGGAAGCGACGGCAGAGCACATTTTTCACCGCAGATCGACTGGAGCAGGCTGAGTTTGCTCTTCGTTAGCGTTGCACGGTCCGGTTCGTCGAACTGTCAAACTTTTCTTTTGCCTGGACCCTTCTAAAATTGGATCTGGCTATTACCAGATTTTAGAGATCTTAAATTGTTAATCTTGAAATGTTGAAACAACTCCGAAGAGGCTTTACGACATCTTGAATTAAGTGGAGCTATCATTCATTTTCTATATTTTTTAAAAATATTTGTGACGCACAAAAATCCGTTAATTATAAGTACCATCTATCTCCAATCTCCCCAAAACCTGAAGTTCTACCACAGCATGAAACGTTCTCTGATCCGCGAATAGCTGCGAATCCCGTCCCATGTTTCGCAATTAATTTGACAAGTCTCCAATCTTATTATATGCGAGTGTATTACCTCGTTCTTTGGATCAATAGCAATATAAATGAAAGGATGCAGCGTGGAGGCGGCCAAGAAGTCGTTGTCCCGGCTTAATTTCAATTAAAGGTTCGACTTCGTCGCCACCTATCTAGTTTCCGGGATCTAAACGCTCTCGCGGAACGCCGTTCAAAGTTTCCCCGTAATTCAACCTATTATCCCAGACAGTGGAAACGAATAATTAACCTCTAAGTGGATTATGAATCTCGTCTCGGCTCCGCGCTGGTGGAAGACTCGCGAGTGAGCGAGCGAGAACCGAGGAGGCACACTCTCCGAGATCTCATCGGAAATGTTTCCATTAGCATCGTTTCCCGGTTACTCCTGACACTCTACTCCCATTTTCATCGCCCCGGTGCTGTATTTTAATCGAGCCGGGCGCGCTGCGTGCCTCGCGGAATCTCTGATCGCGTCGCGCCGAGGTAAGAAATCATCCGGCAAACGGATTATAAGTCTAACGAGGAGAACGGGCAAGGGCTGAGGATGAACAAGAGGATGGTTAGATAGAAGACGCTTTTGGCAGTGTGCCCGAGCGTCTTCGGATCTCCCCGCGTCTCCTCGCCGAGAGAACCACTAATTATTAACCGCCTTATCCGGAGGAAAGAAGTGGAATTTGGCAACCGGCCGCGCCCCGCGCTCCGCGCCGCGGAGACTCGACGACCGGTAATACGGCGCAATCAAAACCGTAATCGGTTTATTTAATCTCCTGTTAGCTCGGGATTCGCTGTAATGCTACTTTACGGCGCTCAATGGCTCGCGGAAGAAGCGGACTCTGCCAAGAGCTGCCAATGGGGCGCTGTGCTCGGAACAGGCTGTCGACAAATGTATTCGTGTTGCCCTTTCACCGTGAAAATGTTTGGGAGCCAGATGGGTCGGACTAGTCATGTGATTTTTCTATCTTTTCGGAAATTATGCCATACTTGGCTACTTGGCCTAGCAGCTCGAATTTTAGAACGGACGCGAAGGGATTAAAACCTGCCCCCGAAGGGATCGGAGATGTGGATCGAGTGGCATCTTCGCGGGCAATGTCATTACCAGTCATTGAGAGTCAACCAGCGTGGCAGGCTCGGCGGCGCGGCGTGGCGTTTCGAATCATTTCCTCCGATCAGAATCCTCCGAGGCCGTCGCCGGGCGCAGCCGAGCGTGTCTGGATCGGTCGGCTAGATAAAGCGAGTACCTGTTATCTCGGCCATTCCTAATCGACCCCTCCCCAACCTAGCAGCCACCTCCGGCCAGCGACGCGTATAATTTACACTAACCTAATGTAATCATTACAGAAGTAACTATTCGCCGCGGGATGCTTCCTCTCTGATTATCTCGGAAACCCGGTCGGTTGCGGCCTGTCTCTCTCCCCCTCGTTCTCTCTCTCTCTCTCTCTCTCGCGTTCCAAGCCGCAGCCACCAGTCAGCAGCCGTCGCGCAACCCTCAGTAAACTGGTTTCAAGCATAATTGGACGCGACCACGGGTGGGGTTCACGCCGAACGCGAAACGACGCCGGACCGACAGCGTCCGGCGAATTTATTCGACGTCCCTTTCGGCAGAAACGTGCGATAACTCGTCCGATTTAATGGCCACGCGAGAGCGACGCTTTCGGGGATTCCGCGAAATCATGAGCTGACTCGCGGAGACACTGTGAGCGGTCTCCGCCGAAGACGACTTTTTCGCCTGATGTCTGCCCCTTGATGCGTTCTGGGAGAGCTGTTTGGTGCAACTAAGATTTCTTTCAAATAATTTCACAATACTTGAGGATAGCAAATGATTGAATTTTCATGGCAGAATTCCATCCAGAAAAAGATGTGCTGTTTAAATTCAGATGAAGGGTTGAACATTTCACGGATTTCAAAGTCGTGCATCCTGCATAGCTGCAATTTTAAAGCTATTTTTGTCTACGGAGAGTGAATACCGTCTCCCAACGAAGCGAATGAGTCGTATATTTCACCGGATCTTGTTTTATACGCAAGCTCCATTAAAACGCCACTTGAGTGACATTCCTTGTAAGCGTAACTGCTGATCGATACTGTGCGCCAGGCGCTGACGAATTTAGCGAACGATGGTTGCCTGGAATCAGTGATTCAAACGTAAGCGGAAGCTCGATGAGTCAGAATCAACTGGTTCAGTCTTTGCGGACTTTGTTGAAGCTCTGAGGCTCGTAGCCGTGCCACAAAGTTCATAAATATTTCCGAGCATCATTCAAAATCATTTAAATCTTACTGTGTACAAACACAGGCGTAAGCCCCCGAACGGTGGTGTTTTTCGGAATAGAGGGTTAGACGGAAAGAAAGAGAGAGGAGAGCGAGAGCGTTTGATAAAGGGAGAATAAAAAGGTAGCGAGGAGCGAGGCAGAGTAAAAACGTAGTGGAGAATAAACTGGAGCAGTCGAGTAGTGTAGAGCGGAGCGATAAAGGAATGAAAAATGAGGTTCAGCGGAACAGGAACAGGGAATAAAGTATAAGGGCAGTAAAGAACGGAGTGAAACAGGATGGGAAATAAAAGACAAAGTGGGAAGAGAAAAGCGGCCGAGGATAAAGTGGAGTAATAAAGCGACGGAGGACAAAGTGCTGTGGTCCACGGAATTCTACCGGCTGTCTTTACCGTGTAATCGATTTCCCGGGCTGTTCTACAGTTTTCCATGGATTCGGGGACATCCTAATATATTTTAATTACTGAGCCCAACTTGCGTCGCGCTCCTATTCGCTCCTCGATGCTTAAAATCCTCTATCAAACCGGCCAACAAATAATTCTCGACGCGAACGGAGAAACTGCTCCCACTTCTGACGCTCACCTTCATTTTTCTTTTTAGTGTTTCGATGGTACAGCAGCTGACAAATTTTTTTTTGCTTAAGTAGTGGTACACGTTTTCGTACAATTTTATTCGATCAATATAATTTCCTTTAACCTACCTAATAATTACAAAATTGATCATCGGAGTCTAGTACTCAGCCCTCAATCGTGATGCAAGTCTCCCAAATATGAACTGGAGGAACCAGAAATTGGGAAAAATCATCTCGAATTCCCAATGTTCGAGGACCGCAACCATCATCATTGTCCAGCAGACCGTGTCCCGAAGACATCGTCGGTAGAGCGGGTCGAGTAACCGTCGATCCCACGTTCCTCAACCCGGAAAACGAGCCCGAGTACACCGTCGTCGCTTATATTTGCGTTGCGTCTGCGAGTACAGGCTCGCCATCAAAAGCTGCCAGTCCAAACGTAGACGACCGTGTCTGCTCCCCCTCTGTTCGGCTCCCATGAGGTTCTTACTCGCATCCAGTACGTTCCACGGCCGGCTTGCGTTTCCACGGTGACGTATCAGGAAGACAAGGCGAAGGAGCCGAAACGTCCGGCATGGAAAAGGGTGTCGGGACACCACGGACCTCTCGATTAATGAGGTACGCGTGTTAGACGCGTGTAGAACATGGACGCAGGTACACGCCGGAGGAATAGCCGGCCGCAACGGACGCTATAAATTGGTAACCACTCTGCCAAAGTGCAAGAGAGAGAGAGATTGAGAGAGAAACTGAGGTACAGTGGAGCCACTCGTGGAGATATCGAGGACGAGCTCTTGTCACGCGTCCTCTATCCTCTATCCGCCGGTTTTGTTCACCAGGTGCAACGCTCCCGCCATTATCGTGCCTTGGGGTGCATAGCAGATTAGCGCACTGTCGCGAGACTTTCCGTCGCGACCATTCTGAAACAACTCCCTCATACAGAATTCGGAGACAGTCCTTTTCCAGTCGCGTGAAGGGTTGCTCGATCGTCTTTTTGTTCCTTGGGAAAAACGCGACGTTACCACAGTTGCGACAGACGTAGAAAATTGTGGAGAAAAGTTTGCGGCTTTTGATAGATTCATTGTGATGGATTCTAGTTTGATTATTGATGTAGAAGATCTAGAGGGAAGAATTTTGAAAACAGAAGAATAATGTAAACATACTGCATATAGCTAGCAAGATTTATATACGATCTAAAATTTAATCGTACATTCCAGACATTTTTACAGTCGCATGACCATTCTTGAAGATTTTTTAAAAAATTCTTTCTTGTGGAGCTCTCCATTTACATTGTCCACAGCATATTATCTTATGTGACTTTCGCAACGTTTCAAATTCACTCGTACATCTCAGACATTTTTACATCAACTCGAGCCTTTCCAGATGCCTACCATCTTCGCAGCACATTAAAGAATAACCTGTAAGCACCAAAGATCTCGTTCTTGTTTTCTAAAACTCCTCTTTCACTACACTACGTCTAAGGCAGGAAATTGTTCAGACCGACCAAAATTTCCGCATGTCTCGCGCATTGTACCTAATTGAATGAGATGGCCCCGGTCCTTCCAACGCGAGCAAGGCCAGCGCAAACGGCACGGGGCGCAAATATTTGTAGCAAGTGAGAACGCGGCTCCGTCCGGCGGCGGGCCCGGGTTATGAAGTTAAATGGTTTAATGCGAAACGATGGTCGTTCCGTGGAGGCGATGTTAGAATGGAAGCTGAACACGATCCCCCTTTCACAAAGCTTTGAGCCAGTCACGCCGAGAATGAAACTGTAAAGCAATTCAGAGAGTCGCGGCAAAGGAAACATTAAAGTTTTAAAGTGGCGGCCGCGTAACGGGGGCCCCGGGTAAACGTTAACATTCGTCGTTCCCACCGTCGCGTCGTCCTGTACGAATTCGTACGGGAAATCGCTCGACTTTATGAGAGAGAGAGAGAGAGAGAGAAACTTCCCCATACCTCGGGCCACCTCACCCGGCAAAGATTTAATAACGTTCCGCCAACCGTAACTTACTTACCGGCACAATTCGCGTGCAACTTTAACGCGATTCCAAGCGCGAAACTCGCTAGACCAAGTTCCTATGATGAGCGGGAGCTTAACCCGATTTTCTTGTCACGATTCAGCTGCAATCGAGTCCCGTCTCGATCTATCATTGAACGTCGATCGAAGGAGTCCCGTGATCACGATATTCCGTCGCATTTGCAACTCTGATTCGGCAGAGATTCGACAGTTCCTTCAATTGCGCAGTGCATTACGTAAATGCATCATTTCGGAGACATATTTTGCACTTTTTTTTCTTTTGCACTTCGAATTTTTTGCCAATAGTGTTCCCCACAATTCTTCTGTTCGACTGTAATTCTTTGCACTCGATCGTATAAAAATTACTTTAGTGAATAGAGTAGAATAGAATATATAGAATAGAACATTGATGAAATCAATGAAATCAGTACTTTTAAAAAACGAAAAAAGGAGACGAACCGGTCTGAAATCCCGAAAAACCATCCGGGAACTACAAGCAAACCTCTCAACTCTGTAAAAACACGAGCAATCAGGTCCCTCAAAATTGCTTCGTACTGTTCGGCCAGCAATTCAAAAAAGCAATTACTTTAAGAGCCATCCTTCTCCCAAGACCGCTGTCAGAAGGTGGCAGTAGCGGCGCGGAAGATTCATTTGACGAAAATGTAATTTTTCACGCAGACAGTTCGGGAAGTGAACAAAGGGGGCGAGATCGGCCGGGGTAATAGACACATCGCGTGCTGGATCGTGGTGCGGAGTAACATCGCATTGCTGCACAGCATAGAGGAATCACCTTTGGAATCGTTTCGATCGAGGTTACATCGTCTTGGTTTTCCCACGTAGTCCCGATCGCCACGATCGCAATTAATCGTCGGGCCGAACAGCAGAAAGACAAATAAATAGTCACGGGGCAGATTCTTGGTTGGGAAGACGACTCTCCGGTGATTTACGCATGACGAATCTCGCATCCCATCGCGTCGGATAGGAGCCGGTAAGGTCGCAGCGAAAGGGGAACGTAATGGGCCACTGGCCGACAGAAAATAACAAATCATAAATACGCATGCCGCGGAGGTTAAAAGTGCGTTTAAATCTCTCCGAGGGAATAATGGACTTCCCGTCAGTGTTAATACCGGCCGCGTCTCCGTTGTTTCTAATGGATTTTTAGAAAAAAGAGAAAGAGGAAGAAAGAAGTCGAGAGGGATCTTGCTAGTTAGCTCGGTCCTTGTTCCTCGTAGTTCGAAAGATGATATAGCGTCCTCTTCCGAATCGTGTTACCCACGGTACTCGCGAGTCGCTGAGAACACGTGGCCGGCGTCACTTTAAACAACTTCCTCGTCTCCCCTCGGCCGTGACGCGAGAGAAACGCATCTTCTTTGCGGCTTCTTAATGCCCGCCGAGGCTCATAAAGGGTCTAATTGTTTCGAGGGTTCGTCGAAAAGGGGGCGGAAGCGGCGCTAGCTTCGACCGTAAATTGCCAGGAAGATTGTTTTCAATTTGGCCGCTTCCTGTATCGACCAGATCTTCCGAACGGGAGAATGATGTTTCGGGAACTTGGGGCTTTCACGGTGCTCCGAGCTTGCTAACATCTGGCTCTGAGGACCACGGAAACCTCCATGTGTGTGTGTGAACAGCCCATTTACTATATTTATTAATTCCAGAAAATTCAAAGAATCAACTACAGAGAAAATTGATGAAATTCTTTGAGGAAGTATAGATGAAACAGTTAGAGACAATTCATGATTCTCAAATAGGAATTATAATAGTTTGTCCATGTAAATGCAACAGTAGATGGTGGTCACACAGCTCAGCTGCGCCAAGGAAGACCGCAAGCCGAGTAATAATTCAACTGATAGGGCCGGCGTATGAAAAACGTAATCGTTTCGCCCACAGGTTCATCAACACTCGGCCAGCCTCAATGATGCGATTTCGATCAATTATCTTCTTGCTGGTCTCCAATCGATCTGCCCACCACTTCCTGGTGCTGTGACGTCCCACACGCTCGTTTGCCACTCATAAAACACCCTTGATTTTTTCGACACCCCTGGAATTGATCAGCCCACTGAATCTTCTTCGCCGATTCTTTTGCATGTGCACAATCGCTGCGCGATCGTAGATAAAACAATACAACCGCTGCAAAAATTTCATCAATATCCCTTTCTAGATGATTCTAGAGAAGAGGTTTCCAGCGGATGTCCTGTTCGATGAGATATAGCTTAATTCCTGGTTTGCACTGGATATCGTTCGACTGATCGAATTTATTTATTTACGCCTTTTCTGCAAGGTGCCAAGAATAGTTACTCTTAAATACTAAATTGGATGTGTCCCGGTTCTTTTTCTTAACACGATAATGGTGGATTGAGTCTTTACACATTCTTCGAAGCCAAGAACTCAATCCAATTTACTTTTTAACACAATTCATGTTTGATTTGTAGCAAAAACAATTTTCTAAGTTACGAACATATTTTATGAAGATACAATGTCTATTATTAAGGACATTGCATTATGAAGAAAAACTTTGCATCTCATGTACGTAATGGGTTAATCCTTGGTTTGTGACAATCAAATTAAGATTGGTCCAGGCCACGAAGATCATTACTGGCGCATTAAAGGGGCCATCGTGAAAGTATCTCCCACACAGGCGTCCAGACAATGCGCACACCTCGAAGAATGGGATCACCGCTTCACGGTGAACGTTGCAGAGTCATCGGTCTCCGGAACTCGGACATTGGCGACGAAGTGTGGGATGAATAGGTGCGTTACGCCACGTAGCCTACGTTGGGGAGGCGTTGTCTCTGTCCAGGGACGTACGAATCCAGCCCCGATTTTCTGCGCTGCAAATGACTCCGCCGCTTCAGGGGTGAGTTCAACGACAGGAGGAAGTCGATGACTGATTGTCGGCCCGGCAATCTTCCGGAAAGTGGGTCCGCTAATGGATCGTGCCGATGAAACAAGTCCACGTGTTGTGTGATTGAAAGTGTCCGCAGGAAGTGGAGGATCGAGCGAAATTTGTAGACATTGTGTACGACGAATCGGTTATCGACGTTGGCCAGATTGTGAGAAGAAAACGAATGGAGAAACTGAGTGCCTGATCGGTCATTAATCAAATCCTTTGTACGGTTTTGTATAACTAGGAAATAACAGTGAGATGTGCAATTTCGAAATCTGGACAGAGATTAGTACCATATGTATCATATAACGTTGCAGTTAACATGTTAAGAACTGCTTCGATAAAATCATAATGAAACTCAAGCTGCTGTACACGTATCTTCATCGAGGTCTCCTGAATAAAAAAAGGAAAATTTGCAAGAATAATAATATCGTAAATGGGGGCCGCGAAACCCTAGATCCGTGGTTGCAGCAACGTGTGGTCAGAAACCACAAGCTCAGGCGGATAAACGCCGGGAACGAGACACTTCTTTTCCGAGTTGGTGGCGCAAGAGGACTCCGAGCGAAAGAGGAACTAGCCCACGAAACGACCACTGGATGTGAGTCAGCCGTCCACGCCACGCTCCATAATTACGCTCCAATTGTTGTCACTATGACGGCGAGGAGTATTCGCGAGAAAGACGTCGCCCGGGAGACGCGTTTTAATGCGTCTGACCGCCTCACTGCTCAACGAATGACCAATTTAGGTGGACAAAGGCCATTTTACATTTACCTTCATTGTACCTTCATGAAATCCTTTAACTTATCTTGCAAGCTGTAGCAAACTTTGTAAAGTCTAAAAGCGACAGTATTTTTTCAAAGTTCTTTGCGTGGACCCGTTTTATGATGTGATTTGTGTGTAAGAGCATCGTTGGCATCTCTCATTTCCGTCGATGACCAGCAAAAATCCACACCCTCGCTAATAAGTCAAAGAAGTTACTCCCCAGAAACAGCTAATCCATCGCCGCGTAAGGTGCCAGCAGGGTGAACCGGTAACGAGAAGAATTTAAACCAGATAGTTCTCCGTAAACATCGCGAGTCGATCCATCCTTCAGCTGTCGGAATGATTGATCAAGTGAATCTAGTCCGACGTTTCTTGCCGCGGGATAAGACTTAACCCGTTCTCCGCCTCGAGGCAAATCGATCCGGCCCTTTATCTCCTTGATGGATCGCTGATGGGATCGCTGCGGCTCCGTCGAAAACCGCTCATTGTCCGTGACATGGCGCGCCTCCTCTTTGCGCTCATGCTCCGAATCGACTCGGGATCGATCATAATTAGACCGCGACTCGAACCGAGAGACTGTATCTAACCCTCAAAGTGTTTCTTTGGGGGTCGATAAGCAAGCTACAAATTATCCACTATGTGCACCAGGATCTCCTAACGACTTCAGGATCCATGGGTCAAGAAATGATCTTCATTCTATTTTTGCAGTGGCCCTCAAGAGCTCTAAATGGCTAAAATTTTTCTGCAATGCACATCTAGGATTAGTTCAGCAGATGAAAGATAATTAAAATTTTTAAAAAGTAGTGTAAAGTCTTAATTACTGTATGTTGATGTTTCAAGGTCATTCAAGGTTATTCATTGTTACTTGAAGCTGAAATTCGTTAAACCTGATTGAAGTTGTTCAATATCTTTTGTATTCTTCCGAACACCCTGTATTCCCAGAATTTATATTGAGTATCTTCCGTTATCGGGACAGTATGGAGGACTCTGAGCGGAAGTTCTAAGCCAAGAAGAATAAACTGGAGTCTGGAACGACGAAAGGAGAGAGATCGGAAGCCGGTGATCCCGTTTCCACGAAAACTGGCCGGCGCCCATTATCTACGGCATTGTTCTTGCGGCGGTGGTCCGCGGCGGCGATAAATCCTGGACCGTTCGGCAGTGGTACACCTTCTGAGCGGCCACCCCCGTAGGATTCCGCCGTTGTAACCGGGCTCCAGTAAATAAAATCGGTAAGCGCCGCGACGATTTACGAAGGCGGAGGCAGTAAAGGTTTCCGCTCGATCGGCCGTAAGCGCGGGTGCTCGATGTACCGATACACGATAACACCGCTTCCTCGTCATGGCATGCCGCGGCTGCGATAGCTCTCCCGCCGCGTTCAGTCTTTCCGCGAGGCTTTATCGGCCCTTTCGAGGCCCTTCCACGGTGCCTGCATTTACGAGCCTCGGCCCATTGTTCCCCGGGAACTTCCTCTACCCACCCATCCGCGATTTATTAACCATCCGCCGCGCCACGTGTCAATTTGACACATTTTTCGCGGAAGACGATGTCCTTCCCTCTCGTTTCGAGAAAAATCTATCTGAGACGAATCTTTTTCAATTCAAAATTCGATAACATGAAAACAAAAAGTTGTACATAAAATTTACGAAAGTTGCTGTACTTCTTATAACTTCAATCTTCAAGCTCATGATAATTTTAGCCCTAAAAAGATGGCTCAATGTCACTGACATTACCTCCAAGATTATCTCCGACAAGTTTCGATGAACAGGTTCGTTTAATTTCTGAGGCCGTTCTCCAGAACGCCGGGAAAGACTCCGCAGACTCTCTCAGACGTCCGAAACCCGGGAAGTTTGAATTGTTTCAGCGGGGAACTTACGTGTGTACACTCGCGAGGGGATGATTACTTAAACGCGCGGCCTTTGTGTTACTTTCGGATGATGGGGCTGTTGGTCTTCCGGCTCTGTTGATCTTGCGAACGATGCAAGATCGCGAGGCATTTCCTTATTATTATGGGGCTCGGTAAACTCCGCCGCGTTCGCTCTCGCAATTGCTTGCCGCGAAGTGTTTAACGGCGAGACTTTCACGACCGATCGGGAATCGGAGCCCGGAAGTTTGGAAGGAACACGGGAAGTTCAATTGTTGCTGATCAAATCGCCCGGGAGATACATCTTCTTCAAGATTTTCCCGAGAAACCCTACTCAAAGTACAACAGAAAGAGTTTATGGATTGTGTTGTTCTTGTAATGTAGAATGTGAGAACATTTTTTTCAATTTGTAGGTCGTTATCATCATATAGCTCATTTTTTGAAAGGACTAACGTATTTTGATTAATATGTTGACCTTCAAATAACCTTCCAAGGTGTAGTTCTTTGAAATGCATAAATTAAAGTACAAAGATACTGTTCAAGATTGACCAAGTCAATCTTGTTCAAGTATGGTTCTGTTGATGTCAATACTGAAACATTTGAAGCATATTATACAATACATAGTCAAAGTCATTCCATTAGCTTTAACATTAGACTTGAAATTTGTGAATAGAAAAACATTCTTTTCTATCACAATAATGCATAACCGCCTCACTCTCACGGAAATCATAGGAAACGAGCAAAAGCGGAGTTCCCCCGTATTCCTCGTCGACAAAGAGCATCGAGGGAGTGTCTGGGACCCGGGGATTCGCGGTAAGAGTGCCGAATTCGTTATTGCGTTCCAGGAATACGAGTTGCGAGCCGGAATTCTCGAGCCGACGGTCGACCCGCAGGAAGCCTGGTACAGGGAGGATCCCGCGGGTTTGGAAGCGCGCGAAACGGTCGGGTCAGGCGGCGAGTTACGCGTCGGGCGACGCGGATACGTCGGAATTTTAATATTCCTTGGCGAGGGGCTGGTGTAATCCCCTTGACAAACGGCTGCCTGCTCCGGTGATGCCTCTTGACAAACAGGGGCCATCGTTCTCGGTGGTGCGCGTCACCGTCGGCCGACAAAACCGCTCGTCGACGGAGAAAAGATCCTCGGCGTGGCTTGCGGCGCGGCGGGGCGAGAGGATTTCCTGGATCGAATCCAAGGAGTTTTGCCGCGCTTTGTCGCCGAAACAAATTGCTCGTTCGCGCGAGCACCGTCTCGTTCCCGCGATAATTGCATCGGTCGTGCTCGACGACCTCGTGAACGTCACCGTCGCGGAAAAATACGAGAACGTGTCTCCTCACCAGCGAAGAACGAGAAACCAGCCGCGAGGAACCGGTACCACAAGGAACGTCCTCTTCTTCTAGGTTTCCCCGGAGTACTTTCAGCCCGTTTCGAACGACCGGGCCAACATTAATATCGTCGAATAGGCCGAGAGAGAAAGAGAGAGAGAGAGAGAACTGCGTTCCGAGATTCCACGGTGATTCTATTTCGAACGCGTTCCTGACCACCGTAAATCGTCGCTACTTCTCTGTGAGATCCCGTGTGTCGCGCTCCGCTAACGCGCGCAGCTGCGTTCCGAGAGGAATCCGACATTCCTCCCAGCTCTATCTTCGTAGATACCGAGGACCGAGAAGAGCTTGTCTATCGGCGGATATCGCGTGAAACGTTCGGCTAATCGACAATCGGACAAGCGTTATCCTGCGACGAGGATATCCGTGTCTAACGAGCGGAGATGGACGCGTCGATAGCCACAGACTCGGGTCGCGGTGCTGAGAGCAGGCGATCAAGTTCAATGTATAGTCAGGGTCAACTTCTACATTGCGACTCCGTCGTTGTTGAATGGTGCTGATGCCATTGATTGCCAATATAATGTAGTGGATTTATGAAAGGTGCTTTCTAAGTCAGCAATGGAACTTGCGAGGCATAGAGAAGTTCTTTATGTTTCTGGTTTAATCCTTTTCCTTCTTGTTTGACGATCTCGCTGGATCTTGGTTTCCTATTCTGAGGAAAGTCTCGGCAGCTTCTGTGGACAGTAACAGTGTTGTATAATCTAGAAGACGAGCAGTAAGAAGAATTGATACGCTGACTGCCACATCCATAAAAATAGGACAAGCAAGATTAGAACGATCCATTTGATAATACTCGAATTGGAAAGACAGAGCTATCTGTGTAAAACAAGAGTAATCAACTAAAAAATTTCACGATACAATTTAGATCCTATTTACTTGTTTGATCAAAGATACGGCAGAACCTCCATTATCCAAACGATTCAGTGCCACATGAGTATTCAGATAATAGACCGGTTAACTAGCAACTGTGTTAGATAAAATCTTTATTGTTTGGTACCATGTACAATGTACAATGAGATACTGCAGTATTCATGTACAATGCATGTAGAATCAGCTACTGCAGAATTGAGATATCATCGACTAGGACTAGGATAATAGAGATTCTACATAATCGTCAACTCAACGAGCAACTTCGAATTGCATCGAGCTTGGACTCATTGTAACCAGAAAAATGTCACGAATACGAATGTCACGAAAATTCTGATAAAATAGTAATTAGAAACAGAAGACTGAAAATAAAAGTTTTCGTCAAATATCGTGCACATCTCTGACATCGATCGACACATTTCTGTAAAAGACTTGATTTACCGGAAAAATTGAAAAGATGACGAGGTGGAAGTGTGGAAGACGTACAATTAATTTCAAAGCGTCACTTCGGAGGGAACGGGCCGCGCCTCGTGGCCAGTCTCCCGGTGGATCTGCATGCAAGAACAATTAGCTACACCTCCTCGTGGCTCGGCTCCGCGATAAATCAGCGAACCGCATTACCGCAACGACCGGCGCGCACAATGCCTGTAATTCTCGCCCACTCTGCCAGTCCATGGAGAAGCAACAGAGCGCCGACTGGCCAGGGTCCTGGACGCCGATCGTCCGCAAAGACAGGGCTGAGGACGTGGTAACGAGAGTCCTGACCATCCTGCAACGGGGATGCCTCATGATGAACGAGACACTCGGACAGACCGAGTCGCGTTTCGAATCCGGCGAAACGGTGGAACGTGATTGGCCGTGCTACGTTTTCTGATCTGATTCGCGTATTCTAATCTCCTTTTTATATATTGAACTCCTCAAACTCCTACTTACGGGTCAATTTAGCTCTACAATTGTTTTACTGAACTTGAAAATCAATTAGGATCTACTAATAAAATAAGTTATTTTGATTTTGTTGTAACTTTTATGGACATTGGCGTGGCACTCATAGCTTACAGTCTTTGAGGAAGACTTGAATATACGTACAGACTTTAACATTAGGTTTCAACAATCTCCACGCAAAAAACAATACAGCTCCGCCGAGAAAATAAAAGCAACCATAAGACTGCACGGCCGCACAAAAATGCGCCTTCGAATAACAAGTTCGCGCTGCCCGGAATCAACCGTTTCAGCGTCAGAAAAAGAATCGCGCGTTTCACCAGGTAATCCCAGGCCGGAATATATTCTTTTCCCCGTGTTGCAGCCGCGCGTGCTCCGACTCCGCCGCGTTTTTCCTTGCCGCGTATGTATGCGCGCGGTGACGGGACGTGGCCGCCGCCTGTGTGTCCCGCTTTTATTTATCATCGGACCACGTCCAGTCAATTAACTCGCCCCGAGAAAAACGGGAATCGCATTCTCCGGAGGCCGGTCTCGCGGAATCCGCGCGGAAGACGCGTCTCCGTCGCGACGGAATAAATAATCGAGTTAACGAGCGACAATCGGTCCCGCTTGGCCGACTTTCCTTGAGAGGAATCCGCGAGCCACGTTTTCATCCGGCGATTTTATGACCGTTGATTTGTGCCCCGCCGGATTTCCCACTGACAGATTCATGAACCAGTCCGGGACCAGGTCTTGGCTATCACCCGGCCGGTAATTACAAATCTCCAGTTTCCTTGTTGGTTTATTATTCAATGACGGAAACGTCGATCGACTAAACAAACACTCGTTTGCGGAGGAAACCGATTAACAAATAAAATCGGAGAGTTTACAGGCTAGAGTATTGATAGTGCATGCTCACGCTGATTGGCTGTTTTGTGGATTCGCCGGTAGAGACGGAGTTACTGGGAACTAGTGTTTATCGAGTGTGTATGAAGCATCACTTGGAATTCTTGTTGGGTTTGTGGGAAATTCATTATATAATGTCCCCTGTTTATTTTTTTTAATTTTTTGTAATTTCGCTCCAGTTTTATCTGAGAACCTCTTGGTTCTAGTAGTACCATCAAATAATATGTAATAACTAGGCGGTGGATTTTTATGCAAAATTAAAATCGATCTGCATTAATTGTAAGATATAGAAGCTACATAGACACGTTTCATTCAGACGTATACCTAATTTCCAACAACCATCTCCCAAATATTTTTTCCCGGTTCCAAGACAGTCGGGTGATCCTGTAAAGCGTATCACGCGATGCAAGAAGAAGGCGCGGAGGAGATTTGCGTCGTTACGTGGAAGATGATACAGCCGGACGTGGCGCAGGATGTCAGGAACTCGATAGCTGTCGATCCATTGTGGATAACCCTGAGCCATCTCCGGCGTTATACATTTTCCAAGCGGTGCGGTGTTGCGGTGTAACGGTGGCGCGAAGGAACGCGACGGATTGGCGTGCAAAATCTGGCGGATTATTCCCGGAGCTACTTACACGGATAGGGCGTTGCTCTAAACTGGAAACACGCGATAAAGATTTTTCCGGACGTCGCGAGACGGGGACGGGCACGCGGGCAGCCGGATCCGATGAGAAACACGGGTTTACTGGCGGCCGTGTGATTTCGTATCAACGCGCCGCGGAATATTGTGAAACCGGTTGCCCTCGGCGATAAAACCACGAAGGGGGACAGAGAGGTTGCGATATTCCGTTCACGTTCGATTTAAAGGTATCGCACGTGCGTTCGCGAAGTTGCGTAACCGGACGATCATTCCGCGTGCAAAAGAATCGCGCGGATTTCAAGGACCGCCCCGGTGACTACTCGCCTGCGATACTATTAAGAAGGCAGATCAATTTTTATTTCACTTCAATTTAAAACTTTCCATAAAGATATACAGTTCAATCATATATCATACAAGTTGTTGAATTGATGGTAACAGAAATATAGAATAATAACTGCAGACTCTGAGTAGGTACTTCAATCTCATATTCCAGGTCCCAATCCTTTTAATCAGGAGCATGTCAACTATCGAACTCCATTAGTACAAGTTACCCGATACCGCCATTTTGTTCCTGCACGTGCAAGAAGTTGCCAGGCTATCGACTCCCAATAATATCGGTAAAACATCTTCGTCGAACCGTTTATCGAAAGTGGATGTCACGGGGATGGAGGAGGCGATCGTTGCTGCTGGGGACAATAAGATCAGCGAGTTTGCAAGATTACTCGAAGAAAGTTACGAATAGCTGCGATTGAAAGTAGCTTCGGTCAGGAAACTTCTTTCTTCGGGTGGAAAGAATAACTTTCGCCGATTCCCTTTGCTGGAAACTATTGTGTTTCTGTGAGAGATTGCTTGCCGGAAGTTCTGCTGGACATCCGGAGACTCCACAGACTTCTGAGCACCTCCCATGATTACTAAACTGGTTTTACATAGAGCACAACTCTGTTGACAGATTGATTTAAGCAAAATGTTCTTCGTATGTACGAGAGGAGGCACTCGAGTCTAAATCTGAAGAAGTTCTCAAATATTGAGAAGGATATAAACACACAGTTTATACCCAACCTGGATACAATTATAAGAAAATATTGCATATTTGTCTAAAGTCAATCTAAAGAGATACCCAAAAACATAAAATTACCTTGTTGCAACCAAACTGGAGACAATCCAAACATTTCAGAGGATCAAATGGACCAACATAGCTAGAAAGGACCGAGCTACTTCGAGTCCCAAAAACTGCCTGGAACCAGCCCATATTCGTCGCAGCTTCCGATACTGACCCGTCCAGTGCAATCAACGGATGACGTCGATGCTTTCAGCCAATTTCGCGGGAATAGCAATCAGTGATGTAAATTTCCGCGCCTATTAGCATGAGCCTCGCGTCTTAGATAGCGAGTCGAGTGTGGACGCCCTCCTAAAAGGTTCACGCAATCTCGAACTGGCAGATAGCGTGCTGCAACTTATTGCGAGCACCCTTCCGACACTTCTAACTGGCAGAAAGGCTGTCAAAGTAGAGCAGCGCGGGGTACAATAAAAGGATCGCGGCGCAAGCGACCCGGACTAATATTCGCTCGCCGGCGAGAAGCACGACGGAACTTCGATAAGGGTGTCCCCAGTTAATTGCCCCCTCGATACAGGCTCGTTCCACGACGTGCTCGGATGAATATCTTCCTTGGTTCAGGATCTTGGGAACCATCCGCGAAAGAGGGAGCGTTTTATCCTTGGCGAGTTTCGCGACTCGATAGAACTTCGATGCACTCGACCCCGAAAGTTCAAAAAGTCAATTAACCGGACGGTGCCTCTCGATTGAACGGTAATAAGCGCGAAACGAGAAGAGTTATGGGCACGAAACGAGCGTAAAGACAGCGGGGGCTGGGACGCCGCTGTGTCCGATTGATGAACTCGCGACGTGACCCGCCGGTGGCCCGTTGTTATGTCTTTATCGTCTTTATCGTTCCCTATCGAACCGCGCGGCCTGGTTTCTTCTTTTTACAGCTGACCCGAATCGCTCGTGAAATATTCCTTATTTATGGGCCTGCTGACTAGAGACGCTTAGGGCTTCGAGCATAATAAATCGATAGAAGTTGCGTATGGGAATTGTAACTAGGTTGACAAAATAAGACTTATTTGTTCCTGATTTTCTTTCTGAAACAATGATTATTACGATTTCTCGGAGGACTATTCGTGAAAATTCTATTCGTCTGCTTCCGAATAAATATAGCTGTACCTGCAACGAACATGGAATACCTCTTTCTCGCAATAAATTATTGAAGATGGCTCTGCGCCGATTCTAGAAACTATGAACTAAGAGGTCAGATAGAAACTTCTCTTGTTTCTAAAACTATAAATTCTTAACGTGTCTATCCTTGCAGCTTCATTACTTGAGTTTATTAACGCTTTATCCGTCAGAAATCTATGAATAGACTTTAGAATGATTATTTTATATCAAATGAAGCTCAAAATCTTCTCTCCAGTAATAATTTCGAAGGAAGTAATTATATCATCTGAAGTGACTTGACGGCTCTTCATTGTTCTAGAATAGCTGTCACCATTCAAAAATTTACTAAATGATCCTGAAGAAGATACTGTTTAAAATAGTTCTGGCAGAGAGACAATTCCCTTTTCTCCAAGAATAAAAATACTTATCGTACAAATGCTTAACCATAATTACGAGAGACAGGAACAAAATAGAAATGTCTTCCTCTTAATAATTTCAATAGAGTCTGAGTATATTATATTAATACCTCAAAAAGTAAGGGATGAACGATGTACGTATTCCTATTTCCGTATTTCCCAAAATTTATTTAAACAGCGTGAAGTGTAGTTGTCAGCGTGCTTCGAGGGCAGCCGAAACGCGTGGATTTGAAGTGAATTAAAATTGATTTACACGGTCGAAGGGTTACGCGGCGATACGGAAAGTGCGCGCCGGTTACACAGAGATGTCAATTCCGGGCGAGAAACGTCAGAGCCGAAAGGTTTCAATATTCCGGACAATTATCGGGCGCGGTGTCGAGTACACAATGCAAAAGCCCGGAATTCCATCGCGACGTTGGACGTCGCGCGTCGCGGCGCGCTGTGCCGTATTCGTGAGTTGCGTCGTTCCAAATCTGCGCGACACGCTCGAGATTGACATGAATTATCGCGGAGATCGACATGAATTTTTCATTAATCCGCGCGGCGCGGCTTTCACGAGCTCTTTATGTGCTTATAATTAAAATTGATTGGCTTAAAAAGAAGCCGATATTAATCACACAACCCGGACCCCGGCGTGGATAATTAAATACAGAGCTCAAACGCCGCAAATTTCGCTGATATCCCGCGGTGGTACGAGAGCCCCGATGTATATTTCAATGACGATGGGATACGAAATTTCGCGAAAATAAAAGAGAGGCGGCCGGGCCGGGTCCGCGCGGGCGAGCCCGTCGCGGGGGCTATCGATGGTACCGCATTCATTCACGTCGATGCCAGTCCGTAATTAATAACCCGTTTTAATCAGGCCGTGAGTGCGCGAACGCGGGCGAGCGCGCGCGCGTGCTAGAGTCAGGAAAAGAGATAGAAAGAGATAGGTGGCGGGAGAGCGAAAGCTCCAATGCTCGTTTCCATGGGAAAAGCGTTCGCTAAAAACGTTCTGATTTATAGTTAAACGCGTCGAAAAATAAAAGCTCCACGGAGGAAACCGTGGAACGATGGATAAGAGCACGAACCGGGGTTCCGCGGAGGGAGGGGTTTCGTGATTGACGTTAAGTCGACCGGGCTGACTCGATTATCGTATCCACGGTCATTAAGGAGAAACGTCATTTACCTCGGGACGCGGAGCACCCGCCAGCGGATTAAGATAAGCGATTACGTCACGATCGACGCCGTCACGCTCGCGAATAAATCAGTCCGCCGGGTGTCGTCCGACGAAAAGCCGGACGTTCAATTAAATTCCATTAAATCATTAATTTCACCGGCGGCCTTCCATTAATTTCGCCTATCGCGCCGCCCGTTGTTCCGTCTATCCTTCCCGGACCCGGTGCTCGCAGGTTGACGATCTGAATTATTTATAACACGCGTCGCTGACTTTTCTGTGGAACCGTGAATCTTGCAAGAGGAAGAGCTGACTTTAAAAATATGCGTCAGTGGGCTTTTTTCCTCTGCGAACACTTTCTTCACGCGATGCTTTTCTGTAAATATTTACTCGTGCTTTGAACGGATTAAGGAACGATCCGATGTTTCATCCCTTGTCAATCTTGTGCGAGCTATAAAATTGGAATAAAAAATTGTTTCGTCTTGATAGTGCTTTATAGCGATATATATGCTTGATAGCGATTATATGTAGAGACAAGTGTATCGAACATGTACATGAAGTCTCAAGTCAATCGATCAAGTAGATCTTCAAGAAATCCGCAAACATTATCACTATTACGAATTCAGGGCTAGAGGTTCGGGACACTTTCGAAGGCGTATCCTCTAAGATTCTAAGAAAACGTACCAAGACTGTTGACACTGACAACAATGGCTACAAGCTAATACTACGTCCCCCAGTATCAGCGACCTCGAAATTAGGGCTGATGCGAGTGGTTTCATTCCTCAGAAGCTCGCAGAGATCGATGTCTTGCGGATCACGCTCTCCCGATTCAATTTCCCATGGTCCCGTGGTGCGTTCTCCGGGATCTCCTCGGAGACTTCGATAGATCTTTCGCACGGCGTGGCAGCCGTTCACCCTGCCGAAACTGCGAAGTTTCGCGCGTGACGATCTTTGCGATGCCGGTAGGGTCGTCGATCGTGCATCACCCTGTTACAGACGAATTTCATAAGCGTCTCGCGGCAGCGCGCTGCGAAGCGAATCGTGAAAGACGGGCCAGGAAATTAAGACGAGAGCTTCGGTTTTTCCGTTGGTCGCCGGCGACTATTTTTGCGGCGGCACGGCGGATCCATTACGAGGATTGCCGGGATTTCCGCAAGGACGCCACGTGAATTATGGGGGTGGGGCCCGACTCGCGGGCAGTCGCGCGCGAAAACCGCTTCGACGAGAGGTAAATCGAGCGGCATCAATTAGAATTGATGGATGAAAAACCGCTCGTCGATCGCGACCCGTCTCGTACTACAACGCCGGATGAAAGATGAGCTGCAACAAGAAGAAACCGCGCCCCGGCGGATATTAATTGCCCCGTGTTTGCGGAATCTTCCCGCGGGAGGCCCGGCAGGATCGTTCCCCGACGTAATGACGATGCTACGTGTCTCATCAGACGCGATTAAGTGATTGATTCGGTTCATGCCCGGATGAACGCGAAAGCCGACGGCCCTGGGCATTTTCAGCATACTTTGTGCGATTGAAAGTGCCGGAGGTAATACGCTTTTTTAAGTGGGAGGCGATGATTCTTTTTCGGAACGATTATCTTTCGATCTACGATCGCTGGATTTTTATTATGCGAATAATTTTTCAGATCCTATCAGGTATTTAGATTGCACAAAGACGCTCCGCAAAATCGATATTCTACAATTACACACTTCCTTTCTTCTTCTTCACCCTGGAAAATGCTCATTAATGGTCCAATAAATGTTCAAAGACATTCATTACAGCTTCGCCGAGAAGTAAACCCTTTGTCTCATTGTTTCTTCAGCCGCTGCCAAAGGGCGGGGGGATTCTACGCTCGTTGTAAATCCACATTTACTCTCGACAGTGAATAATGATCGCGGAATTTCATTTCGACTTCAAAGAATTGCGGAATATCCAGCGTGAGCATTATTCCAACAATTATTTAGTTAATATAGATACATACAGTAAATTTATAAGGCATCTTATACATTTGTGCCCGAACAAATGTTTCTACATACGATCATTTTAGCAAGAACAATCTTAAAAAAGACACTGCTGCTACATTGCAAAGAATTCCGAAAATTCTAAATTTAACTCCCAGACAAAACACCACTGCGGTAGGATTACCTGGTATTTGCATGAATTCGTTCAAATAAAAAATTGTTTCCAAGTGATTTTTCCAAATTACACTTTAACCGGAAAAATGTCACAAATATGCTGGTAAGAATATCATAAAAATAATAACTACACTCATCGTAACAGAAGTGAATAACTAGATAACGTTTTTGAAGGACAAGGGATAGCGTCATAAAGCAAGGGTCGCACAAAATAAAACTCGTATTAGGAATGCATCCTACTAAAATACCTGGCCATTTCGCGGGTCGAGAGGGTGAAAATGGGTCAGCCGAATCACGGGCGAAATCGATGATAGAAGACCAGAGAAGGAAAAATAGGGACAACGGGGGCGGTTGCAAGGAGTCCGGAGGAGAAGAAAATCCCGGCGTAAACCAACGCTTTCCATCGTCTTCGACGAGCTGGAAAACGGACGGGACCATTGTGAGCCTGCGAACTAATTAAGGTCGGATAGATTCTTCCAGTGGTCTACAGAAGAGAGAGAGAGCAACGAAGATGAAAAAAGGCCGGCTATCGATGGTGTTGCACAAAGGGCCCGGTGTTGCTCGATGCATTGTGCAACAGCCTAGCGTCCTAATACACGAGAAAACCAGCGGGCTGTCAAGAGAGCAAGTTGGCCCGAGCCTCTCTCGAGGCAACCACGAGTGGATGCGAAGAGAAAAAAGCATCGCCACGGAGCCCCGTTCCCTTGACCGTAAGGATCATGGGAGACGTCAAGATGGACCCGAGGGTGGGATCAGGGAGATTGGGGGTCCGGTGGCAGCCTGCAGCTGCCTGATAGAGCCATCGTCGCCGATGCGCGAAATCGACGAAATCCGCACCTGTGGAACGAACGCAGGTCCGGTTGGCCCATGGTCGCCATGACACGGGTGTCGATCAATGGCCCATGCTGTCTGAATAAACTCGGCGACAGAGACCCGGAGGATCACTATGGCGAATAGGAACTGTCGGTGTCTTTACTGTGTTGGTAACTGACTGCAAATCTTTATGCAGCCGGTATATATACAGTAATTATAGTCTATGTATCCAGGTATTTGACATATAAAAGCTAGACCAACTTTCTCGAACAAACTGGACAATTCTCATGCTTCGCAAAGCTTAATTTAATGAAGTGAAGTTCAAAGCCAAACTGAAAACTATATTCACTATGAAACAGCAAGAACACTATCCTGCATGGAGTTGCTCTAAGCATCTCTACCCCCCAGAATAACTCCCTCGTTCGACTAGAGTGGATTGTAAACTATCACACGTATTAAAAAAGCTCTTCGCTATGAACTTGATAAAGCAGTCGGTCAGTTCCCTCGAAAGTTGTTCGTAGTAGTTCTTGATAAGCTCATTTAGTGCATGGTACTTGAGTGGATGAGTGTATCAGTTGTTGCTGAGAGTAACGAGGTCAGGAGTCTTTGAAGTCGATGGAGCTTGTAGAACGGCTGTTCGAGAGTGTGGACACGTGTAATGAGGATGATGCAATTAGTGGAGGCTGGTTGGGGCGAAGTAACCGGTCCTTTTTGAAAAAGACTGCGGTTACGGCGGACTCTGACGAACAACTATATTTGGCAACAACCAATTTATTTTAATTGGTTTAATATATTTATATTATAGATATATTATATATTTATATTTATAGATTTAATTCTTATTCTTATGATACTATTATGTGCATTTGTTTCTTTTGAAGTAGCACGAGCAAATAAACTTTCTAGACAATAAAAATGGTCAATATTATCCATGTTGAATATTGTAACATTTAGTTCATCAGAAGGCTCACCCACAACAAGCGCTAAGTTCTTCGAAATCTTGGGATCCATCAATTTTAACAGGTCGCCGGCTGATCCTGGAGATGTTTAACATCAGTGACGCCGAAGTGGAGTCTTTGGGCAGGTTTCTAGCCGAAAAGTTGAAAGGTCATCGGCTAGAATTTGTTTTCCCCAAGCCTTTTCCCTCCCACGCTATCTCGACGAGGACAGCCGGGCAACCCCATTCGTCTATTAATCCGATCTTTTGTGGCCGCTATCGATCACGGGTTTTGCTCACTGGGGGGCATCCTGGACGTATCCTGGACGCATCCCGCACCGTCGCGTCGTCGTCTGCGTGTTTTTCTCGATCTCGTGTGTGTCCCCATGCAGGTATTTTCAGGTAGAGCCACACGCTGCGACACCGAAAGCCCTGGCGCGGCTTGTTCCCAACCGGCGACCGTGGGAGGCACTCGTCGGGGGAATATTAATTATGTTAATTACAGGGCCGATGAGACCGTTCGACGAGTGGAACGTGCTAAATGAGTTTCGTTAGTTACGATTGTGCTTTGGACCAGGTCGATAACGCGACGAACGGTGCTTCGGACACGCGTCCTACACAGGACCCACACCTGACTGGACTATTCTCTTATTTTCTACATCGACGACTCGGGATACCTTCGCTCCTACATATTTATGCTGCTTTCCGTCCCGACGGGCCCCGGGCGTTGGATTCCTACGGACTTTTCGAGTCTCCGGGCTGCCGATGATTGCGCTAGAATGTCATTTACATCCAGAAATGCTAGGTGTAGAAACGGGCTGGTTGTTTCTATGCATGGTCTCGCCGAGAGGCGTTGACAGGTTGTATATTTTTGTCGGGACCGGCTCGAGCCGAGTTTTATTTCGTTCTAGGCTAGTGTTTTGCTGGGAATGCAATTGCTGCAAGGAGGACTATTTTGAATTTGTTCAAGAGACGGTAAAAATTTTTCAGCATTTTATTCATCGACCATTCTTCCCAAACAAATTAACAACTCACGAGACTACACCCGATAAAAACAATTAATTTGTCACTACACCAGTGCTCCATCATAAATGACCAACTCAACACCAGACAAAAGAATTCATTTGTATTCCCTGCACAATATTCCCACAGAACATACACACTGGCAACAGTCCTAGCTCCCAGCAACGGTCGCAGTAGGCTTCAACTCTTCAGCATCGCAAGAGTAGTGCATTAATCCATTAAAGATCTGCGAGACGATTGCGCCGAGGATTGCACCAAGGGTGGAAACAACAAAACGCCACGTGCTCGACCAAAGAATCTCGAAAGCTCGCAGAAAAAATCCTCTGCGCGAAAATCCGGGGCGGACAAAACCACGGCCCTCGAGAACTGGCAGTGTGTTACACAGTTTGGTACCTAACGGCCATATGCGCGGTTGTACGGGCATGAGAGAGGTCTCTCATTGTGCCGGGGCAATAATAAAAATAATCCCACCGGTAGAAACGTTCTCATCTAGCCGGCATTAGCGAGCTAATGAAACGTGAGTTGGATCGCAGGCCTGTGGTGTCGCGTTTCCGGAAGACGAGAAAGAGAGAGAGGTGGATCTCTGAAGGAAGAGGGCTCGAGGCTAGCTAGGTGAAATAGAAAGAGAGACAAGGACGGAAAAGGAGAAACCCGATCAATTTATTTATTAAACGTTTTTCGTGCCTTTGTCGTGGACTGTCGCGTTCCCACGGGAAATACGAGGCGCTTAAAAGAGTGGCGGGCGAATCCTGCGCGAGAGGGAATCGCCACGCTGAAGAGGGTGGCACGGAGGATCAGCGTAGAGTAGGCTACCCTTAATGGAATCACGACCTAACTCAGAGAATTCCCGGAGAGAGAAGTCGAACGATTCCGCGATTCGAATTTTCGGGGGATATTTTTCCCCGGTTTGTTCTTTGTGAACACGGAGAGAAAAGGGAAACAGAGAAAGAAACGCTGGATAGTGGAAGAGGGGAAGGAGCGTAGCCCAGGCAGGCCGATTCTTCTCTCGGAAGGAGACAGCGGTTCGCCATTAGCGCAATCTAATCGGCAGGGTCCCTTAATAACAGGTCTCCGGTTCTGGAGGAGCCGCGCCGAGAAGAAAATGAGAAAGCGACACGATAGGGACGGGGTGCGGGTCGGGGCCGCACCGCGGGCTGAAATTCATTCGGTTTCTCGGATACCTACACCGCGAACCATAGATCCTACCTCTTGCTCTTTCTATTTCTTTCTTTCTCGGTTTCTCTTGGCTTTTTTCTGTGTCCTCGTCTCTGTAATCTCACGGCCGGGCTCAATTAATGCTTAACGACAAAACCAAGGAGAGGAGAGAGCCCTTCGGGGCTGCCGCGTGGGACCAGCCCCGCAAGAAGAATGCATCCTTCGCCCGTCGTCGGTAGATACCGCTAATTGTGAAGGCGTCCTCCGGCCGCAAAATTGCCGGGCACGCGCACCAAGAATGCGCGTCGAATTGCCACTACGTTTCCTTCCTTCTTTTCCCAAAGCCTACCTATCCTGCCGAGCCTGTCTCCTCCCCCTCTCAGCCGAGAACGTTCCAAGAAGTCAAAAGGCTACCACAGGCTGCGGGAAAGAAAAGGCGATCCCCGAGCCAGCCGACTTTACCGCAAGCCTTTCGACGGATCTGACCCCTTGAGCTCTCGGTGCCATTTTTATTACGACGCACAGATGTTCCTTCGAACCCAGCAGTTTCGTCAGATTCGTCTTACGGCAATGAAAAAATGACATTCTACGAATTTATCCGTACCACGATTTTCAGCTGTTCTAGATTTTAACCGTGTAAAATTTGCTTTTCATTGATTTTCATATTTTATAAGGAACTAAATTCTAATCTTCCGTTACTTATGATCGAGGGTGTATGTAGCTAATTGTAAGTGTACCTCAACTCAGCAAACAATTGAATAAACATGCTAACAACACACCCCAATCATTCAGGGAACCACATTAAAAACTGCGGAATAAAACAAACCTCGAGTGTTCCGACATATTTAACACCCTCTCTAATGGTTCAAGCCTGAAGTGGCTTCCAGGTTTTCGCATTTCAATGGCCTCATGTTTTAAGAATCCATGAGCAAGGCTCGAGACTCGATTCGACTCAAAGGGCCATATGCCCGATCCACTCGAGGCTGAAATTCTATCCCGTCGCGTTTCCTCGATTCATAGGTCGCGGTAGCGCACAATCGGACTTGGAAAATCGAAAAAAAAACATTCTCACGTTCATTTTGAGAAGATCTTTCTAGTTATTAAGGAAATGTATACTAAATATAAAATGTTAGGCATTAATCTAGTAGTTTAGCAGCAGAAAAGCAGCACAAAATGGAAAGGTGGATAATCGATTGGGCGGTGGACGGCTCGCATATATAAAGACATCACTAAACAACGATGTTAAACAATTCTGCCCGGAGCCGCTTGAAGCTGTGCCCACAGCCGGTCGATTTTGCAAAAACCCGGTGGGTCGCAGTTATTACACGGCAGTTTGTGAATCGTCGCCCCGCTGCTAGCCGACAGGGGTGGCTTAAAGGGGGTTGGCAGCGGGGTGACACAATTGTGAACCAGCGAGCGGCGAGTAACTCGAGTAGGCTCTCTCGGCGATCTCTGAGGCTCAGGCTCTCATTCTCTCTCCCTCTCCCTCCCCCTCTCTCTTTCTCTTTCCTCGCTGCGGGATACGCATTCGTGCAACAGGCTTTATGCGCCCGTTGCGCCACTTATGCAATCGTGAATGCGTCGGTACCCCGCGAGCGCGTTCCTATGCATTTCAATGCGACTCGCGCGCGCAAAGGTTTCGAGTAGCGGCGTACGCGCGCGCGTGCTATTCAAGGGGAACCCATAGCCCAGGATCCGCGGATCCTTCTGAAACGCGTTTTCCGTATGTGCTCGTCTTTTTCTGGCTCTTTCTTTTTCCATTTCTCCCCGGTGAATGCCGCGCGGAAAGCCGGCCAGATCTTGCTGCTGGGTTAATGTGCTACCCTCGGCTAACCTGCTTATTTTTTAAAACTCCGGCTGGACCGGTGTTTCAAAAGGATTTTGACGCTTTTTAATTTTCGCCAAGATTCGAAAATGTTTGGACTGCTTTAATGCTTTTGGTGTCAACATCCGGTTTTGTGACGCATTCGTGCCGACGCTTTGAGCATTATTTATTTAATGTTTATTCAATGTCAATCATTTATTCGTTATTCATATTCATGCGTAAATAGAGTTTTTAATTTTAATGTACTTGTATTTTTAGTAGCTTGTACTTTTCGAGTGCAGATGGTTAAATACAGTAAAATTTTTTTACTTTTAAAATATGTCATGGAATTATGTTTACACGTACTTTGAGTAAAAGAACGATGTTAATGAAGATTTAATTACAACAATCCTTCATACAATATTGAAACAATATAAATTATATCGTTCAGCTAGAAGTTCAGCTAGCTTCTTGTACCAAATTCTAAAAAATATTTAAAAAATTGAAAAAATTAATGTTCAGACCAACGTTCAATAAATTTCCACATGGAACGTGTTCGATGTGTACTCACACGTCTGGAGTCACGTGTCCACCGCTCGCAACAGTCGCAACCCATCCATCTCCTAAAAAATCTAGCCGATTGATCATTCCATCCAGCGGCAGCGACAGATTTCTTTTCAGACCCACTCTACCGAAGCTTTCGGAGCGGCCGGTAGACTCGCGAAAAATTCCTGGACCCACTGTCCATGAATATTTACGTATGCCTGGCTCTGGCCATTAACAATCGGCCGGCATTGTCTCAGTGATTGTGCCGAAAAATCCTGTCGTCGGAACAGCGACGAACAGAACGCCCACACAATACCGTCGAAGGTCGCCCCACGAAATCAGAATACGCATCGGTGTTCGCGGGACGCAATTTGTTGCGCGATTCGTTCCCGGAACCCCTGGGCCGGGGCAGAGCTCTGTCATTATCCTGACTGGCTGTACCGGAGGGGGTCCGAGGGCGAGGGATAGAGGAAGAGGACTCTCTGTAAATTGAGGGAGAGAAATATCTCGTTTTCTGAATTACAAGAGCCGGCGCAAAAGTGCCGGCCCGGGATATGACGAGAGCTAGAAGCGCAGAGAACACCGCCGCTAGAGAACTGGCCCGGTCTCTTTCGCGGTGTATAGAGGCCAACGGAGAAGAGATAATTCGCCTCCTAGGCGGGATGCAATCTGCCAGATTGTGGGGCACCGAAATTGCCGGGTTAGCAGAGAACGCCTAGGTGGACTCGAACTGCGTCGCCCGCTTTCAGAAAACCAACGTGCCATTAGCGGTCGAGTCGAAGCGAGTCGGGTCTCTTTCGATATCCACGCCACATCGAGTACGAATTAGGGTGCGGTTATGCTCGGTGCGATTTCCGATCGCACGCGACACGTACGACTGATTTTCTCTCTTGTCTCAACGCGTTCGAACTCAATGATTTTGCCACGCACAATGGTCCATCATTCTCAAAAAACTTACATTACGTGAAGACATACATACGTGAAAATTTTCACATGTATCGTAACGTTGCTGTACTTTTGAATGCGAACGCCAGGTAAAAATGGTAGAAAGTCACAAGATTGCACAAAATCGTCATTGTAATTGCGGAGGATCGCATCGAGCCTAACCGCAGCCTAATGTGCCGCAGGAGGGTGTCCCCTCGGAACAAAGGGAAAAGAGCCTGCCTCCTTTTGTTTCCCTGCGACCAGCCCAGTTCAGTTTCTTCCTTGATCTCCGAGTAGCGCAGAATCGTGAACGGCTTGCCGCTTCCTTCTTCCTGCTTCGCCCCTGGGACCCTCGCTCCGAGAGGACGCACGCTTTGAGGGATTAAAAACAGAAGAATGGAAGGTTTCCATCGTATTGGAAACGCGGAGGGGCTTAGCGCGGCTCTTACGCCATTCCGAATGCGTACTTTGACTTTTTGTGGACTGGGGATGACTGATTAGTGGTTCGAAGTAATAGGTACGGCGGTAAAACGACTTTGCGGATATTCCAATTTGTTTTGGCGATTTCGAAGGAAAATTTTGATGTTTTCAAAGCTGGTTTGAAATAAATAGCAATAAATCCAGCAAGATTGGGTCGTAAAAAATTACTTAAAACATAAATTAATTAAAACTCTAACGATTTCAATCACTTCTTTAATTTTAATACTTCCGAGGACGGTTTAAAATAATAAGTACATCAGCGAACGTTTTCCATTCTAAATTGTTTTTTTATAGTATTCGGAGAGTCTCGAGGTAATTCACGCAGCCACCAATTTCCAGAAAAGAGCGATTTAATTTAATCGTATGTAAAAGTATACAAGGCAAGCGGCAAAATTGCTAACGTATGATCGAGCTAATGCCACGCTCTCCAATTCCCACATTAACATTTCTCCCGCGTGCACATCTAATCCTCATCGTATGAATATTTCACCGGTTCGTGTTCCCCAGAAATCACATCGATTTTTAACGATTACCGAAACGACGACACTCGAGTGTCGCAACCGATCGTTCCGTATTTTTAGTGTCGAAACGAAGCTGGCCCGGCACGAAAATAATCTTATTACCCATACAGGCAGCGTCGAGGGGGCCGTAAAGGGCACGGTAGCCATTAAAAGAGTAGAAACAAGGAAGAGGCAGACTCTAGGAGTATCTTTCGGCGATGTGGGAATATTCGGAGTAGCCAAGGCCGATTCTGCTGTGGCCAATCCACCAAAGTGGACTGTCGGATTTTTCTGTATCGGATAGCGGAGATTTGTCCTACAACTTATCGATTCCATTAAGTACTATTAGCAAGGTGAACGTAGGGAGAGCGTCTACCTGTTCATCCGGTCCTCTCCGAGTGGATTCATTTGTTTTAGGGGGCCGAGGAAGACGGGAGATGCAGCGGAGAAGATAAAGGAGTCAATTCAGGAAAGTATCCATCCCCGTCCGAGAGGATCCATCCGTCGAATATTCGGAATGCGTCGGGGCCACCGCGTTATCCGTCTTTCGTGGCTCTCTCAATATCTCCGAGCCCTCTGGGGTCACTCGAGTCCTTTTTTAAGCCACTCTTCACTTTTTTTTCTCTCCTCTTTCTCTCTTTCTCTCTTTCGCTCATACCGGTCGTGTCCTTACGAGAAATGGGACAGGCTCGAATTTCACCGGTGGCCTGTCCTCGAGACGTTGCTTCGCGTCGTCGTAGCTCTACACGTCGATTTTTCCACCGGAAAATTAATGGAGCCGCAGCAAAAAATCCGTCGTACAGCGATTTCCACGATGCCACCTCGCAATTTCGTTGCCACGTTCGACGTGGACCGTTTTTGCAGTGATGCTGCCTGCCTGTCTCTCGGTCCCTGGGGTCGAACTAACCAGATTGAAAGAGGCATGGAACGTAATACTTTCGTTCGAACGTAATACGAAATACTTTCAAGGAGGTACGTTGTAATTCATAAAACTTTTTAAGACAGCGCGAGCCGACGCGGTATCGGCCGATGATTCCCGAACAAAAATAAGAAGATAGCGACAGCCTGCGTGGTTGCTGAAAAGTTCGATTAGAACTAAAATATGAATTTCCAATTAAATATATTTCGCCCATATGTACCGCCCATTATTTAATACCATCCTCTCCCCAAGACGCCTCACGTTTTACTACACAACATTGAAGACGAGCAACGAAACAAATGCTGGGCGTGTTAATATTTGCAGAGTCAACATAGTCGACCGTCGCGCCTGAAAGGTTAGTAAATATTCTAAAATATTGCTGCGTTGTTTCCACGGGATTTTTGTTCTACAAATTCTGAAATATCATTCTGAATTTTTGCGTTTTGAATTTTTGCATCAACAGAGAGCACCGTGCGACGTGAAACACGGTGGCCAGAGCTTTTTCCCGTCTGCCACCTCAACGTGCAGCGACGTGATTGATCGCGTGTCTCTTGTTACGCGGAAAGCCACCGTGTGTACTTTCCTCGGAACCGCATGTGCCTCGTTAGACATCGTGATCTATGGTCGCCTGTTTCCCGAATTCGGAAAAGGACTCTCTTTCGTTATCGCTGCGACCCGGACAGTCAATTAGCAGCGCCTCTGCGAGCCGAATCGGCCACGTTTGATCTAGACGCGGACTGATTCCTGCCTGTCCGCGGCTCGAGATTAGGCGAACGCTCTGAAAGCTTTTCGGGAGCCTAAGAAACTGGCTCCTTTAATCACTCAGGATTTCTAGATTTGAAAGTCATGTGGTGGTGATTTCTTCTAATCTTTCTCTAGAATTGGTCACACGAAAGGTTTTTGATAATTCATCTGTTGTAGGTGACCAAATAGTGGTGCATTGAATAGTCCATATATTAATCCTTCAAGGACATTAATTTATGTTGGATATTAATTAACTGGCTAAGTGGACGTTAATCTCATTAATTTATAATCCAGATAATCCAGACTACTATCTAGAATTTCTATCTAACAAAGGCCATTATCCAAGTATTACACATCGATTCTTATGAAATGTATACATAATATAGATTGTTGAAAAATACGTGTTAAATATTTTTGAACAATCTATATCATGTATAAATTTCATTAAAATCAGCGTGGTACACTTGGGTAATGTTCCTTGTAAGAGTCGGACCGAACACCTCCTTTTATGCAACTGTTTCTAAGAACATTGTAGTTTTCTATCTACAGACTGCAATCGTTAAATCTCGCATTATTCCGTAAAATTGGTAGGCAGTCCGCACCTCGTGGATTGATAACAGCATCCCCGAACGTCTCCCGCAAGCATGCAATCAATCCATACAACAGGAGAGCCCTCGCATCGAACTAACACAAATCAATACCCATAAAATATTCTACTCCTCTAGAAATGGATCAAACGTGAACCCGTCAATTTGTAAGGTCTCGTGGAAGGTATCCAGAGGACTCGGTCTCATAATTGTACCCTTCCGTGTAGTTTACCCTGGTTCCGCGTGGAAACTCCTCGTAGAATGGAGAAGATGATCGACTCGTAATCCTATATAAACACGGTTATTTTTATCCCATTACAGGGCGGTTCCGTAACGGCCTGTAAAACACGGAGCCTGCATAATGCCAGAGCTCGGGTCGAGAACGGGGCCCTGCGAAGGCCGCCAAAGGAATAGGGATGACCGCAGGATCCCGAAGGGTGCAGCGGTGCCACACCCCCTCTCTCGAATGGAACCCTAAAATTCTGAAACAGCGGGGGGGCACTCGTGCACGTTCATGATATAGCCCTTCGAACAGTCCTCGGGGCCCTGCCATGCTGACATTCCTCCGGGACCCAGAGTTTTCCTCCAGAATCATCCTGAAGAGTCGTCCTGAAGAATTCTGAGGAGTCGTCGAATACTCTGATATTCCAGGAACCCGTTCATCCGTCGAGTCGATGTTGTATGGAAAAAGAAGGTTCACCTCCTTGCAATAGAAAAACGCAATAGAAAAAAGATAGAATTAATTTCTCGAACACTGAACAAAATTAAAATAGTTTGATCGGTGCAACGATCTATTTGGAAGACGAGATGAAGCAGTAAACTTGTTAGTAGGGGTTCATAAGTCTCTGAACCTATTTCAAACAGGACCCGTGCTTGTGTATCATCCAGTACAGGTTCGAAACTCGTTTTATATCGAGAGAGGCGAGTGACGAGCATTTTCGACCGTTCGAATTTCGGGGACGCGTATACACCGGGGAAAATGTACTGTAAAAAAATGTTGCGCGTCGCGCCGTTTCGACGATATTTATTGGTATCAGGGGCTGTTTCCACTCCGTTGAGAATCTGTTTTATTCGAGTATACATTCGGCCGATCGGACGAGTTAATCTGCGGCTGGATTTTACACTGCGATCCTAAGAGAGAGAGAGAGCAATCAAGAGGACGAGGAAAAAGAGGCGTTGCCCTTATAGAGGACGATTTAATCAGAGGGTAGAATTGGTCTTCGTCTCCATAAGTTCTCGGATAAGCAGTCCCCGTTGCCAACGGTCCGGAGAAAGTAATCGAAGGTATCCGTTTAAACCGTAGAGAACCGTGCCCGATTCGGCTCGACCACGGAAATTCGGTTCGCTTCTTAAACAGCAAGGGGTGGAGACGAGGGTTACGTTCGAGTTCGATCTCCTGGTGAAAAGAAACGGCCTTACAAGAATTTCCTCTTAGGAAGACCTGGGGTCCACTGCCGAAAACGATTTGGAACGAATCATTTCCTGGATGGTCTAGCACGCACTTTACGCGAAACAGCCACTTCCGGTTTTCTGGCCAAGGCTGTTGCAACCGCTGCTGAACACATTTTCAAAGAACAGGACACTGTTTCGTGAAATACTCAACTGTTTGACTTACAAAGACTCCTCAGACTCGCCAGGTGGTTCGTAACTGTAACACTAGACCGTAGATTAAACGCAGAATGATAAAAACATTTAAACAATATGAAAATACAATTACTTTCAGATCACTAAAATTTTTCAAGAAAGAAATAAATGACTACTTAGCTCCCGTGTATAAAAAAATAAAATTAAAGTTTGTACCTTCTATATTAGGGGTATTAAAATTAAAAAGTTTATTATATATATGATTCTCGAATATAAATGAGCTAATTAAATTCAGTTTTTTTGGTCGCAAAAAAATTATAAATATTGAATTTGATGTGAAATATAATTCGAATTTATATATATCTAGTTTCTTTTAGAAATTAATTTAATTTCTAGAGAATTGCTTAGCTGGAAGACTAGCTGGAGATCTCACTGAACTTTTGGACAGCAGATTTCTGAAGATGGTGAGCTCCAAAGGGAGAAAGTGTTCGAGCAGGCGGACTATTTTTACGTGAGGCGCTCATCTGTTAGGGATCCCGGTCGATCGCTGGCAGGCAGATTTTTGGAAATCTTTGTGAGGCTACGTGACGAGGCATGTCGTTAACGAGGCGATGGAGATCGGCAAACGAGCGTGTCCCGTCGTTTTGGCGTCACGTGGAGAAGTTCTCGGGGCCGAGTGCTCGACACGTGTTTCGTGGACGGTGACCGGGTGCTGCTGGACCCGCATCGTTTCAAGATCCATAGATACTTGAACGTGCCGGCCTGGCGAACATCAAAGAAACCCTCATTGATGCACGGAAAACAACGAGGAAATCCAACGGACCATACGAAAATAAACTGACGCGGAATCACTGAGACTGCGAGTAAACAAAAATAGAAACGACGCTCGATCGTTGGTCCACGGATGCCTCTCGATCCGTGACACTGGGCCACGGGTACCATATGCACCTTGCGTTCCGCTACTAAATTAGCACGTTCATATTTACCATAAATAAGGATGGTCTATAGATGGTATTAACATCGTCACTTCTGTAGTTGTTAAAAAATGCCATCATTCTTTACCATTAAACATTTCTGAATGTAACAGAACGTATAATACGATTTTATACAAAAATGAACATAAATACGATCTTTTCAGCCAGGACATAAAAGACTTCTATACCTTTCACTGTATCTTTAGCTGCATACACATAATAATAGATTGAAATAAAATGGAAAGATATAAACCACAAATAAAATTTACAGCAATAAACAACTACTTGAAATGCCTTTCCATTAAATCAGGCTGCCGGTAATATTTTTATAACGAACATTACTGTGGTGATAAAAAATGTGCCATAAAAAATTCTTTAAAAACATTCCAGATCACTGTACCTAATATTTATTCTATAAAAATTCCTAAATCTCACTAAATTTTTCTCTCCGAACACCGCACGCCGTAAATTAATTTCCACTTGCGAATAAAAAATCGTATTTGTACATCTCGCAGAGACAATCGAGGGGACAATGAATCACGTTACACATATATTCTTGTAGAGGTTTTAACACCCTCGTACACATTTCGTGGTATGACACGTTGTTCGACGATCGACGCGTATTAATGGACACGTCACTGTCTCATCGCCACCAATTTCTGTCGCGCGACTTTCACGTGTCGAGATCCCGGGGCTCACGAGCGTGTAATAGATACATGATAGAATCGTCGGGTGCTGTTACAGGATACAGGGGAGTTACGATCGACGGTATACACGACGTATTTATACGCTGATCAATTCCTGGAGCGGCCTGGTGTCGCGTGCGGACCATTGTTGCGCTCTCTCGTGTGTTGACCCTTAGAGCCAGGCTGACGCATCGTCTTGCGCCGCGTCCATTTTCTCACGGACTGCTCCTTTTTTATTCTCCTCTCTCTCGCCTCTTGTTCTTCTCTTTTAATATTTAACGCCCGCGGACTCGAGGAGCTCCACGGATAGATGTGGTCGGAGAGAGAGGGAGGGTATTTAAACGCGGCCCGCTACGGAGGAACCGGACTTTCATTTAGATTACCCGGCTCGTTTAATTCTATTTGGGGAATAGGAGACCGGGGAAAGCTAATAATACAATTGTACCGTAAATAGTGAATGAATAAATAAGTTAGGGGAGAAGACACCGGGATATATACCTGTTGGCACGGCTCTTGACAGGTGTAGTAGCCCTCGCGTATGCACGTTTCGCGTGTTATGAGAGCGATACACTATCGCACTCGCGATAGGTCAACCGCGGATCTCGTGAATAGACTGTAGGTCTTTGTGTGTAAATTGTAATTTTCTCTGTTGCAAGAGACAGAGAAGTTAGTTAGGTTTCTCCTTTCGTTTTTTAACCGTCAGACAATTTTTTGAACCTCTTTGTCAAAAACAACACAAAGTTAAACTTCCTCTGCTAATTTAAAAAAACCAGCCGCAAAATTTAATTTCCACAGCGGAATTAATGAAATTCTCATTTCATAAAGTGGAAAAAGAATGGTGCCTGTTACACCAACTGATTTTTTAATTACTGCAGTTTGTTTGTACGTCTTCCTCTAATATTCATAAAATTTAACATGCCACCTTCCACTAAACACGCATTTAATTATCATCTGACCCCAATTTCTACATAGAAATCGACAATTTAGAAATAGACAACACGAAATCGAACTTTCTTTGCCAGTCTGCTAAAATGTCTACATAATTAAATTTTTACAACCACTGTCCCAGAATTAGCGTACCACTCGCCAAGGAGCGAAAGAGTTGGGCACCGTAGAATTTCCGCAAATTTGGTTCTAAATTCCGACGCCAAAGCGCAGAGGAAATTTCAGTGTACCGAGGCAGAAAGATTCAGCCGGGTGTGTTCCCGGTCGCAGTGAAGGCTGGGTCCTTAAAAGATTAACGCGTTGGGTAGGAGGCAAAGGGTCACGTCGTTCCCCTCGCCTTGACCCCTGATAAAAGAGGATCCAGAGGGTCCGGGAAATCAGAGAACTCTTCCCGCGGTCCAGTCGGGTAACATCCGCGTTTTCGGTCGGTGCATAAATTTGTTTTTTCACCAAATAAATACGCCGGCCATTTATTTACGGGGTCCCTCTATCCGGCTCGTGTCTTGGACCTGGATCCTGTCGCACACAGTGGTCCACAACGTCGTTTCAGCAGTTCAAGAGTTCCAAATTGGTAAATGGTTCTCAATATAATGTTTATTTCGTCTAACATAGCACTCAATAGTAACATTTATTTTCTATCCTTTCTCGTATCCGTTGTCGAGTATCTAGGCATGCTTAATGATGTTTCTTCAAAACTTTTAAAACAATTGTCTACGTTGCATATATATATTGTTTGCATTGAATTTTTTATATTGATTCTGACGTGTTAAATCATGATTTGAGACCACAGGACTCAGCGCTAACGTTCGCCCGAATAAATAAATATTGACCGTCGGGAGGCGGGCACCGCAAACAAATCCATTAATAACAGGAATTTAACCCCGTTGCGGGGTTGGAACGGGGTACGCTCGCATTTGGCCGTACCTGGGCCACGATTGTCGCGGAATCGGCCGTTGTCGGTGTCAATTTATATCTGCGGGTGGATTCGCCGTTACGCTAGAATAATTTAATAACGCTCTGGCTACGGGACACTCTGTCTCCCTTTCTCGCCAACGCGTTGTCAACCCCTGCGAAGCCAGAAGTCGTCGGCTACGATCGATTCGCTGTACGAACAACGAGGATAACTGGAAAACTGCTCCTGTTCGGAACAGAGACAGGCAGACAGGCGGAAGGGAACAACGCCGGCACGCAATTAGCAAAACTGTAATCAAATATACAGTGCCGTTTAATATCGACAGAGTCCGATTTCGAGACGCGCGGTGTCTCGTTAGCGCGGCCATTATCAGAGCAAACACGACCCGCCCGCGCTCTCGCCGATTCTGCCTTTTATACGCTGCTGAAGCGCGGACGAGCGGAATCGATTGATTGGAAGACACGGTGGCGTTAATTAGTCGGTTTAATGCGATTGCGAGGGCTGCGTGGCTGTCTTTTGAGTATTCTTCTGTGGTGAATCGGGTTCGAGGATACCGCGCTAGCATTGATTTGTTAATCTAGTCACAAAGGAACTCGTTCTCCTGATAAGTAACATTTACAATAATGTCGCGATATACAATAATATGGGAATAATAGCGTCATAAACAAAAAATCATGAAAAATTAATCGTCTCTTTATAAAATTTTTACTGGCATATTCGTGATACTTTTCTCATGAAAATGTGACCAAACACGGCACAGTTTGGACCGTATTTATGTAGAACCTCAATTACCAGAACTAATCAATTATCCGAACAGGTACCTAGCCACAGTACTAGATTAAATTTTCACCGAAGTCTTCGAATAATGGAGGATTCAGATATCATACTCTCCAGATATGTCTCCAACAAATCGTTCAGGCCTCTCTAACACAATCGGGTACATTACATTGAAGAGGTGAAAAAATGACTTCGTAGTTCGTAGCCAGGGAAACCTTTTTCCGTAGTGGCATCAATAATCTACTAACTGGATGGGAAAAAGTAGAAGAAAATGTGAATACTTCGGGACATAATCTTGTATGATTCCTTTATGAATGAAACCCAAATATCACTTGAAAAAAGGCACCAAATGGTTTTGCACAGTTAATGTATATCTCCATAGTCGCGAGAGCGATCCGCTCCTCTCGACGGCTGGTACGGGACTCCGTTCGTTCGCTGGCGCTCGCCGAGTGATCCAGCATCCTTGCTCCCACCATGGTTCGACTCTCGGGTCCATAGCGCCTCCACTAGCTGTTCTAGCTGCCACCACCACCGTCGCCGTCTCCACCACCACCACCAGCACCACTGGCATCATCATCGGCAGCGGCACCACCACCGTCGTCGGCGTCTCCACCACCACGCTTGGCCAGCACCGGCGCCCGAGAGGCGAAGGGCCCCGAGGTCTCCGCGCTGCGAGTCAGTTGGCCGACATGAGCCGCGCGCGCTGGGGCTCTCGGTGCTCGATCCTTCGCTGAGGGTGGCTCTCGTTCGCTCACAGAATTATGCTGAACCGGCACCCACCCCCGCGAAACGGACCAAGATAGTCGCGGGTTAATCAGTGGCACGGTGTTACCCTAAACTGGTGTAGACTTCCTAGAACATCTGTAGACCTTTTCGGACCTCTTTCGGACATGTCGATTTATGGGGTGACGATCCAACGACCCATAGATCCGCGTGGATCAATCGGACCAGTGTGATAGTGCCGTGCCGTTCAAGTGAAGTCAGTGATACACTGATACGTCCAGAAACTTTGACAAGGTTTTACGTGCGAGTGGATTTTTCGGAGGACGCCGCCGGGATTCGTCGATATTCAGTGAGTCGATTTTTAGTTCGATTGGCAGGGATGTATTCGAGTGAACGGTTCGAGTGGTCCCCCTGAGGAAACTTGTGGCGATTGTGGGACTGTAGTTTAATGATAGGTTGGTAGGCTGTAGAGTTTGTAGGGGAACGTTGGAACTTTTTTGGGATGTTGTATGCGGTCTTTTATGAGGATTTTAGGAGGTAGGAGTTGTTAACCGTTTGTGAACAATTTTTTGGGTTACTGATGTAGATGGTGGGGGATTCTATTGAATTTTTGGACCAGTGCCTAGATGAGACTCCTCGTTCATAATTGAAGACCCTGATCCAACAACCGGGCCATTTTTCAAACTCCGTTTTTCAGTAAAACTATGCTTGCTGCAGTTTTATATATTTTTATACATTGCTGGTTAGAAGGAAGGATTACATTATTTCCATTATGTGAGTTTGCCTGATCGTCAACATCGATCAGAGAAAAATGAATATTTAATCTCGGTCTCTAACGAATTAATTACTTCCTTTCTTACTTGTGTTTAAAAGAAAATATCACGAACTACAGCTCTAATTAAGGATTAAATTACTATCTAGTTGCACTTTAACGAAATAAATACATAGCAATGTTGTCCCAGAGGCCAATACGCAGCGTTTTCATTTAACGTTTTGTAGTCGCTCACCATAAACTGTTCTCTGGAGAAAGACATTATTTTCTGCCATACTACAGTGTTACGCACTTAAACACACGCGTTCGCATTACAAACAACAATACGCGAAAAACATAAAAATATGTGTCCCGCATACCTCTCAGCGCTTGAAGCATCAAACGGTCTCTGTTTCCTACGGGAATTTTCATGAAAAATTGCAAAAGTGCTCTTATTAAAATTCTAGCAGAGCAGGCGACTTTGTTTAGCGACATTTTACGGAGAAACCTTTACAATCCTGCACAATTTTTACCGTTTGTACATTTTCGGAGTGAAATTTTTCAGCGTTAACGTCACTTATCAAACCTGTCATTCCTCGGCAACGATACGAATTTTATTTTTCATTCTCTTTAGCCCTTCAGTACAAAGATTGGATCTGTGAGATCCATAAATATAATTATTAGTAAAATCAATCGATGTAATACGTAACAAGATAATGGAGGGTTAAGTCTTTTGAGATCTTTGCACCTGCAGAAGCCTAAAAAATCTGTGAAAATCTCTACAGAATTCGCAAACACGAATCCGTTCGCTCGATGATCGGTGCTCGAAACCGTTCACTCGTCGTATCCAGAATCTTCTTTAATTAAAGGTTAATTCCGTCGATACAGTGGCGTAGAGGTTCGTGTTCGCGGCGCTCACCGAAAAGAGCTAGTAAAAAACAATTTCGCGGGGTTAACGAGCGCATCCGGAGTGCACTCGAATTAGGCGTGCTCCGATTCATGCGAGCGCGCGCGGGCCCGCGTTTTCGAGATCCGGTCACAGTCGAGCGGTGGCGGAGCTCGACGAGAGAGCCTGTATGAGTGTGTGTGTCTGTCTTGTTTTTCGAAAGTTCGACGAAATTAGGAGGCGGATTTTATCTCGGAACTCCCGCTGCGGCTTGAATGTCCCCTGGAAGCGTATTTTAAAAAAGCCGCGCTTACGCTCGACTTGCCTCGGAAACCGCTCTCGTCATTGCTATTCAAATTAGGCTACCGCGCCGCTGCTCGCTGCAAATAAAGCGATTCTTATGCCGCGCCGGCCCGCGAATTCCCCGGCTTGTCCGGTTATGTTTGCTGACCAGATAACGTTCGCTGTTCACCCGAACCGCCACGATTTATTGGCTGCGCAAATTCGTTCGTTCAACCCTTTCTTCCGACCATTCGTTGCTCATTCGAAAAGATAGATACCCGTTCTATTATTGAACGTGATTGTTGCATTCTGTGCGTTCACCGCAGCTTGCACCCAACTAATGAATCTATTGTATTAATCATGATGACAATAACCAACCTCCAACTTCTTTTTATAATGTCTTTAATATGTTTGTTGAGAAATAGAAAAGTCATTGTAGATTTTCACTAGATTTTGTAATAGTGTTCAAAGATGAAAGAATGAGTTGAACACTAAGAATAAATAAAGCAAAAGCTGCAACAAGGCTCAGTTCGATTAGATGTTTCTAGATTCTTTAAACAATTTGTGTTATCCATAACGACGATGAATAATTAAACGCTGCATAATCTGGTACGTGGTACGAAAAAATTCGGACTGTAGTCTTGAAAAGCGTCACAGTATTTACAGCTGGAAGAAAATCGATTAAAATCGAATATCGCCGTGGTGATTAATTTGCACCACCGAAAACCGATATTATCAATCCCGGGCAACCTCATTCCGCTTTCTCGTTAGCTGCCACGCCGCATCCCGTCGGACAATTGCACGGGGAGTTTGAAGCGATTTTCAAACAGTCACTGACTTACTTTTAGTTCTATCGGCGACCTAATGGGTTTTCGATTATTCAGGTTGCACGCGTCTATCAATGTCGCAGTCAATAATTCCGGCTCGCGCGCGCGACTATTAAACAACCGCTCTCGGTTTCGCCCTCATGTACGTTGCCACATAAAATCGCGGCTTTATTATTGAACGGGGCGGCGATCGTTAGCCTGTTTGAACATTTTATGTAATTCCGCTCGATTTTCCGCGACGCGTGCAGTCGATCGAGCTTGGTTGATTTAGCTCGAGAGCCGAAAAGATTCGCGAAACGAGCGGCTATTGTCGCGATTCGTTTGCTCGCCGTTTATTGCGTTGTCGTTCGGAGCAACAAGTTTTAACGAATTAATTAGTGACGATCACACGTGTGATTTCATCCCAAAATCTTTCAATTGTTTCATTGGATTTCGGTTGTGTCATATCTCGAAGTGATAAAAACAAACTGGATGATGTTGGCCATGAATGAGCATAAAACACAATCATAATTCTCCACTACTCTTCCATAAGTGTATGATATTAAATCTATGTAACTACTACAAGAATGTCGGTTGTATTTAACTGCTCGAGCGAATAGCCGAAAGAATAATAAAAAACATTGAAAACACACAAAACATATTGGTGAATAAAAATGTGAAGAGCACGGAATTCAATCAAAATTTGTTACTGGTATGGATATTAATATCAGATATTAATTCAACCGCGAGTAGCAGACAACACGGCGCAATTTTCTGATAAATCCGCAATTCCGCGTTCGAGAACGTAGCGGAAGATATCCCGGGGAATCTCGAACAGCCAGGACGAAGGTTGGAGCTTCCCCGATACATATTTCGCGTGTTTACGAGAGAGGAAACCTGGCGGGGCCGCGCCCCTCCCGGGGTTTCTCGAACGGTGTGTGTGCATGGATCTCGCGTAAATCGTTGAGAACGTAGTGCCAGCATTACGGGTCGTACCGAACGACGTGATCCGGTACACGTAATTCTAGTAAGTGCCCTCGAATGTTTGTAAATCTCCATTCGGCGCTGCATATGGCCGGCTACTTTACGATTATGCGAGATCCGGAGTTCTCTGGGCAATCCGCTGCGCCGGAGCTAGCCAGGCCATTTATCTGCGTCCCGGGACGCCGAATGCGCGATCCCTTTCGCGTGTTTTTCGCGAACGCCTTATGGCACCGTGGAGACCATCGGGAGCAATCCTCGAGGAGCTTCGGCATTGCCCCCGGAAAACAGCGTTTATGGATCGCGTGGGGTCCTCGTTTTGAAATCCAGATCAGCAACAGTGTTCATGACCTGTCCAGTGAATGGACACTTAAGCTGAATGTCATGTGATTTATTTTTTTGCATAAATGCAGGGAATTCTGGAGTGGTACGTCCGATCGAAATTTAATTAATTTTGCAGCTCTCCCATTATTTATTATTTCTGTCTCGGTCGACCCGCTTTTTATCTATTAACCTTTTAATCCGTCTGGAAGAGCTTGTCCATTTTCAACGATCTTAATCGAGCAATTGATCGCGACGTTACGAGCTTGCAATTCCCGGGAATGCAAATGGCGAGGGCGTCGAAGATCGCGTCTGCTCCCACCCGGCTGTGTCTCCGTCGTGTCGGAACGATCGATAATTCACGGTCAGAGACACACCGTGTCGACCTGTACGATTCTTCGAATGGGATTCAATTGTCAATTGGCGAGCAATTTCGCGCGGCGGGAACGGGCCTCGTCCGATAACACGCCCGTTTGTCGTGCCCCCGTTCGCGAAACGAGAGAGAGAGAGGAGAGACCATTGGAAGATCGCACGCGATTTCCCTCCCGACAAATCGATAACGCGAAATTGCTGACCATGCAAGCCCGATCTACAGTACACAGAGAGATATAGAGAGGGAGAGAGGAGGGGTATCGTTGTTTGCGACGCTCTGTTAACATTCTCCCGATCGGCCTCCGCGTGATCATAGACGCCGCTAACGAGGATCTATCCCGGGCAACGCGACTAGAATAATCGCCGCTCGAATTCGCCCCGGTCGTCGCAATCAATTAATAAGTGGCGTATCGAGCCGGCGAGCCATTGATGCTCCCATATTAATTGCGGTCGCGATACCCGAACGATAATTACCTCTTTGTCTTTCTTTGACGGGAACGACGCCCGCGAATACTCTCGCCGCTTCCGAGAAAACGATAAAAACGCTCTGACGACGAACGCTGCGAATGCTCGACGGATATTATGGTTATTCAACTGTGCTGCCAACAATTTTAGTGCCGAGGAAAGTTACACGCTGTCGGCTGCGCCGAGAAAAACGGCTGTTCTAATCTACGGATTCCTCTCTATTGTCATAAATTTGGTATTTTTCGCCGAGGTTGAATTTTTTTATTGATACCGAAAAGGTTAATTTTACCTAACCTTTGCATATATCAATTTTTTGTGACACAGTTCGCCTAGATTTACGTCAGGTTTCTGTCAAAAATAATGACGTTCGGTTGAGAGCTAAAACAGGAGGAACATTAACTGATACTGCACCTACCAATTTTCCATCACGAACGTGCAAAATCCGCAGTGTAATTACTGCCAGCGCCAAGACCGAATGTTAACTCTGAAAGAAAACAAAAATCTGTTAACGAGCTCCGACCAAGTTTGCAGAACACCGAATTAACAGCTCCCCAAACACCTGGAAGGTTAAACCGTGTCTTGGGCATTTAATTTCCGGGAGGCTTTGCTCACAGCTTGTCATTACAACGGCAGAATAGCTCGGAATTATTCTTTCCAAGAGAAAGAGAGTTTAATGAATTCCGGGGGAAGGGGGCGGGGCTAGATTGCTGGGTAATCTCCTCGTCAAAAGAATTCATTCTCCTCGACCGGGGCGTAGTTTCTCATCGAAAAACAGCGACCGGAAAAATTCATCGCGAGTTCAACTGCACGACTAGATACAGAATGCGAGGCGTCGACAGAGAGAAACCGTTCGGTTCGAGCTCGTCATGTGACGTTCATTCATATAAATAACCATGTGCCCGGGGGGAAAGCGAGAGAGCGAGAGAGCTCGAGCGAGAGAGCAGATAAGAAAAATCGAGCACTTCGAAAACGATTACGCGGAACAAGATCCCGCCGCTGACTAAACATTTCAAGCGATGGGAGGCGGGCCGAGGCGGAGGAACGGGCGGGTGACTGCGTTATTTGACTTTGACAGACATTATTAACGACTAACCGACCTACGCGCACTCGCACCAGCGTAATGATCCCGGCGTGTTCGATGTTCGAAACAGGAGAGAGAGAGAGAATGAGAGGAATTACGGGGAGAGAAAGTTTCTCTCGCGCGTCTGTCCATCCGCTCGGAAAATAAAGAACTCGGGTGAACTGCGAGTCGTGCCAATGGATCCTCTTATTTCTGCCCGTCGTTTCGTTCCTGTGAACGCGACACGCGCCGCTTTGAATGTCCCCGTCAACGCTGCTTCTTCGCTTTTCAAGTCTAACTCTCTCTCTCTCTTTCTCTCGTACTAGCTCCGTTCTGCAACGTTTCGCAACGCTTCGTCGGGACACCGCGACTTCCGCTCTTTCTTTCAGCGACGCAACGGTGAAACTCGCGCGATCAAGAGAGGACCGCGGGAAATGCTGCCATTCACCGCGAGACTCGTTTCACGGCGCGGCGGTCGGATGTGCCCGAGGAATGCGTGGAAAACGCGATTAAATATTGAGCGCCCGGCGCAGCGAGTCGCTCTAAGCGCGTGTTCCTTTCGCGACGCGCGTCTCCGCGCTGCGATAGTTTAATAGTCCGCAAATTTCAAAAGTACGCTGATTTTGAGATACGCGAAACGGTTCCTCCTTGGGCTTCTTTGGTTTCGCATTTTTTTAACTCCTCGATTCATGATTTTCTCCATGGTTATAATAATTAGAGCTTCTTCGTTCCAGCCCTTTCAGAGTGTACAATGTATGATAATTATGAAATCCCGATACAGAAAGCCAGCTCAGTTAAGACTTGCCATAGATTACCGCCCATAAGAAGCACAATTGAAATATCCCATGGAGCGATACAGGATAGCAAAGAGACAAGCAACGAGACAGTGCAATTTCTTTTTCTCGCGCGTGGGAATCGAGGGAAGTTTCTTTTTGGGAGGCGGCCGGTGGCGGCGAAACAAGGGATGGATACAGAGATCGTTAATCTTCTCGATTGGATAGCTCCATTCGCGTTTTTCTTGCGGGCTTTTTGCCGGTGCGGCATCCGGGCCGCGTGCGGATCCGCGGGCCCGCGTGATTATCGAGAGGATACCGTATCGGTTACCTATAATTACCGAACGTTGCTGTTTTTGCATAGATTGCGATCGGGACTTCCGTGATTGCGGCGATCTGCGGCCCGTAATCGGCGGCCCCGTCTGAATATGGCACAAGCTGATTGGTAATTACAGAGCCGGTGTGGGCCGAGCCGACCGGCAAACCTGTGCGATTTGTCTTCTGCCGCGTCTACGCTCGGACAGAGACCGTATCGAGTTTTCATCGTACTGCTGACGGGACTGCGAAACTTTTCAGCAACCGGGCGTCGCGCCACTCCACCCGTGCACACCACTAGGCTAGTTTAGCTGGTCCGGTTATCTCGCCGCTGGAGATATAGTTTGTAAACATATCCCCATAAAGGTGTCGCCGGATTTTCTATTTATGCGCTTGTAACTTTCATGAATCATTAACCGAAGGGATAAAGTACGACTTTTATGGCCGATCAACCCCTCTTACATCCAGCTCTGACTGCGAAAACGCACATCCTTTGTTCAATATAATTGTTTTCTGCGAGAAATAGTTGATTGTACATTCAATAGTTGAGATGCATTTTTTTTATAGAAAGTTATGTAAGGCTTATTCGATAAAAACCAGGATGAGCAACAAGTCACAGTTGTCATTAATGTACGTTTCTATAAATGTATAAAGCCTAGTCTTCAAGGTATGTCTTGAAGGAAGTTACGCCACAACTAAACATTATTGCATCCACGAGTTGCAGCTGGGTAGAAAAGCGTGCGACGCGCGACGTTTTCCGGTTCCGTTTGGCACAACCGTGAACACGCTCGGAACAAGATGGTGTGTCGCGACGCCGCGCGTCGTCGTCGCCTCGAAATGGCAGGAAATGCTCGGCGCGTGATGAGAGTGCGTAAAGCCGGTCGTACGTTTCCATCTCCCTCTCATTTATCCTGCTTTCGCCATTAAAAACTCCGCCGACGTAGCCCGCTATCTTCGCCGGAGGATCGATCCTTTGCTCGTGTGGTCGGTGCATGTATCGCGGTTTCGATCGGATCGCCTGGGCAACAATGTTGCGCCCTCGAGGAGGAGGCTGAAGCCGAGGCCACCTGGCACGCGCAGGAGACCTTCCATCTGCGTTCTCACGGCTCTTTCTACCTGCTCTCTCGAGAAGCTGTACACCTCTCTACACGCGGAAACCGTGTTCACGCTTCGACGAATTTTCCCCGACGAACAACACGGAATCGCCGGGGCTGTCTTCGAGGACCGATCGATCGGCTTGCCGGCTTCCGGAACGGAGAATGTCGAGTATAATGGATACAAATCGATGAAAGATCCGCCCGATACCTAACAGATACGACGATAGATAGCGAAAAGGGATCCGGCGTTTCGGATCTCTGGTAAATAACGCGTGAATCTGATCTATTGGAAAGTTAACGCGCGGATCGACAGATAAGGGGGCGTGGGTGACTCGGTGGCTTATCTCGTTCGGTTCAATTAGGCTCTCTTTTGTGGCATTGTTGTTTTCGATACACAATGATGAATTGGGCTACGAATGTGATGTCTTCGAGGTGTCTTTAGAGTGTTCATTTATGCGATTTGTTCGTCGATAGAGAATCTTTTGGATTTGATTAAGTATTTTGTTAGAAGAAAAGTTGAGATACGAGCATAATAACATTTTCAAGACTATGAATGAAGTTCTCAACGAAGAATTATGAACAAATGGTGACAGAAATGGACCAGGTAGATAAAGATTAATTTTGTGCAACGTCAAGAACTATTTTCGCATGGTGCCGGGAGATTCCTAAGTGACCGAGCAGCTATCGTAAATCGTTCGCAGCACACCTTTCAGTTCCTCTAGACCCATGAATCCTTCTAACTCGAATTAAACTTTGTTCTCACGTTACCGGTACATATTGGGAACGGGCCCCTCTCCCTCTATCTCTCTCCGACTCGGGGTTGGTTATTATTAAAAGTTTCATAATGCAGAGAAGTTCGGAGAAAGTTTGAAAAAGAACGACGCCGTAGATCCGTGTTGCACTGTACGCCCGGCTGGTGCTTAACCGAGTGTAAGTTTCCCGCGGAAACTTGAGCTTTATACTTTGATGAGTGTTAATTCCGGTTATAGCTCGCCGCGTGTGTGCGAATCGAGAGCGTCGTGGGCTGCATTCTTAATAAACCGACTCGGAATGAGAGTATCTACGACCCATGTTAACCGAACTGTATATCCCTAGCACTGACACTCAGAAAATACTCACGTAGGTATTGTACAGGAGTTTCTAAATTGGAGTACATATGGCAATAAACTTTCTTAAAGAAAAGTAGCTAAGAGTGTGCATACAACGAGAACTGTTGAATAATTGGGTACGTTTAAGTCTTGTTAGCCTGAAAGCTTTGATGTGTTCGTTAATAAAGGTCGATAACTAGATTATCGATCTTTATACATTCCTGGCGCCAGAAAATTATGAAACTGAAGAAATGAAATGCTATGTGGTTACTCTTCCTGGCAATTGATGCAGACAATTTTCTAAGTAATTGTGAATTGTCTTTATTATTTTAGTTTCGATTTTTCCAATAGCATCGTAATTTAGTCATTACTCCAGCCAGGTCTCTAAAGAAGAATCCCAGAGTACAATGACTTGTGATAATTAAAATGAATAGAGTTTTAAATGAATATCACAATGTCTCAATAAATGAAGATACAAGATCCAAAATATTTTTATACTGCACTAGAAGCGAAGATAAATCAACATGCAAATAGGAGTGGTAAACTTCCCTGGATAAACAGAGTACAATATCGAGTCAGCAAACAATTTACCGAGGACAAACCGCAACCAACGAGATGAGTATCTCGGGAGGTATCCCGAAAAGAAGACAAGCCGAAGCGAATCAGCTCACGTCGTCCAATAAACTAACACGACCGGCACCCCCATTCATCAGGTCCCCGGGAAAAAGCATGGTTGCGATGCGAGTCAGCGAGCGATGGACACGAGAGATTAGAGGAAAACCGTATTGGGAAACGAGTTTCTTCTTCGGGGGAGGATCCGCGTCAAGATCGCGGTACGGATAGGCAAAAAGAGACAGAAAAAGAGAGTCGAGAAGAAGGGAGAGAAAGAGAGTCGAAGGAGTAAAAAGCGCACGTTCTCCGCCGTTGACGGATATTCGCGTCGCGACGCCGGTGCCGGTGCCGGCCACGTTCTCTCGTCTTGCGTTTCATATTCATGCGAAAACGTCAAATAACTTTCACCGCGGCGAAAATCGCGCGTGTGGGAGGCGCGTTTGATCCTCTCCGGGTCCACGGAAACCTGATGGCGTCGTTGACTCGGCTAGACGGGCCTCGCACACGTGGCCTCATGGTGTATTTTCAGCGGCGAGGGTCCCGACGCTCTTATTCGTCAACCGCAAGTCACGTTCCGCCCTAACGAAGCGATCAAAGAAGTCGCCAAGGTGTATTTCAATTTCTCCGTGACTCCGCTGCGCCTTGAACCCGGGAGGCTACAGGACGAAAGTCAAATTTCAAGTTCCTGAAACTCACTTCGTAAAATTCAAACGCTCTTCGACGAATAGCAACTCCAGAAAGTTCTTACATTACGTTGCGTCAATATCGCCCATTAGTCTGTCTCTTATTCTTAACACAACAGCCATTCATTCAATTTATCTTCTACAATTAAGAAACAAAAACGCGATTTTAACGCTCTGACTCGAAACAAGCGAGAGCAAAGATCTAGCATTTGCTCGAATCACGCCACAACATTCCTAAAAGCCGACAAAACATTTGGTTTTTCATTTCCGCCGCCCATAATTTTCAACCAGCAGCTTTCCCCAGGAGAGGATCTTTTGATCCGTGGAATTTCCGCGGGGTCAAAGCCGTCGTTCAAGGGTTAAACCAGATCCTGCAAAAGTCACTTTGATCCGATGCTCGTCCCTTTCACCGAAAGAGTCTCTCTCTAGAAAGACGGTCGAAGGATTCAGGGGTGGGGGGTGCTGCTCTCTTGTAACGTGGTCACCAAGCAACCCCCTGGGCACGTTGCAGAAGATCGATAAATCGATGAGTTTGTAATGGGCGAGCTTACGGGCTTGTGTCCGCCCGCAGCCCCCCTCAACAAGGGCACACAATGGTCTACAAACCCATAAATCGGCGCCGGAGCCGAGTCCGGTCGAATTGAATCCCCGCCTCGCAGGTAGCCACAAATTTGTACAAGCTGAAGTTGCGTCGCCACCCCCGCGGGGCCTCTTGAAACTGTTAAGAGGAGTCCACAGGGCATAGGGAGGTCTGAATCTAGAGAGAGAGAAAGGGGAGAGTGTAATACAAGGAGAATTCTGATGGGAATTTGATTAGAGGATTTCAGGGATTCCCTATAGCTGATGCATTAGAAAAACGAAGACATTCACAGGTGGCCACAAATTTGCACAAACGGAGCCGAGATTGCATCACCACTCCCGCGTATCCCCTTGAAAATATTGAGGTGTCTACAGGTCGTATCTTTAATTTCGAGAGAGGAGGAAGAGAATAATGGAAGGTGAATCTCTGATGGGAAATTGATTAGATTTGGGGACTCTGAAGAGCCCCATGTATTACAAAACTACAGAAGACACTATCTTCTTAGAGTTGTTATTTTTCCATTGGGGGTCTAGAGATTCGAAAGATTAGGCTGCTGCTCGTCGATCTAGATATCGCAGGACATCGTGTTAGTCTTCGACAAGGGGGGAAAAACGTTACACGCCCTATCGGCCGTATGAAACTCTGTATCTGCGAGGGTCAAGATCGTCGAAAGATAGGGCACGCGGTCGATCGCATGCGTGTGAACTTTTTCGCTGCATCTGCCGGTGGCCTAAGTAACGGCTCGGTCCGGTCCGGACCAGTGTATCTTGAAGGATCTTCATCCGCAGGAGGAGACTACCTACGTGGAACGCGAGCCGAACAAGAGGAAGACGAGCGAAGAAGAAAGGAATATTCTACGCACGGTCTATAAAGACGCTCCGCGAACCCACATCCCTCCCTCTGCGGGGGGGGTTGACATGTTTATTTCGCTTCGTAATCTTCTCGGATTACGTTCGCTCCGAGAGCAGCACGGAGGGTAAGAGAGAGAGAGAGAGAAAGAGAGAGAGAGAGAGAATGGAAGCGTGTCTGTGGGGGTGGAGAATAAAAAGAAATGGAACCGAAGAAAAGATAGCCTTCGTCCGACGAACGAGAAACCACTATACCTACCTGAGCACTGCCGTGTATTCCCTGGACACATTGTGGGCACCTTGTGGTTACCTGCGAGCACACATCTGCATAACTTTAGTCGAGTAATAGGTCAGCTATAGGGGTTTTGCATGGCTAATGCTCCAGGGCACTGGGAAATCCTTAGGACCTAGGATTTTGGAGTACTATTTTTTTATTTTTTGGTTGCTTCTGACGAAGTCCAATAGAGATTTACAACGTTCTAATTTTTATAAATATATAAATTCCTAGCGTTCCGGGATTAATTAAGATTATCTTGCGCATTTCAGGTGAGTTAATTCAACAGAAAAGCAAACAGAGAAGGCTCAAACGTTTTATAGCCTTTGAGAAAGGATAATGAGTGAGTTTTAGTCATAAATAGATTGAGTTGCAAAGCAATCAGAACGGGATCGACTGTTTTACAGCATTCTCGAAGGGAAAATGAATGAATTTTCGCAAGAGATTCGTATAAGGTGAAATAGCAGTCTCCGTTTTACTGTTAGAGGCTCTACGGACGCGAGGAGCGAACAATAAACCCCGATCTTTCGTCTAGATAATAAATTTCCCCGTTTCGAGCAATGAATCCTTGATCGGTTTAATACATTCGAGTCCTGTTTCGAGTAATTTCTCCTCCCCACCTAACTTCCTCCCACCCCCGTTCCGCGAGGGGATTCATTTGTAACCGGCTGGAGAATAATAGTAGAAACGCGCGAGCATGTTCAATGGAGGAAAGAAACCCCTACCTCGGGAAATTTACGACTCCCCTGGACCCGTGTTTCTACATACTGGGTGATCCTGGAAACTGGGACGGAATGGTGGAGATAGGGGAAATTGGTCGAGGGGTGCGCTAAATGGCGCAATGACGGTTCCAACCCTTCGCAGCGGTTCTTCGTGACTGCGATGAATTCTAATTTTTACTGCTAAATGCTTCCCCTTCCCCTTCCACTGGATCACTTATCCAATTCTAAACATGTATAAAAACAATACATTCAGTTTTTGAAAAAATACTAAATTATTCGAGGAAGATTTGTTTGTACTACTAAAATGGTGTGTATCCAATCATTTTAACATTAGAGCTTGCATCAACATTTTTTGAATTGGGACACTTTGTGTCATTTATGTCAATAAGTCATCCAAAGCAACATAATCCAATGACGTCTTCTAAGATCTTTTTCTAATATAGTACACCCAATACACTGTTAACAGAGTTTTTGATATTCTTCAACCCATTCGAACACAATGTACACTGTAATGACGTTTACAGTTTGAGAACCACCCCTTCTTCGCAGCCACCCAGCTCGAAGAATGTAGTTGCAGGAACCGAATGCAGTAAACGGCGAAATTTGTACTGCGTGGTACGTGAACGCATGCAAAGTTATCGTAGCCCGGGGGCGCCAGGGGGCGTCATAATTTATACGGCACTCGGATAAAATGCGTAATACTCCCTGAGCATTAGGAATGTTACGGCGTGCGTTATAGCTCGGCGAGATTACACGGCGGAGAAGCGAAGAGGTTGTGGAAGAAGTTCCTAAATAATACGATGCCGGTTTCCACGAGCTGTAGTCGAGGTAATCGTGCAATGTTTCCGGGATATCTCGTTCGAGGGTTGGACTTCTCGGTTCGCGCGCGAGGGTGAAGATCGATCTTTGTGGACCTTTGGGCTTGGCCAGTGAACCCTCGAAATGGGACAAGTTTCGTTAAATGGCTGCCTCTTATTGCGACTAGCTCAATTTCCCCGCTAGCATAATGAATAATGCACCGTTTGTTCGATTTAGCTGTCTACACAACCACTACCTCAATCCCTCCAAGTAGTACAAACTTCCGAATTTTTTCGACATAAGCTCCTAATCCTCGATATACTCACCCTAATCAGTAGGCTGTGGATTTCGTGCATCTTTTCTTTTTCGTGCATTCTCCTAACAATTTTAATAAGTCAGTATGTAATAAGATTCGAAAATTTTTTATTATTTTGTATGAAGATCCGAAGTCAAATAATTTTGTTTCTCAATTTCGAGTGATTTATTGCATACAGAGGTTGCTGCGATAAATTTCAGTGGTCCAGGTAAAAATCGAGTTTAAGTTTAGATTAGCCGCACCTTAGAACAAAACGCCAGCATGATGCAGCAATCTGTGAACGTAGAGACTGCAGGTCCCCGTTAAATGATAGGTCCCCTACAACAGAGATTAGGAGCTGCCAGGGACATTGTCCTAGCAACAACACGAATCATTGAGAGCCATTGTACGAGATTAGTCCGGCCATGCGACACTGCACTTAACAACTGCAGCTACTATCCCCACCCTGCACACATGGCAACGTCGCATGCTCTCGATTTTGCTCTTGGCTTTATCTCGGTGCAATTGAGATTCACGCTCGTACCCCTAATCCGGGCCGAGTACTGTAGAGCTTCGATAGTCGCTCGGAAACAGGACTGAAAATCCAAGAATACAGATTCGCTTCGTTGAACAACCATAGACTTCTAGAACCGCCGAACACGCCGTTATTAAACTGGAGATCTTCATGCGGAACAAAAATTTATTGCTATTTCTATCATCAATTCTTTCGATAGAATTGAGTAGATTTTTTACTCTACCCTTGTGATACCTTTGTAAACCGCAACAAGATTACAAGCATCCAGCTTCCGAAACAGCTGCTTTAGAATCTCTGCAAAAGTCTTCGAAAGCCACCGGCACAAGGGAACGGAGAGCAAATTATTTCGATCACGATGCATTTATAACTTCGCACCCCATGAACATGGGAACCCAATAACGCCACCCCCGCAGAAAATATTCCGTGAAACTCAAACGTACCGAAACAAACAATCATCGACGAATTCCCTGACCGGGGAACCGGTGCTCCTCGAGCAGAGAACTTCATTCGGAGGCAGTTTCCACCGCATTAGACCCACTCTTCGGCGATCGCTGCGTTGTTCCTCTGGGGGGCTAGCTCTCTCGTCTATTCGTTCTCCGTCGGCGCGGAATAGAAACATCCAAAGAGAGAGAACAGCCTGGCAAACCGGTAGCTGAATACTCCGGGGAATCCGGCTCGGTTGATTCCCCCTACCTGTTGTCACGCGATACCCAGGTTGCCCTTCGGAGCTTTTAAACCGCTTTTAAGTCGCAGTTCATCTCGAAATCGCCGGACCGGTGTCCTCAGCGGGGACTAGGTCTAACAATGCTGTTGGGCTGATAAACCGCTATGTCAGTTTTACGTGTTCTAATATTTTTAGTTCACGATTATTGAGATTGTAAAGGTTGTATCCACGAGGAATTATTAACTAAACTTTACAATATACGATTGAATAAAGAAATCTATTGGATCAATTCCTACGAAGGCGTCTTCATAATTTCGACAATTGTAGAATAAAAAATTCGGAACCTGTCATTTGACCAACTGCGATAGGGTGAGTGTTAAATAATTCGAAACGAGTGTCGAAATCGAGACAAAATCCTGGTATAATCGAAAGCGTGTTATCCGAGGTAGTCGGCAAACTGCGGGTCGGGATTTCAAAGAAGAAGTAGAGAAGGAGAAGGAGGAGAATAATGAAGAAGAGGATGAAGAGAAGACAGGAGGAGGCGACTCGAAACGACCGGACAGCTTGCAGACCGCTTGTAAAGTGGCGAAGAGGAGCATGAGCGTAGCCTGCGGAACAGGTCCTGTGAAAAGAAAGAGCTTTTCTGGAGCGGGCCCGTTGAATAGCACTCGAGGTTCTCGGTTGCCGCTTATCCTGGTGACGAGGGGCTGGAGAGGAGGGGGTGGCGAAAGAGGCTAGGCGACACCCTGCGGACGATGGTGAAGAGAGAAGGTGGCATTCGTGGCAATTGCAGTGTGAAATGCCATGTGTTCGTCCGCACGGCACGACGTCGCTCCGGTGTCGAGTGTTTTAAGCCTTTGAGTGGTAATACCGGGCACGTTTATAAATTGAGTCCTCGTCCTGGAGGATTAGACCGGGCTCCAGCGATGGGAAATCTGTGTAGGGACGCCGATACGCTCGCATAATGCGCGTTCCACGGGCTCCTCGCCCGTGGATTATTCCGCGTCATGAATCTCCGAGAGCATTCTCGCCCCACGTCATCTCTCTCCATCCTTTCATCCACATTTCTCCCTCTCTCTCCTACTCTCTTGCTCTGGTGCTAGTCTCTCTTTCCCCATACGCATCCGTTTCCCGTGTTTCTCCGCGGTTTCATCGACTTTCTGCGTTCTCGAGATAACGACCCGCCGGGAATTATCGATTTGACGGCCGCCAAAACCTACGAACACCCCCACACCTGCAGCAACCCCTATAGATAGATCCCGCACAGTGCGCGCGGATGGCTAAGCTTATGTTTCAATTAGGGTGGCATCGGTTCGCGCGTCGACACGGAATCTCGATATGTTTTGGGGCTAGTCGCGTGACGTGATCCTCCGCCTCCAGAAATTGGTGCCGAGGATTTGTACCTTCTTCGGGGAAGATCCCCCTCCAAATAGGATCCCCGTAGCTAATTACGTGATAACGGAATTTTAGCGCCGATTCACGGAAACTATGATTCGCTCGGCTACCGGGTGCTGCGATCTTCTCTGAGTAAGCCGATTAGTAATTTAGCCGGCGAGAATATTAGGATCTCTGATCGATTGCGATTCGGGCGAGATGAGCTTAGCATTCGAATTGCACCTACACTGATTGGCGCAAATGATGGAGGAAAATATTTCTAAAATGTTTTCTTTTGAGATTGAACGATTAAGAAATGAGATTCTTAATCGTTTAAAATTGTTGTAACATCGTCCGATGTCGATCGTACAGAAGCAAACTGAGAATCCATCGTTGTCACTGAATGGTTAATATAAAGAATATCTGTTTCTCGGATTCTATATGGTCAGGAGTGGTCTGGCTCTAAAGAAAATTCTTCATGCATTTTTCTTCTTGGAAGGCGTGTTACGCAATTTGTACATTTCGAAACGGCATCCGATTTGGCAAGGAAAAGTTCCTGCGCCGAGCAGAGGCCGGGTTTCGAACAAAGACCTCGGAAAGGTAGACATTGACAAACGATCCTCCCGTCGCGTTTCAATCCGCCAATAGAACGGATAGAATCGTCCGAATCATCCGAATAGTCCGCTTGCCGACAGGTTTCCCGCGTTTGTTTCCACGGGGGTTTCCATCGAAAATGCCCGGTCGCGGCTTTGAACAACGCGAACAGGCTAGTCCCGCGTAAATATTCAACTCTCCGAGAGTCGTGTTACGCCGAATAGATTCGTTGAATGGTACATTATTGCTGAAACTCCTGGAATTCGCGGGGATTCGCCAAGCCGGGGTTTCCCATTATTTGGCAAACACGACAGTCCAAGCACTGTTTAATCTAATCTATGTTAGCCCGTTACAAACAATCCTAATTAAACCCGATTGCAAATTATTTTTACGTTCGCCGTTAATCGAATGAGACGGATTTTATCGGCGCAACCGTCACCTGTTTCCCCTGTCGGCTTTGCAAACTCTATGGCGCAGTACGCGGTTCGTTTATTCCTGATTAATGAACTGCGGATTTCTGTTTGCTGCAAAATTTCACCGAACAACAGCGCCCAAAAATGTTTAATCTACTCACCGAATTTCTAATGGGACACTGCATTTTGTACGCCGAAAGATGTTAAACATTAAACCATTATTTCCATGCTTTATATCTTGGTATTTACTCGTTTCTTGGCGCATAAAGAAATTATATTTTTACTGATTTTGTGCATTCTAAAAAAATTGATGTATAGAAAATCAAGAACAAATAAAATATCAGCCGGACTTGCAACGAACATGCGAGAAGCAATAAACCGAAAACACCCCCAAACAGTCTCCTACCAGGAAAACTTTTCTCCCTAGTAATATTTAATTTCCCGGTGGCTCGGCCGCCGCAGAACTTCCTCCCTTGCAAATTGGACAGTCTCACCCTCGAGCCTTGCCGTTCGGTACAAATAATTCCAGCGCGGAAACGGAGACTGTGATAAATAATAAAGGAACAAAACGTCGTGAAGCGGCATCGGTGGCCGAAGGCTGGCTCTCCGAAACTTAATTTCTGTGAGTCGTAGTCGGATTCGATTGGCGGCGATCGGCAATCAGAGAGGAGCCGAATCGAGTTCCAGGCTAGACGGTGGCTGGTCGTTAGTTATTAATGTCGTCGGTTATCGACCAGAATTGGTCGCGGGAAGAACCCGACGGGATCTGCCCGTTCGTTCGAAGGGAACGAATGAATGGGCGAAAGGGGAGAATTACACCCCCGCATCGAGGAACGACAAGCCAAGGGAACGAACGAAGGCGCCACAAGGAAATTTCGCGTGCGGGAAAGTGCGCCGGTGTTGGCGGAATATTTAAATGGCAAGGGTTGCCAGCCGGTGCCCTAAGTGGCACTCTCGCCTCTCCTAACCGTCTTTTACGTTTTCCGCTGGAAACAACGAAGCCCGACGTTAAATCCGCGCCGAACCGCTCGCCTTCTTCGGGAGCCCCCATCGCGTGCCGCTTGCGAGTTTCAATCTTGCTCTTCCTTTTTCCTCTCTTTTCTTCTCTTTCGTTTTTCTCGAGGTTTTTTCCACCTTCGAAAGCATGGGACAGCCGGCGGCGGCTGCAGCATTTTTTTCGACGGCGACGCACCCCTCGCACCGGTGCTCGAATAATAAACGCAGTTTCCGTGGGTTCGAACGCTGTTCAAGATTTCTCTGTGGAAACAGGACTTCCTGCGGAGCGTGCTACAGGGAAATATTCGTTTCAGCGATTTAATTTGGAGGCCTTGATCCCGGTAAATTACTGATTGCCGGCGCTGTTTGCGGAGGCATAGCATCTGGTCTGCGTTACTTGTGCTTCGTAATGAGGACGCTGGACGGTGGAAAATGGTGCGTGGAAAATGTATTGCAATTTTTAGAGTGCGTTCAACTCGATTGTTACTTCGATTGATTTTCCTGTCGTCTAAATATAACGTACAATGATAGCTACACAATTTATGCTGATATATTCCAGTGTAACGCATAAAAAATTGTTTAAACAGATTATATCTTGTCTCTCGAACCTGCACTGGATTTTATGAAGTTACAGGTTGAAATTAGTATAATTGATTGAAATGGATCAACGAGATTCTCGTCTTTTTTGCTGCCTAATAATAAGAACCCTACATAGAGGCAAGAAATCGTTTGTACATTCAATTGAATCGTCGAGGTTCGATCAGTTAATCCTTTAGGTGTTAAACGATCGAGAAACAAAGTATGTAGCCGTGCTCGGGTGCGGCGTACCTCGGCTCTCGAATTACAAATCCTCTTTTCTGCTTTACAGGTGTAATCCTCTGTCGGGAGGTTGTTCTCCGGTGAAAGTGCAGTGACCAGTTCTCTCCAGAATATCACGCATATGTCCTATTCGTGGTAAGATGAACGAATGACCCGCGCGACGACGGTGACACGCACGCGATGAGGCCGAAATCGTGTTTCCTGTTCCTCCTGTTCTGCGTGCTGCTGCCTGGCCTGGTGCGCCCCTTCACATCCGGCGAAGGTGAGTAATACAATGGGGTGGAAAAAGTCATGGGAGGGTGCGAGACCCGGTGCAGAAAACGCCTGCTGGAATACCCCGTGGATTCATTAAGCTGCCTCGTTACGTTTCGATCTCTAACGAGCGCTCTGTCGAGGCACGCGGTCGAGAAGTTAGCTTCTGTACTTTCGAACTTTTTCTGTGTCAAAGATATCTCGATGAGACTTGATGAAAACGCAGTCGCTAGATCAGGAGAATCGAGGGGAAAAAATTACCCGCTCCCTGCCAGTACTGGATCATCGTAGAAGGGGAAGGTAGAGTGGGGAGACTAGTTGTTTTGACGTTGCGATCGCGTTTTCTTTGTTAATCACTCGTTTTCTGTGAGCAACGAAGTGTTTCCGTATTGAAATTTATCGTCTGTTGTGTGACGTTTATGGTCTCAATAAGGCGACTCTTCAGTCTATTAGAAAATAGTACATTTTATTCGTGAATGAGCTCCGAAGGCCGTCAACTGCAACCACGAATGTCAATGTTATAACACGTCGAGGAATTGATTGAGGCACACGGGGGAATTACTGTGCAGAAAATTGCAGATAAATTTAATACTTTACACCCCGAAAAAAATGAACAACACGTAAAATTGAACAGAATATTTTCGATGAAGAGATTAAGAAACCGGTGCTTTTGGCTGATCCTCGTGGATGCGATTCGAAAGTCGAACGACTGACACCTGTGACGGACGAACTAGCCGCACAACACTCCCGGCAAGTTCTTAACTGCCCTTGCTCCATAGATCGAGAGATAAGATGGGAAAACGGGAAACCCGCTCCGTGAAACTGCGACAAATATTTTATAACCCCGGATAGGGCAATTAGCTAGCAGCCATAGATAACGAATTTATGGGCCTCGAGCGTGTTAGCTTGCCGAGAGTTATGGACATCGAGTTTCTCGTTGCTTCTTCGGTTGATTCGTGGATTTCTGTAACTTTCCCCGCGACGCCAGTTTTGGAGGCGACAAATTGTTATCTGTCATTTCGATGAGCAGCATCGTCTTGTGTGATGATCCTGCACCTATGGGTTATCTTCTGTAGATTCTACCTTTCGAAAGTCATCTTCAATAATTTCATAGATTTATGCAACTTTCTCTGAGGCTCTAGTTTTGGAGAAGCTGCTTGGTAATATCGCTTTGCTCACGAAGCAGCAGGATCTTAATTCTTCTTCTTCCAGCTTCTCCGAGAGCGGATTCGTAAAACTTTCTCTGGAAGCAATTCTATTTTTTGGACAAAGAAGGTGATTAGCAATCTGTCAGTTTAGACTGACTCTAATGGCGGTGCTCTAATTTGCATTCACCCTGCACACTTTCAAACCTTCCTTTCGCTGCTGACAAACAAGAATCTCACGACTCAAGCTTTTCTTAAATAGGTTCATAGCTCTGCGAAACTTTCACAAAACTTATTAACAACCTGCACCTGTTAGTTAAAACTGTCCCGAGCGTCAATGAAGTAATTTATTATAAATTGCTCCAGCGTTCACAGTTTTATCTCCTTCATCTCGTTTATGAGGACAACAAATCCAAAAATTGATCTTCTAGTTCCCATGCAACTTTCTCAAAACGCAACTCCAGTTTCAAAGGCGACCAGCAATTCATAACTGCCATTTAACACTAACCTCCGCACCAGTATGCTAATCTGCATCGATCCAACGTTTCGTTCATGAACACAAAGGATCCTTTTTTACTGTTCTCTGCACAAAGCTCATAGACCTACGAAACTTTCTCAGGACACTGGACCCAGAGGTGGCTAGCAAAGGGTGACTGGCAATCCGTAACTGTCATTTAAGACTGACCCGAGCGTCGAGGCGCTGATCCGTAATGACCCAACGCTCGCATGCAATCTCACCACGGTTTTCGTTCGCTTGCTCGCTCGCTCGCTCGCGGTCCGAGCAGGAAGTTCGTTCTTCCCATCATCCATCACCCATTAACCCACGCTGTACATCACGATGCGCTAACGAAGCTCGGCTGGTCGCGAGAGGATCGTGCGACCCGGTGAAATTTTCGAAAGTCAGATCCTGCGAAAATCGACCGAAATCGATACGGTGGTTGACAGTCGAGACGCGAGAACATGGTTCGGAACATTTTAACACTTAGCACCAGCCACCCCAATTTTCAAGCCGAAAAACTTAAGAACCGACAATTTCTTTTTGTCAAGAAATTTTCTACTGTCAAAATTAGATAAAAATAGATAAAAATTACCTGTAACAAAATACAATAATTTTAATATGCTGCAAATAATAAGTCGACATTTTTTAATCAATTGAATCTGTTCGCTGTTTTAAATTGCGCTTGCGCGAACGTAATGGCATTTGTTGTAAGTTTCAAATTGTTGAACACGTGCTCATATTGTTCAGTTCGGAGCGCTAAATCCTGGTTTGGGCCTCGACGCGACGTTGCTCTCCCTCGTTAATAATTAACGCGGCGGATATTTTTCGCGGCGCCAGTCTCGGCGAAATTATGACACGATATCGCGTCGCGATAAATCGTCGGTGTAATTACTCACACGGGTAGGCTCGCGCGTGTGCGTGCGAGCTGCGGCGCTCTTTGCACGGTCACCTGTCCGCGCGCCGCGCCGGATGAAAACGGCCTCACGCTTGATTTTCTTAGGCGCCTCTGAGCTCACGATGCTGCATCCCATGAGAAGATGCGCTTCTCTCTCACTGTATCCGTGTATGCGTTCGTGCGAACGGAACGTCGGCGCGGGCAATTTGCATCGGGGTTTCTCGTTATGGACGTGCACCGTGCATCGCTGGAACCGCGTTAACGACTGTAATTATAGCCGCCGGAACGAATATATATGGTCTCTTGTGAGGAACTTTAGGCCACCAAATTGCTGCTTTCTTGGCTATCAGTTAGGATTCCTTCGCGGGCTCGGATAATTTCTGAGAACAGTTACCGTGGAAGAACCGACGCGCACGGTTGCAGTGGAAACGCATCGCCACTTAATTAAGATTTCTTCGTCTTGGGATCCTGCGAGCGTTCGAGCCGCTATCGATTTATATAGTCAAATCTATACACTACTATCAGCTTATTCCAAGATAAGAGAACTTTCTCTTGAACTCCTATGTCTTGAAATTAACGTAGACAATTTTTATTTTGCCTAAAGTCAGTAGGTAGGAACGATTGAGGACTGAAGCTAATATTTTCCTTCAACACAGGGAACTGAAATGACGATTATACTTATCCAAGCCCGTTCAAAGTCCATCAAGAATTATCGCTGGCACCCAGGGCTTGCTAGAACATGGTTGAAGAGAAGGATCCATTAGAGCCAGATAGCGAAAAAGTTGAGAGTATTCCGTCATAGTTCGAGGGAAGACTAACGAGCCGGCCGGCTCAGTATGAGGTCCCCTAACCCTTCTCCAAGCGAAAAGCCGTAGCCAGCTAGGCGAGAACCACGGCGAACTTTCTATCGTTATATGTAACAATTTTTTCCGTCGCGTCGTCATTCATCATTTGCCTTGTCGCGATGACGAGACTCGGTGGATGTGTCGGGGACGCTAATTAGTCGGCCACGTGGTCCCGCGAGAGCACCGAGGAGAGCGAAGAAAGGGCTCTCTCGCGGACGGGTATAGTCGCTTTAAAACTAGCTCCGGGGGAGCGTAATCCATCATCGAAAACGGCTGGTGTAACGTAACCGTCCGGTTATGCCCACCACTAATCAGCGACGCTGACTTGCCGTATAATTAGATCTGCCTAACCCCTCTCTCTCTGCCTCCACCTTCTCCACCTCCAACCTACTTCAGCACGTTCCTTCCCCTCTCAGTTTGCTTCGCCGAGATCATGCTCGTGACTAGCACCGCGCAGTATGAACACGGGCTTCCTTTCTTGAGCAGGGAATCGCAAAAAGCATGTCCGTGTTCGCAGACTCCCCTCTGCGAGGACGACGCTGATTGCTGACGGACCCTTGGATCATCCGATCGATCGCCACCACGGTGATCCGTAAATCACTGGGTCCGGGGGAAGGCTATGCTGTGCTTATGGCGAGTTCTCTGCTTGGGGGTTCGATGCGACCAGGCGTTAATTGTGCTCGCTGAAGCCCGGGGGATGCTTGACGATCGTTTAGCGACGGCTCCTTCTCTTTTGCGCCCTGTACCTTAAGTCGTACAGCTTTGAGGTCCATCAAGTTGCAAGTTAACCTTCGAAAGATTGATGCTTTTCACATGCTTACGTGGCCATTAAAAACAAGAATAAAGCATAACAATTAGCAATGTACTAACAACAGTCACAACAGGTTCCACCCCTTTGCTACGACTTTGCTGGTTTCTAAAGAGTATCGGTTCAAGAGAGCGGAAAGCAGGCTTGAAATTGACGACTAATAAATTGCGTCCGCGTCGAAGCAAAGGTCGCGTCACGATATCTCGATTTCGGAATCCGTTCTGGTTGTTCTCCGTTTATCTATCTCTGGGTCTCATTGTAGTAACAGTACTCGGTGGATTCGCCGGTGCCCGTGAGAACCTATTACTCATCGGCGACGGCTCATCGCGGTTCCCCTCGATAAGTATCATAAGTAAATCGCGATCAACGTCCGCGATACGACCTTCGATCACGGAGGCGGCCGTGGCTTCGGGAGATAGTGGGAGGTCGATGGTGGATCTCGTAAAATCGCCTCGAGCAAAAATGCAAACGCCGTGGACGCTGGTTGGTGGGCTCGCTCGACCGAGCAATTACTTGGTTGGCTCTACGGGGCCCGTTCTCGAACCGACAGCCCCGAGAGAGATAGAGAGAAAGAGTAGAGGGAGAGAGACGGGCGCAGAGTGACTGGTAAACTCGAACGCAAAAACGAGGTAAAAATCGCGGAGTGACGGGAGAAGGGAGAAAAACACTCTTTAATCTCTCCGTGGTCTCTCATCGGCACCGGTACCTGACTCTCACTCTCCCTCTCTCTCTCTCTCCTCTCCAGAGAGCCTCTACCTTTCTGCCATTCTTTTCTCGGCCGCGACGAAAGGTCGGGTCAGCTTTAATTATCGTAAATCAAACGAGAGAGCGCGCTATGAGAGAGGAGGCACGTTGTGCAAGCGCCGATTATTGTTGAAATCGCGGAGAAACCACGCGGGGAACAAGCCCCGGCGGAAAGCTCGGCTCCGGAGATCGTGAAATATCGAACGATCGAGTTACGACAGCCAGATGTCATAAAATCCCGGCGAATACACCCCCCCCCCCCTCGAGTGTACCGAGATCGGCGGAGAGAACGAGACCGTCTCGGACCGAACATAAATCGTGATTGAAACTCGTGAATCGCGGCGATGAGTACACAGCCAGGCTGCGATTAAGCGTAAGTGGACCATTATCTCGTGAAGTTTCGCTGGTATGAGGAATTGTTTAGTTCCTTCGGCGAAGTTTGCCCATTTTCCAGCTCTATGCGCGATCAAACACTTGATTCCTCGATCATGTGCTCCCAGTTTGATGGACTCTTTCGAAATGTAACATTATCCAGTTATTCAGGGTTTTATTGATTTTAGACGAGAACGAATTGGTCGAATACGATATTGTGAAGACGTTAGAAGAATTTATTACAATTTTATTGGTAATTCTTAACTTTTATGAACGACCATGTTATTTGTTCAAATATTACGATCGGGCTCTCGTTTACGCATGACTTTATGGTCATGGTTATTACTAGAATGCGGATTTTATGCATTTATGACAAAAATAAGTAGATCAAATGCATAGTGAACAGATTCAAAGAATTTGAAAGTGCTGTTGTATTTTTCTCAATCCTATAAAATAATTATTCTGTCTGTGTTCATACATGGCCTAGATCAGTCAGGAAAAATTTTCAATATCTCACAAATTCACCTACAAAGTATTAATCGACTATATTCCGAATCAGGCACAATTCACGTGGCAGTTTAAATTCGTCAACTCTCTGCGAGCCGCTGTTGAAACAGAATGGTATCGACGACTATGTGCGTGCGTGACTCAAGCAGACGATGACGGCCGAGATAAACAGATAGAGGTTGAGGAGCGACGAATCGGGATTTTTCCGGGTTCGACCCCGCCGCGGAGATTCGAATCTTCGGTGCTCGCAATTTCAATGCAAATCGGTACACCGGCCCCATTGTGTCTCGCGAATGGAACGATGAATCCGCAAAACTCAGGGACGTGAAATTTTGTTCCAGTTCGACGGCTGGCCGACACAATAGCAGAAGCGAGTCAACCCTGCACCGCTCGAACCCGCTCGGCCCCGCTCTGTTCTGCTTTGCTCGATACAGCGACTACAATCGTTATCGATAGTTGGCGAAAGAAGGCACTGCGGGTGGCGAACACGCAACCAAGCAGTCGTATCTGATTCTGTTACTCGGTTAATTACACGCCTTAACGTGGGCCTCGCTGCCGGTGCTGCAATCGACTCGTGTAATACGCATCATCACCCTCCGCTTTATACTCTCCGGCTACCCCCTTGCCCCCCACCTTACCGTCCCCCCTCGCAGCTTTTAATATTCACCCTTTTCGTTCGCGCGCGTTTTTCGAGCCGTTTGATTCGTTTAATTCTCTCTTCCGCCGGCCCAGCCCGGCCGGGTCGGTCGGCCTGCTCGCGGACCGCTCGAAAAATTTCATCGCCTGCACCCGAAACAATCGCCACGCTTGATGGATGCACCCTGTTAATGAATCGTGTTAAGTTCCCGACCATGGACCAACGAGTCGAACATCGAAGGGCCACCGTTTGATTGCAACGTGTCCGGAAACTGACAAAGGACGAATCCGGGAAATTGCTGATTGATTTCGGCGGAGTGGCGGAACAGGGAAAAGTTGCGTTTGGAGAGATCGTGGGGATTAATCGCTGGGAACTTTTTGGGAAATTGTGGAAGGTTCAATATATAGAATTAAATGGTATTTTCGAGATGACTTATTGGGAACCAAGAGACATTAAAAATGACATCAAGATTTTGGAGCTGGATCAATTTTTGCAAGTTACGGTGTTTGAAAAATCGACTGTTAACATTTTGTATTCGTTTCGGATTTCCTGTGGCGTATAACGGTGTGCTGTAGAAAACGCGACAGTCGCCGGCTCTCGAGCGCCATTCCACCACCTGAGAAGTCTATCTCGGGTCCACTGACCGCCCTTTAACTCTGACCCCTGACCACGATTCCGAATACAATGCGGGGCTCTTGTCGCGCGGCATTCGAAGATAATCTGCCGCTGTCCAAACGAAACGAATCGTCCGGCTTCAACCTGATTCCATCTCGGCATCGATCGTTGCGGAGCAATCGGGCTGCCCATCGATTCCTGCTCTGGAACCCTTCCCTGCAGATTCGTTCTGGAGACCGAGCACCGTTTCTCTCTCACTCTTCTCCCATAGAAATCGCAGAAAAAATCGTCTCAAAGTGTCCATAGATACACTACTGCTCATAAGTTATCGAACAGCTGCACTATCCATTTCTGATCAATTTTTCACCATCTCTTCAAATTTCATCATTTCTAGTCATGAATATAATAAATAATTTTAATCATTTTATTAAATTCTACTCATAAATTTCTGTATCTTTCTGCTATTTTAAAGGTCGTCCACCCATTTCTGTCATAACTGCATAAAATCTGCAGTGTGTGATCAATGATCACTGGTCATGATACAGTTTTTGATGAAACGTAACGAAGATGTCAACGAAACGATGTTGAAGCAAGATAAAACATGCAAGCTAAAATAAATTTTGCAGAGAATTTAAAATTAATTGCACGCGTTAATTGTCGGATGAGATACCACAATTCACTCGAGAAGACCAATTTATTCCGTTCTACTTTAGGTTCACTAAAATCAATGTCGAGCGGGAGTGCGTCTCTCTCTCTCTCTCTCTCTTTCTCTCTCTCTCTCTCTTTCTCTCTCTCTCTCGTTAAGCTGGATGACAACACAACAAAGTTGACTCTCCCCATGAAAGGGAACCCGATCGAACAACTTGACTGGCACTATTTGGGGCCCGAAGGTCGTGATCCGTGAATGGCGGGCCGTACAATGGCCAGGCGCCGCGCGCCGTCTCATTGTGCTTTCGAGCCGCTGCGGACACTCTCTTGGCCGGAAGTGGAGCTCTTCAGCTCTTCGGCTCTCTTCACTCTCCTCCGGGTCGTTCGCATTCACGTTACCGTCGAGTGCACGACCGCCGTCACCTTTCCACGAAAAGTCGTTCAAAATATTTGGCTTGCACCTGGTTCTGACTTCTTGAGACCGGAATAAGTGTCGTCCCGGATTATCCGGCCCTCTCGAAAAAACCGCTCGTCTCGGTTGACGGGCCGGGAATTGCGGGAAACGACTGTTCACACGCCTGGTGCACTTTTCCTCTCAACAGAGTACTGTAATGACCCGATATGTATGTATGTATGTCAAAATTTTGCCAACGAAACGTCATGCGTCAGTTTCACCGTGTATACACGCCATCCTTGATCTCTTGCGCCTGGCATCGAAGTCGGAAGTATAAACATTTATGAGACTGTTTTAAGACATTTATCATTTTCAAAGCAACAATCAGCAAACAGACATTCTAAATTGCTCTTCGTGTGTTCACGTGATAATGGGCCTCGCATCGACATCTGCTAACAGCTCAATTCAGAGCATATTACACAGCACGAAAACGACAACCTGCGAATTCCGCGAATTCTGAGTATTAACCAATACACCGAGGCATAAAGAGTTTAAATTCGCAAAAAGGCAGATCATCAGCGTCTTTCGCGGCAATCTCGGTGCAGTGCGACCGTGCACGAACGGTGGTGGCGCAGGTACCTTTGTTAATTAAGAGGCGTCATGTGTGGTCCCCTGGCCGTGGGTACACGGTGAAACTGTACACGGTTGGGCTCGTGTCTCTGGCCGGCGTAATACGTGGTCAGGCCGCATAGTAGCCACGCGATGGTTCGCGTGGAACGTGTGCACACATCGTGGTGGCCCGGGTTCGTGCATGCAAACACACGTGCACTACGTTGTGCATCGTCCGACGGAGACAACACGAGCTCCGGGTTAACGAGAAGCCTCGCGGAGATGATCCCGTGCCCGGTGATTCGACCCTGTCAGAACAGAGAGAGAGAGAGAGAGAGAGAGAGAGGGTGGGGGAGAGAGTGGATGCATCGTTTCGCTCCGAATTATCGGAAACCGATGAACCCCGGCTCTCTTTTTCCTCTGAGACCCGCGAGCGGTTAGCCAACGCTCGCGTGTCGCGTGACGTCGCTCAATTAAGCCCGGCCGGCAACCCCTGCAACCTCGACGAGTCTCCTTTTTCCTGTTCCTTGGACCCAGAAGCGATGTTTAGACCGTCGGGGGTATGGCAATTACCGTGGCGCGATCTAACAACAAACCCGACTTCTACGGCGAAGGGCTTAACTTGATCTGAGCGACGTGGGTGTGCCTGATCCGCGGATTGATCCCAGATCTACCCCTTGCGACTTTCATTTAACTACTCTGCGACAATTTATCGTTTGTAATTTGATAGAATTTCTTCTATAATCAAAAAGAAGGTGTTTTCATGGGAATTGATTGAATACATTTTTTTTATTCCAGTATATGTTATAATAAAAATCGCAGAAAATATAAATAAATCTAATCTTGTTATTTTTATAATACAATACATATCAGCCAATTTGCCCCTAACACATTGAATGCCACAGGGGTCGGAATGACCAGCTTAAAAATGATTCAAAATCAGTACGACCAAATATCCATTGACTAATCCCGCAATTAACTAGATTATAGTATACCCCGCAATCTGCATTATCATATAATGAACAGTTGTTATTAATATCGCTAATCGCTTCTCTAAATGCAATAGGTGTTAAATTAATTTCGTTCAATTCGCTATTACGTACCGTGCACTATTGCGCTATTGCGTACCGTGCGTATTATACATACTTATATGATGATGACTTATAGGATGATACCCTCCAACCGGTACACATGTTGTGTACCATTCCCGATCAGCATCGATGTTGTTCAACGTCATTCAAGGATAGATTGTTTGACAGCGAGTGTCTCCGAGATCGGCGTCTGTTGCAGAATCTCGATGGGACGTGACGAAGTCCAGACACTACTGCTGATCCTTCGCGCTTCAGCATCGTCGGCTAAGATAATGGAGGGACGGATGGGAAAGACATGATGAATGTAAATTGAATTATCAGATGTTTATGAACGATCTTCGATGTGTAAACTTGTCGGGATCTGGAGTGAACGGGTAGCGGCGGGTCTGGGTTGTGTCGAGTTCCGGAGTGAGTTGTCTGATTGAGGATCTAATTGGGAGGGGAGTTAGGGTTCCTGGTACTTTGGGGAACTTCTTAAGCAGATGATGTTCTGGTTGGGTTCGGGCTGATGCAAATTCTAACGATGTTCGTTGTCCTGGTATTAAATGGAAACTGGAATAATTTATATTTCTTCTAAGACTCATTTTATGAATGAATGTAAAATTCATATGAAGATACGATCATTGCAGAAAACAATGTAAGATAATTATAATCTTGATGTTCTCGTCGTTTCTTATGTAGAACACAGATGCTTAACTTCAATTATTAATTACCAATTCTTCTGTTCATTTCTTTAAAATCACTATTGATCCTCTTATTAAACCAATTAATTTAAATTGGTTTCTAGGAAGCAAAAAAAATTAATGTTATCTTGAAGAACAGTACCTGAAAATCCATCTAAAAAAATTGCTGAATAAGCCGAAACACGAATAGCTCCACAGTCATAAAATCGTTCAACTATCGCGTGTAAAAATTCGGAGACTTGGGTGATTTCGTATTCGTTGTAACACACAGTTCGATTCGGTGCTGTCGATTCGGCGATTCGTTGGGCACAATCGGGCAACTTCTTTTTCCCGATCCGTTGGAGCGGGTGCTCGCGTTACGTCGATCGATTAAGCATCTGTCTTGTTACTCTATTTTCCATCTCGTTTCGTGCGAATAAAGCAAAAAAAAGAGGGATAGAGAGATAGAGAAAAAGAAGATAGAGGGAGAAAGGAAAAGGGGGCTGGCTCGGGGCGCAGGTGAATTAGCGTCGTACACGAACGCGCTGTTGCAAGTAATCAAAGATACGGCCGGACGGTATATGCGGCCGAAATGGCTAACGGGAATTTATACGGGCCCGGGGCTCGTCGAGAGGAATTAGATAGAACGATTCCGCGGAACTTTATCGGCGGAACCGATCACCACAATTATCGGAAATCGATGGAAATCCTCTTTCGTTGCTCGGCCTTTCTCCACGGCTGGCTTCGCCCGATTAAGTCCTCTATCTCTCTCTCCCTTCCTTGTTCTCTCTTTCAATCTGTCTTTTTCTCTCTCTCTCTCTCTTTCTCGTCTTCTCGTTACCGATGCTCGATCTCCGCCGGTGTTTGCGAACGTGTGCACATGAAGCGCGAGCGGTCTTCAACGTTCGCGAACGAGCTGGAAAAGGGCCGAGCCGCGAAAAGAAAACACTCGACGGATTACGGCCCCCCGTGCTAACGCACGCGTCACTTATTTTTAATCGTTCTGCCATCCCATCCGCAAAGAATCCCCTACGATTTACGTGACCCGCTGTTAATGAACTGACCATTAATTGCTCCACTTGGTTAGTCCACCGAGATCCTTCGTTAAGCGTTTCCCCGCCGCTTCTTCTTCCAAACTTCAGCTACAATATTCCCTGCTAGCTCTATTCATATTAGCCTCTACAAACATGTCCTTTTTTTGTGATGATTACTCTGTCGATGGATTGGAAGACAAGCAGATCCTAGTGTTGATTCGACCAAACTATTTTGATTTATATAAACTAGCTTGATGTCCAGAAATTTTTGAGGCGGTCAAAGAAACCGGCATAGCACCGAGTCTATAAATACAGAATCAACTAAAAATCTCCCGTAACACGCGATAATACCAGAAGCCGGTAATCAGCGAGTTGAGCGAGATCGTGGTCTAGCGAGTGGTAAAGTTGCAGAGAACTTGCAGAAGTGCCATGCGGCGAGGTTGCTTTACGATACGTCAATTTTATCGAGGGCGGAGTCGCACGACAAAGTTGCATGCGGTCAGCCGCGACATCGAACTACGCCCGGTAAGAAATCAGCCCGAGAAGTTGATTTAGCATTTCTATTTTAATATCCCTCGTGAAAACGAAATTGTCGATTTTTGGACGGGAAACTTTGGAATCGACGACGAGGGAAGATCGCGGGAAAATCGCGAGTTTGCGAACGTTGTAATGCCATCGTGGACGCAATCAACGATATGGCTCGCGGTGCTGCGTCCAAAGTGGCTAACGAGGATTTTCGTACGAACTGATTCGCGTGCAGGGGGTTGGGAAAACTGGCTGCCACGATTCCGCCGGACCCCGTCGGACAGCCGATCGAGACCCATTATCGGAAACCGATGAAAATTCTCTTTTAGTCGCGCCTCAATTCGCCACGTTGCCGAATTTTTTTTTCTTTCTCTCTCCCTCTGTGTGTGTGTGTCGTCGTTTTTGTTTTTTCTGCTATTTTTTTTTGTTCATTCGGCCGCCGACGCTTCTCTCATTCGCCCGTTGGCCGATTCCTATCTCGCCCGACCAGGATATTGAAGGTATCTGCATCGGCATCGGTTATAAATTCTGACATTTTTTCCGCGCGAGAGAAATTTTTGCCCTGCAACTCCAATGCACACCCCTTTATCTCTCTCTCTTTCTCTTACTCTTTCTCTCACTCTGCGCAACGCCGACCTGGACAGCGTGAAAAATAACCAGATACAGCAACGATAAAAACCAGCGACGCGCGGTTGTGACGTCTGTCGATCGCGACGCCGTTTGACGGCCCGCGCGGATCTTCCCTTGAAGGGGAAGGGGGGCGGGATTCGCGAAATTTCACGAACGGCGCGGCGAGGCGCGGCGCCGCCGTCGCTCCACCGCGAAACAACCGCGCGGACGCGTCAACAAATTTGATTTGCCTCGGACGGAACGTATCGAATTTTATTGTTCTTTTTGATGGGATTTTTTGTGTAAATATTTGAGCTGCAATTTCGTAGAGACTCTTTCTTGTTTGGGGTCTGTGCGATCTTTTCGGATTTTCTGCGGGAGAAAAATATCTGGCAAAGTGACGGTATTCATTTATTTAAACTTTAATTTTTGAGCTGGCGTGTAAACAAGATTAGTAATTTAAGCAAATAATACATTTTGTTAGATCTGCATGTCTACATGTTATTGAAATATGAGAACCTCAATTTCTAGGACTCGATTGTAGTCTAATGTGCCGACGCGGATTTAACCCTCGTGCACAGTTCTTGTTGAAACGAATGAATTAATTCAACCTATACAATTCGCAATTCACATTGCATGCCAGTTAACAATTACATTCTCTTCCACAATCCTTTATCAACCGCGATCCAATTTAATTTTCAAAATATAAACGTCGTAATTCCCTGAACTGTGCACAAGGGTTGAAATATGCAAAGTCAACAATAAACCACAAGTGATCAAATGAAACCGTCGAATAAAAATTGAAACAAGTCACGCGAAAATCTATTGTTACGACTATTTATGAGAACATTCTAAGGGTTGAATAAATTTCTTTGATTTAACAACACATCTACAACTCATACTGTAACACTCGACCGTCTTAGCAACATTCGCCAGAAAAACAAATCACCCGAGAACGAGCAGGCGTCGCAAGCAAATTAGAACATTCCGCGAGCCACCGGGCGACACATCGGCACCCTTTCGACCCTGTTCATGCTACGGGGTAGTAAACTAATTCGCGAAGTGTTCGTGATCCCGTCGCGTGCTTATTCACGGCGGAACGAGAGACCGACCGCTGCGCGATACCGAGTTGCACAACCCCTCTCCCGGCAACTATAGAGACTTTATTCGCGGCACGTCACACTTTCTCGGTCCTCGGTATTTTCTCGTTTCGACGTTTCATATTTTTCGATTTTTCAAGTGGCGCGAGCCGGCCGAAACGAAAGCGATATATGTATAGAAATGGGGTGGGGGTGTGTGCCGATTATCGCGATGAAAATTGTGGCCCCCGGCCAAATGTCGCACGGGGATAAAGGTCTAACCACTCGTTGGCGGGAAATGCATCGGACTTGTGCACCGGTGCGCCGCGTAAATCCGAAAATTCATTACTGCAGCGTGGCGCGGCGCGGTGCCCGATTGTTCGTAGCCAGAACGCGGAGTTTCGGGCTGCGAAACGGCGGCATTAATGGTCCGCCGTCAGGATTTACAAGAGACGGGGGTGGGTGAACGGGTGGCAAAAAGGGGTGGCAAAGGGGGTGTGGGAGAGCGTTGGGTGCGATGGCCGATGGCCATTGTTGACAAGCAAATATAGAATTTTCACGACTCCCGATGAAACGGCGCCGCCACGGCCGAACAAACGCACCCGGGCCCGAATTAATAACTCGATCGTAAATTACGATTACCGATTCGGTATTTTGAATTCAAATGACTGACTGTGTCCAGCACCGCGGCGCGTCCTCACGTGATCCCTCGCCTGATTGCGACTGCCTCCTGCCGTGATAATGACGATAATCCAATTCCATGAATTTATTGTGCGCCGATAATAAGCAACGGCATTCGTTTCGCTAAATCGCGCCGGCCGCGGCTGGGCCGGATCGGGCCGCACCGCGCCGCTCTCTCTACCTAACGACTTTCATCATTACAGTCGGCGCGCGGATTATAAAATTTCGATGGTACGCTTGCAGCTCAACGAGAGTCGCGCACTGTCAGGATTTAATTACGATTCTGTTTTACCGTTCCGTGCCTGAAATAGGACGATTTTTATCCGACTCCGAGCTAATTTTCTCAATCGCCGGTAGAATCGCCGGGTTTTACTGTGTTATCCTCCCGGCGATCGCTTCTCGTGTCACGAGCCGGCTAATTTACCTAAACAACGGCTTTCTGGAAGGGCCAACTCGGTTTTAGGGCGGTATAGACCGCCCGTGATCCATGTGCTTCCGAATAAAATGTTAATTAAGTACGAACTGTCGGTGATAAGACGCGGTACAAGCATAATTAAACTGGAAACGACGTTGTTGTCTTCAACCCCTTTGCTAATGAGCTGATACCTTCTGGCACACCTTCTTTTAATTTTGGTTTTCAATTCGTTTCAACTTGTGCAATAATTTAAACTTCACTCCAGCTGCTAAAATGCCATAAAAAATAAATATTTTAACTTCAGAAACGAGACACCTGCTTATTTCAATCCCTGTAGGAATGCAAAAGCTTGATTCTAAATAATTAAACACCGAACTCATTAAGAAGCTTCTTGCAGAAGCAAAAAATAAAAGATCAATGAGATCCATCGGCAGATGGCACCGATCGTCAGCTTCCAATTAGTTAAACGAGGCATACAAATGTGAACAGCATTTTTAAAAGAATGAAATAACTAACTGTTCATTTCGATCCCTGGTTTAAGTTCTGTTAAGATAGGAATGCAAAGAGTTAACTCTAAATAATTGACCACCGAACGGATGGTTCTCGAGAAATGCGGCCGGATCAAAGCAAAAAGATCGACAAGCCGGGATCGGCAGGTGGCGCCTCTAATTAATCTCTAATTAAATTTTTGCAGAGGGCGAAGATGCCGCAGAAGACGAGGATTCCTACCTCCTGGAGGAGGACGACGTGCCTTCCGCGACGATAGCCACGGACACCGAGCTGATCTCCGAAGCAGGTGGCCATCTGCCCGTGTTCCTTACTGAACCGGTTGATTCGTTCGTGGTGAAGAACAAGCCGACCACGTTGCACTGTAAAGCCGCGCACGCGTTAAAAATCTATTTCCTGTGCAATGACGCGAGAGCCGAAGACTCACAGCAACAGGACTTTGTGGATCCCCACACAGGGACTAGGATCGTTGACTGTGAACTGAACGTGACCAGAGATCACATAGAGGAGTACTTCGGCAGGGACAAGTTCAAGTGCGAGTGCATCGCTTGGTCCGGATCGGGCCAGATCAAGAGTCAGCCTGCCACTGTCGATGTTGCATGTGAGTATGAAATATGATGCTCTTATTGTTAGTACGTAATTGTCCATTTTTTGATGTCGATCTTCTTGGTAAGCTTGAAACTCAAGTTGTTTTTAATTCGTTTGAGTGTGAAGTTGATCAGTAGACTGCTGATATGCAAAATGAACGCAACATTTTTATCGGATATTTTTATTTCACCTAAAAATCCGCAGTCTAATGATCGGTTCTTTTTTAAGACTGTGCACAATGTCTATAGCATAAGGATTGGGAAGGCGGGAATGAAATACCCGTTGGAAATGAGCTTGCGCAACAAACATCTATCTGCGATCGTGTTCCAGCGAAGTCAGCTTTCATCCTCCTTAGCCTCGCCCCACCTAATTATCTTGATTCCAGCGCGCTCGGTCATTATTTAATTCCGACCCTTAATGCGAAGCGAAGCAATGACCGTAGTTTCTAAGAGAATCAATTTAGGGTAGGACCGTTTGTTCACCGTCGGGCTTACGTAACGTCCCTTTGAAACGAGCTTCTCGAAAACAGCGACGATAACTCGCCGCTCCTCCCCGAGGCAACAAGTTCCTTCAGCGGCGATAAACAAAGCTTACAAAAGAACGATAAGGGGAGGGTAAGAAAACGGGAGAAGAAAAGAAACAATGCGAAATATCGGCATCAATCCTTTCTGTCCAACTTTTGCGATTCTTTTAGTACCCCCGACCATTATCGTCTCTCTCTCTCTCTCTCTCTCTCTCTCTCTCTCTCTCTCTCTTTCTCTCTCTCTCTCTCTCTCTCTCGCTGTCTTTCTCTTTCCCGTTCTCAGAGCCTCGTAAATTCCATTTCCGCAGACTTGAAGAAGCAGTTCGAGTCGCCGCCGTACTCCGTCTCGGTGGAGGCGGGCCAGAGCACCGAACTCAGGTGTCTGCCACCGGTGGGAATACCGTCTCCGAGGGTCTACTGGCTCAGGAACAACGTGCCCGTCGACATAGAGTCCGACACGCTTTTAGTGTCGAGCGAGGGACATCTTCTCGTCGGCCAAGCGAAACTCAGCCACCAGGCGAATTACACTTGCGTGGCGGAGAACATCGCTGCGAAGAGACTCAGCGAGCCCGTCAGCCTCACGGTTTATGGTAAGATCCTGCATTACATCTTGCGCGCCCTTCTTACTTCCAACAACCTGGATTCTGGTCGCTTTCAACCACCAACGGCGACACGAAAGAATTAGGGCTTAAAACTTCCTTTCAACCCTGACAAATCAACTGTGACAACTTGTTTAAGATTAAGATTAAGATTAATTAAGATCTAAGTGGAAGAGGATTGGCAGAATAATATCAAATGTCTTAGCTCTTCAATCTTGAAGTAAGTGTATTTATACAGGTTTGCAGTAGTAGCAGAAATTTTTATTGCATGTTTTTTGAAAACTTGTGGGACTTATTAATATAAGTACAGGTCGTCTCGCGTGTCCAATTAGAAATATTATAATCCATTCTATAATAGTTGTCTGATACATCTGTTCGATGCATTTCACGATCAATAATGTTCAGAACGAATAAACAGAATCAGCGGTTCGCTCAGAAATATATTAGGCGTAATGCATCAATTACCGGCAGACTGCGATACACTTCGGTCCAGACGGCATCCCCGCATTAGATTAGAGGAAAAGAATCTCCAGGGTGAGATAGCTCAATTGATTACGCTCCGGCCGATAGCAGTCGCCAAGGAAACGAAAGCATCCCCAATCCCAAGTGTCCACGATCCGACAGAGAGTCTATTCCCCGTTCCTCCTCGCCGGTTCTCATGTCTGCTCCCTAAAAGTGGCTCGATGGGAATCAAAGAAGATACATCTCTTGGTCGGTTCCGTTGCAGTGAACGGTGGATGGTCCTCCTGGTCACCCTGGTCGGAGTGTCATTCGAGATGCGCGAAAGGTGGCCAGAAACGAACGAGAACATGCACGAACCCTTCGCCTATGAACGGCGGACAGCCTTGCCTGGGCCCTTCGCAGCAGAAGCTGGACTGCACCAACTGTCCCGGTAAGTCTCAATTTACTAAAAATCATAAATGCAGTTAATTAGACGCGACATGTGTATAATTGAAAGAAAACCTGTGTTAGAGTACTAGGGACTCTTCTTACACAGAAAGTATAGAAGCAGTGTCCTAGCTTATGACACCCTAGATTGCAAAAGAGAAAATGAAAGACTTAAGGGACTATGAAGCCTCGTACTGGATGAGGGTTCAGGGGTTCAATGGCTACGCGGTTGCAGCAGAGAGCATTTTCCAATTTGTACAATCGTCAGTTTAGAGAACTGTGTTATTTCCCTCCATTCTTACAGGAGATTTCCAAGGAAGCATCTCGCTTCGTTAACGTCGCCGTTAGGTTCCGCGGATCGTAGTTTCTTGCTGGTTCTGCTACCACGGCGTGGCTTCCTTGTCTATTTTCTCAACGATGTTCCACTGTGTTCGATCACGGTGAGAAAGAAAGAGAGGAAGGGTATCGTCGTTCGGTATATACGTGGGCTGCTCGGAGACAGCCAAGCAGGTTCTGCGACGACAAACCAATATTACCGATGCCGAAGAGCGGCGCGGCCGCTCGTTTGATTTACGAGCTTCCCTCTTTCCCTCTCACGGTCGACTATCTGTTGCGCGACCATAGTCGTCGTCGTCGTTGTCGCTCGCTCTCGCCCCTCCCTCCTCTCTCGTCATCCCGTGTCGTCGTCTGTTTGCCTCCGTCGTCGCCACTCTTAAATTGTATTCACCTTTCGAAAACGTTTGCGACATTCCGAAGACACCTGCGCCGCAGCCCCGAGAGCCGAGAGTCGTGCGGAGTGTATTGAAACTCTCCTCGAGGCCAACGTCCATCGACGACGGTTCGCGGCGACGCCGCCGGCGGAGGCGACAGGTGAAATATTAACCCCTCGTCTGCTGCTGACGAGTCACACCACGGGAATTCTGATGCAGCCGAACGGTGCACCCGCGGTTGCATAGGAATGCCACTGGCCGCATTTCCAAGATTCGTTTTGAAGTAGAAGATCAAAGTCTTCCCGCGTCTTAACAATCTGAGTGTCAATCAAGCAGAGTTAAAAATACCATAAAGTCAAAGTATTGAATGAAATAAAAATTCAAATATTCAGATTTATTATGCTGAGAGCAGTCTTCCAATTTTCATTTTCAGTCATCCAATTGCATTTAGCAGATCCTAACCAAATTTGCTACACTCGATACATTAACGCTCTGGACGAGGGGTTAATTTTTATTGTGTCTGTGTTCCTTTTCACCAACTAACTGTATGCTTTCGTTAACGCACCCACGTGTCTTTTCTGTCTAACGCTTACTTCGGAACAGCCGGCGCTTTGGAAGAGTTCACTAACACTTTAGGTAAGTCGCCGTTTGCACGTAGAACTCGCAAAAGGAATGATCCACATAACTATAGAAAGACCAAATACGAAATACTGAGAATATGCCTTTCCTGTGACGAAGAATGATTTTGATTGTATGTATTCACAGGATTCTTAATCTCCTAGAACTCGGCACAGTAAAAAGTTTAAAACGGTTTACAGAATGGTAGAATCTCTAATGCAAGGCTCAACATTTTCGAAAACCTACATTTGCATAACAGCCCGAGTCGCTTAACCTGTAGCAACTACAACTTCTCCGTGTATTAAGAAATCCATTCAACAACTTCCCACGAGAGCATGTTCACAATTCCGCTAATTGCAGAGCAAACAATCCAATTATTTCAACTCGCGCGGTAGTTCGAGCGTTAACGACATAATTCGAGATAAAAACTGGAACTAAATAATTCCTCTGGTAGAGGCTAGGTCTTTCTACGGTTCGGAGCGTGGAAAAAAAGTAAAAGACATAATTTGTAAGTATCGTCGCTATCGAATCGTTTGCCGGAGATTAAAGGTGTACGGACGCTCCGATGTTTTTTTCCCCTCGGGAAAACGTGCCGGTACGAGTCAATTAAACGGGAAAAAGAAGCGACGTAGGCCCGGCTCGGATCTAACCGAATTGACAAGTACCGGGTTTCGAACAAGATTCGACGGGGGACAAGGGACGAGTTACGAGCCCGTGTCCCGCGCCGCCGTAACTTTTTACTGTCGCTTTACGTCGATCGGAGTCGCCTTAACGACTCCGCAACGGGACAAGAGCAACGTTCGATCTTCGAGCATCAAAGTTTTTTTTCTTTCTGTTCTTTGTCCCTCGACCAGTGGTGGACGGTGCATGGTCCAGATGGTCGGCATGGTCGGTGTGCGGGAGCGACTGCACGCACACGAAGAGGAGGTCGTGCGACGATCCGCCACCCAGCCACGGAGGCCGACCTTGCCAGGGTAGGGACATCAGCGTGGCGAATTGCACCAGCGGCATGTGCAACAGTAAGTCACGAGCGAACTCTATTCTATACTTGTCACGACTCTCTCGTCCCCCCCGCCCCTCTATAAACTGTTCTTTCTTTACGCGGGAAATACTTGTATCCTCCTCCAGACACGTGTTCTTTGGCTAATCCCAACTGGTGAGACCTTTTCTAATTTTCACACTGTTGTACAGTAATACCTCGGTAGACCGTCAGTCTCATAATTGAATGGATGTCTGGAAGAAGGGCCTATTTAAATCAGAATAAGTTTTTTAAATATGGACCAAACTATTTCAATTGTAATTGTAGAGAAATTGTCTTTAGAAATTGGACACTTTGCACCGAGTTGGTTCTATGACTCTTACGTTTCGAAACGGTGCCTGCAAAATATTTAATATGGACACGAGCAAATAGCCTGCGGATCGTTAGCGAATTCCCCTTTCCGGGAATTAAGAGTGAACTAATTGTAAGAGTGAAAGTAGGAAAAACTTAATATTAAATTTATGAAGAAAGAACAGACCCACAAATAAAGATAACATTTATTTACACAATATGTTGAAGACCCAGGAATACGTGGAATGAAGTAGTTATCTCTTGCATAATCGACTAACAGTATCCCTTTTTACATTTTCTGCGCCTGTCGATTGAACGTAAATATAGCCTGCTTTCTCGAGAAGATAATTGTCGCTCCAGTTATGCCCGGAAGCCTCAGACAATATCAACAGCGAGAGCCCCGGCCATGAAAGCCTGGGTAATCTTATTTCCTGTCGCGCTCAAAGAAATACGATTACGTCTTGACGCGTTCGCTGTCAGGAATATTTCATTTGATCGTCTTAACTCCATTGTGGATCAATCTCGTTGTTCGTCGAAGAAATGAATTGCACGTCGTGATATTCAATTTGCTTCTCGTGAATCCGCCGCGTCATACTTCCTTCCTTCTCCAGCGGTTTGAAATTGCAAAACAAAATCGTGTGGCTGTATAGGTCGGGCGGCGGCGCGTCGGCTACAGGGGAATTAATAACGCGTCGAAGGACTCTACGGTGAACCATAGAAAATGGCAGCGAACGATGTTAAGCCGCGTTGACCGAGGATATTTCTCAGAGCCGGTTCCCATCGGAGGGAATCCAAGAATCGCTCCCTTTTACGTGTCAATTACCGTGGCTCACCCACTTAGCCCTGAATTACATCCACATTTCTAGAGTCCGTTCGTTCTCTTTTTTTTCCAGACGGCGGCACGAAAATGGGTGGCGCTCACTTGACCGAGGAAGGTAAGTCCATCGACGAACAAAAGGCGAATTCTCCCACGGGTTTAATCTCCTTTCGCCTCCATTAACCCTCGGACGATGTAATATTCGACGCCGAGACAAAAGACGGTGCACGGTTCCTCTGGATCCGCCTCACGTCGGAAAATAATAGAAATACTCGCATCAAACTGGTTACTGTCGCTATAAAATGATTATTAGTCTTTCCGTCAAGCGTGAACCTTGCCCCGAAGCTGTAGATCACCGACTTAGGGGTAGTTCATGCACTGGATAACCTAATATATCATGCTTAAGTAAATCTATGTTCGTGGCTCGTGAGCCTGTGGCTCGAACTGCCACCGTGATGGCCAGAGTTCGAATGCAGCTACATGCAATTCCCCATTTCTCGCATGAAGTTTCACGAGCGATTAAAATATTGGCTTACGTCGAATGTTCATAGCGTTTATATTACAAATTGTAAAGATAACATTAATGTGTTGTTGGATAGCATATATTAATATATTCCAAGGATTAAAATAATACAAAACACTCTATAAAAAAAGCGTCATGGATATTTTGAGGATCCAAAAGAATAAAACGCAAAAAAAATAAGATTCAAATATGAATCAAATATATCATCAAATATAACAAACATCTATACCTGGTATAAAGATCCAAACTAACGAAATACACGAATAAAGTATACACGTAATAATAAACAACTTCCGTGATAATATTCGAGGATGTTATTCTAGGTATTCAAAATGACAAAACCTGCATGTATTCAATGAAAAATGTCCCACGGAAAAATTCGGTGATATTCTTAGGACATCAATAAGATAACCAGAAAATTGATTCAGCTAGTGTGACGTTTGAATGAATTTCTCATTAAGTCTTGTCGCGTCATGGGACAGCGTGGAAAGGGATAGGCTCGGCGATTAGATAAGCCACGATTTGCGATCCATCGGGAACCACCCCCGATTCGTTCCGGGCTCATGGTCGACGCGGGCAAAATCGAGTAAAAAGTTCGTTCTCTCGATGAGTAGGAGGCGGCTTGCAGGGCGCGACCATCCGCGTAGAAAATGCGTCTTGAACTCGTCGCGCGACATTCTCGGATGGGATTCTTCACGGCCAGTGCTCGGCCGTTTATATTCTCGCAACGTGGCGCTTACGGCTTCTCTCGCGATCTGATACCATTCAAATCGGACGTCCCGGCGACTAAATAGAACACCGCGACCGACTTCTATTCCAGCCCGTTGCTCGCGAAGCGATACGCATCGATTCCGGGTGTATTAACGCTGGGATCTACAGATCGCTAAAAGTGACTATTACATTGACAAGCTGCGGTTCTTTATGCAAAATACAAAATTTCCAAGTCGACTGTAAGCAGCGGACATCGCCTAAAAATGTATTTCTTGATTCAATAACTTGGAAAGATAATATAACTGCATCTTCAAATTCGTTTAACATAAGTTTGCATTTCATCTTCCCATTTTTCTCATAAACACATCAAACAAACATATCAAACAAATATTTCTCTGCACCTTTACAATCTCAATAATCCTAGATTCAAAAATGTGGAAGTTGACGGGTCATTTCTCAACAATTCCTAACGACTGCATCTAGTCATTGCCTATCTGGCACAGAAAGCTTCTGACGAGCTACGCTCGTTTCAGTAGAAGGGGTTAATGGAACGAATGCGGACGCCTGTAGCGATGGAGAGACGAATTCGTCGATTCATCATTGATTACCGCCCTTGCCGGTTTTTACGAGGGTAATGACAACGGGAGATATGCGGGTTGATGGATATTTATGCGTAGCATGGTAGCTACTCGTGCAGGGTTTCGTTCGGAGTCGAATACGTCCTGAAAGATATTTATGAAGTTACCTCCATTTGGTGGCAGCCGTGTGTGTCAGCCCTATATTTGGCTGTTCGGTTCTGTGACGCTCCGTCGCAATTCTGTAACGAATATGGGACATAACTTTATCACGATTTCGACACGTTCAGAAATAACTTCATCAGTTTATTCATAAATTCTAAGACACCTGCGGTATGAAACATGGGAGTTCGATTTGTCTGACAAAATAAATTTCCTTAAAATCAGGAAGTGATACTTACATAATTCACACCTCGCACGGGTCTCAGCAATCTACAACGTCCTCACGCGTCGAACATCTTCCCCAAAACCAATTACAAATTTTTCCAATGGCACATCGATATAAAAATTGACAGACAGCGTTCAGAACACGAGCCCCTCGCGATCGAAAGGAAACAGGTCCGCCGTTCGGAAGGACGCAATCGTGCTCAAGTGGGTTTGCCGATGAAATTTTCCGCGTCAACGACGAGCGCCGGCTGAGAGCGAGAGCAGGCCCCCCCTCCGACTATTTACTTTTAATTACGCGACTGGTTAATTATTGACGCTCCGCGAGGGGGCCGATCGCCTGCCGGCCCCCCTCCCGAATCGGTCCAAACAATCGTAACAATGAGATGGCGGCTGGTAGTCAAGGGTGGCCCAGTGGTCCGTATAGATCCAGACACCCCCGGTTAGCCGGACGATTCTATCGACCAGGCTACATCAAAGTTGCACGCGATACGGTTTCACCCACCGGTCTCCGGCTGTCGGGGGGTGGGAGCCGCTTTAATATCGAAGAAAATTATGTAATCGGTAGCCGTTACGCCCCTCAGCGGCCTGCAACAGGGGAAATTGATCGTGCATGCAAATAAAGTGCCATTATCCCGAGCAGGAGAGCCCCGAACGTATACGCTGTCGGGATTACCGGCCAGAAACTACCCCCTTTCGCCCCAACCGTCAGGTTCGATTTTCGCGTGGCCACGATAAGAAGCGACGAGTCGCAATCACCGACCTCGAACGTCGCGATTTTCGAGCACACTCGCGTACATGAACACTTTTGAATACAAGTCGAGGAAAGTTCGAGAAAGTTCGCGAACCTGGTACGACCCTAGCTGCACTCGAATCTCCTCGGAATTTAGAAGCCAGGTTAATTCGTTCATCTTTTTCGCGATCTCCCGGGAACGAAGTTCCGCTAATTCCATTCGCCCGCTGACGAACTTAGCGAGTTCGATAATTTCGTTTCAAGAACAACAGTCCCGCTTCTCTACCGGTGCCGCTCCGCTCGCAATTAGGTTCTAAGAGATATCCTCGAGGCATAATCTCGACGCCATTCGGTGGACTGGTTCCGTAAAATTGCTGGAATTTATCCGAAAATTTTTGTGCCATTAAATTATGCTGGATGCACTGCGCAGACCTTGATGACGTTGTATCTGATTGTGTTTGTCGAATAAACAGTGGGCAGTTGATTGTCTCTAGAAACAATTCACTCAGTCTTCTTCATGTGTCGAGTGTCAATGCGATTTTGCCTTGGTGCGTCGTACCTGTATCGCATGATTGGAGGTTTAGGCGACCTGTGGCTGCTCGATAAAGGAAAGTGGCTATCGGCCGCCGCGCCGTCCATAGACTTTCCAGGGGAGCTGGGATGAGTTATAGCGTTCGGATACATTGGGTCGGGGTTATGAAGCGTTATCAATTACCGCTAAGAAAATAAATCTCGGCACCCTCTGTGCGCCACTTTTCAGTCTCGCGAAGGGTGAGACTCGCGAACAGCTATACCTCTTCCTTTCTCTGTCTCACCCTCGTTGCGATCCTCCCCCGCGAGGGTAACGACGCGGAACTATTGCATTTTTAGGGGAGGTTCTCTCCCCCTGTTCACGAATTCGTATGCGTTTTCGACGCCGCCGTATATTGATGTTCGAAGCACGTGTCACTGGGACGGGTGAGCGTGCACCAAGCAGCCGCCGCCACTCTGCCATGATCCTGCGGAGGAGGAACGCCTCCTTTGGAGTCACGTACCGGGGTTACAACCGGGAATGGCTTTGACATTCTAAAATTGGAAGAAGCTTAGGAACGTCAGCCATCGGTTTGTCGCGGTATTTCTCGAAAATCCCGGGCACGCGCATCCTAAACGCGACGATGAAGCCGGAGATGTATAGCCTCGACGTTCGTCTTCTTGGCCTTCTGGCACAATTAGAGTCTGTTGAAATTTTCAAACTTATCAGTTTTTAAATTTATTGTACGTCTCTATTTCTCATGTGAGTAATTAGAACACACAATTAATACACTCCTCGATTTTAATCCTCCACACTATAGTTTCCTTCCACTTTCGTTTGACATTTTAATTGGACCAATTGTACTTCATTCATAATTTTATACTTTGAACAAATAGAGGAAAGTTCGACACAGTCATAGAAAAATCAAAAATTCTGCTGCATTTTCTGCCTGTTTCTCAGGTACCAAATCATTAAACCAGAAGATCGCATTGAACACACAGCGACTACATTGAATGAAATGTTCGAGTCCAACGAATAGAACCTGCAAGTCTTAATTTCATAAATTTAATTACCAAAGAATCCGATCGTCTCGCGCTATGGAAATTTTATTCATACACTAACGTAGCTTTAAACCTCACCTGAATATTCATGTGAACCCTCTCCTGTCCTTCGAGCAGAAATTCCGCATTTCCCAAGTACCTTTCCAAATCCTTAATTTCCTGGACATTTCGTTCCACCTTCGTGCACCTGCTGGAAACATAAAAAACTGTAAGTAGAACACAGTTTGTCGGATTAAAGCGTGTGGAGAAAATGAGTGACGCATTATCCGAGGGTTGAAAGCATTCTCGAGCACTTACACGTTGTCGTGTAGCCGCAGCTTGCCAGGACCGGGAGCCAAATTAGTTAAAAATTAACCGACACGTAGTTGGCTCGAGTTAGAATCAATTTAGCAACCGGGTTGCCCTGGAACGTAGGTTGAAGCATCGTGTTCTTTCTCTCGTCGACGAATGCTACGGAACAGAGTCGGACGGGTGCGCATCGCGATGAGAAAAGTTTCAAGAATAATTTCGTAAATTGATATCCGCGAACTTTCTCGATTTATGACGGGCCGTATATCGTTCTGTATTTACGGGCTGCGAGACCGTTCCCTTAATCCCGTGAAGACTGCGAGCAGCTCACTGTTACATAATTCATAAAACGCGTTCGAATCTCGGTGAAACTTTGCATACAGGTAATTCAATCCCGATTTCATACGGACTACGAAACAGAGGAGGGAGTAGGAGAGGCTATTCCAGCGTGGCACAATCCTTTCTCTCTCTCTCTCTCTCTACCGTTCCCTCTCTTTCTCCTTTCTTAGTCCCTCTCGGTGCCTTTTAATCGCTTCCCACGTAGCCTTTGTTGCCATCGTGTTCACTGTCCGTCTCTCGCGACCGACACGAAATTATTAGGTTGTTGCACACGAAGTCGTAGGCCTTTTTAATGGCACTATACATTATCCCCCGGCACCGAATGAATTTTATTGGTCGAAATAAGTCCCGACCGAACCAGAGGATACACCGCCGCGATTATCCCGCAATTACTTCTCGAACATTTATATTATTATTGCGAAACCCAACGTGCACGTAAATCTTCGCTCTTTATACGCCTCTGATTACCATCGGCCCAACCCTGATTTCAATCGGAAAATTAATTCCAGCTTTTTAAAACCACCATTTCGGCCCACCGTGGCTTTAGCTTGCTTTATCGATCATTTTTCTTAAAATCTACCTTGCGAAATTGATAATCTTACGGTCGAGGGGCAGATATTCTACTCTTTGAATCTGGGGATCTAGACTCTCTTACACATAGACACGCACAGTCTATCAAAAATTGTCTAGTAAAAAGCTGGTTTCAAGAAATATAATAGAATATACAGTCACACATACATTCTTTCTTTTGCAACCATTTTGTAGCCGTTTACAGATCCACGTTCATATAACATAAAAAAACATACAGGTGAGGTTGAATCGTTTAAAGTGCATCCTCGAAAGAAATTCGCGTCGCAACCGAGGCTCTCGCAAATCCCAATAAAATAAATCAGCAGTCCGGCCACATTTCATCCAGCAAATAAATGACACATTATCCACAACTATCCTCTCCTCTCTTCATCAATCAGCCTCTGAAAAAATCCGGTTGCACGCAGCGAATCGGTAATCCTCCGATGAAGAGGCCAACATTCCCGTAGCCAGTGCTTTACCGTTCCTTGCTTGGGGACGCGTTAATGGCCACGATAATAACGATCCGAATCTTTATCGTCGCGTGGAATAACGCGCGGGGGGCAGTAAAACGATAAACCGGCCCCCGGGTGAAACGAGTCTTCGCCAGGTCCCTCGGCGTAAATGGAGAGGAACCTTAAAACTTTCCTGCTACGACGACGAACCGTTTAAAAACGCGTCCCTCTTCCTCCAACCGGCGAAAATGGTACGGGGAGCGCGAGCGCGCGCGCCGCAGCCGGGTGCACGTCTCGGACCCGTAAAAAGTAAATAAAAGTTGCCGAGTGTAAATTATTCATGAGCGGGGGGTCGGTTGTTGGTTGTCGTCCGGTCTCGCGCGAACGAGAAGAGAGGGCACGCTTCTCACGGACACGCGAAAATTACCGTCTCCATTTGCACGCTGCTTCTTAAACGCGGAAAGATGGATAAAGATAGATGGCAGAAAGAGTTTTAAACCGCCGACACACACTGTCTTGAACGTCGGCAGAGGGAAAGAGAGTCGGCAGATCGTATCTCGCGGAGCGCCTCCTTAAAGCGAGGAATTAACGCCTGCTGGTTACTCTAATCCCTCGCGAAGCGATAATCCTGCCGAGAGACGCGGTGACAAAGTTTCGAATTAGCGTCTGCCGGCGATCTCTCTTCTCTCTTTCGTTCTTCCTTTCTTTCCTGTTCTCGCTCTTTGTCCTTTCGACGAGCCAGACCCTTTTCGCGAGTACAGACTTGTGAAACGGAAAGCGTTCCGTTGTCTTGGCAAAAAAAAGCGTACTAAAACGGAAACGTTTGATGTTGACAGCGAACCGGCAGATGGACGTAGCTCTCTACGTTGGCCTGACTGTCGCCTGCGTGGTAATCGGCGGCCTGGTCGTTTTCCTGGCGAAGTTCCTCAGGCGCAAAGGTCGGGACCATTCCCTTTACTCCATGGCCCGTAACGGTAAGCATCTCCGACACGAAAAACAGATACCCCTTCCACCTTGCAAACAAAGGAGCGAAAGGTGCCGCGCACGGTGTAATTACTGCGCTCGTTACACCTGTTTTCTTCCTTGAAGTCTCGCAGAGAGAAGTCACTCGGAAGAATGTCTGATTGGTTGCTGGGTTGCTGATGCTCGAAGTGACGATTTCAAAGAATCAGGCTTGCGAACTGTTGCAGTATGGATTGTGTTCTAGATCTGTTGTTCTAGAATCGTTTATTATTATTTCTAATGAGAATTAATTAAGACGATCATGCAACAGTTTGAATTATTTTCGGAATAGTTTGAGCCCTGCAACCCCTGTATCTCTTCGAATGACCTTTTTCTAGCAGCAGAGAGCGTTTAAGCACAGTTTGCAGTGCCCGTGCGAATTTGTTAGCATTTCCGGTCCTTTGCTCGCAAAGCACGATCAGAATGATACTGTTTCGAAGTTTGACTGACATTACGTGCTCGCTGCTTTCATCCAACGGGTCACGGAACGATCGTAAGAATAGAGTGGAACATGCGTCGTTCGTAATGGACGCTCGATTAACGGTGACGTATCTGGAACGAGCTCGAGTCAGACTCTGGCTCTGTTGCACAACGGTTTTGTGGAAACTTCGCGACCGCTAATGGAGTAAATCATATTAGATCGCGAGACTCGTTGGTCTAGTTACCCGCTGTGGGACGGGGGCCAGCAAGTCTATTCGATGATCCTCTTTGAAACAGAGTTATTAATGAATGGAGGCTTAAATTTTCGAGGAGCGCTTCGTTATCGATTCTATTTACAACGTTTCAATTTAGCTGATTCGTTGTAGTCGAGTAAAGGGTCTGGGTTTTCAGAACATTTTTATCGAAAATTTACAAGTTTCCAATTCGAGTTTGTATTTTATCCGAAAAGGAAATTAGAAGGTTGGAAAAGTACACAATAAATATAAATTTTCTGCTTCTCGTGTAGAGTATTATCGACAATAAAGTAGTTGTAAAAGGAATCCCGAGGCAAAGGGGTAATATTCCGATCGAACCACACCCAGTATCGATGTCCATGGTCAGCCCATGCTAAAGGGAATAACAAATTCGATGGCAAGCAAAGAGAACCGATGAAAGCGGCGAGCAGAGAGTCGCGTGGTACAGTAATGCCTCGATATATGTGAAAACTTCGGGACCTGAAATAAATGTCACTTACATTGCGTGCGGACTCCATTCCTTGATCTCTTAATGCTAGTATCGAACATAGAAGCGAGACAACATTAATCCAGTCACAAAATGTCTTTATTTCTAATGATTTTTAAATGAAACCTTCCCTAACGTATTCGTGACATATTACTGTTTTCCATAAAAAAATAATGTAAAAGAAAAATATTTTGTCATTGGATCAGCATCACTCCACTTCTCGCCGGTCGAGTTTCCTGCCCCCCGGGGTGTACACCCTGCAGAAGTGGGGATGAATGAGTCCCAAGAACTGTGCGCGCCTGTTTCACATATACCGAGGCTTTCCCGTAGTCGTAGTAGTGTCACAGCGGCGTCTGTCCGCAGCGCGCAGAGATACCCACGGGCCGTGGCTCGGCGGTGTGCGTTTCAGAATTCCAGCCGGAGTTCTTCCCGGACCAGGACAAGAAGCTGAGCTTGCAACCGGACGTAACGGCGACGAGCGTGCCGGCCTGCTACGAGTATCCTTTCGACCCGAAGCTGTCGATGTCGAGATCCCTCTCCGAGCACCACTACGACGTCCCCCACCTCTCGATCGCGCCGCAACCGTCTCCGATGTCGCCCACGCCGAGCACCTCGACGCAGGAGTCATGCAGCGACAAACAGATCCATTCCGACTGCGAGAACAGCGTCACTAGCTCGTACCCGTCCTCGGACTCGACCTACAATGTCGCCTCGGAGAGCGTCCGTTTGCCGAAGCTCGAGACCGGAAACGTTGCGGGGGCAGCGGTGAACACACGGGGCGCCCTACTCGTGCTTCCGGATGCTGGCATATCGATGTCCGTGCCCGAGGGAGCTGTGCCCAAGCCACTCAGGGAGGAACTCTACCTGGCGGTGCTCAACGAGGATCGCTTTAGGCCTCGATTACCCGGTAAGCGATGCGTGCATTATTAATTGCGCCCGGTGCGTATGACGGTTACCCCGTTGCCGCTCCGCCGACCGGATATCGATCCGATTCAATCAACGGCCGTCCTGCGGACCGATGCCAGGACCTTCGGGTAATGAATATTGACGGATCCTCGTCCCCCTCTCTCCCCTCGGACCAGCTAACTACCTTTTTCGTCCTGACCCACGAACGGTGACGTTGAGAGGCCCCTAAGGTGCGCTCTACATTTCACGACACCGCTTGACATAGTCTCGCTGTTTTGGCTCGCGGGATACTTGATCCAGATTTCGGAGGACAATTGGACTCGGTATTGATTAATTGCTGTCCGCTGGGAGAATACTTGTGGCATCGAGTGCGGCCGAGGTATTATCGGTATATTCGGTATATTTTGCATAACAAATCCGCAGTCTGGCCATAAGCCGACCCAGTCGCGAATTAGGTTTTCAATCCGCGACTCCGCCAACCGAATTCGCAGCAGACCTGATTATTTGCCCGCAGATGGTATCACGCAGTTATCAGCAGTGGTAACGTGCGGCCCATCCTCGGCGACGTTCAACAAGCCTGTGATCCTGCAATTCGAGCACTGCGCGATGCTGCACCCCGCCACGTGGGAGCTAAGCGTCTGGGCTTGCGATGGCCTAAGCGTGGAGGACGGTATGGCTGTTGCATCCTCTAAGGATCACCAGTCGATCACGTGGACCAGGGTGTTAACATTAGGCAACGAGACGATCAACACACCGCTGTTCACGCAACTAGACCACGCGGAGGCATTCATCGTAACGGAGCAGCTCCGGGGATACGTCTTAGCTGGTCAGAGTTGTGAGAATACTATCGCCACGAAGAGGCTGCGATTAGCATTGTTCGCTAGCCAGGCTGGTCAATGCTGTGTCAGGGTGTACGCGGTGGAAGACACCAAGGCAGCCATGAAAGCGATCGTGGACAGGGAATTACAGATCAGAGGTTACCTGCTGGACAAGCCGAGGACGCTGTTGTTCCAGGACAACGGCGAGACCTTGTGCGTCAGCCTCGAAGAGGTTGGCAACGAATGGCAGAGCAAATCGCCTACGGAAAGACAGGAGGTCTCGTTCAGGGACGTATGGAACTGCCAGGAGAACACCAAACACGTCACCTTTGGGCTAGACGCTGCCTTCGGACCTACCACTACCAGGAGCTACAAGCTCCAAGTCTCCCAAGGCAATTCTGATACCAGGCAGGTGTTCAGGATCGTCTACGACGGCGCGAAGCAATTGATTTCCTCCGGAAGCGTGACCAGGCCGCTGCGAGAGGTGACCGTGGTCAGCAGCGGGCATGCTAATAACGCGACCACAGACTCCACCACCCTCAGACCGTTTCGGTTTACCAGGTCCCTAAGGAAGCAGCTCTGCCAGTGCCTGGACCCGCCGAATGCCCTCGGCAACGACTGGAGAATGCTGGCGCAGAGGCTCCAGGTTGACAGGTTAGCAATCTTATGAGCTTCGCAAACGTGCGCGCCTGCTACCGGTGACTGACGGCACGTCCTCGGGGGACGCTTCGCCAGTTTCTTTGAATGTTGACCGTCGGACAGGGTCTTTTAAAGGATCTAACATAAGATCGCTCGTAGCCCGACCAGTAGCTTAATCCTTTCGCTATAACCGAGCCCGGGTGTTCCCTGTAAAGCAACTCCTGACAGTATTCTTTGTGCCGGACAGCCAGGGTAGTCATTTATCCTTCTTGTATTGCACGCGATGCCCATTACAGTAGCCAACCTCTCTACGGATCACTGACAGGTGGCTATTCTCGATACCCTCATTGCTAGACCGGTGTGTGGTTCGACGAGTGAATTATGCGTATCACGGTGACGCAAAGTAGCTGCCGTCGTTCACACTGTTGCTTGCGGGGAACAAACGGTTCTGCACGGTGGTGTTTCATTTTTAAATTTCCCGTGGATTTTCAATCGGTGATTAGGTGAAAAAAGGGTATCCCCGTTACTTTGCAGGTACATCAATTACTTCGCAACGAAGTCCAGTCCGACTGAGCACATCCTGGACCTGTGGGAAGCTAAGCATCACGAGCCAACAGCGGTGACGGACTTGTTGAACCATCTGCGAGTGATGGGCAGAACGGACGCGGCGACGATCTTAGAGGCGCAACTTGGTCCGTGGCTTTGAACAGTAAGCGGTGAACCTCGAGACAATTCCAGTGGTGAGTGATAGCCATGATAAACGGATATTCAGTGAGTCAGTGGACGAATGATGCAGCGGTGAATACCTGCGAACCACGGTGGAATCATTCTCCATGGTGAACTCATCGAAACACAGCCTTAGTTGTGCGCGTTCGACGCGCGGCTCCTTTGTACATAGTACCCCGTTTGTAAGAGAAAGAATGAAAGAAAAGGGAAAGACTCAAGCCGTTTTGAGAACCGTAATGTTAATAATAATCGTGAACGAAGTAAGAAGAAAACCTAGAGACTGTGCATTTAGATGGATATATGTGTACATACGTACTAAGACAACTCGCGAGAAAAGAAGAATGGATCTGTGCGTGTCCATTCGAACGGATGTTTATATATAAATAACAAAAAGGTATATATAAATATATATATATAGATAGGTAGTTAGGTAGAGGACACATCGAGTAAGAACGAGCGAAAGTGAAAGATATCGGCATCGTTCCAGCGCGATATAAAATAAACGGGCGAAAAATGCTGATGGTAAATGGAACGCGTTTTATCGATTTGTTATATATATATATTTATATATATATATATGTATATGTATATGGAAAACGGAACATGCACGAGCAGACACACGAACGAACGGATATACACACACACGTAGACAGAGAGACACACCTGTTTCCTGGAGGATGATCGTGCCAAAATTCCACACCTCTCGGTTTTCGAAGAACGAAACGCGTTTTCCGTTGATGTTTCTATTCAGAGTTTGTTGAAAAATGCCGTGTTTCTTTCCGTGCACGTCGACAATACACTCCGCGCCGATACACGATACGATTTTTTTAGCGAACGCGTCGAAAAATGGCGATATGAAATGCGAGAGAGAGAGAGAGGAAGATAGAGTGTGGGAGAGAAGAGAGACATGTAGGTGGAAGTGAATCGCGCGCGGACGTTCGATCGCGTAGAACGACCCGCGAGAAATCCGATGATTTAAATCGACACAAGTTTATTTGGAAGATTGTATATTTGTTACTTTCGACGAATAAAATATTCTTGTATACCTCGAGCGGTTGTCTCAATTTTTCTCCACAATTTTTCATCTAAATTAAATTCCTGTTCCTATACAAATTTGTTCGCTTTTGCTGTGGACTGCCTAAAGGTAAGTGGCGACTAAAATCTTATTGTTCATGTTGCTAGATATAACACGACATTGCATTAAAGTTGAGAACCTTCCGATAAAATAAATTCATTGTAAGAGCGACACCTTAATTTCTGCTTGACACAAACTTGAGTCCTCCATTTTGTTTGGAAAAAGTGGATTTTGGGTGTATGGAGTTCTCGAAGGGTTTCTCGACTTTTTCACAGGCCGATATCGAGTTTCGCCAGAACGAATTCGTAATTGTGATCGCTCGGAAGGTTCGCCTAATATTCTCAGTCGCCGATGACGAAACCTCCCTTAAATATGAAACCTTGTAGGGACGACGAGTAACACGATACGAACGCGGGCTCTCTAATGCCCGAAGACGACGAAGAAGAATAAGTAAGAATCTTACTTTCTCTGGAAGGAGTGAGTCAGCATTGATCGTGGACTCCCACGATTCTGGCCAGTAATCGTTGCAAAGTTCCATGTGGTCGAGTTGTGTCCCGTCATTATATCGTGTTTTTGATTCCGTGATATCAGGTAACTGGTGAAACCACAATGCGTGCACTTAATACATCCTCGGATTAGTTCGAAACGTTTTACCTGAACGCCGCGCCGTTGTTCTCGGAACCCGACAGAATCGCGTGAATCGTGCGACAAAAATTAAACGCGTGGAGGGAACGATTTTAATAAACAATTTCGCTGAGTTTTTAATCTGCCGATAAACTCTGTCCAGAGGCCAACGATTATTCTACCCTCTCTAAGGGTTTCAAACAATTCGGACAACGTGTTATTAAATCAATTGTGATACTGCACGATTATTTGCTTTTCTATGATTCTGTTGCAATTTAATTGCAAACTCGGCAACCTGAAAAATTCGTGTAACTGTTCAATTCATATTCTTTACATTTTAAATCATATATTTTTCATAAGCTCACCATTCTTTACAAAAGAATACTAAACCATTTTTAGTAATATTAGCAGTATTAAAATTGTATAAACTATTTTCAGAGACCGGTTCTAATTGATGCAAGCGGTAGATATTCCAATTGTCCGCGAAAGAAAATAAAATACTCCGGCGAATAATCGGTTCGCGGAACAAGATTCGCGTTTTCCGCGGAAACTCGAGCAAGCGCGCTTTCTACGAGCATCACGCGACGTCGCGACGTCGCGACGCACGAGAAGCGATTCCCCACGATTTATCACGAAACAACGTCCGTCATGGTCTATCAACACTGTGCACAACTGGCTCTACGGCCAGGAAATGCGTTTTATCGACGTATCGCCGATAATTTCAAAAGACACCGCCTCCATTCGGGTCCAACAGAGAACATTCTCCCTCTTTAGCATCTCCTGTTTTCATCTCAATCGGAGTTCATTTCAAGATCTTGAGTTATTCGAAATTATGGTGTTTCGTCTATTCTACGGCAAACGAAATTGGTTGCAATGACTGGAACGTGTACCGAGCTCCATTCCGTCTCTAGCAGGTCGGATCGAGACAGAGAGCGTTCTCTCTGAGAGATTACAGAGCGAAATATTCCTCGATTTTTCTGCAGCGGGCCCCGGTTGCTACGCGTCCGCGAGGAAGAGACGGGTGACAATGGACATCGAACGTTGCAATTTCGAAATGTCGATACCAGTCACGCGTATACACCACTCCGCGCCTTTTCTCGCGCCACTTCCCCGTCCGCCACTTGCCGCGCGGAATTGTCTCTGACTTATCGCGTCATCGTTCGAACGCTTTAACGGGATGGCTTGATGGATGAATAGGAGAAGATTCTTCGGCTCGCGCAATTTTCGCCTCGCACCCGTTTTCTCCGTTTCCTCTTCGTGCGAGGAGGAACTCGCAGATCGGCATTCGAAGATCCTTCGTTAGGCTGCGTCAGATTGCTATGGTCAATTGTGCTACGACTCCACCCACACTCGACACACTCGAGTTTCTTCGCAGTTTTTGCTCTTTGATTCCTCGTACCGGTGCTAACTTCGAGCTGACAGGGCAGACAGGTTCGCCAGGTGCGCTTTCTTCAACTCTTCCTGATGTCCGCCCACAGCTGCCACGGGAAACTCGACAGTTCTCACGTTTTTCTATGGTGCATGGTACCTTTCGGCGGATCGCCTTGTGGAGGAGCTGCAGATTACTTTTGACTGGTTTAACATCCATCATGTTGGTAGATTTTTCAGTGAAATAAAAATGTTCTACTTCAATTGCTAGTCATAGTATGACAATACAACCGAAGAGCACAGCAGCATTACCATCCTGTTATAAACTCTCGGTTTCAGCAGCAGGTCAGAAGGTGCGCAAGAGAATGGTAGCTTTTTAGGTCAGGTCAGGAGGAATATCTGAATCAGAAAATGGGACGAGTGAAGGTTTGCTGTCATTCACAAGGAATGTCCGCCCCACTCCAACCACCATGGACAGCTGACATTTTAATGCTCCGAATAGCGAGGACATCTATCGCAACTCTCGATGCACCTCGTATTCTTCGGAACAGTCTACATGGACTAGTAACAAAAATTTTAATATTGAACAACCTCCGTCTCCGGAACGAGCAAGCCAGTGCTCATTTGCAGTTTCCACAGGATTCGAGACTAGGAACGTGGACTTGCGTTCCGGGGTTTTTATTGGCTGGAAATGAAACGATCAAAGGGAGGCGACAGCGAACGGGACGTCACGGTTGTGCGAGACAGCCGAGGAGTGCACGATATTAATTTAAATTCCAGAGCTAAAAGGGCAAACAACGCGATGGAAATGGTGACGCGCGGTTGATAGGTGAGCGCGGACGAGAGAGCGTCGTCGGTGGAAAAAAACCCGGGAAACGTGACTCAGTTTCTCACGCCGGCGTTTCAGAGGGATCCAAGACTGTTACGAACCTGAAACTAGAGAGAAAGAGAGAAGGTCCAGGAGTGCTAGCCGCGCCTACTAGAAAATTAAAAACCCGTCTCCACTTCATCCTGGTCGCGGAAGACTGTGAAGAGCCGGCCGGTTCGAGTGTCCTGCGTCCGGACGCGTCGTCGTCGTCGTCGCGTTACGTAAACGTAACGGAATGCGCACACAAGTGTTCTTCAAGTGCTCCAGCATGTTGCTGGTCGGAAAGTCTAAGTGCCATAAAAATAGCTCGAGAGGAACGGTTACTTCTTCCCCCACTGAACCAGCGCGATGAGCTTCCGACGCTGCTTTTGCTATTCGCGAGACCGACACCTCGACACGTCGAATGCTCATTGATATGCGTCTACCGGGAGGCGTGCCTTGATTACACCCCTCGAGCAGCGGTTCCCATGCTCCCGCGATGCAACGTGGTCGAATTTGTCTCTTACATAGACAAAATTGTTTTTGGCCATTCGGCCACGAGTATCCAAACAGCCAGCAAATTATTCATCATATTAAAATCAGGCTCCCTGTTGGACCTCTTTCCACGATTCTTGTTTTTCATTCAGTCGTTCGAGCTTGTCCATTCAATCGTACGGGAAGCACGAAATAACCGTGATCAAATACCTCCACGAACGGCGGCGTCCTTCCTCTTGTGATAAACTGTGAATGAGTCCAGGAGATCAATGAACTCAGTGAATCCTTTCAGTAAAATGATGCACGTGCAAACGCTTGCAAAAATATGTTTCAATAACTGCAACAGCAGAGACCAGAATACAATATGCTCTAATCTGTTCTAACAGCGAAATCTGTCAAACGATATCTGTCCAACAAAAAATGAAATTTCGATTACACCGATGCAATACGATTCTTTCATTTCCGCGTCGATGCAGATCAGCAATCTGCGAATTTGGCAGACCCGTAATTGGATCCGGCGAATTCGCCAGTGACAGAAGAATGAAATTAGAGCGGATTACGGCTGTAGCACGTCAGGATTTCACGAACAGCAGAAATGTTAACGAACGTAATTAGATCTAATTAGATCGTCGTGGGCCGCTCTCTTTTCCGAGTCTCCCGAGCGCGATTGTGAACCGCTGACGGGGAATGTATCCTTAAAGTTTCCACGCGTTGACAGCATTAGACGATCGGATTTTCTAAATACCCGGTTATTACGTGCCCGGTCGTGTCGAAGGCGTTGCGAACAGGCGGTTTCCAATTTCATTCGTGAATTGATTCGGCAAGAGACGAATCGGTTCGGTTTGATCGGAAGCATCGTTTCCTCCGAGGCTCGAAAACCGGACACGATTTTTTATCCGCGAAAATACCCGTCGTCCGGTTGATCAACCTGCTCCGAGGACTGGTTTCGAATCGACGAAAAGTGGAGTCGTATCAAGCCGGGCTTTTATAAGGCTGCTCGCGAGAACGTCTCTCTCTCGCGATACATACCTTGAATCGCGTCGTCCTGTTTGTTTCAACTCGCGAATCGCCTCGCCCCGAGGCAGAACGAGGATAAAGATGAATTTATCGATCCGGATAATTTAATATTCCACGCTACGCCAGTTGGTCATTCAAAAGAGATACTGCTCCGAAGATTGTTTTCTATAAATCAGCGATCACCGTCGAAAAATACCTTCCGGTTCGCCAATGATCTCCTATTACTCTTCTTTTCTCAAGGTTCCAGTTCCTCCGGAGTCAAATCAGTTTACTTTTGCGCCACAGATTATGGAGATTATTTACCTTATCTCGAGGCTTAAAGCTACTTTCATCTCCACTACTGGATCGTTGTTCTTCCTTCGCTGCCACGACCTGTTTGTTCATTAACTCTTGCGATTGCATCTGCATACTTGACTGCATCTGCGAAATTAAAATCTCCTGCATAGATTGAAGCAAACAAGAGTTGAAGAGAAACACGTCTTTTCTCCTTTGGCAATTTTAAGAAACTGGGAATTATATTTTCATGTTCATAAATACTTTTAATTTTTCTTTTCAGTTCATTAACACTTTTACATGCTACAAATCATAATAAAATTCAGTATGCTCAAATAATTCATGACTAGATAGTAAATGTTTACACGAAATAAAAATTCTTTGCGTCAAGTAGAAGAAACAGCCACTTGAAAATATTTTCCTTCCCAACAATTTCCTCCAATTCTTTTAATGCCTCTCCTGTTTTAAATACTTATCCATTTACAAATGCATAAAGATCCGCAGTCACGACACATTGCTTCTAAACCCGATCAAAGGACAGGGTCGACGCGTTAAGCAAGCGCGGATCTGTTCAGCAGCTTCTCCCAGTAAATACAATCGTGTGCAAATGATTTCGAGCTCGAGCTACCGTCTCGTGACGAATTCGCCACAGTTCCCCGGCGACACTCGACGACTTATTGGCACGTCGAATCATCATTAAGGACAACCGACTGTCCGGTCCAGTTCGTTTCTTTTCGCGACTCGGTGTCGCGCTGATTTTTGTTGCGCGGTCACGTTCCGTGTTCTTGTCACGGGTTTTCTTGTCTCCGGGCGCTGGAGCGGACACGCGTGACATGATAACGCGAGAAAGCACCGGGCGATACCGAATGACGGACGATTCTGGTCTTCTGTCGCATTTGAGCCGTGTTTTGCCCCCTCATGAGCCTGTCCTTCTAGATTTGCAATGCGATCCTGTCTCCTCCAATTTTTATCTTCAATTGAATTAAACTTTGATCTTAATGCCCTTCATCTTTATCACACTGGACTTTCCGGAACGTGATATCTAATTATACCTAAATTATACAAATGTGTTAAGTACAAATGCATTTTTTCTTTTAGTAATAATAATGAATCGTAAATAATATAATAATACACTTAAAATCGTCTAACGTCTTCGCATAAAGTCCGTTGCCTAGTTATAACACTTTGATTTTGTGAAATTTTTTGAAGCTGATTTCTCTCACAAACGGGCATCGCACAGCCCCGTGCAATGTTCCAAAGTAAACAGCTCGTCTTTAAAACAATAGACTACGATTCTCCTGTCCGTAGCGATGGTCTATTGCGGCACGAGCACGGACGAGCCCTAAGGAGGTGTAAAATCGCGGCGAGTCTCTCGATGAAAGTGAACGAGCATTCCTTCGCAGCGCCGCCGCGCCGTCCTGGCGATTCCGGCCACCAGCGTTCGCTGTCGTAACGCATGACAAACAATGTCGATAACCCATAATCTTCGAAGGCCCCGTTACCGTCCTCCGCCGTTGGCGAACACCGGAAAAACGGAGGCGCGTGAGCACGCCTAAAGGCGCCAACCTTCGCGGTCTTGCCTTATTTCGCAGGCGATTTTCATGCACGACACTCAACTTTTTATTATTCCGATTTTCGCTGTTCCCTCCGCGACCGTTATCGATATTCCAGTACAAAAGAGCTGGCCGTCGAAATGCCAGTGAAAGTTGTGAATTGATGCGCGCGGACTATTTCGAATTCTGCGCGTTCGTCCACCGCTCCGTTGATCCATGTTTGTTTTTTGCGCGACGGAAAATCGAGTTCGATTAGCGAATTTGGGGCGAAACGCTCTTTCGCTTTTTCCACGCTGTGTTTTCCTTTCATTCCGCTTGATTTAAATCGCCGCGGAACAATCGCGCGGAATTCCACGCTTTCAGCGTTGTAATGGTTCCGGCAATATTTTGCTTTGTTCGATGACTCTGTGGAAAGTTTTTCGAAATACGAAGTGAAATTGCTGAGAAATTTATTGGGGTGCTTGGTTCCAATAAATTACGATATTAGAACTAATTAAACCTTTCGATTTCAGCCATTATTATATTATATGTTGGTATCTAATCAATTACTACACATTTAAGTATTGTAAGAGGTATTATATCAATTTCATATCCGTAAAATGAAAAATGTCATATACAATGGAATTATTTTAGGTCAGAAGAAATGTTTAATTTTCAAGTTAAAATAGCTCCGACTGCAAGAGGTTAAAGGCAAGTAGGATAATAAAAAATGACAAAATTTCTCTTATCGACACCCTTAACATCAACCGAGACCGTAGTTTAACCACAGCTCCACTATAAACACACTAAGGAGCGATATTCTCGAGCAGCTTTCATCGCTGTTCTGATCGAGGCTCTCACAGCTTCTATCTCCGAGGCCGCAACATAAACGCATCCTTAGGAATCGCACACAGATCGGTTAGGACACTCGCCTCGGGCTGCATACTGTGGATCGCAGCGCAAATAGCGACTTGGAAAGAAACGAGCGAGGCTCGCGGCTCGTTACCACGCGAAGATCAATTAGAATGCGCCGTAGTCGAACAGAACGGCCGGACACGCCGGGAATAAATACGTCCGCGGGTAATTCGAGTAATGCAATAATAGTATTGGTTCGCGGCGGGGATCCCATGCTCCGCGCTACCCGCTATGGAGCCCATTAGGCCTGTTTTATTAACGGTGAATTTTTCTATCAGACCGATGCTAGAGTGGCCTCCCTGCCAACCGACAATGAAAGAAATACCTCTCGTCTAGGACAGATTCAATTTAACGGATTAATGCACTCGTCATTATTATACTTGTACTTTTTCCGCAACTGAGTCCGTTAGAGTCGTCAGCTTAAAACTTGTCTCCCACTCTAACCTTCCTTCTCCACGGCGCTATTCCCCCACGCTTCCGCCCCAGCCCGGTCACGTGACGCGTTTCGTCTCATGTACCTACTGAAAGTTTCTGATGTTCATTCATTATTCTTTTGTATTGGCTCGTTCTTGCCATTAACATAAAGGCTAATGAACTTGCTTTCAAATAAGACTGTATTGTAGTGATTGTCTTATCGTCCACGAACCTGTGCAATTACTGTTACTTACTTGGGTTCGTTGACTCAACAGGCGTATCTCTATTGCCACCAGCTAACAGAATGGCTTTAAACATTGCACCAGTAGTGTGCACTCCATTCTGAAAAACTTGAAAAGATAATTATTCACAAAACGGATAACAATAGTCATACGATAAATCCTCCCATTTTCATTTACACTTTAATTCAACAACACCATTTTCAATTAAAGGTACCAAAGAAATCGGACGCTCTACCTTGTAACAATCGTTCTCCGCTTCTCAGGGAATGGGCCAACATCTTTTCAGGAAGCTGTCCGATTAATAGACATCCTGTGCAGACGGTCCAGGACCTCGTGGAGCAGGTAACGCGGGACTTTGATTACTTTCATCGCGCCACTCGGCAAATCCAATCTTCAAAGATTACCTCGTTAATCTTCGCCGTCGAGATGATTCGTTTCCTTCAGCCAAGGCTGCCCACAAAGGATTCTCGGCGCGATTAGGTGATCCTTTTCAGCATTTATCAAGAAAATGAATGGACCACGACGTGGAACGTTCGGTGCATGTCCTACGGTTGTTTCGAACTTCACTCGCGGAGAAGAAGAAGAAGTTTTTACCCCAAAGAATCAAAGAATGGGAAGACTGACAACGGGACCAGACCACCATCTAGCGGGACCGGTGGCTAGTCGTGAAATCGATTTCATATGGAACACCGTGTGCACACGGTGATGTAATAAGCCGGCGTGTGCACGGTGCATCCCCTTGTTACTATCCAGACTATTGTAAATACGTTGCACAAATGCACAGAGCACACGCTCGCCATATTACCCGTTACGTCGGCTCGTCAAGACGACGAGACGAGACGCGACGGCGTGTCTCACGCGCCGACACTGGTAATCTCCTCTTCGTCGTATTTACACGTATCCTCCAGAGATCCGGGGATTTACCGAATGCGACGTTTTCCGTGTACAGCTAAGCCGAAGATCGCGCAGGACGTTTCTCGTTTGGTCAGGGATCCCGATTCTGTTTGGTCCGCGATCAACCTGGCATTTTCAACTGTTTCCTGCTGGTTCTCTCCGATTTTTGGGATTTTCTTGCATCCAGGATTCAGCGCGAGTGCCGTTCTGCTTGGAGTATGCAGCTTAGGGAGAATTTTAGTAGACACTCTTCAGAACTCTTCTTTCAGTTCAATTTTGTTCACGACCACTGTAGCGCGATTTTGCAGTTCTGGATAGGTGGAGATCTGTTAACAAAATGTACCGCAAACTTGACCTTGACCCTTTCTTCATGGTCAAACTTTTTTTCATTGCCTATGGTACTCATCGCGAAGAACAAAAGTCTCACCGGAATTATAGGTCAGGAGTCAACCGTTCTCTTAAAACCCAACTTTACAGTTTCGGAAGCTATTTTATTCCATATATCTACCGGGTGTCCCAAAATGGTAAATTAAAATTTGTTCTAAATGAATAGTATAAAATTGAATTTGATTTACTAATTACTCGTAGCTAACATAAATGACGAATTACCTCGTCATACCCAGTTCAGAGGTTAATGGTGATAGCGAACTTCTGAATAAACATGGCCAGAATTTTTCAGTGGAAACAACTAGCAGGCCCGTTTAGTGATTCCCAAAATGGCTGATCGATCTGCATCGATTTACCCGTTAGAATCGGCGAGACGGCTTCACGACTGGATAAATTCCTGTAGCTGCAGGATAATCACAGTTCAGGGTACACGTCGTCCATGCGGTGCTGAGGCTCGTTTATTTCTTGCTCTCGATCATTCCCGCTCAAAGGAGCACGACAAACATTTTTATTAATCCGACAAGCCGGCATCCTATTACCTCTCTCGGCCGCTCATACATATGAATAACGCGCGGGCAAAACAATGAGCGGCGACCAGAAAAACCGGCCATCGCCATGAAAAAATCGCGGAGCAGAGGCGCGGAGAGAGGAGACAAGGAGGGGGAAAAAGGAGCGCGGGGAGTCGTTCGAGGACGGTTTTCAGGATCTTATCGGGATCACCGAGCTTTAAGCATACAATATGATACCCCGCCTCTATCCTCGCGACGAGCTACAGGCACTTCCCTCATTCCCTGTCTCAGCTGAGGGCCGCGCCGGGGCATTCATGAGTGACACGCGTAGGTACACAAACGCGCTCTAAAATGAGTCACCAAATTCGCGTGGGCTCGCAGCTGGCAAGTTCGAGAACGGGTATTCGTCTCTTGCTCTTTATCTACTGCCGTCGGGGCCGGACTCACAATAAGGCAGTTACGTACAGTCAGTCGAAATCATGCATCACTGCACCGCGCGACGAAATATGGCTCGCAGCTCTTCGATGATGTAGAATGTAGGACAACGTGCGAAAATTTCACTTCTCTAAGTGAGTCTCAGTCCACTCAGAAATAATGTCAAAAAATCAGAAGACAGAATCAGATTGACCTACCAGATTGGACAACACATACCAGTCACATTTAATCCTCGGTAGATTTAGTGTTAATGATCAACGAATCCTTGTTTGGCACAGGTTGACGTCCCAGTCCACCCAAACCGCGTCAACAACTAAATCCTGTACCTCCTGCAGCTTCTGCGGTTCCTGCACCTTGTCCTGCTCCTGCATCCCCCAATAATTCATTTTTGCTGTCCACCCCCTACGTTGTCTAGGACCGAAAGCCGCTGAAAAAATTACAGAATCCGATAACAATAGCCTAATCCAAACTCTTGCAGAGTATATACACGGCATTACGGTTTAATCCCTGTCGCCGTTTGTCTGAAAACGCGACAGTAATTCATCCCTCCACGCCCGAAGCAAGAACAACTGGCCTGGATGTAGTATACGCGGACGCGTTTTAATACCCTAACATCGGCCCCGCTTTGTTGGCCGCATTGACACGTCGCCGTATCAAGATCCATTTCACTGTAGGCTCACCCCCTTTAAACTGTGTGGCCGAAGCCACGGGCCCTTAACCCCTCCACGAGAGCATCACTCGATCTCCGTGGCCCTTCCCCGTAATATTTCACTCGCCCTTAGCCGTCGGATCTGGCCACCGTGTTTTCGGAACCGATTCTCACGTGTCTTTCCCCCGGGGGGTTTGTTTTCGAAGCTCGAAATCTGTGACCCGAAGTCCCGTGGGACGCTCCATCCATCTCTCCTTCGTGCATTTTTATCGCTGCACTGGCCTAACCCCTTGTCGCATGATTATATTAAAGAATATTTTCATAGAAATGCCATTTAACATTTTTTTTTATCTTTCTGTTGGTGAAATAGTTGAAAGGGAAACAGTTTTTGTTATTCTAGAGTTGAATTTAGTCTCCCAACCCTTGCCATTGTAAGGGATTAACATGCCTGAATATTGACATTAAAACAATTTCATAAATTTTAAATAAACCATCACTTATAAGCATGTTTTTCTGTGACATTTCTTATTGCCATAAAAAATAAGTAGAATAAATGAGAAGTGGAAACAGTGGTCCTAAAACAAAAATGGATGAATGAAAATTAAATAAAAAGATCAACGACCTCAAGGCACAATGTTCAAACAATGGTCTCAAAAAGGTTAATAAGTAAGAATTGAATAAAAAGCTGCTTGATCAACGGTCTTAAAGGAACAAAAACAACAACAGACAATGGGATGATCATAGAATGAGATACACTTTCAGCAGTTTTTTTGTGTCGAAAAGGAATGAATCGGGCTTGCTGGAGGGCAGCGTGTCATTGGAGCAAAAGCAGTCGAAAAAGCGCATTCCCGATGCACCGAGTAGAAAGGCAGAAGCGTGGAGGGATGAAGAAAGGAGAACTAGGATGTACAACGATAGCGCAAGCCTCTCTGCCGGAGAATATTGGAGGGTGACTTGCCGGTGTTGCAACCCCCTAGCTGGAGGGGGTGGAGGCGCATTGTGCCGGCAACTTTGCTCTCTCCGCAATACAATAAAATCCTCTTTGCGCGGCGCGTCATTGTTTAACGGCTGATTGACGTTGATCGAGGGGCACACCGGCGACGCACAGCAGCATCCCCTTCCGGAAAAGTGTCGCCCCATGGAATCTCGCGGCCGTACGTGAACGCTCCCGTGCACCCGTTAACTGATATAGACGAGCGGATATTAGGCGACCGGGAAAGTTCTGTCCTGACCGGAGGAGGGACCTTTTATCGATTCGCGAATATCGTTAAGCCTGCTGTAATTTCTAATTCTTGAAGAACCATCTGCCCCCCTAACTTCGTTCCCCTGATTTGGTCATGGAGAACCTTCAACTCCCCTAACTTTGTCCCCCATAATTTAGTCTTGGAGAACCTTCAACCCCCCGACTTCATCCCCTAAAATAGATTCTAAACTTGTTAACACGTATTTGTTAAACAAAAGAGTGAAATACAGAAAATAATTTCTCCTCACAATTCAAAACGATCTGTTCTCTCACAGTGAAAAATATATATAATCGCCAATAATCTTAAGAGCGTGGGTCAACCAAGACCCAGCTCCATCGCTCACCGGATTAACAGTTTCCGACACAGATATCACTTCGATCAAATTCGATATTCATATCCAGCAGCAGCTGAACGGACCAATGTAAAAATCTGCACGAGGACAAAAGCGTCCGTGACAAAGAACGAACCGAAAAAAAAGCGGCATCAAATTGTCAAGCTCGACTGCGAGATACGAAAGACACGTGTCCCTCATCTTCCCCGAAAATCGGCCGACATATCCCAGCATCGGAGCCGCTGTTGCCGTTGCCATCAAAAACTTTTTGTTCGGAGCCCTCGCGCGTCAAAGTCGCGAGACAGAACTTTTACCGGTGGCTCCTGTAACAGCACACATGGAGAAGAAGCGAGCGTGTGCACGCAGGAAAAACATTGATAGGCGAGGATCCCTGACTTCTGGCCGGGGCTCTTTGACATCGAGCGGCGTTACGAGGCATTGTAGCGCGGGAGATGCGCGGGAACCCAGTGACGCGTGACACGTCCCTGGAGGGCCGAGGGCGCCGCTAAATAGAACGCCCATTAGTAACGAATACCGCGAGGAATCCCCTCGTATGCCCCTGGACAGTCTCTCTCTTTTACTTTCTCTCTCTCTCTCTCTCGTTTTGCTACTGTATACATAATGTGACTGCGCCCGCCACGGGGGTGAGTTTCGAATGGGGCCGAAGCAGGATCCTCCGGGAACGATACGCGGTCGTGATAATTTTCTGTTAGCCGCCCGCGCCGCCGAGGGTGCGGATTTTCGTGAGAGCCGCACATACCTAATAACGGGTTGAGACCCCGGCATGATCGACCAACAGATTATTCGGAACGATGGAATCCTCTGTCTGCATTCTTCCCTTCGACTCTTGGTTAGCACCTGTACGCGGAAGTGCGATTCCTTGAAACTGTGATTCCTCGAATACGCTGTTTTATTACATGAAAATGGCTGATGTTTTCGAAAAGTGCCAAAATAAAACGGGCCAGAATAGATCCAGGCATCGCAGTCCAAGAGTAGACCGATTCAGAATTAATGATATGAATCTCACAATGCTTCAAAAATACGACTGCAGGTTGAAAATTTCTCTTGTTTATCTCGTAATGCAGCACAGTAACAGTTTCAAACCGCATTTATTTTTCTGAAATGATAAATTTTACGATTACCAGTGATTCATTGCCGTCCCTTTTTATAAGCTCTTATCATATGTTTTTACAAAAATTCCAGCCGAGCGGTTTGAAATATATACGAAGCATTTAGATAACTTTAACGATGTGTAAGCCCCTAAGTTTAAAAAAATGAACTGCTTCGCAATTTAAAAAAATCTCGAAACCCGAAGGGAAGATAGAAAAAGCCACAGGAAAATTTCCTGCATGAACTTGTTCGCTGTACAAGAACAAGTCGTAGATCCGATCGGGCAATTTGTACGGCGTTTAATCGAGCCAATTAAATTAGAGGTGGTCGGGGCGCAGCGTTTTCTAGCAATGAGTGTATCCAGTATTTCCATTAAGCCAGTAAATTTCAAGTGTAGCCGGGAGCACGGCCACGAGGCAAGCCGCTGACAAGTGAAACCTCGGCATCGTTGAAAGATAGAGGGAGCAAATATTTTCTGACACGGAAACACCCGCCGCTATAATAACACAGAAATCGTTACCCGCCAATTGAGATATCAATCTCGGTAATCGTTTAATCGCGAGATATCGATATTACCCGGCAATCACCGGAGGCCCCGGATCCCGCGCGGCTAGCCAGTTGGGACTTGCGAAACGACCGCGTTACCATATAACGTGCAATTAGGAATTTTCACGGATTAACGTTTAAGATCTCCTTCCCGTTTAAGATCTCCGCGAAGCACCGCGAGCGGATTACGCGTTGAACCGATGACCGGTTCTTGCGTGTTCCGGCAGCTGATTCTATCATCGACGATCTTTACCTCGGTAATCCTTCTCCGAAGATCGGCAGAAGTGCACGTTAATAGACAATGATCGGCCTTTATGTTTCTGATCTCTATCATAATTTATTTTGATTATTATTTGCGTCGTTGGGTGCATTTATTTTTATGATGTTGAAATACGTACATCTATTTTCTTCTTTGTAAACTCAAAATACTTCTTTTCCAATCTCAATTCTAATTCGTTTTAACTTGAAACGTTTGATAGTTATATTTTTATTTTACTTTCTTTATACTATTATCGAATACTTCACTTTCTAATCTTAATTTTAATTTATTTTAATCTTTATCCAAAGTGAGGATTTTTTAAGTCAATTGTAAAAACGACACAACAGAGACAATGAACTTTTGTATGTATAATAATATCCGTTTTGCGCATAAAATCCATAGTTAATATCACAAACATAATCAGCTGCTCACAAGTAGACAATTGTCCAAATATAATGTTACATTCAGAACGTCTGAAACACAAAGAACCCATAAAAAATTATTAGACTGCATGGGTTTGGTTTGGAACTAATTCCCTTCAACTTGTACATCCGCTAAACATTTTAATACGAATTGTAAAACGTGCGATACAGAGCAAAATCAGTGAATTAAACGATGGATCCGAGGTGCAAATTGCAGGAGAACGAGGCAGACCGCGAACAGTATCGCGCCGAGGCGAAATCAGCGCGAAGGGGATGAGTTATCCGCGGAAAGATAGACGAAACGGTTTCCACCTGAAATTGGCAACTCTGGCCGGCGAGGGTGCTAATTTTCGGAGGGTTGGCTCCGCGGGCCTGTAATTAATGGGGTTTGTCATCCGAATAAAAAAGCCCCGTGGGTGTAGCCGTTGCGGCAGTAGGTGGCTCCATCGTTGATTGGTATCGGTAATTGGCCTGATTGTCTGGTGTCCCAATTAATTTAATTACGTTTAATTATGTATTAGGAGAAACGCTGTCTCGTCCTCCGTGTCCCAGCCCCTTTCGAGTCATCTAGAGGGCCGAGGAAGTAACCAAATATAGAATTGTCCTATTTCTAACATTCGTTCGAATGAACATCTGTCAATTAATTATACACTGTCTTGTTTAGTAGAGACTAGCTAAGTTTGAATCATCGGTTTGAGCCAACGTCTGACTTAGCACCTAACCCGGACCATGTTTCTTGAGAAAGAATGATGCTCACAGTATTGTTAATAAACAGACTGCGAATTTTTTCGAAATTGCTATTGCTGCTGAAGAATCTATTAAAAAATCTTTAGCCATCGACTACAAAAATTATGAAATAATTGCCGTTAAATAATGTATGAAAAACAACGTAGTACTCCATGTATGGTCGCTATCGTCAGACGTTTTCTGCGGCAGCTAGGATGGTCTTCCGGCCGGTCGTAGGCAGGCTGTCTCCGCGAATGGATTCCATTCAATTTCGCCAATTGCACAATAAAATTCGTTCACATGAAAAATCCGCGGCTCGGTTCCGGTTCTACGTGGGCAGCTCCGAACGAGCTGAATCGCGACGAGACGAACGAGGGGTTGGGTGGGGGGAACGGGAAGGCGCGCACGGTTTACAGCAGGCCGTTTCCAATGCGACGCTGGAGACAAAGGCGACGGTAAGAGGGGGAAGAGTAGAAGCCGCGCCACGGAATTACAAGTTTATGTCACCGGTTAGTTTTGTCGTTCTTGAGGCATGTGCGCGCGCGCGTTCACGGTTTATGTATGGAAATCGCGACGCAGCCGACGCCACCGACGCCGGAAAACGCCGCTAAAACGACACAGCCCGTGATATTGCTCGGCGCCGGCACACCCCCGCGTAATGCCATGCAAATCTCGGCTAGTTCGCGAAAGTTCGTTATAACAAGCTGCCTGGGAAACCGAGAGGGTGACACCGGCCACGAAAAATTATGCGGCTGCTCGCGACACATCGCCCCGTATCACTTTGAGCAGAGCCACGGGCACAAAGCGAGCCGAAACGACCGGGCTAAATCGTCGGATGCCCGCCGTTTTGCTACCCTAACTGCTCACCGACCTTGCGGAGTTATAGTCAGCTGGACACGGTCACTATAATGGAGTTTTCGATGGCCGTTTTGGCCCGGCAGGTGCGTAAACTCTCTTATTCGGGATTGGAGCTGAGCGAGATTGTTGGTTAAGGTGTTAGCAGTGTGGCTTCGTTAGATTCTTAGAGGCTATCCACGATGATCAACCTAAATACTGATCTGTAGCCTCCACATTTCCAAGTAAAGAAGTAAGAGAAACCTTGAGGTGTTCGAAAATAATCCAAAATTCTTTGGAACACCAATGAGCAATCTAGATAATAGTTTGCAGCCTCCTCGCTATAACCTAAGTACTATATATAATTTGCATAATTTGCACCATCCACGTTCCCAAATATCCAGGAAAGCCTTGGGGTGTTCGATCCATAATAATCCCAAATACTTTGCCATCACAACGAGCTATTTGCTCTCCGAGCTCTTGGACGACAAAGGAGACAGTTGGTCAAAGAGTCCCGGCGACAATGAAGTTTGTAAATGGGGGCGTCGTCGCGTGGCCTCTGTTCTACAGGATGGAGATTTCAGCCGAGTGGAATGCGAGACAGACGGACCAGTTTCCTCGGAGCGCGTTCCTGGTTCTTTGAGAACGCGCACGCCGGTCGGAAAGGTTGCGTGAATGTTATTGCCCACGCTTTCATCCTCCATGCTCAGGGGATCGAGTGAATAGTGGTTACACGCCGGCGTTATTAGCGGGGACCTGTTAATGAATTAATCTTATCCGAGAGGTTATTAAGCTGAGAAATAGGTTGGCTGGATGCAGTTTATGGCGTGACATAATAATTTCTAAACCCCTGCGTCTTACCACGGCGTTCTTCGAATTCCGAGGGGCCCTCTTCGTCGGTTACTAACAGGGGAACATGTTCGAGCTACACGAGCCGATTTCGATGAAACTTATGTGGGACATTGTGGCTCTTGGAAAAATATCTAACCAGTATTTTTTATCGACCATCATGTGTAGAGTAGGTGAGAAAAACTGGGATGTCGCCTCTATTGAAAAAACAACTAGCGACATCTAACACAGCATTATATTATAACTCCAAACATCGGGAGGTTTATATGCTTGTCTATAAAGTATAAGTTTAAGAATCATTTTTAGATAGCTATCGTCGGTATCCTCTATTTTGGTTTATTCACATAAAAATGCAGAATTTTGATATATTATTTAAACAAATAACTTTTTGTAAAATTTCTTTATCCTTGTAAATTCGGAAACACACAATTTGTGTGCAGTTTCGGAGATATCTGAAAAAACGTTTGAGGGGTTGTTTTCGCCCCTTCAACGTCGACTATAGCAGATATGAAATGTCGGATATGTTTCGAATGTTTCACGCAAGTTTAATAAAAGTGAGCTTGCGTGACTCAAACAGCTATTTCGAACTAACCAAAATTGAGGGACGGGTCAGGAACACGTTTTCCAAGCATCGTATGGTAAAACACGTGGCGCGTCTATGCGATCCGGAGACCTGATTTTTTCGAGATCGTGCCAGCGTCACAACGAGCTGTCGATTGATGTACGACCTCGTTACTCGTTCTAATGCCCTGCTGGACGTCAACGGGCCATAGTCATCATCGTTTTACGTAATACTGAGCAAATGTGAACAGGTTCTCGTCGACGTCCCTCTGCGATATAATCTGTCGTCTAACAGTGTTGCTACCGTCGAGAGCTATCTCATCCCCCTGTTCGTTCTCATGGCTCGAATTAGAATTTAGAGTGTTTGGTAATCAATTTTAGCACTGGGAATGTTGGACAGGTTCGTCGATCCACTTTAAGCTTTTTATTTTTGGTGTGGGAGCACTATAAAGGTGCTTCTCCATCAGTGAACCATTTTCTATTTTGGAGCAAGTGTTCAGTACTGTTTAGACTTTTATAAGAGGACTGCGGAGTTAATGTGTACTTAAAGCAGTAACATCATTTGCAGAATGTAAAAATATTGTCACATTTTATTCTCGACCGATAGAGACTACTAACACTAGAACAACTGAAAGCACTAAAAGTGACTGATTTGTAGACTGCGGATCTCTATGCAGAATAATAGGAGCCATTTAGGAATGTAATTCTCCCTCTGAAACGAACACGTTGATATTTTCAAATTCTTTTAGTCTGTCCACTGCTTCATGCCACATCCGCTGTTTAATGATCCCTCTTCAATTCGTTTAATTTTACTACTCTTTCAAATTATAGTTACCAATTTTCATTATAAATGCATAAAATTCGCAGTTATATTATCTTCAGCCTGTTAATCCTATTAACAAAGCAAATCAATTTCTATCCAACGCCTGCTGGTTACAATTCAGCTAGACAATTTTTCTCTTGCATAAAGTGCAGTTCAATCAAAATGTAAATTATTTCTACATTCGAATCTGAATAGAATCCAGGATTCCTTTTTATCAGGACCTTTCTCCAATAATTTTCCCATCTCCCACTCGAAGCTAAGTCAACAAACAGCTTAAATGAGAAATACTTTCCCGGTTCTCTCCTGGTCGACGAGAGACACCGTCCTCGATCCGCTGTGCATATTGGCAACGTAGATCTGTGGCGCATCATCGTGGACCAGGGACAGCGATCGGTGGCCGGTGGAAAAGCGCGTATTTCCTGCAACAAATAAAGCCCGGCCGCTCTTTCGAAGAACATTCCTCCATTTCGTCGCAATTTAATTCGGCGGTCGAGCGGACCGGTCCGAATCTCGGAGGGCGCCTGCTCCGGCCGGCGCAACGTGGAGCAAAAAGGCGGGCCGAAAAAAATGCTGGAAAAAAAGAGTCTCCGGCAATCGGTTTCGAAAGTAGCTGCGGGCCGTCATGCAGTCGGCGCAGCAATTTCCGGTTTGGTATTTTCGGATCGATTCGCAACCCCTTTTCTCTGTTCCGTAGGCGAGGCGGCGGCAGCGGCGCGGCGTCGCGTTCGTTCCGTCGGGTTCGGTTCGACGGTGGTGTACAACCATACTCTCTCCCTCTCTTCTCCGTTTCGCCCCGCGATGGAAGTCACCCTCCCTGACCCTCCTACCCTTCTATCCGCATCCCCTCGTTCAATTTTACTGCGTGCCGGAGCGTAACAGAGACGCGGGAACGGGGGTGCGGAACGAGACCGCGAAAGAGAGGAGATCGGATGGGAGACAGGGCCGGTGAAAAACGCAGTTAGAGGAACGGAGAGGCGACGGGAGGGAAAAGCCGACTTCCAAATGGATATTAATAGTGGTGCTGCTCTTGCGGCACCCTGCTCTCTCTTCCTCTATTTCTCTCGCTTTCCCTCGTTTTGTCTATTGCTCTCTGTCGCTCCTGTTCCACGATTCGCTCTTTTCCTCCCCGTGATCGTCGCTGATTACGTTACAGCTGTTATCCTTGATTAAAGTCCGGACCGTGCCGGCCAACTCGCTCCGATGCATGCTCTCAACGAAAACGTGGACCCGACACGCGGGTACACGGTCCGCGGGCCCATTTATATAAATTCAAGCGCGGTAGCGCCGCGACGAACGGCCCCGGTGGGCCCCGTAAACAAAGCTACGCTCGCCGACCAATGCGGAACCGGTTTGTTTGTTTCACTGTAATGTCGCTCGACCGGCTGATTTGGGGAGTACTGTACACTGTAGCTGATGACGGTCTGGTACTTTCAGTATAATTAATAGTTGTTGAAGTCGTGCCGATAATAAAGCTACCGGGCACTGCACCATGCGGTGCCTAATACATCAAGATAGCCCGAAAATTCCAAACTACATTCGTGCAGTATCGCGAATGTGCCGAATAGGCCGAGCGATTCCGATGATCTGGCGGCTCTTCCTTCTCTTGATGGTCGGTGTAGGCGAGCTGGCGCGGCGCAATTAGCCAGTAACAGGGCCAATAAAAGTATCGTTAATCCTCAGAAGGAGCTCTCTGGCCGCGCGACAATTGCGCCAGGAAACGATAAACCTCCGGCCATTCCGCTACGGCGACAAGAGAGACCCCGGTTGTTCACCGTTCGTTGAATCGCCGTGGCCAAACGGTGGACCGAAGAGGACAGGGGGAATTAGATGTACAGCCTCAAGGTTTTTTCGCGGTCCCCGGGATCGTATATGGGACGGCGAATTTATGGTTGTTGCAGGTTCGGCGGAATTTTATTCGCGCATTAATCGCCGCTGGAAAAAATGGAAGGGAACTGTGCGCCGGTCTTGCAATAAAGAAGCGTCGGGGGGTAGCTTTGTAATCTGCAAATGGCGCTCGGTTTTTGGAGCTCTAATCGTACGTTTCCACTGTTTATGTTAACCCTACAGTACGTAGAGAACTGTATTGAGAACCTGTGTTCTTATCAAAGCTATTAAATGTGGTTTCCTATGGCAGAATTCTTATGTAGAATTTTTGCTTTTAATTACTGGTCTGGAATCCAAATTAGGCTATTTTCCGTTATATCGGTATGTTGCAAGTAAAAAAGAAAAAGTGTGCAGTATTGGGTTAGCTGTAGGGAGCCATCCGAATGAATTCGCTCGTGAGAGTACGTTTAATATTTAATGGTAGTTTAATGGCAGTTTCGTGTTTGAAGTGGTTTAATTACCGAGTTTGTTGCCTCGTTTTAAAAAAGAGAATACTAAAGTGTATATTAAATTAAACGTTGTTTGGCGTTTATATCTTCCGCGAATTTTTAGAAAAAGTGGAAATGGAAACCTTTCGTAGAATGTAATTCGGTTTCATATTAATTTTCACAGGATCAAAAGTGACCAATGCAAGAAATGAATACAAGGAATACACGCGCGACGCGCGACGGGGTAATGATTTAATGTCTAAAACACGGGCGCGTTATATTTTTTCTAGTCCCGTCGTAGCTAATGCCAAATCGATTTGCGTTATGTATGATGGTGGTTACCGGTACGGTGCGTGGGTGTGCGTGAGCATTGTGAGCAAACGGCACGAGGGGAGGCCGCATCGGCCCGGAATCCAGGGAAATGTTGTCCGATCGGTAGCTACATCGGATCGTCACCGAGGGAACATTCCAACACGCTCGCAATTGCGTCCGCTCGCGGATTACAAGGAAAATCACGGCCCCAGCCCCGGGGAAGTTCTGTTGCGAAAGCAAACACGCGTTTCTGTTATTCTATCAACTGCGAACCAGCGGCCCATATGTATAAGCAGGCTTGCCCGATATTTTATTGACCCCCTTTGAGCTTAAATACACAACCAGCGAAAACAAGTAGACACGCCTGGTCTCCCGGTTTAGCAATCGCAACCGACGCGCCGCGCCACGCCGCCACTCGTCTTCAGCAGCCGATTCTAGAATAAGAGGCGATGGGAAAATATAAACGAACCCCCCTCCGTTTTTGATTCGCGCGGACACGATTCCCTTTACCGCCTCGTATTTTCGCGTTCCATACGATACATACAGAGATCCTAAAAACCCCGGGAATATTTGCCCTCGGTCGAGTCTATCAGCGGAACTGCAATTGGCACGGATAAATATTGATCGCAACTAATTGCACTAAATATTGAACGCAAATCGAGCGACGATTTCCACCGAATCGGTCCTAAACGTTCTCCGAAATAGGGTGACCTGTTCACTGAAATAAAATCTCTTCAATTTAGGACTCGTGAAGCAATTAAAAAATTAATGTCCAGTATACTTTCTAAAAATTAGTATTGATGCAGACAAAAATTGTCTATGAGAAGATACGGAGTCTAAATAGGTAGTCTCAGATCGACAATCACGAAGGCCCAGCCTAAAATTTCCGCGCACCTCCTCCATCCTCGAGGAAGCACATCACAGTCTTCGCAGGTCCTTTCACGAGCTCCCGTGCCCTCGGCGGAGCCACGTGTCCCGAATTCCATCCCACGGGCCGTAACAACGCATCGTGTAGCCCCACGGATCGCATTAACGCTAACAAACGTATTCAATTCCCCGATCCTCTTTATCTAGTATCGATCGATCCCCGATTGGGACCGTGCCTAAATTTCGACATGGTCCCACCACGTGCTGGCCCGATATCGATCGTTGATAACCGAGTGGGATCGAGTGGGGCCGAACGGAGCCGAGTGAGACCGATCGGAGCGCAGTGGGGCTTCCAGTCGGTCTCTCGCCGGTCCCCGCTGGACCCATCGCTCTCCTCACTCTGTCCCCGGAGCACGTGATTACGCGTAGGAGTGGAGGGGCTCCGTTAAATCAACGAAGGCCCCGCCGCAGTTAAAATGCCGATGTTAATCGCCCGGAGGCCTCGTTAGCGGCCTTTAGCTCGCGGACTCGCGCCCCGCCTCCTTCCCTGCCCGCTTCGGCCACTGCTCCCGTCTTTTTGCTCTCGGTTTCAGCGCGAGCAAACACACCGGAGAGGAAGATCTCGCTCTCTCTTTCCTCTCTTGGCCGATCGTTTTCGTTCAAGAAGCTCTCTTGGCCGGGCCGCGCGCGTAATGGAATTTTCGTTATCATTTGTTCGGGGCCCAGCTAGTTAGAATTTACCGTCGGTGTATTTATGGGCTCGCGAACAATTACCTTTGAATTTGTAATGCAGCCGTGAGCGACCGGGAGCTCCGCGGCCTCGGTAATGGTTCCGGGAAACGCTTCACTGCGCGCCGCGGTTTCCTTATGAAAATTCGAATTGGCTGGCCTGGTCGAGTGCTAGGTTTATGACCTCGGTCTCTCCCTCTCGGCTGGTGACGCGACGACGACGACGACTCCGCTCCCGGAAATCGTGCCATCATCTTTTATTTAACACATTATTTAACGTGTCCCGCGCCACCTCGCGTCCACCGATGTGTCACTCGAGAGTTACGCTGGTATTTTAATGAAATACTATATATTGCCCCGTCTTGAGGTTTTGCTGATTTTCGCGAGATTTGAAGGATGGGCTTGTAAACAGCGTACCGTTAACCCCAGGCGACTTCCAGTTATTTGCCTGAATCAAAGGGGGAAATAAAAATGATTTTCTCAAATAATATTTTGCTATCAATTGTACATTATTCGTGGATTGAATGCAGATTTTATGCATTTATGAGGTGTATTTTGGAGTGACTGTGGGCTATTTAAAATAGTGAAAAGATTAAATCAATTAAAGATTCAATTGAGAAAATTTTATGGAAAGAAAGAAATTTCCAAGCGAAAAAATCTATTTTGCATAAAGTTCCAATAAACCAGTGAATAGCGTCCGATCTTTTTCCGTTCCCATTTTCCAAATGCGGTGAAGAGAATATTTGCAAACGAAATCGCAAACGGAATTAAATTCTTGCCGAGACCTTCGAAGATTGGCTCCTAGTCCAGTAATGTCCTCCAATGATTCGTTTCCAAGTGGATTGGGGTTTCGATTCCTGGGCAATGTCGCCAAAAATTCCGTAAGGTGAACGCTCAGAGGTAAAAATGGCCCGAGTGGATACGTGCTATGGAAGGAAACAGGTGCGACCCTGCCACGTTCGACGTCTTAACGCGCCGCGGACTTCCCTTTCGGGCAAATTAAATTTGTCCCCAATTCGGCTGTTTCCGTTCCACGGCCGCCCGGGGACGACTTCGAGTGCCAATTTAGCGGCATCTGGCCGCGGTCTGTTTTTCTTTAAGAGTCTCTATCGACGACGCCAGAGAGCCAGACAGCCTCTGCTTGCTCCTCGCCATTCCCGGGCAGCCCCGTTTTGCTTTAACGCCTTCCTTTATGGTAAGGTAAACCACCTTACCGGGTTGATTAAGGTGCACGCGTCGTGCGACAAAAACCACGTTCCTGGGATGATCGAACGACTTCATTCGTTTGCTTTGGCCACCCGCGGCTCCGACGGGAATTGCCGTCGGCTCGTGTTATGTCATCAATTGCGAGGAAATGGCCTTGAGCGCCGTGAATGTAGATATTGTTACAACATTGCGGTATGTTGCTCTTTTACTAGATTTGTCTTTGCGCTGAAATGAAAAGTGTAGGCAGAGAATGATGAGGTGAAAATTCTCCGGCCAAAAAATGGTGCCACTGAATTCCTTGAAAAAATACTGCAGTAATAATGTATTTTTGTCAAGAGAATTTGTACAAGGAATTTACAAAATATGAAGAATACAAGTATGTAAAAGACCAGTAGTATTGGTTTAGATAAAGACGAAGAAAATCAAGAATATTTACTTAACAAGGCCATATCTAAAGCCCTAATTCCGCCACTATCTCGTCGACAATCCCAACCACCATCCCTCCAAAAAAGCTAACCCCGTTTCAATTTTCCAGCTCCCAGAAAAAATCCAGGGAAAACGGCGTCGGCGAGTGGAAGAAGTAATTTCTGTTCCGCCGCGAGATTCAATTTGCAACGAGCGTTCGCTGGGCAAGGATCTCGCGATAATCACGAACACTTTCCGCGAGGAGGATCTTCCCCCGGCCGGAGGAATTAAGCGCGGCGTAGGTTCGTTCGGGGGTGGTTTTATCGGGTCGACAATCCGCCACGCGGCTGAAACTCCATCAAAAGTTTTTCGCGGGCTTGCGGGCCGGGCCACGGGGATGGAAATGGACGCTTGAGATTTACTCGTCGGACGAGGGTGTACACCCGCGCCCGCGGTCGGATCGTGACCGGTAGGAAGTGGCCGCCTTCAGAAACTTCGACTAACGTTGATCTACGTGCTGGAAAGATAATGCATAATACATTTCTGAAATGGAGAGCGCGACCGGCGCGGTGTCGGGTACCGGGGGATGGTGTACGGTGTAGTCATAAATTTGCAATAATGCAAATGCCTGGTGGGGTCCTCGTGCTCCTGCTCGCGCTTCGACTCGCGCACGCGTGCGGGTAAAACGCGAGGAATCGGGTCTTCCTCTCGGTAGCCTAGTTTACGCCGCCCACCGTTTGCGAACCCGGTAGTCCAGAATGCACTGGGATGCACGCTTCGAGAAATCCAGGAGTCAGCTTGCCCTCTAAATATTATAGTCCCCCGCTGCATCGCATCCACTTCTTTTCCACCTTCTCCGCATCTTCTTCCTCTCTCTCTTCTTCAGACGACGACGCTTCCGCGGAATTACGCGCAACCTTTCCCGTCGCCGGAACATGACGAGACTATTATTCAGGCATTAAAATGTTACGTCCTTCCGGTATTTCCATGATAATCGACATTTCAGAGCCCCGGGAAAATGAAGGAGAAACCTTTCGCCTCTCTCGCGGCGTCCTGAATATTCTCGCCAAGGGGATCAGTGACTCCTTCTGCCGCGCTGCACCGGTTACCAGCGTTGCATTTATCGGATTTCGAGCTTCCAGCTCTTCTGAGCCGGTGTTGGCTTAATTATTGAGGTCTTGCGGCGACTCTGCGTGTTCTTCGAGGTGAACGGAGTTTGTACGTATTCCTCGCCTTCCGAACTGTAACTCGAGCAGACGTGAGCCTCGCTCTTGTTATGCGACTTCTAGACCAATACTATAGGTTCTATCAACTCGCTCCTCTGCGGCACAATCTTTGTCTTTGAAGTATACGTTCGAATTGTTTCATGTACTGTGCACGATTTGCTCGAAACGAGTTGTCAAAAGTACATGGTTTTGAAACAAACTTTATGAGTATACCACTGATTGTACCACTGTCATCAGTTCTATATAGGTAGATGGCTACAATTTTTCTCCACTCCAACGCTTCGCGAAGATCCAGCAGAGAATCTAACTACCCATTCGATTCTTCGTTGACACAAACCCCAATTAATTTCCGAACTCGCACAGTTACCAAGTAAGAGATTAGCCTCTCGGTCTGGTTCGAAATTCCACGTGCCCCCCAGAACCGAAAAGTTGTATCGTCGATTAAGCATCGCACTGCCTCCAGAACTTCGGAATTGGTTAATCCCGCATCAAGTATCAATTCTAACCTCGATAAGGATGAAATTAGCTGGCTCCCCTTTGCTCCAATTCCGTCGCATCGGCGATTCACCATGGCAAACGACGTTATCGTTTCGGATCCGGCGGAGCTCGAAGGGATTCTTGGTCCGGTTTTCGAGGATTTCCAGACTCGCCACCCCGTGAGGGTGCATCGAGGGATTGCAGGGGGCCTTCGTTGACATTAGGTTCAGCCCTCCGCTTTCTTCTCGAGTTCCATCGTAGAATCCGCCCTCTCCCGGAGACGGAGAAATAAGGGAAATTCGTTTACTCGTGCTGCGCGAAAAGAGGCGCGCATAAATCTCGTGGCTCATCGTGACTCATCTCCGCGGGAAGCTACCCTAACTCCACCCTCGCTGTCCTCGTTGCCATTAAACCGCCATCGACGGATCGTTGCGGGTCAGCAAGAAATGTCGACGAAAGGAACCTACCACCGTTTAAACGTCTCGCGCGGGTAATGGCACGTGGTCCGCAGAACCTTTTCCGCTCGTGACGCACACCTCGCTATAGTCTTCGCGTATAGAGGAACGGTGGGATCCATCGGATCGTAAAGTCGCTCATAGAAAGGATCGTAAAGACCTGGCCCACAATCGGATATCGATTCCGTGCAACGGAATTATAATAAGCGATGAACCTTCCGACGCCAACCGGGAACACACGAAGGAAAGAGAATTGACTATTGTCTGCGGGGACGCGCGTTGGTCAGGGAATCGTAAAAATCGTAGATCGCCGGGACATGAGTCGTCCCCGGACTTGAGCGGCCTTGTAATCGTCGGGAATTGATGGCCGCGGTAAAACTCCATTTATAGCGAGACAAATAGACGGTATACCCCATCTCGGGAGACGATATTGTCATTGCTCAACAATTTTCAATTCGTACTTTATTGCATTTGGTGGCGCATGGTAGTTTCTGGGGAATTTTGCCTTTCGCGTAATGGTCCCCCTTTGTTATTCATATTTCATCTACTGGAATATTAAGAGCTCAAAAATCAATTATTAAATAAAATCCGTTAGATCATAAATGTATCTCTTACTCACCTATTCTCTATCACAACTCAATACCATAACTCGATATCAATTACTTTCTGGAGCAAGTTTTAAACATCCGTGAGCCGCACTTCATCCTTCCGGCAAGACCACGTAGCCACCGATACGCGATTCTTCCGGCTTACGCTCGCTAAAGGCGACATAATAATAAAATGCCTCTGGTTGCAAATCCTCGATAGCGTTTTACGCGCCATAAACGGTTCCGTAGTCAAGAAACGGCGAAAGTCCAGTCGCGTGGTCGAGGAACCCGATTCCGTAGATCGATCGATTCGATTTCTACTGACGCGGCGCGGCGTCGTTTTTAACAGGAGGTCAAGAATGACGAGCGTGTTTCTCGATGTCCGTGGATGTCTGTTTCGAGTCATGCTGTCCCGTTACACATGGTAATCGGTCGCGTATTCATTGTTAGTTGAGACGTTTGGGTAACGCCGGTAGACAATTCGAAATCATCGGGATGATTCGACGGATCCATCGAATATTGAATGAGAGCGTCGCGCGTCAGATTTGCATTAGCCACGAAGAAGATCAAAGACCACTGTTAGATCCGGGTGAAAATAATTGCGGCTCCTCGGGGAATCACGGATCGTAATCCGTTTGATTGCGGGGGCGGTTAGATCGCTCCGGAGGGATCCGGACTTCCGGGTAAAGTATTTTTAGATAACTCTCTTAACTATTAGGCGACTGAAATTTTCCGAGGGATCCAAGTTGCAAGTAAAATATTCTTAGATGATTCTCTTAACAATTAGACATATTATTGTATTCGATCAACAGCGCTGGATGAATTTTTTTGCCGAATTTCTGGCAACCTAAGGCGACCGAAATTTCCCGAGCGGAATTTCAGCGGGAATTCCGTGCGCAAAGTGACTCGGTTGCGGACTCTCGTTTACAAAGTCGCCTTTGTAGCGGATTTTCAGCGGCCTGGGCACTCGCTGGAGGAGATGCTAGTCCGGGAGCTGGAACACCATCAAGGTGGTTTATTCGCTGGTCGCAGGGGAACCTTTCTAAATCGGCGCAATAATTCATCGGGCCCGGTCGCAGCAGCGCACAGCACAGCTTCCAGGAATGCGGTGACTAAACCCGGGGGCATCCCGTTTTCGCGGGACCCTGGCAATTTGACAAGCCAATCCGCTCCGGGTGCCAAGGCTCCGTGTTCCTATTTGTACCAAAACAAAACGTGTCCACGTGCCGCGGTCCCCGGATAGAGAATTTCTCGTGCCACCGGAACCCTGCTCCCTTTAGCCGCTGAACTGCTGCTGCGAATGTTGCGCGAATGTTTGATTATTGTCCTTTTGAATCGATAACCGAAGGTGTTGAGCTAGTGGATGAAGACCTTGTTTCTGTGTTGTCTGTCTAGTTCTAAAAATTAGGGTTCGGGAAACAACAATTTTGGAAGAAGAATTTCAGACTGCAATATAAAATTGTTAGAATATTCAGTCCCTGGAAGCCTGAATTTGAGGTTGATGTGATTTTAATGATAGCCCACAGAGAAGGACGTACAGTTTCGTGAGAAAAAGAACAAGAAAATGAATTACACCGTCACTGTAAAGACACAGCTATTTTCTAGCTTCTTTAACGAGTTTGTTTTTCACCTAACTTTATCGACATATTCACCTAACAAAAATCAAACGAATGGCATTAATGATCTTTTTAGTCTCATGCCTTATGATTACAATACTGATTATTATGTATACACATCACAGAATTCACATTACAAAACCATTAAAGAATTTTTTTAAGCCGTTCCTCGCTTATTCATTAAATAATTTCCACAATTATATTGAGGTAAAACAGACAGTTATTCGTATGTATTTAACCCAGAAACATTAATAAAAATCCAAAGATGCATTATGGTGTTACCTATTACTTGCTCTTAAACTGCTGTCACTTCTACGACTGCTACAGCATATTCCAAGCGACTTAAGACTTAAACGATCAGAAGGTAGAGTTTAATGAGCGCCGACAAAGTTAGAATGAAAAGAAGAATTCCCACGGAAAGCGAGCCGCTGCCAATCGCAGACTTCTTATTGCACCCTCGCGTAATGAGAGCAGAGGCTAATCCGTATTAAAGTATCAAACTAATAGCTTCGCAACGAAGGCGAAGGCAAGCTCATTACCGAGAACCCGTGTCCCGTGACACGGCATTTGACAACAAAAGATGGCTCTCGAGCGCGATTCGGCCGATTTTCATTAACGAAAGCGACTCGATTATCACGCAGATTGCCTGTACTTCCGATCACGGTAGCCAGCGAGAGTATCAGCGCGGCGACGAGCGGTCCAATTAAGATTTCTCGAAGGAGCAGCCACCCCCGTAATCTCGCCGGTCGATCTGCCAACGAAGAACCAACGTAAGACAGAAAGAAAGTCAGAGAAGAGAGAAAGGAGACTGTTCTGTGTTCTATTCTCTCAGTGTTTTGCGAAAGAGAAGTTTCAACCCTACAAATTTTTTTGATGCCTCATCAAAGCAAGTAGCAGATTTCTAACTACACCAGAATTGGCAACGTGTATAATGAAATTTAACACTAGAACTACCGGATGAATCAAAACGACTTGCTCCTGATTTGTTCTTTTAGAAGCATTAAAATTATAAATATGTTTTCTGAGAAATGTTTATAGTGAACTCCTCTATTGAAGGCTTCATCAATCTCTATTGGCTCCTTATCGATACCGTCGTCAGAATTCTATGAATTGCAGTGTAATAAACGCGACATCCCCGAGCGTATATAAGGGGTAGCAATGTTCCGAACCAGGAAATACCCTTCGAGTAAATCTGTCGCCGGTTCCCGGCGTTTATCGCGGCAGTATAGGAATCGTGCGTCGACAGGAATCCGTTAAATATAGAACGCGAACGGCAAACGTCCAGGCCGGTTAAGCCAGATGTAACGTTTCACTTCCGTTTTTCTCTCCTCGCCCACCTCCGTCAGCTTCCTCCGTCTACGCTGTTTTTTCCGAGTATCGCATCCTCCGGCGCGATTCTTACGTGACAGGGGCCGAGACCTGCCACTCTCTAACCCGGTGAATTTAATTGGAAGAACTCGGGAAACGACTCCGCAAGGGCCGAAAAATCGTGGCTATTTATAGTCGACTGACTCTCCCTCGGTCGGGAAATTGTTCGCGAAAGCGAGTCGTTATTAGATGAATCTCGCTTCGCTGGGCAATCCGACCATCGAATGTTTCGAGGCGTCTAGCGTCTCCGCGCGCATCTTCGACGATGCACAACCGGCTAGCGCGCTCTAATTTTACGCTCGGTGGCCTCTTGCACGGTAATTTCGGGACTCGGGCTCGGGACGTTTTTGGAAATCGTTGACTTCGAGAAAATTATTGGAAAGCCGGAGATAAGTTATTGTATTGTACTTTTATGAAAACTGTATAAAATGCTGTATAAAAAGACGAAAACTGACTTCGAATTTGCACGAAGTGCAACAATTTCCAACTTCACGAACCTATAAAAGGACGAAGAGTGCAAAAAGCGAACGAATGGCGCAGAAGGTGCATCCACGATTCACTTCATGGCTTGCACTCGCATCGGATGAGCAGTGCACGCGACAAAAGGCGGATTACTCGTCGTATCGTTAGCGTTTCTCACAGTCTCATTACTTTCTCGCCACGCAGCCGGGAAATGGCCGAGGGCGATGCGCGCGATCGTATGCAAATGGCCGAGAGCGTGTGTATCGATGTCCATTCGATCCACGGACGAGCTCCAGTGAGAGAGAAAGAGAGAGGGGAGGGGAAGAGCCGGTCATTGGGAAAAGGCTTTTATATTACTTGGAATGTAACCAATTCCACGGTCAAACAGAAGAAAATGCGGGGAGCAGCCGAGCGCAAATGAAGCCGGCGAAATTTAATTTCGGCGTCGCCAGGTTCGGAGCGCCATTGTTGAACCGGTGCCAGCGCGTAGATCAGGGAAATGCGACGTTCGCTCGATTCGCCGTGACCTACATGCATTCCGACTTTATTGAGGTATCGGGTTCGTACGAAGCTAATGATACACGGAGACGAACCTGCAAACTTTGAAATCGGTTCGGTCAATCACTTCCCTTAGAGAAATTCCCGAAAATTAGCTCTTCGAAATTTTCCTCTATTGTTCTATGAAATTATTAATAATACAAGATTTGAAATTGATTCTCAATATTTGAGGGATGAAAATAGAGGGATAGAAAATTTTTGGGTATTGACACAGAGGTTAAAGATCTGTAATCGTATAGTTAAAACTGATGGTATGTTTAGAAATCAATGTTCATAATTGAGAGACGAAGTGTCAAACAAAGTCCAACACCGTAACAAGATCACGCCGCCTTATTTTACCAACGTGGCGCGGCGAGTGTTGCACATACAACATAAATTTAACAGTGGGATCGTAAATATTTTCATTGGTTATTCCGCCATATATTCCCAGCGTAATACAGTGTCAGTGTTTCGACTCGACGGAGCTGGATCGGTCTCCAAAACGAGTACGCCGAGAGTTTCCACCGTAACCCGAGCAGTACGTCTCTCTTTATGACGTGCGCGAGGTCTCGGTGAAATAATTCGAGCAGTCTCGGGTAGCATGATATAAGATCGCGGTGTCATCGACCTTTTTCTCTTCTGTCCGCCTCTTGGATTCCGAATTGCACGTCGGGCCCGCTTCGGAATGACGGAAGACGCCGAAGAAACGATTTTGTCTCGTATCGTTCGGTGAGGATTGAACAGCTATAAACGACCTTGAATGATCTTGGAACACGAACAGTACTAGGTCGATGAATTCGTCGTGAAAAACTGGCTGAACGAACAAATACAGTTTCCAGTTTCCAAATGTAATGATTAATGATCATGATAAGATCTACCCAATGAGCATATATAATATCTTTAAATTAAACATTTCTTTCGACCTAGAATAATTCCATTCTATATTCATTTTTTTCTTTGTATGAATATGAAAATAATATAATACCTCATACAATACTTAAATCTGTAATAATTGGTTAGATACCAACATATTTAATAATGTAAACAATATTTTGAATAATGGTACAGAAATTTTTAGTGGTGACTCTCTGAGTTACTTACTAACTTGCTCATCGACTCTAGTGCTTCAAGGCGCTGTTCAATGAATTTCAAAGGCAACCAGATGAGGCGTGCATTAAAAAGAAGAAGACACAGGATTTCCCAGGTGACGTAACAAAATATTCGCGAAGGGATCCATCTTCCGGAGCCATTTCGCCGGCTCCATATTCCCAGGGAGCAGCAGCGTGCTGCTCAAGAGACTCTCGTAAAAGCGTATGCGTGTTACGTCGATCCGTCGCGTCGGCGTGTGCACGGGTTCAAAAATCGTATAAGTTTATGCCGGTCGATCGGCGTAAAATCCTGCATCCGACGTGACGGTACGGGTGAGGATCTCAGGATCGGCAGAGGACCACGCATAAATATCATCTTTCATCGGGAAAACGCGGGATTTTTCATCGACCGATGATGTAAGCCCCGGGACTCTAGTCTCTTGATCGTTTGCCACGTAAATATAGACACACGTCCGTACAGATATATCTCGCACCGGTGGCATTCTGCAACGCCCTCTAACTTGTTCCTCTGGGTTCGTCACAGCGCGACCGATAGGAATATAAACCCGGACGTTCGGTTAAGGAGACGACCTTTCGCGGACGCATCCTCCAGAGGTGTGTCATCGTATAGTCCGCGACTCGGTGCATCCTTCAGGATGCATCCTAGGATGTCCTGTCAGCGATCGAGGCTGCGCTGCATTTTTTCCTAATGAAGGAATGCTGTTGTCCTTCGGTTCGAATCGGAAATAAAACGCTGTTCCGCTAATCCCTGGAGAATATTCTTCCAAATCTTTTTATGGATGAACAATATCGAACAAGAGTCTATCTATCGGAGCAAGTAAAGACACTTCGGAGTCCCAATACCGGACACCAGACAGCGACTCGAAGAGACAGACACCTACAACGGAGTAGCACCCAATCCTCGTGGCTGGTGCCGTGTTTGCTTATTTTCCCGTAAGAACCGGTCGTTTGTCACCGGCGCGCCTATTTATATCAGCTCGCCACAACGTCTCAGCCCCGGTGACAAATGCGCCCGGTCCGCGTATTCCGAGCCCCGCTCTTTCTCTCTCCGTTCCTCCAGCTCGCGAACCCGCGCGCACGACTCGCTCTACTTCATCCCACCGAAGAAGACCCCTAAGCCTTAGATGCAACGCGAGGATCGTTATCAGAGACCCAGCACCACCGCTGCACAGAGAAGATTAACCCTTCGAAGCGTACGCCGGACCAACTGATTTTCTCGTCGTTTTGCAACTGGGACCTCCTGTTGATTTTCCGCGATATCTGTTCGGTAGTTTTGCCGGTGTTTGGTGCGCAAACAGTTATAGATCACTTTGCGAGTTTCAGCGTGACAGCGAATCCGAGCTTTTCTGAATAACTCGTCAAACGGATAGGGATCCTTCTGTTGGAGCTATTGCTGGAGCGTTGCTGCAGACACTGATGGTACGAAAGGTGGAACATCATTATTCGAAAGTGTAGCCACTATTTGATTTGTGGACGTCTCGTTTTCGTATGCAGTGGTGTAATCGCAGTCTACTTGAGGCTATGGAGATTTTTTTTTTCTCCAAAAATGGTACATTTCATCATCTCAAGGTCACGCACGATAGCCCATTGGCCAACTATACTCTCATGCACTTTATAAATGTCTGTAGACTTTATCTATCTGTAGACTTTATTGGTCTCATCCCGGTGAACCCTTTAAAAATCGTGCTTATCGGCGCCACTTCTCCGTCCAATCGCGCAGGGAGATATGAAATTGGTGGCAGCAAGGGTCCCGTCTGTCAAACTTTAATACAGAGGCATCCCGGGCAGAGTATCGACGCGCTATCGCCGGATGTATAAATCAGTGAGCAGAATTCGTGTTTTTACGGTACGCGTAGGGTTTACGACCATCGGAAGGTTCAGGACTCGCGTCGTTACCCTTGAAAGGAAGTTGTCTATCGACCGGCACGTTCCGATCGGTACCAGATACGCCCGTGGAAGATACGCGTCTCACAATTTTCCTGGTTATCAGCCGGATGCATCGGATGCCTGGGCTGGTTCGAGGCGCGAGCCGCGTCGCGACGGCCATCCCGCCGGTCGAATTAATTTACTCGTTAACAGCGAGTCCGCGAGGGCTCTAACTTTCATTAAAAAGTTCCGCGGGATATTAAAACTTCCGCGCGAAATGAATTTCCGGCGAAGTTCCGCCTCGTCTAATCCCGGATCTCTGATAGCCAGGCACTCTTTCTCTCCCTCTCTCTTCTTCTCTTTTTCGGACGCTATTCGTCTTTGAATTTCTTCGTTCCTCGTTTTTCGTCGTCGAGCACGAGGAAATTTATTCGAGCGACAGATGTTCCGGCGAATAAAACGAGGAAGCCACTGTATTAGGCGAAACTTAGGGGGATACACGAGTGTCTTCGAACCACTGCTGGACCACGCCCCCCTTTCCGGTCGTGATTATTTTTCCTGGCCTCTTAACGAGGAGGTGGACCCCGCTTAGAGATGTTTCTGGACGGGAATTAATCCTCTCATCAAAGCCGCTTTTGTCGGGGCCGGCACACTCGCCTGATCGTCCAATAGTGCCTCCGGAGCTGCCTAAACGCGGTACAATTCCTCTTTACCGAAGCATTCAATTTGTATGATCATAAACTAAAAATGTCCCAAATTCGTATTTCTCTTATTGAAGAATTTTGTATTTTATCTGGTCGTTCTGGTAGTGACTGTATAAAATGAATAATGTCTAATAATGATTAATGCACAGTACACTAATGATCCTCGACCACTTCTCACTTCACAATCCTCGCAACAACAGAAGAACGAGCCACCGAATTTTTAAGGATTCCGTTCGACCTACCTTCGGGAACATTCGGGTCAAGGAATTCCTCGATAGCCCGATGCCACGTGAAAGAGCCGATAGCGTGTTTCCATTGTAATTAGAAGGATGATGCATAGATCGAGCACGGTTCGCGGAACGAGAGTCCGATGATGATCGATCCCCGTCCAGGTGAAAGGCTCAAGTCCGCTCTATTTTTAGCCGTGGTCCGGCCAGTTATTAGAAGGGAAATATTTGTAATTACTCCGGAGGCCGGGATCTACGGGGGCAGAAAGGGATGATGAACTGCCGCGCTACTGCCGCGGATAAACAGTGCAGCCAGAGAGGAGAACGTTCACATGAATAATTCCCGGCATGTAACGCGCCGGAATGTCGCCTCGCTCTATTTCGTTCCCAAAACAAAACGAGCGGGTCTACGAATTGGAGCGCATCGTGACCACGAGGCGCGGAACGAAGAGCTTGGGAACGTTTTAGGCTTCAAATTGTACATCTATCCTCTATCTGTATTGCATTCTCTGATTCTGTAGGGTTGGAACATTCATTTGTAGTCGTACAAAATTCATCTTTAACCTGTTTGCGTCATTAGCGCATGCAGGGTCCATTTTAATGATGGAACTAGGATGCCAGACTAACAACGTATGGAAATCAAAAAAATTGAACGGTTCTGTGGCTGATGCCAGAAGCTGATCAGCTACGAATCTGAAGGTCCCTTTTTTTCTAAGATCAGACAGAAATGAGTAATATTTCGAAGTTTCGAAGGATTGAAATTCTGTAGCGAGGATCCGTCGAAAATATTCAAGTTGAAGAATCCGGCGGCTCTAAGAAGCTGGTTCTTCAGCAGACTACCGTGCATCTGCTCGATGATACAGGCGTCGCGTCGGGGCGGCCGTTTATTTTACGAGCTTCCACTTGAGGCGAGCCGTCAAACCCACGTAATATCGGGTAATCCTTCTGGCGAGGGGGCGAGACAAAAGAGAGGGAGAGGGATCGTCACCGTGTGCTCGAAGAGAGGGAGGAAGGTCAAAGACGCCGGCGAAGAGCCACGGAAGAAGGTGACAGAACAGTAGACAGAGGAGGTACCGAGGTGTTTGATATGCGTGGAGCGCCCGGGAGGGCCGGTTCTGCGGTCTTAAGCTCGCAATTCCTCCCAGAAATATACCGCCCCCGTCTTAAAGCTCCTCTTTAACGGTCGAACTACGTCGAAATTAAGCGACGACGTCGATGTTCCCGGGCTCGGCCCGACGACGGGAAAGTTTGAACACCGAGAGAGAGAACACCTACTCCGAGGGAACCGGTGTGTGTTCCCGGTGTTGGGTGACTGTGGCGCTGGTCTCCAGCCGAGTTCGGTGCGGTTTCTTCGCCACCACGGATATTGCCGATAAATCCTGGACTCGCTACGACTCGGCTCCCGTTCCCAGGATAATAAAGGCTAGCTTAACCAGTCGACGGCGCAGGACTTTGCCCCGAAGTGACGCCAAGGATATTGTGCTTTTCTTTTATCTTGGATCTGCCGGACCGTCAATTAAAATTATTCGGAATCGTGGTCACTCGTGTATAATTGCTATTCCTTGATCTCTTGCCGCTAACGTTCAGGAGAAGATAGCAAAGTAGCTAATGTAAGAGCTTCTCCCACCAACTTCTCTTTCAAACCTCCCGAGGTTTGGGCAGCCGCCTAACCAGTGCGACGCTCGCGTTTACGCGCTGATAAGTGCTCGAACCCTGTTTGGACAAGCTTCCTGTCACCGTGGGCCGATTCACGCCGGCCTGGAAGACGTTGACGATCTTTGTCCTGGCTCCAGGACAGATGCGGAGCTCGTGTCACACACGCGGAACTCATAAAGCCGATGAGACGTCGCGTCGTGCCCGCTCTCGGGGACTCCCGATGGAATTTTAATGAGCGCCGGTTTTGTCGGCCCTGTCGGCCCTCACGGAGTGACGCGTTAATGCCTCCCAAATGTACGGTGGCCACCTTTTCGTACGCCCCCAAGGCCGCCGAACCGCTCGCGAACGTTTTCGGCTACGCGGACACCATCGTGGGCGTGGATCACCCAGACTTTCGAACGAAACACGATTTAAAAAGGGACTCGCTCCGCTAGCAGACCCGGCAGATACGAGGATAAAAGACGAGTCTCGAGATAGAGGCCACACAAAGGAGTATTGAAAAGGAAATGATAATTAGCTGCTCGACGCTCCGCTATTGATAGAACGTGAATTGATTTCCTTGTTTGGGAGAACGTCGGAACGCTTCCAGGGTGGAACTTGTGAAGCAAAGATGCTGGGAGTTATCGGTGATCTCGGATGAACATTTGAATGTATCCTGTTACTGTGTACAGGGTGTTTCAAAATTATATATCAGGATCACTACAGCGGGACTCTAGACAAGGTGAAATTTTTGTCAATGTTAAATCTATGAGTCGCGACATATAATTTTGAAACACCCTATACGTATACTCCAACATAATCGTTGTGAACAATTTCAAATTGTTGGCATCATGTTGTTTAGCGAGATGTTTAGATCGATCAACCCGGGCTGTTCGAGGGATATTTTTAATTTTTCCCGCAAAAAGTCGCTTTCCAGACCACTGTGAGATGTTCCAGGGTCCACGAATTCCTGCAAGGTGAAAACCATCCCTGCAAGCTACACCCCCATTCCTTCGTCGTGCTATAAGATTATTAAAACGCAGGGGGCCTGGCGAAAGCAATATTCGTGAAGAAGCGAAGACACCCCTCCGACCATCCAGTATCATTGTTTCTCTGCCGTGCTGACTGGTTAACGGCTGGAAATATTGCGCCCCGGACCGGTATAAAAATATTTCAGGGTAATGGAAGAATACCAAGGGCGGCAGCGTGCCTGGAGAAGCTTCCGCATAACCGTTTCGTGACATAACCGTAACACCCTGGTGATGTTATGCGCGAGTTTCGGGGATTGGAGACGGACGGTGTCGTGCGGATTTTCCGCGATGTTCCCTTTCGGCCGACACCCTCGTCATTTGGTTATGATTATTACTTCTGGAGGAATGTATTTCAAAAGACCAGAAGCATGCTGAGTTGGACGAAATTTCAGTATTTTTGTGAGTTGAAAATATTAGGTGTAAAAATGAGTTTGTGGCTGTCACGGCTCATCAATTACATTCCAAAATATTTTAGTTGTCAGGTTTTATTTTTTACAGTAAATTTTTGTAAAACAGATAATAATACAGATTCATTGCTATTTTATTATTTTTATTAACTTTTCTCTTAAAAAGGAACACGTTTGTCTAATAATATAATGTGCCCTAGTTTAGAACTGTCTCTATATTATTCATTTTTCTTTTATGACATGCTTTAATACTCTTTCTCAGTCAAATGAATGCAATTAAATTAAAAAGTTGGGTCGGAATAGATACAAGCATCGTCGAATTGTGATGCGCATGGAATTCGCAGTATTTAAAAATTAAACAAGTTCTACTAAAGTAACTAAATTTTCATTCGATCCTAATTGCCATAAAATTGAAGTTCTCGTGAAATGCGCATAGACTAGTTATAATTACATTTGTCGAAAAGATTTATGGATTTAGTAGGACTGCAGCGAAACAAAAACCGTAATAGGATTATTACGAATTCAATAAAACCTCCGGGCAAAGTAGAGGAAATTGGTTAAAATTTTATTTCCCTCGACCAAAATGTTCCATGCTCTGTTAAATAAAACTCTGCCGAATTTTCTCTCATGTGCCGGCAGTTTTATCGGGTTTGAAATAACCTGCCCCCTTCGTGCATCATAGCGAATAAAAATCTTTAAAAAAAAAAACAGAGAACCCCAATAAAACGTCACAGTGTGTCATTTTATTTTCAATATTCCGGTACGCAATAACACATTTTCCGTTTCTGTAAACTCTCGCGCAGAAACGCTGCATGAAATACTACACTCTACTTCAAATCTGTCTCGCGGCCGAGGAGGTTGCTTTAAATTCAGAAATCCTGTGAGTACAATCGTAACCACCGAACAGTAACAACTCTGAATCCGCATAAATATTTAGTCATGATGCATCAACAAAAGCATGCCGGTGAGGAAGAGAGAAAGAGAGAAGTATGCAAGGAGCTCGTACACCGCTGGACTAAAAGGGCCGGGTATTATTGGTAACCAATCGAGTGCACTTCCGATATTTTCCCTGTACACAAACGTCGGCTGGCAACCAACGAACGAACGAAGGAGCAAGCGATCAGCATGCACCTCTATCATTTCCATGGTCGTAACTGGAGGGGGGGGGGCGCAAGAAGCAACCCTAGCAACAGCGGAATGTAAATACCGCGGCCAGGGCAAAGAATAACGAAAGCAGCCGCCCTCTCCGCCTGTCGATCCGTTGCTGAAGAATTCCTCGAGCGGAACTGCGGCCTCGGTAGCTCGCTGAAACAGCTCCGGGCCCGGTCGAGTGCAAAGGTCAGAGAGCCTGTGCACAGGGGCTGAAGGGAACAGGAACTGGGAAGAGGAAGAAAAGCGCCGCGCCAGGCGAAAACGAAGGAAGAGGAAGAAGAAGAAGAAGAAGAAGAACGAGGACCACGAAGAGAACCTGGGCTGAGAAAGGGAGAGAGAGAGAGAGGGTGGCGAGGGCTCGAGAGGTCGTCGAGATATTTACATTGGACGGCCGGTCTTTCTTCGCTGCGCTGCTATTATCAATATTCATAATCCGGAGCTGGAGACATCCGTGGAACGTGCGGCACGCCGACCTCATGCGGTGAACATCGGAGAAAAGAAGAGAGTCCCAAATCAGGATTCTGCTGTCCTGGAATCGATATAAGAATCTTTTCTCAAAGTTTAACCCATGTGCGCGTCACTGCGGATCTATATGCAAAATAAAAATTTTCCACATCGATTTTAGTCATTCTAGATTATCCAGAATCATTCAATTGTAGTTCAATAGTTTTATATCACAACACGAAAAATCCCCGAATTAGCTACTGCTTGATGGAAATAGCAAACTGTAGGCTCAGAAGAAGAAGCGCGCAGGAATTAGGCGCGTGGAAGCCAGCCGAGGGGGCCAAGAGAAAAGAAGAGGCCCAGAGGTGGGGCAGTAGGATGACGAACGAAGGGAGCCGGGGTTCAAGGAGGGGGCCCAACCGCAAAAGAGCCAAATCGACGGGTAAATACGTTGTTGACTCTGTGAAGAGGAGCCCCGAAAGCCAAATGGAATTCGGTCTGGTGATTTAGTGGGCGGTCTTCGGAGACCGCCGGCCGCCACGGCTGCCTCCGCAAGTTCTTGCTCCCCCGTACCCCCTTCGCGTCTCCCCTGTTCGCCCCCCGAGATCCTTCTCGAGCGTGTTCCTCGACCTCCGCAGAGTTGCAGCGTTCATCACCCGGCCTCCGTTGGCTCGCGAGATGCAGAGAGGGAGGAGAGAAGTGCATCGCGATGCAATCGGCTACCGTACGGACGCGTGCGTGCCGATTCAACCCGCCGAAGGACTCCGACGAAGCCTGCAGGGCCGGTTCCAGTTGCATTCAATTTACAGACGGACTGACTACCGCCACGGTGCGGCGCGGCGCGGCGCGGTGAGCTCGAGGTTGGTTACATTTCGTTTGCTCGATTTGCACTCAGCTGGCCGGCGCTCTCGGAGACCGCTTCGTTAAATACCATTTTCATCGAGGTTTTATTGCGTGCCCGCGCGATAAACTTTCAGGAATTAAAGCGCCGACGAAACGCGGCAAATGTCCTCCTTGCACGCACCTGCGACCGTAAAGACAACCAGAGGATGTCACGATGTTAGAGGTTTTTGGATGATTTTTGTTTGTCGAGGTAATTGGACTAGTTTGGTTTTTGGTGGGGCATTGCTACAGACATGTGGTTGCTATTAATCTCAGTGGACTGGTCTGGACAAACTAGTCCATCAAATTCACCCATTTACAATTTTGGCATACTGTAAAATATTTCCTTGAAATGTAACGCTATAACTGAAACATAATTTGTTGCTTTAATGTGTAATATAAAGATGAGTGAAATATTGTCCTAGGCTTTCATATGAATTATGTCTTAGGAGCGTATAGGGGTTAATTTTAGATTGCAGTGTCCAGAGATCAATCTATATGGTTAGATAAAACTGCGAATCCTGGACAGATGTTTTGTGAAAAAGCCGGCTCAAATCTCAGACGGTTATTCCAGATGCTCACGGGGAAGCAGCGTGGTCCAGACAATCGGGAACAGGTAGGACAGGTAGTGGGAAGGGACAGACGCAGGATACTGATAATTAATAACCCTCTTCTTCGAGGTTGCTCGTCCTTTGTGCTGGGACTCGTTTGCTCGACTGCGAGAACCTGGTTCTCTTTCCGAGCGTGCCAGGCATACCGCCGCCTCTAACCTTCGGTTTGCACGGCGCACGGGGCACAGGAGTGGTCCGGATGACGATTCATTAGCCGGGCAAAACACTAATTGGTTCGCTTCGCCGAACCTCGCCGGGTCTCCGCAAGAAACCGCCGCGCAACTTTTCGGGTCGAGCTCTTCGTGACCTAGTGCAATGGAGTCGTGGCCGGTGGCTCGGATAAGTGGGGAACGGTACTGTTGCTCGGTAATTGCTCGGCTCTGAAAAATGCGTCCCTCGACCTTGTGCTTGCTTTTCGTCTTCTCCTATTTATGTAAATTGCCGTCTCCCCATTACTCGGCTCTTCGTAACCTGAAGTCCGAGTCCGAAAATGGTTTGGAACTCTTCTCAAGACTACGGGACTTCAAGGTGGTTTTATAGTAGCAGTACCTTGCAACAAGTCCTCGATTCGTTATCAATAGACTGCGGATTTTATGCATTCATGACAAAAATTGAGAAAATGCGATTTAAAATAATGGGAAGATAAAAAGAATTTAGGAATGAGATACACTATATTTTCAATTCATTGAAATTAATTAAAGAAACAAGAGGCTTTCTATTCAGTCAATCAATTATCAGTCAATGTAAAATACCATTTAAGCAATTCAGTCTGCAAGTGCAATGAACTCAACGATAATCGAATACTTTCACAACAGAGATTGCTTTAGGAATCTCTCACGAATTCTTGAAGAGCTAGACACCGTTGTCTCTTATTCAGAAAAATCATGGTACCAGGTCATAAACTAAGCCTCCCTAGTTAATTATACAGCTGCTATGATCGTAATTCTCCCATGGAGGAAACGCCAGCTTTCACAATTGACAGATCGAGGATGTAAATGCATTCGAGTGTACGAACGGCTGAGGAATGTACCTAATAAAAAGCCTGATTTCTGGCAACGGCCAGGACTTCATTAAGCGAGATTTCTCCACCAAAGTGATTCCAGTTTGTCGGCAGTAAAAACTGCTCTTAAACTATCGCCGAGAAGATCGATAACAAGACGCGGAGGCGTGACAAGGTCCATTGATGCGGAAGTGGCAAGAATCCAAAGAACGTTCGTAACCCTCGACGATCGTCAGAGATTCAGGTGAATGGGAACACAAGAAAAGCAGAGAGACGAGCGAGGGAACAGAAAATGGAATGAACATATAAACAGGAAGGAATCGATTGGATGGCTCAGCAAGAAGTGGAATAGCTGTACCAAGAAGACCACCAGAAGAATACCAGACGTCGCGGGATCACGGGAAAACGTGGTATCGACCATAATTCTCCGACGATTCCCGAAACAAAAAGCGAAATAATCTAGTAAACCCGACGAAATAGGACCATCCGAAACCGTTCGAGGATCGAGACGATCTTCGATCTGCCTTTGGGGATGGGCGCAGGAGCTTGCTGGAAATACAGCACAGCGTCGCGTCGGGACGTTTAGTCCGCGTTATACCTCTCGAAAGTTGTGCTGATTAGTGTTTATTGCCTCGAGAATAGGGCTATCCTTATCATTAACATTTAACATTTAAAAATGTCGTCAAATAGACAGTGTCGCCAGATCAGGGGAATACAGTTACTCTCTCTCTCCCTCTCTCTCTCTCTCTCTCTCTCTCTCTCTCTGCCTGTACCCATGACACATGCACGTCAGAGACGGAACGCGTCACATGACCGTGGCGGAAGCGTGGGGGAATAGCATCGGAGAAGGGGAAGGATAGAGTGGGAGACAAAGATAGTAAGTGAAGATTTATCTGAATGTTGAAATGTTCTGATCAGATAATCGGAGAGTTCGACGTCGATCTATTAACGGTTGCCCGAGATTCCCGAGTTCAAAGACACAATGCGTCGCGCAGATGGCGCAGATTATCGTTTTCCTGCATCGCCGGTGATTTTTGTTACCTCGTCGGGGAATTAGCTACACTGCGCGCAGCAGTTGCAGTCGAGGAAGATCCGTTTGTGCGGCGCAACCCGTCACAGAGGCATTCCGTGGCCGGCGATTGCCGCGATCCTCAAAGAAAATGGATGCCCGCCGATTTACTTCTTATTGGACGGAGATACAGGAAGAATTCGTGGGGAACGAGCGTTCCCTTCGAAACCGGTGGAGATTAAAACCAGAAGATGAGAGGCGACGAGGAGGAGGGAAGGTGAGTCGTGGATGCGAGAGACCTTGAACCTACCGGAGTCTAACGATACGCGATTTCCTCGTTACAGAGCGATTTATCGTCTCCTTTGCCACCGGGAAATTAAACGGAGATCATAGTGGAATTGCACAGGCTATAAACTTTTTCAAGAATCGATTCTCCTGCGAACCGAGAAATATTTTCAATCGTAAGACGAGAATACATACACGTACAATACGTGCAGTTTTAAACAATTATTAACAAAAATATATCGATGCTACTTTGTATGAAATTTGAGCTTCATTCTCAACTTGAGAACACAGTGCATCGAAATATAAAATACCCCAAATATTAGTCTACAACTATCATAATAACGAGAGATTCTAAAGATCGTAGATCTTGAACGAAAGCGATCCGATCCGAAATTTTGAAAACCAAAGCCCGCATAGACCCGGTTGTCAGCCTTTGTATTCCAGTAGAGGAACCTATTACCAAGAGTATAAAGGCTCCAAGAAATCTGTGATCCAAGACCGTAAAATTTACGAGTGTTCGTGGGCTTCTTGGTGCAGTTTCTTGCCAGTACGATGATGTACGATGGACCCGATGACGCGACCACGGTATTATGATCGGCATATATGTTGAACACGCAGAATCGAACGATAGGCACGCGCGTCAGCTGTCTGTCAACTGAGCGAAAAGGTACATAGTTTTCGAAGGATGTATTGTTCACCACGATCCTGAAGGCGTCCCACGAGACCGATCGACACGCCGAAATCATTATCATACGCTCGAATCTTTCCGATCACGTCCATGCACGCTGGACACCGACGTTTACGACTGGTTAAACATACCGGTAATGTCTATCTATAGACAATGCAAATCTGGATTTCCTGCTTCCAAGAACCCCCATGGGAACAGACGATGAGGAATTCTTTGACTTTTCTCCATACGAAGAAATTCCGATATGATTCATTCTCACGTATACCGTGAAACATGATATCGTAAACGTCCTCAAAACAATTAATTATGAATGATTACCGGTATGAAAAGTGCTAAGCGAGTGATGAAAAGCACAGAGAGCAAGTATGAATCTCCCGCCTATAAAATAAGAAATCTACGACGAGTGTAATGGTTTATTGCTCTACGGATGATGCTTTAAGAATAGCAGGCAGTTAAAGTCGCGTTAGGACGTTCATGAAATCGTAAACAGCCTGGAAATAATTAATTATGAACGGTTGCCACCATGAAAAGTTCTAACTAACGAATGAAAAGCGTAGAGAAGCATAAGACTCCCGACAGTAAAATAAGAATTCTAAAAAGATCATGATAGTTTACTGCTCCAAGGATGATACTGTACGGGTGGTGAACAGTAAAAGTCACTGCGAGATGTCTACGAAGTCATAACGCTCACAAAAAAGTTCTAACAAATGGAAAGCGCGGAGAACAAGTATAACTCTCTCCGCAATAAAATAAGATATCGAGCGTATGATAGTTTATTGCTCTGAAGATAAAGCTATAGTAACCGTAGTGCCCCACGATCGTATCTAGATGTTCCCGATAACGGACTGCGAATAAGGAATTAAGAAAAATAATCGACCCAGGGATCTATCAATAACGATTGGAAAACGGAGTTGGAAAATCTGAATAGAGGCTGCCGACAATAAAATAAGGAGCCGAGAGTTTACGATAACGCTGACGCACTGGAAACAGGAATTCAAAGAGATCGCGGAGATAAAGGTGCCGGATAACGAATAGAAGCCGCGGAATACAAATATGAGTTTTCCGATCGTGAAATAGGGGATCGAGAAGGCGTACCCCGGGCGTTTATTACCGTGGCAGCGAGGCTGTATCGACGAAGCGTGGGGACTTATAATTGCGTCGGACCGTCCACGGTATCACTGTTGTAGATTTTACGATAATTCTGATCGCGCGAGACGCGCCGGGGACTCTGAATAAAACCGGCTGCTTCGAGATCCGATCGAGTACAATGCTCCGTGGTCAGTTCGGAGTCTTGTCTCTTCTGTGGGGGAGAGAAATCGATGGGGCGGAGAGATAACGGCGCTAACGAAATGTTCGTGGACCCGTGACCGGGAAACGCTTCAGAATGTTTTCAGGTGGCTATCTCTATTGGAGCTAGAGCGATCGTAAACAGTGCTCTCTCGCGAGCGCGGCTTGTACTCGCTCCGGGTACGTACCCGGGAAAAGGTGCCGCGAGATCGACTAACTGTCGAGTATTAGTTAGATAGATGGGCGAAAGTGTCTCCCGGCATCGATTTTTCTTCCGGGCACCGGCACGTCGCGTCGACCCGCTTGATGTGTTTATCACAATTGCCGAGGAAATGAGACAGTCTTTCTTGTTTTCGTGGCCTTAACTCTGTCGAGATTGCCGCCGCTTTCATTCTCGATGGCGTTCCCCGACGGGGTTCATCGTAATGGACGGTCGACATAACGTTGCTCCAGGCAGACCTGATATTCTAATCAACTGTTCTTTAACAACGACAGCCATTCCGCGACGAAGCTATGCGTTGAATGCAGTCCCGGGAAAATTGATGTTGCTGGTACTCTCAGGTCAGAGTCTGGCTTTTCATTGAGTGTTGCGAGGCAGAAAATTTTGTGCCAGCTGTACTGTGTATTCGCTGAAAGGTGGACCTTGGCGGACCCGGGTGGATTCTATGTAGGTCGCCGGTGGACGCTGATGACCCTACACCTCCTTCTCCTCGGTCTCCTTCCCCTTATCCCCTCCATTCGCCGTTTCGTTCATCCTCTCCCCTTCCCCTAGATCCCCTCCTAACCTACTTCCATTCCCCAGATGCACTCCTTCCCTACTCTCCCCTAGATCCTATCACATTTGCTCAGATCCTTCCACCTCTCCCCAGACCCTCGCACAGTCTCCTACAGTCTCCTTGGGCCTTCTCTCCCTTTGCTGGATCCACTTCTCCCCTTCCAGTCCCTACATACCCAAACTCCCTTCTTACAAACATTTGAGACATCAAATGTAAGTGATCAACAAGACTAAAATTGAATGTAGAAGAACGTAGCAAAATTCTCATAAATCACTTCCCCACGTCCCACTGACCGGGCACGATCGCTTAAGGGAAAATCGTAGTTGAGGAGCCACGTCACCGCCGCGCCGGCGGAGATCGCAGAAAAGTGTCGAGTGCCGGACAATGGACGTAAATTCGTGTCCATAGGCCGGCTCTCCACGTGGTGTGCCGCCCACGCGCACCATGGCAAAACTCGGCCGGCAACGACGACGCCTCGTAAACGCGCGTACGCCACTCCGAGTGTGCAGTCGGCGTTATTACATTGTGACTAAGAAAGTCGGCGGGGCCGCGAGCGAGCCGCTCGTAAATATCGTTCGAACGGTTCTCCGTTGACGCCCGAGGGCGAAAACGGACGTCCGCGATTGGCCGGGCCCGTGGTCGATATTAATCGTTCTTGATTCAGTCTTCGAACGGGTGGGCGAGGAGAAGCCGGAATTAGAGAAACCAGTCTTCTGGCCACGACTCGCGCCGGAACGCCCGTTTCCGCTCCGGTTTCCTTCGTCCCGACCGAATCACGAACAAGAAATACCCTGCAGCACTGAACTGTACGATAAAATAGTCCAAATGATGACTATTGTCACTGCCAGCGCGCGTTCAAGACGTCTGGGTGGAGGAAAGCGAATTAAGACTAGGATGCAGTTGTACATGAATATTAATAACGATTATATTTACAGTCTGTATAAAGTGAAAAATATGTACATAGTAAATATTAGAGCAGAAGCAAGCAGTTATACAACAAGAGGGGTGAACTAGACAACTGTAGTGATCAACGCATTGAGGATATCTGGATGAATGGTAACTAATCAAAATCAGCCAAAATCAAGTAACCTAGAATAATTTGAAGAAAGTTTCCTCGCCTGTCAGGGAACAATTAAGGAAAAAGGAAAGGAAGAAAGTAGATAGAGAGGGGGAGAGGTGTCGGCACGGAACAGAGAACCATAACAGCGATAGGCGTACGCAGAAGGGTTTAGCGTTGGCCCTAGCCATCGCGCCGCGGAGCGGCAGCTGGAGGGCAGTCATTCCCTTAATCTGATCGCTTAGCCCCGGTTATTATGCTATTACAGCGTATGACTTGACGGGTTCGAAGGCAATTATCGGCAGTTAGATTTCCAGCGCTGGCACCGTTGTGGACAATGGCCGGTGAAAGGCGAAGGTTCGATCGATATCTCGGGCTGGCAATGCGAGCCACGTTACTGCCGTAACGTGGTTGCTGCTGTTGTTCCTACCGCTTTCCGGTGTGGTCGTTGCTGCCGTTGGCTGCTGCAGTCGCTGATGCTGACGCTGCTTAATCGTTGCACGCATCGTATCTTCCTCTTGCCCCTCCTCTATGTATCTCGATCTTGCTCCATCAGGATTCTCCTCTGTCTGATCTAATCTCTCTGTCTTTCTCTCTTCCTCGCTCGCTCTATTTATCGTTCGACCGTCGATTATAAGAGCCTCGAGCGAAATCGGCGATCAAGATGAACCGAGTGGCAGGGATCTTTCGCTGAATGTGCAGCACCCGTTTCCGAACTCTTTAAGCAGATGAACGCTACAGTCGTAACTTGATGCTGGGGGCTGCGGATCATCGGATATTCATCGCCGTACGAGATCGGTACGATCGACGACTTAAAAGCGGAATTATGTAATCGGCTCTGGCGCTGTTACTTTATCGGATAAACGGTCCGTTGCGTATCCACCGGATGAACGACCGCGAACGATTTTAATCGGCGAAGATCGGGCAGAGTCCTCCTGTTGAGGAACAATCGACGATTTCTTCTTATTGGGGCGGATAAAGCTGACGGAGAGACATTTTCTGCAGTTTAACTACTGACTCGTCGATCCACGAGAACATTTAATCGTGAATGGTACAGGCTGTGTTCACGATTCTTGTATTTCTAGCTTCTGAGAAGGCAGCTTCTAAGGTTTCTATAAAAGACATTTTTATTTCCTGCAAGTATCTATGAACAATTTAGAACGAGTTTTTACCTAAGCAAGAACCAATCAACTGTAAAATCTATTACTAGAAGCTATAACGCAGAAATTCCTCCTTTCATAAAAATTTATAACAACAGTTCATTGCAATGCGATTCACGTGTGCAGCAAGAGGAACACGTACGGAAGCGTCTGCAACCGTTCACGATCTACGAGGACGCGAATCCGCAGTATAATCGTAATTACCGCGAGTGTGTTCTCCGCGCACGTTCCCGAGGTCTCCTGGGTAGATCCAGCGGCCGATTAAAAATTAAATTACCCGGGGGTCGGTTGCCTAATTACAGCCGCTGCTTTTCTTTCGTCCTGCTGCCGAGATTTCGTCTCGAGTATCGCAGGATTATCCCGACCGGCCGATAAGGACCGCCATTAAAGGACGATCCGGGGTGGCCGGCGCACGTGCACCGAGCACGATGCACGTGGCTTTAAAGTACTCCGCGATTATGATGACGTTACGAATTCGATCCTGAAACGATCTGGTCGGATACGTCTTTGAACGATGCCCCGCAGGAGTAATTAAGGGGAGCCTGATACTGCGAGCCTAATCCTACGACAACGTTCTTCCAAAGACGTTTAACGAAGAGCAATTTTTGACGATTGATTGTACTGCAACAATTTTAGTAAATACGATTAAAAACTGCGACATAAAAATGATCGGAATTGTGCAAGTTTTAACTGTGAACATGTTTAACCAAGGCTCTATTACTTGAGCTAATGTCTACTGTCTTTATTATACGTTGTTAATATTCGTACCAGACTATTATTTTGCAACTGCAATCCGATTTTTTTAAATAAAAACGTGAATGGATCATAAACGGTTGGAAGAAGTGAGATCAGGGTTAAATGCCTCTGTTCATCGTTGAGTGTAGAGGATAGAGAAGGGTCCTGGAAGGATACGGTTACGTAGCCGCCGAGATTACCGTATTCCCGTGGCCGTTATCATCGCGAGGCTATCGGCGCACGCTCATGATTCTCTGGATGCCCCCCGCAGGCCGCTTACACGCCGCGATCGAGTTTATCCGTGGCAACAACCGTGCTATCTTTACACGTGTAGATTGAACAAGCGTTTCGATCGCCGGTAACGATCGGGCCAGCCTCTCGGGAGGTCCGTCCCGCAACAAGGAACCCAAGCCGACCTTCGATATTATTCATACCGGCGTCAATATTTGATAGGCTACGGACCCCGCAGCCGTGGCTACGGGGATTGATCGATTACGGATCCAGGTTTACGGTGTTCCGGAATTTATAGGACGCCGGGCTATTAGTGGGAGTTCCTGTAAATATTCAGGCTGTCCCCGGTGGGGGTAGGATTTTGTTCAGCGAAGATGCAGTGTATACACTGGGCGCTTAAATAATTTGTGGTCTGAAGAGTTACGGAGTTGCAGCGAACATTTTGATGTGTTCTAGTCTTGTTGCTCCAGGCTTGCTTTACCCGCTAGGTATCAAATTTTTTATTTGTGCCAATTGAAAAAATATTCCCACTATTTAATGAAATTCGTTTGATACTTGCAGTGAAATCTTACTACTCAGAAAGAACACGATGTTGTATGATCCCAGAGCGCAATGTAAATGCATCCAATAAAGCTTAATGTTTATTAAGTGTTGGACAAAACTGCAACAGCTGTGCTGCGCTTCGAGCAAAACCAGTAAAGACTAAATAAGAATTTAACGATACGATCAGAATAGTTCTCTGCTCTGGCGTCTGAGACTAACTATACGTTCTCGAAGGATGAACATACGTTTGCAAGAATGCTGCAGCTAGGCAATTTCTTTAAACATATTATAGGAGTTAATTTATGATTATGGCTGTCTAGATGGTATGTTGTGTGCGTATATACTCCTTGAAATATATTATGAGAGTTAATTTATGATCGTGTCGACGACACAGTACGCTGCGTGTACAAACTATACATTATTATAAAAGAAAAACATTCAGAAGTCAGTTCTTGATGATCATCTATGCCGAACAGATGTAATTAATTGTAATAAATGCCGTTACTCAATGCATGTTTATAATTTCAATAATCGCAAAATAAGAAACCTAAAGACGGAAGTAGGTTTCAATCCTATTGGCGACGCTTTTGAAATTTTAATGCCACGATCACTGTCTCGCGTATTTAGCCATAATTTCGCGGAGCCGGGTCATGGAGCTCGATTATCCGAGTTACCCGCGATAGCGATGATTCAGCGAGGCAGGGAAAACTGAAGTTCGAGTTGATCTCTTTGCGGTCTCGTCCCTTTGATGGAGGGAACAGTAAAGTTGCTGTAAAGTGGAGAACCGCCGCGCCGCCCCCGTTTCTTTTGTGTTAACTTCGGAGAAAGCAGTCGACGACGGCAAAGTAACTGCGAGCTTGCTTTACGGCCGCTTTTTAGCTCCTCGGGACGAGATGTATGAACTTCCTGCTCTCCTCGGATCATCTTCCGGGGTCCTTGATCCTTTGTTTCCAGAGCTAGACGTCCCAGCATTCGCCATTCCGCGCACTCCCGTCTCTTCCGCCGAACTTGTACTCTTGAAAAATTCGTCTCCGTTCTGCGACAGCAGTACAATTATTTACAACCATTTTCTTTTCAAGACTCTCGAAAAAGAAATGATAAAATCTTTCATCAAGAGATTCGGAAAATTCTCGGGAATTTTTCCAGAATTTCCTGCGAGGCATTTTATGAAACAATCTAACGCTATTATCTAGCAAGAATCCTCTGTCACATCAAGAGCACAACATCCCATGGCATTCTGCTCTATCACCCCCATCGGCGTGTATTTTGTTCCGAAGGTCCTCGAACCGCTGAAGAACACTCGCAGGTGTAGTGGCAAAGTTCCAGCTGACAGTGCACGCCCGACCATAAGCAAAGTTCGAAGATAACGTCCGAAGACACCCGGTCGAACTTCATCTCCCAGGTGTTCTATCTGGTCTCGTCACCGCCTAATTGGCTAATTGCTGCTTACGGTGCCTGGGCACCGTACGAGTTTCACCGGGTGCCCATAAAGAACCATGTGTGTGTGTGAGAGAGAGAGAGAGAGAGAGAGAGAGAGAGAGAGGGATACAGAGAGATACCCGGAACCGTAAATAAACCGGCGTGCATCTCGAACGAAGGTCCGATCGTGCAAGGAGGTAGAGCATGATAAATGCGTTGAATTACGGTCCCGACGGAGCCGGGCTATCGCGTGCGTTGACGCGAGTAATTATCACCGTTGCCCGCTGACAAATTTCGCCGGGAACAGTGCGCCGAAGGGGGTGTCGGGACCGTTTCGGCGGAATGAGAAATTGTACGCGTGGGATAGAAGAAAAGAGGCAAGGTGTGGACATCAAGAAGATGCCAGCGAGCCAAGAGAACAAGAGAGGAAAGGAGCGAGAGAGCAACAGAGCTAGATTGTATCGGTCCAATGTGAATGTCCTGTCTGGTAGTTGAGATAGCTATGGTGCAACGGGACGGGGTTCAAGGAGGGGACCAAGGGGATCCCGTGGTGCTCCGGAGAGCAGTTTTATTGCGACAAGTGCGCTGCTCTCTTCTACGGCCCCTATTACCGACCGACTTCCGGTCGGCACCGAGCATCGCCAGAGAACAACGAGCCTGAGATGCAATTTACTCTTAAGTCGCGTCCGTCGAAACTCGAGGCTGCTGCCACCCCCCTCCGGACCACTTGACAGTGTTCCTTTTGCCAGCGAGCGGTCCTTGGTCAACTCGTGTTTACCGATCCCACGGTTCCAGATCGATGCTGCCTTCGGGGATCTCTTAGAGTACCTGGGGAACTTTCCGATAGCCTCAATTTCCTATCATTCATCACTGAAAACAAATTTGTTCGTGGACCGTATGTTTTCAACATTCTCTCTGTGTACTGCTATTTTAATATTAACCGTGTACAGGAGTGTAATTAGACCCCATACATTTTTTATGCAAAATGTAAACAGAAAATTTGTAAAAAATTGAAACATACCACAGATAGCATTCCTAGAAAATCTATAGAAATTCTCCATTCGTTAACTTTTCATTTCCGTTTTTATCAGTCTGGGGTGCATTCCCACCACATACACAGACGGAAGGTTAAAACAATTACTCGTGAACATAAACTGAATCACTGAATACTTCATGATTGGTAGGAAAACTGTGAGGAACTTCTATCCAGCCATCGCCCACAAAATAATTTCCAAAAATTCTGTTATTTTTGCCGCTTAATTGGACCGTCCTCCGTAAGGTCTCACGCACGAGTTTAATCGCTCGTGGTCCACACGCTCAGCAGAATCATGCTATAGTCGGATGACAAGTCGTTAAACGGCATCCCCGAAGGATATTACGATCCGAGGCGCAAAGAGCGAAGAGAGAAACCGAGCCGACCGTATGTCTCTAACGTGTCCAGTCGGCTCAAAACAAACGTCGACATCATCAAAGGGAACATGATAAACGTAGGACAGGTGGGAGATATACACGACCGTCGTCGGGATTCATGATTACCGGAAGCCAGATTGATCGACATTACCCGCGGAACGCGACTCGGCATGCGAGTTGGCGAATATCTTCTGGCAACGATTTAGACACTGAGGATCAAAAGCGCTTTTATGTATCTTTATGAATTTGTCTGTCGCGTAAATCTGGGACATTAATGACATAGAAGATTCTGTGGAATCTGACGTGGATTTTATAGTGTTCTCAACCTTCGTGTCGTGTTTGGAATCATTCTAATAAGAAAAAAGTCACAAAATATTGATCCTTTATCTGTTACCCTTCTTGATGGTCGAGCTTCTGAGAGACAGCAGGAACAAATTTCGCACAAACATCGTGCACATATCATTCATACATATCGTGACCCTACGGTACATCCATTTCCGTGCATTCATAACAAAAATTCGTGGAGGGTGAACGAAGTGCCGAAACTCGGTAGCCCGGATACGCGACATACGGGACGGGTGTCCCACAGTCCACGAAACAGAAAAAGCAAAAAAGAAGGAAAACTTGGTCCAGTTTCACCTTCCTGCTGCGGCGGGATAAAAAATCCGGCTGGCCGACTGGTGTACGAAGGTAACAGCTGTAAAGAGTCAACACCGCGTCCAAATATACGACAGTACACAGACACAAGGTGTCAGGGGCGCTTGCGAGGTGGCGCGGAACCCAGCCCGGCTCGGCTCGGCTTGGCTCGGCTTGGCGCGACTGTCACGTACAGGCTGGGACCGAGCTTCATCCACCACCCCGTCGAGATGCAATTTCCGCTATTTTTACCCGAAAAGCTTCTCGGGCTATCCCCGCGGCACGTTCCTCAAATAAAGTCCGCCACCCTTCTAGGCTACGTGGCTGAGCGCGGGCGTTTACGCTCGCGAGTAGGCGAACATCAGCAAGAGAAACAGAGAAAGAGGCGGAGAGAGAAAGCGTACGTACGTATATGCGTGTCGGTATGGGAGAACGCGTGTGCCAGCTTGGCTCACGCGTTACCCAGTTCTCCTTCCCTCGCAAGAAAAGGAACTTGTACCATGGTCGAGACTCCAAGAATCCTCCGGCGAGATCCCCAACGATCCGATGATCTCGCGGAAGCCACGCGCGCGCTTGGATCCGGCTTCCGCCGACTGAGTCATGCTTAACGCCGCCCGACAGAGCTCTTTCCGCCAAATTGTTGCCAAAAGCGGATTCGCCGTCTGCCTGATCGCCGTATCGCGCGAGGAAATTGCTCCGGGGAGGCACCACCGACAGGTTTTAAGGGCTGCAACCATAACGAGCCACTCCATGCTGCATCGGAGAAGAATTTTAGAGAATTGAACTGGAAGATGCAGTTTCGAGTATTGGTTCCGGTACTTGGGAGAGCTTGCGAGGTTGAGAGATATGCAAGACTCAATTTCATCTAATAACAGCATCAGGTAGAATGAAGAATTGAAGTTCATGCCGTTGACAGTCATTTCGTTCCAGGAGGTGTTTCCAGCGTTAACGAGAGCGCTACAAGCCATCATGTCGGCGCGGCGGCATTCTCCTGGATAGACGAGTCTTTTTTATTGACAAAACACGGCTAACTTCGTAGAGGTTGAAACGAGCCTTCTGTAAAGAGGCTAATGGCCAGGCAGGCGTCGTCCCCTACCCGATGGCTGAAGTTTGAAAAGAGAACCGGCCCCCGGTGAAAGCTGTCGGCGAGGCGGTGGCTTTTCGGCGCTCGAGTTTTCCACTGAATAAATTTAACGTTATCATCGTCGGCGATGCTGCCGAATAAGGGAGTCAAAGGGTGGGGGGGCGCAACGAAAGAGGGGGACCAGGGGGTACCAGATCCCCGCGCGCGCTCCCGCAGCCTTTTCTGATTGCTCGCTCGCGGGAATTCAGATTCCTTGATCCATAATGCATGAAACGTTTAAGGAGCGCTTAGCCGCCGACGTAAACTAATGTAGCGAATCGCTGCGGCTACTCGGAATGAAAATATCTCTCTCCAACCTTTCACTGTGCGCCAACGATATCTCCACGTTACCCAGACGCGAAAAGGAAACTCTTGATAACGCACGATCGGAAAAAAGATAATGGAATTCGAAATCGGCTAGTGCCACGATCTCTAATTATACTATTCCTGTTAGCCGGATTCAGATCAGAGCTTGCGTACTCTGCAGCTGTTCATGGGCGGACACGCGAGAAACGTTTTCTGGAATGGAAATTCTTGCGGTGATTTAACGGACGGAGAATAAGAACGAAATTGCGGCAGTGGTTTACCGAGTCGGTGATCGCTCGTTGCTGTCTTTAATTGGTCAATTAGCATAGCCTGCAGCGAACTCTTGGAGTGAAATGATGACAGGCGCTTGCTATCGGCTAACGTTTTCCGAATGAGTTCGATAAGTAGATCGGCAATCTTAATCTTCTGTTGTGAAAGGTAAATATTGGATGTACAAATTAATTCTGGAAATTTTATAATTTTTTTCATAGGCCCTATCATTTTTTTTAGAAGACCCACAACTTTTTTCGTAGGCCTTGATATTTTTCTAGGAACTCCACAATGGTTCTTTTGGTCTCTTGATGGGGTAATACTAGCAAGAATAAATATTAAAACAAAATAAATTATACTCTATTAATTTCAATCTAACCTTAACAGTGTCGTTCAATTATCTCCAAATATTAAAATCAAAGACTCCCTGGCCAGGACTGGCCAACATCCTCTGAACATTAAATCCGCGTCTCTCTGAAGCCTAATGTTCCATTAGCGTTCATTTGCCAAAGCATGCAACCTAATGGCTCAGAGTTAATGAATCAGCGGACAAATCCGTTGTCAGAGCAGCGGCTTGTAGAGTCGCAAATCGGAAAGATAGAATCATTGGCTGGAACATTAACGATTCCTTTCGGTAGATAAGCCGGACAATCGGGCTGGGGAATCGGCGAAAGTGGCGTACCCGCAGAAAGTGCGATCGACGGCTCGGTTGCGTAAGCTCGTCGGCGCGGTGTCCCGCTCGTGGAAGCGGTAGCGGTTGTATTTCACGTGTAACGACGGAAATAAATTTCCATATCTGGCGGTGGTGGTTGCCCGGCGTCGTTCGTTTCCTTACGAGGCTAATAAAGACAAATACACCCGCCACGCAAAACCCGTGTCCGGGTGGGTCTCGGGCCCAGAAAATCGTTTGTGCAGATTCGTGGCCGCTCTGGGGACCCTAGACAGTGCAAGATACGCGGATGTGCCATTATCGGGCCGCGTGGGAGGCGCTTACGTACGTGCATCCACGAGGCAGCGAGGAGTGTCGTGCCAGGACCGGCATCGATCTTGCCTATCCGATAAATACGTCGAGGTTCTCTCTCTCTCTCTCCCTCTGTTTCTCTCGCAGCCTCTCTCGGACCATTCGCAATTTTACGAGCTGTTTCAAGAGCCGTGACGCTGCAATCTCACGGCCAACAATGCCCGCGCCCGCTCTTTTTTCGAGCCCCACGAATCGCAGCTGTACAACACCCCCGCCCACCCCTGGGCTCGAATGACGCGTGTAAAATAAATTTAAATTAACTGGCCGCCTCGCTGGCACGCACTCCACTACCACTACCGACCCTCTCTCTCTCGCTCTCTCTTCTTTCCATTCTGCCAACATCGGGCGCGAAAGTCTTTCCACGCACTCCCGTGCACCGCATGGTCGAATGTGAAATAGAGACCACGGTGTCTGCGCACCCGAGGTTTATTGTGCACCGCCCGACCGACCGGCGATGTAACCGATCTACTTCGGATTGGACTTTGTTTCCAGTGAAAGAGCAATAGAGCCGTGAAGCGCGATCCTCTTTTTGCCAGCCGGTGTCCGGTTTCGCTCGGACACATTGTCCCGAGCGCGAATTGCGAATGCCCGCCCGGATGCAACCGTGCGACTGTCTCCTCGCCAGCTTCTTTTGTTGGTAATTCAGGGTTTCGGAGTCACACTAGATTTTTCTGGACCGCATCATTTTTGGGGAAGCTTTGCAATTTTTTTCGTTGCCCATACAATTTTTTTGGAGGCTTTACACATTGTTCAGGTACACTACAATCTTTCTCATGCCAAATTCCCGATCGTCCCACCTACGAAACCGTCTACCTCAATGTACATCATCCAGTAGGCGATCAGTTCCCGCAATCCCAATCGCACTGAAAATACACAAACACCGTCGATATTCAAGAAAACAAGCTTCGGATGATTCCCAGCCGGTCATTAATCACAGTTATCACTTGCTTCCTTCTTCCCGGGGCCAGTCTTCATAACGCAAGCACGGAATCACGAGACCGACGTAAATCGTCCCGTTAAGTACCCGTAATCGCGGCCGTGGTCTAACCATCGCGTTTGTTAGCGACCCGTCCACCGCGCCAGGCCGCGTCGATACACTGGGGACTCGTAGCCGTGTAATTTGACTGAACACAGGCCTGCGAGAGAGGAGTTTCGGTCCCTTATAAATTCTCGAAACTCTCCGGGACGCGATGTTTGTACCGAGCGCTTGGCCGGTTAATCTAACCGACCGGACGCGTAGCTCATGTTTCATCGAAGATTATCCGAGGTGGTTCCACGGGGTAACCACGGGAACGAGTGTTTCGCGGGTCCATGGAGGCCGGTTTTGCCGCGTTTTTCGGCCGATCGACCGAAGAAAAAAGTCGCAGGGGTCGGTGAGCGGGTCGGTTCGGGCTGGGTCGGGTCCGCGGCGGGTCCGCGGCAAACGCCGCGTTCCCCGCCGAGTAATTTCGCTAATGGTCCTGAATTGCGACGGCCGGGCCGTCCGCTGCTCGCCCTCCTGCCTCCGCGGCAGTCGAGGTAATTCGCCGTTGGAAATTCGGAAATTAAATTGGTACCTACGAGCAGGCTTCTTTTAATGCGCGTAATTACGTGATTACGCGACGCGGGGCCGAGGGACCGCGCCGAAACGGCAACAACTCGCTCTACCCATGCCGGGCGTATTAAAAAATATCGGCCCGTCCGCGGCAGGAAGAGCCGAGTTTGCTACCCGACGAACACAACGAGAGAAAACAACGCTCGCTCGCTGGTAAAGTGTCCACGGCAATGACTGTAATCGCGGCTAGTCCCTCGAGATACGTCTTAGCGAACTCTGGGCGGAATACGGTGGCATGGAAAATGTTTGAGATGTCCAACATTGAACAATTTTTTCCAACTATTGGAAAATTTGTTTTCTCTTTACAACGAACCCCTGAAATTTGGTCTACGATCACTATCGTTCGTTCTAGTGAGCTTTGAATGGCGGGAGTGCCACATCGAAAAAAGTTTTTGATCAGCAAACACCTTCGCATAAGGCTCGGAAACTGTGGGCGCACTTAGCGCTCCGATCATCCTCCAATCAAAGTTTCTAATAGAAATCCTCGAGGAGAAGAATAATCATAGGAAGAGATAATACCGGATAGAATTGAGGGAGAGATTCTCCCCTTCGCTATAAGTTTCCAGAGTCTTCGTAGTGTTCCCTATCCGGAATCGTCACACGTGAAAATCGATTCATCGATCGAAACACGATTCTCCTTTCGAGAACGGCGGGGCATTAATCGACTTATTTTTTCGCAAATCATCCGGCGAGGAGAAATGAATCATCGTTCCCAGAAATGGATTGCGAAGTCCGGGCAGAGGATCGAGACGATTAATCGGTCCGTCTATGCGCCACTTAACGGGTAACGGTGCACGGGTAAACGCGCTCATAATATCGGCCATTAATTGCGACATTTGTTTTATTAATCGGCGCTGCATACATTTAACGTTGCCCTTTTGACAGAGGCCGGCGTTCAACGTCGCGGAATGCGACGGCCGGCAATCAATTTCTCTCCGGCGCGCGGCGAGAGCACGCGATATTTCTTTTAATTAGACAGCGGCATTAATACGCAGCCCGGAGTCGTCGCGATGCGTCTACGTGCAAGTTACACGCGTTACGAGCGCGTTATGCTTTTCCCGGGGAAAGTAATAGCACCGGGAGGAGAGGCTTTACGAGCGTATCAACTCGATCGATACTCGAGAACCATATGCCGTAGTCTCGTCGTCGTCGTTGTCGTCGTCTACTTGGACATTCGGGGAATTCCAGCTCGTATGCAGTTACGATGCCGACAACGTTAGAACAACGTCCAAGTCGAGGAAGACGATGCAACGTCGTACGGAATAATGGTATTGACACGGTTCAGACTGTAATGTTATGCTTTCCCCCATCTGGAAAGTGGCCTTCGCCTGTGAAATACGCTGTCTTCGACGGTCTTTTCGCATGGCGAGAGTGGAGCTTCTATTTCACGCTTGTGAACGAACACTGGGAACGCTTTGGCGCTTTGTCCCTGCGAGTAGATAAAAAGACTCGTCATTTCTACCTGATTTCATCCATAACTTCGTCCTCTTCAACTTGAAAAGTTTGAGGATAGGCCTCATTTTCCTAACAGATATATAAAATCCTCAGTCTATTAACGAGTTCACTAGCAAACACATAATTTCCTATTGCCAAACCAAATATCAGCTGTTCCAACTAATAAGAAGCTTGCAAATCTGTAGCATCCACCTCAACCGCAGCAGGCGCGAAACATCTCCATATTACCATCCCCAGTGACAAGTCCAGTAGCAAACACAGAGCACATCTTTCTTTTCCCATTCCCGTTTCGCGCGGAATCGTCCCGGGGAAGCGTCGTGTAAGCTTGAACAGCTGAAAATGAAAACGCTCCCAGGGAGAGCGCACTTACTGTCCGAAAGACGAAGAGCAGGCGGCGGCAGCGTAACGGTCCCGCGGAAATATTCGCCGACGGAACAAGCCCGACGGTTTATTTCCCTAGAACGTGGGGAGGGGAGAGTGGTAGGGAAAGTATTTCCCCAGAGTGGCGGGTCGCGCGCCGCTGCGAAATCGAAATTAATAATCAAATTGGAGCCGCGCCACGCCAACTGACAGCGGGCCGAAGGAAACGCTTTCCCATGAATTATACCGCAAAGGCGGCAGTAAAGCCGGCTTCTAATTCGGGAAGAATGGAAATAACGGTGGAAGGATGTCATTGTCGTTTACGACGGGAATACATGAATGCCGAAGCGCGCGGCGCCGATTCCGCCCGCCCGTAATGTCGCGCGATGCTAAATCCTTACGACGTATTTTGACGTTCTGCTGCTCTGCTCGGGCTCCTCGAGCAGCGGATCGGCCCGAAGCCCGAGAGAGAGGAGAGAGACTACCTCGCCCACCGGGAAAATATAATCCGCGGTGATTTACCGTCGCCGTTCGGCCCGTGCTGTGCACCACCGGCGACCGACAGTCTATTACTGTCAATGAAACGCAGCCGCGACCGCGAAATACGCGACCGGCCCGGGACTTCTGAAAGGCCGGATTCTACGGAGCCATCGTATCGTAAACATTTTCGGTGCATCTTCTTGTTTTACGACGCCGAGACGCGCCGCGGGCGATGTCGCGGTTACGTGTCAATCTTCCAGCACAGGCGAGAGGAATTTCTGCGTTATGGTCCCTATAGAGGTCCTGTTGTCTGTATTGGACTGGCTAATATCTGGAAGTATTCGTGGGGATTTGTCAGAGGAGGTGCATGGAGGTTGACCCCTTCAGGGACAATTTTTATCAAAGCTGAAATGATTAGAATTGTTCCGTATTTACCACTCCTAAATTATATTTTTATTTCCATTTTTCGTAGGTTCCAAAATGTTTTCAGAAGCATTAGAAGTTTTTTCGTGGGTCCTAAAACGTTCCCAGAGGAACTACAATATTTTTCGTAGACCTCAGGCTTTTTTGGAAGCCCTGCATTTTATATAATAGACTTTAGAATTTCTTGACAGGCTCAATTTTTGCAAAGGTTTTATAATATTTTTAAGAGCATTACTCGCCAAATATCGAGAATGGACGATTCGCAACGATTCGCAATAAGACCACGCAATTCGAACGTTTCCCGGCCGACGTTTCTCCAGCGGTCAGGTTCAAGGCATGAATATTAAACGGAAGTGTTAAGTATAATAACACGAAATGAACGAGGGACAAACGATAGCTCGTAACTCCCGGGTCTCTCCCCTTCGATTACATAAGTGGACGTTAAAAAGCGAGGAACACAACGGTGCCGGGCCGGGTCGTCGAGGAATTAAGTAAATGCCTGTAATTCGGCGGGGCCTAAGCGACAAGGTAATTTTAATCCCGATCCGGCCTGTATGGGTGTTTAATGGCGGCGAGCGCGAACAATTGCAGCTTGCGGCGTGATTAATTAGATTAAAGTATAGGCCTGACCCGTCGATAATATTCCAGATAAAGATCGAAGCACGGTGAATAGCAAAAGGATGGGCTGGAGAGAGAGAAAGAGAGAACAAGAGCCTCCTCGAAGAGACGCCGCGCCTCTCTGTTCATCGTCGTTGTCGTCGTCGTCTCTTTTTTCCTCCTCTCCTACCTCCAACACAACCCTACCCCCCTTTTCGCTCGTAAATGTCATAAAAGCCTCGCCGTACGTGAAACTATTTCTGTTTGGTGACAACCAAGTATCCGTTCCGGTGCCTTTACGAAGATATACCGTACCTTCGGCCTCTCGTCGGTTTTTCGATTGGCGAAAAAGAAACAGAGAAACATGGCCAGACATGAATATTCCACCCTTCCACGAACGATGATGCGCGGGACATTGCGCCTCCACCCCTCTCTCTTAATCACCTACTTCGATTAGCATTCGTGTGAACGCGGACTCCTGCTACTTATGACCTGTCGTAGCTCTCGGGGTCTGGGCTAGGTCTAGGTTAGGTTCTTCGCAGGTGCAATAATTATAACTACTTTGTCTTTAATCCTTCCCCACAGAAACGCGAACATTAATCTTTATATTACCAGGGGCACTAGAATTTTGTTCCTATGTCTCAGGCCTCTTTCGGAAGCCCTACATTTTTTATATAGATTCGGGCGTTTCTTGGGCTCTACAATATTTTCGAGAGCACTACAATTTTTTCATAGGTTCTGTAACGTTCACGGAATCAATAAGAAATGCGAAATGAATGGAAAACGTCATTAATTGCAGGTGCCCTTGATAGATTCGTGGCCGGGAGAGAGATTGTCTAGCGGTGGTCGACGATTCAATTCCCATGATCTTTTAACGGGGGATTTAGCAAGCTTTTCGCTGGCGTGGCGCGCAGTGGCGGTGCATTTCGCATACTGCGTCCACCGCATGAAATCGGATTACGGTGGCCGTAGCATTCGACTCGAGCGCCTTGTCCGCGACACCGTCCGCTAATAGACACGTCCACCGGGCGCATAAGCATAACGCGCGACAAATGTGCATCCATATTTCGCGAACGGTCCATTGTGCGAACGGAAGCCGGTGGTTCTGCTCCGTCGGTAGAAAAAGAGAAATACAACGAGCAAGAGAAGAAGAAGAAGAGGAGGAGTAAGAAGAAGAAGAAGAGAGCATGGAGGACCGAGGGAATAAAACGAGCGCGGCCGGAGCTGAGTTATGACGGCCCTGGCCCGAAAATATTTCGCGAGCTTTATAATCCTTGGAACCGTTCTGTCGGGGCGAGAGACGATCCACGTATAAATACGAGGAGCACGCACTCTGTGTACATAAATACGTGCATACAGGGTGGCTCGCGCGAAGCGATCGGGGGTAATTAGAAGCTGGTGCTCCCGGCTATAAGAATTGCAAATTGCCACGTAATTGCATCCCCCGTTACCTCTGCACTTTGTAATTTTAAATGGATTATATATATTAGCTAATTGCGACAAAAAATAATTGTGGCTCGCCCCGCCACTTATCTAGCGGGATTCCGATTATGCTACTGGGGAGATTACGTTTATTCGCCGTTACTGCGGAAGAGACTCGCTGCGGTTATTGCCATTTATTGCACATGCGTCGAACAATTTTTGTTTTGGTAATGTATGTCATTATGTGCTTTAGAGTGGACTCTAGAGATAATATGAAAAGCCAGGCGGTAAATAAAATTTTTACTGAAATGAAAAGGGCCATTCGTTGTGAAGTTAGGTATTAAGGTGTATTCCTTTAATATTGCAGTTGGTATGAATCGTTTGAAAGAAATATGAATTGTGGTGATTAAACTAGAGAGAGGAGTAGAATTGCGCTGCCAATTTAATGGAGTGGATGGCGGCGAATTTTGCAGATTGATAGATTATGGTTACTGATCGGATCTAGGATTCGAGTGCCACTTTCTAAGTGCCACCCAGTAGCTGCACGAAGTGTCGGTGGGCCGGGTATCCACCGCGAAAAATGTCTCGATGAACGTGACGCGATCCTCATCCTCTCCTCTCCCCTAAACGCCGTCTTTCGGACGGCCGGAGACCGCATTTATATGCAGAGTGCACCGTTCGAATATGCATAAACCTCGCGAGCACCGCATACCGGCGACTACCGGCGCGATGCGCTATTGGCCAAAGTAATGGAAGCGTTTAAGGATGCGTATAAAAATCGAAATTCAATATGCCATAGACCGGAATTTACTGGATGACATAAAGCGCATAAAGTTCCATCCTCGACGCAGCGCTCGCTGGATTTTCGCCCGAGCCGATTTCCCAGCGAGCACCATGCCACACGATACTGCCATCACTATCACCGACGTGTTATTACGTCGCCACGATAATTCCCACGATTGACAGGAATTACGTATTCGGCTAATGGCGGTCGGTGATGCTTAGACACGCCGCCGATCAAAGATAAGCACCGGTTTCAACGGCGAGCTTCCATCTTCCACGTTTCGGCTCGGGGAATTAACTTTGTAATAATGTAGCGAGTATTACCATAATTATTTCATTTCAGAGTCATTATGCGTGGCCTGGTTACATCCTGTGAGGATGCTTCACGGACGGATGTTGCTTCTAATAATTGGGTTTGACATATTACTATGCGAAATGGTATCTGCGAGCGGTTGGACTGAATAACTTTTATTAAATATATTTCTTGTTGCAGCGGTGGAACAATTTCATATTTTTATCATAACAGAAAATTGCGAGAAATAGTTGAGTTGTATAACATTATCTATCTTCATGTATACGTCCGATGATGAGGTCTGACGTACAGCCAACAAAAATATTCTTATATATTCACTTCTGCCACAAATATCTCATCAAATCCCTCGAATACGACAGAAATTGTCCAAAAAGTTTAACGAAGTATCGTCTAATATAGTTCCTAAAAAAAATTGCAAATTTCACCATGTTTTCAACGTTCTATAAAGCGGGCGCCCGCTTAAGCGAAGATTACTCTAACAAAATGAATTGAATAAAACTGGTTAGCCTAATGCGTGGACCACGGAAGTCGCCGGCTATAATGTCTAATAATGGTTCGTCGAGAAATGTTGCTCGGACATCAGGAAATACATATTTTACGACAACCGCAGCGGCTAGCCACGCCATTCGATCCCAACCCCTGCGGGCTGGGCCGGGCAGCTAGTTTTTATCGTGTCAATTCAATCGTCCGCGCGATAATTAACGTTCATGTTACGCCCTTGCAACCGACGATTGCGATTTATGGCGATCGCGGTGGCGCGCGGACCTCGCCCGTGCTTAACTATTCTGCGCCCGGGCCGATTTATCTCTCCGAATTGTCTAATCCGGACGCGGGGAAATTTATTTGCGGCCCGCTGATGCGTCATATGAGGATTTAACGATGCATCTACGAGACCAGCTCCCCATTGCACTTCTCAACACAGCGATCTCGAGACTTTTAATTGTCGGATTCTCGAGATCGAGTAGGCTCCAAAATATCGATGACGGAACGGTCTCTCCTTCTCTCTTCCTCCCTGGCTATTCTCAGACTTCACGAAAGATCAAGATCAACGACTGGAGATATGACCATTATAAGTTCAGGAGAGTATAACGAGATTTTCAAACTTTACTAAATTTTATATCTCATACATACTTGACATTGGTCCTTCATTGACCATGATCGTTGTCCCACCTGCATAAAAAGGCGACATTTCTAACGGTTGGCCAACCAATATTGCAACCAAGGCTTAACAAAATGCCAACCATAAATACTAGGATATGGAATCCAACATCATTTTTCGAACAATCGATTCGCATTTGCAGGACAAAATTGCCCGACAACATTTTCACGTAAGCACCGAGACCTCTCGAGTGCGCGGTGCAAGAATCCCGTTATTGAGAAAAAGATTAAGATCGTTAAACATCTCGGCGTCCAACGCAGGCTCTAGCCGGCGCAGATGAGTCGACTTACGTGCCCCATAACGAAACGTCCCTCCCTGTTCCCCGTCCACCATAATATCCCCGTGGCTCTAAAATAGGGTCCATTTCCTCGGCGGATAAATTCACATTTCCAACACCGAAATTTCCAATTTAGCTGTCCGGAGGACTCGGCTAATAGAGAGGCGCATCAATTCACCGGAGGAAAAAGAGCGGTGGTTCGTGGTAAGAGGACGCGCGATTAAGCCGCGTTAGCATCAGCTAGGAAACGAAACCACGCGTTTAAACGATGCGACGATCCGAGAGACGGAGACTGCCGTGAGAATGAGCATGTTTCGAAAGAGCCTTGGCGTTCTCCTCGGAAATTATAGGGCAGCCGTGTTCCGAAAGGAGGAACCCTTAATATTCTATCTCCGTGGCCTGTGGATCGGTCGTCATCATCATTATGTCATGCGCCTAAAAATCTTTCGAATCAACATACATTTGCATATTCCTGCGAGGATCGGGGGGTGGAAATAGAGGGGCTATTTTAAAAGGCAAGACTTTAATTTATTTTCTCGCCCTACCTGCTTGCCTCTCTCTATCTCGCTCCCCCCTCTCTCTCTCACTCTCTCTGCCTCTGTGCCTCTGCCTACCTTCCAGCGGACGCCCGTGGTCGGAATGGAATCAGGAACACGTCCGACAGTGCGCGCGACACGGCGATTTATTGCCGCACGTACGGAACACGGCTCTAGCCCCGGCTGACACTTCGTTTCATTCCGTCCTGTCGGACGCATTCGTCTTTTCCCGAATTTATTTCGCCACGATTCGGCGACGTGCGCCACGCAGACTCGACTCTCTGGGTCAGGCGCGTCTGCCTCGCGTAGACAAAACTACTTAGCGGAGCCGGCAGAGGGTGGCGGTACCACGCACCCCGTCGACTAACTTTCGAAATTCCCTATAGCCGTTTCGAACGACTACTGGTGAGTTTGTGCAAAAATAATTGCGGTTTCGAGGCATCGACTTCCACGGAATATTATTCTATTCCAACACCGCGTGTACAGAATAGTCCGTCCAAGGGTTGCGATGATATACAAATTAATTTCGATCCAATTTATTGAAAATAAATTTAATTACAGACCCAACACCATGTAGAATAAAAATATTGTGACATATAATAAATGTACACGGTGCTGGGTCAACTCAGATCAAAGCAGAAAATATTAGCGTATGGAAGAAGTGTGTAGATTATTTTGGATGGTCTTTTGCGGGCCTGCCAGTGTCACGAGAGTTAAAATAAGCGGAGAAGGTTAAAGCGACGAGAACCGCAATTATTTTTGCGCCGACCTAATATAAGAAGAATTCATCGCCCCGGGAGCAGTTAATGGATTTCCGCGTGCACGCGCTAAAAATGTCCACCGGTTCCGCTCGCTGACATGAATGCTCGCCTGTGGATATTCACCGGGCCGATTCAACAGACTTCTTTGAACGGGAAGAGTCTCATTGAAGACATGTGTTCGATTCAGTCACAGAAGAAATGCTTCTTTCAATGTTTTCGGGACTCGGCTGGCGCTCTGTGGGGGATTACGACTTCTTTCGTTTGTGGATCCTGTCAAAATGTACTGAGATACGTCCAAACAGGTTCTACTGTAGTACACTTCTTTAGTATCAATGGATTTTTAGTTGTTTTAATTACTGAACGATGTAATTTTGTAAATATCGTAATTTCTTCTAGATGCAGAGTGGAATATCTATTTTCTTAAAAGATTCGATTATGTTTTCGCACTGTCTTTCTCCGCTTAACGATGCACACTGTTTGTTAAACAAACATTTACTTAAAAGAAGAGCCTGTACAGCTTACACAACGAGCAGTTGCGAAACCTGCTATGTTATGTACAATGCGCGAAGTTTCAGAATACGGCCCCACTCCTCTTTATCATCACCCCCACCGCGAGCCAATGTAGCGAGAAAGCAGCGACGACAGAGGGGAGGGGACAAACTCCCTGATCTCGACAGCTTATTATGTCCCGTCCGTGGACAGCATTGTGCCCGAGCGAATTTGTCTACTTTCGCGTAAGCCGTTCGCCTCGTTCGCAAACGAAGTTTTCCCCTCGATGGAAAAGAACGCAGCGGAGAGCGCGACGGCGCAGCGGCAGGGCGATATTATTTACGCTCGCGCGGAAAGCTAATTTACGGCCGGCTTATTGTTTATACCCGCGGCCCGGAATGAAATTTACTGCCGCCTCATTGTTTACGCCGGCTTTTGCATTGCACCGGGCGATTACCGCGTCGAAGGAACGCCCCAGTATCAGAGTCATTGGTTCTTAACAAGACGATTCGCGCAGAGAATGTCACGGTAACGACGTCTTTTCCGCGATATTTAAACACCGACTATAAAACCGGCCGGTCAACCGTGGCCAGTTTAATGCCGCGAGACACCGCGTTGCGACAAATATTAGCGGCTCGAGGCTCGTAAAACAAAAGCCGAACCCCACCTGTCCGTTCGGCCCGAACTTCGACCGGTCGGACGGGCTCTCTTGCTCGACAGGCTCCAACGAAGATGCGAGGATTTGCATAAAAATGCCGTACGTTTCTATCGGGCAACGACGGCCCATACAGTTGGGAACAAAAGTATTCTCGCGCCTGAGTCATCGACGGAATCTATCTCACGTCACTTAAAACATCCACTGTCTTCGCTAATACTTGCATTCGCATGATAGAACTTCATTTATCTGGCCATAGACGACGGGATCATTCCTGATTCATTCGTGACAGAGGCTCAAAGTCTATTGGCTAGTCTACGTCACGTCGAAGATTCCTCACCTTTGTTCATATTTGCATTTCTATGACGGAGCCCTGTTTATACGAACTTGAGGAGCAGGTGTCAAATAACAGGGGCTCAAAATATATCGACTGATCCTCGTTACTGTAGATCTAATTAGGAACAATGTTTGCATTCTCTAGAAACGACCGATGCAATAATTTAGCCTTTTTTTAAGGAATCCAGACTGTAGATGGAAACAAATGCACGTGACAAGCATTTCGAAGGGACTATGTATGTGTAGGGGATTGGTATGTGGGTTAGGCATCCAGTATATACAGGGCCAGGATCGGTATTTAGGTATGCACGACATGCTCAGCACGTTGCTGCTTTGTTTATCTGCACCGGCTGCATTTGCTAAGGTCACCAGGAAAAATGTAGACAAACGTGGAAGGATTTGTCGAACTATATTTCCAACATATTGTGCGTATTTATCCTTTTCGTTTGTATTATAATACAAGAATAAATATGCTGAATGCACCAAAGAAATTACACCCACACATTCTGAACTACCCTGTACAAACGGCCACGTAAAAAATTCTAAAATACTGTCCCAAAGAGCATACAATACGAATCTCATCAAAGAACAACTTACATGGTAAAACTCGTCTCGGAGCACAGCCAGGAGATACTAGGTTCCATTTTGGCCACTGAGGGACACAGTGGGCGTATCAAATAGCCGAGCAGCTCGTCGGAGCGATAATAGAATACAATAAAAAGCGGCTCGTTAAGGCCTGATACTTTTGCCAGCAACTGTATGAGAAGGACGGAAGGGTATACATCTCGTCGTCGGTATAAAAATTTTTCTTCAAATCGTATGCAAATGAGCCGGACGGCCAGGTGTATAATTTGATCCCTCCTCCTCTTTCCTACCTCTTTCTTCTTCTTCTTCTTCTTCTTTGTCTGGTCCTTTCTGGGTTGAACCTTCCGTTGGCTACCGGTGGTGGCTTGGCCGAGATGAAACGCGCGTACGCGCGAAACGAGACCGGCCCCGATCCGATAAAACTTATTACGCTATCGCTCAACTGTCACAACAGATCGCAGATAGAATTCAGCCGGCGTCTGAAACGCTACAAACTGATTTCGCGTCGGTTCGTTGGGCAGATTGAAGGAGCCCTGTTTCCCCGTCGTGACCGTGTAACCGGCTAATCCGACCTGATCCGACACGATGTGTCTATTACATCGTTAACAGTAACCGGTGCCCGGTCCCAGATAGCTGAGGATAGATCCCAAGTTTCTTCGCGATCCCATGAATTATGCATCTGACACTGTTTTTCCGTCTGCGGCACCCACGGACCAACTTCTGACACGATCAGTTAAAATTCCTGCTCTGGCATAATTTTCTACTGTAAGACTTTTTGTCCTTTTCGGTCGTGATGCCAATCGTTTGTTATGTTCTCTCACATTGATTGTTGAACTATGTAATTTTGTTTAATTTTATACCATTTTTATAGTTGTGGTTACAATCTTCCTGGTAAATCGTTCTACTTTTGCTTTAGAGTTTAGGGCCTATTATATGTAGATACCTTTGTGAAGAGGGATGTAGTAAATCGTTGCTGTGTACTCTTGCTTTTACAAGCATGTGTATTGTGAGGACATTAATTTTTCACTGGTGATCTTCGGCAGCAAATTAGAATGTTACGACAAGGTTTAGATGGAATACAAGGATGGAACGAGGGGCGGAATGAAAGGCACCGGGATGCTCCATACAGGAAGCTGAACGGTATGAAATGCAGTACATGGGAAAATGCACTGGCTTCTTCATATGTATTTCCGATTCGACCCGATAAAAACGGAATGCCACGGGCGCCTCGTATGCACGCAACCGGTGAAAGAAGGAATCTTGGCTGCGCCGCGATGCACACATTCGCAATCTTCATTCTTTCCGGTGAAAGAAACCTGTGACTTCCGCACGGCAGCGCCTCTGATTTCTTGTTTTCTCTGGGGCGACTGTTCCATTTTCTCGGACAACTTATTCTTCCGCACGCGGGGCTGCGCGTAAATTTATTCTACTCGACGAGACGCTTTTCCGATTCCCTCCACTATTCTCGAACGCGCAACTACGATGATTAATCCTGGAAAATACCTTGTTTGCTGCAATAAATTTTCTCTCTGTATGTCATGTAACTTTTTCAAACGGACACGGAAAACTTTTCAGAACTTCCAATCATTATAAAATACTTTTACTAAAATTGTCAGATATACGAGAACATTTTCAAAACAATTTTGATAACAATCTTGTGAACTTGAAGCTGTTTTAAATGCATATAATTTCTCTCTAAAACATTGAGCAAGAAAGTAGAAATCTGTAACAATTTCGGCATTAGCCTGAAAGAGATTTATTTAAGAAAATCGGCAAACCGTCAGGATGAAATCCGGCTCGCCTTTTAATTGTCGAGAGCGCAAACACGAGCGATATTAATCCTTTCTACTTGATAATCCCATTGTCGATCGGCTTAGCAGCGTCAGCGGGCGTTATCTCGTCACGGAAGGTGCGATAAGTATATTTAATTATCAGCGAGCGTGTTCGAGGCGCAATCTGCTCGCTGGCGTGTTCGTAACAGGAAAAGTCAAGCGGTTTGTCGGGTTCGACAGTTAATCCAGCGCCTAATATCCAGCGAGTGGCACAGGGCGCTACCCTTTTCAACGGCGTAGTGGCGGGCAGCTGCGTAGCTACCCTTTCAATCTTTCTCGATTGGATACATCGTGTCCAGAGATCGGCGAGAGAACGAGGGAAAAAAAGGAAAGTTAATTGGTCGTCCATTGACGGACGTATCAGACGTAATCCGTAGCCCACGTCGAACAACAAGAGTTGTGATTGCGAACGATAATCTCCTTCTCTCTCTATCCGACAATTTCTGCTTTCCCTGTCTCGAGTTTCCTTGTTCGAAGCTGCGTGTATCGTTAACCTCCTTCATTTATTACATCGTGTTTCCCTCGGCTCATTGAATTTCTAATTTTTACGACCGATGAAATATCATCTGCCCGGTTGGGAAACTCGCTGGCCATCAGAGAAATATGATCGAACGGGAACGAATAGAAATTATCGGACCAAGACCGACCGGATGTTAATGATCCTCAAGACGCCCCGTGTCCCGAAAGATTCCTCGTCGATTTCTACCATCTGCATAACACTCGAAAGCTAACGTCCGCTTTCGACGCCGGTTCCCTCGGATTTGAATAAATCAACGCGGTTTAACACGAGGAGCAAGTTGTTTGGAAAACCGAGTCCTCCTCTCGGCCCGAGCAAATTGTAATCCCGATTTTAATATTCAATAACTATGGATATATCATTCCTCCAGGAACGACCCGCGAGGATTCACCCGTAAAAACTGGTTCCGCTTTCCTCTCTTTCTTTCTCTCTCTGTCTGCGATGATTTCGCGTGAATTATCACCGGTTCCCAGATTATCAAGGCGACGACAAATGATGATATACAGGTCAATAAATTCGCTGATCGATCGAGCGGGCCCGATTGCGAAAACGCGTTTCCCTTGGTTATCCTTAAATACTGCCCATCGAAATATTTTTCGGACACGACGTCAGATTTTTATCTGCCTCGACGAGCCGACCGGGCGAAGACGTCTCTCCGTGTAACTTACGCGTGTATTATGCAAGCGATAAGGGTTGCAATGAAACCGGCGAATAATAATAACCCTGGTTTTATTGTTCTCGACGGTCAGAGGCGAGCCGTCGCGCGTAAAGTTTCGGCTGACCCGCTGCAAAACGCTGCGAGACTCTGACAATTCGCGTGACGACGACGGCTTGCCGTGGGAACTCCGACTCGATTCGGTAACCGGTCGAATATTGTTCCCGTGCCGTTTGCAAATATTTAGTAGTGGCGGTGAAAATATTTTCTGTCACCCTTTGCTGGCACACGGTCGTTCCTGAGGTAAATTTTGAGCTAGCGAGTGGGAAAGTATTGAATCCTAACGAAATTTCTGAAAAATTGAACAATACAGAATTATTTGGAATGTTCCCCATGCATAGATGATACCTGAAACAGTAATTCTCCTAGAATTTTCGTTGAAGCAGTTTTTACTTAAAAGTTCGTTACTCAGGGTTTTGAGACTTAACAACTCATAAAGATTATTACGCTAAATGCTTCCAGGCGTAATGCATAAAACAGTAAATCTTGCAAGATTTTTACCGGAAGAGGAGCAGCTCTTAAAAGTTTGTGGCTTGAAGATTCCCATAAAAAATTCTTGAAAATGATTCCCCTAAATGCATTTCTCGACACGGACCACGAGCGACCATACCTCACGGTGTCTCAAGGGCCGAGATGACATCCAACACCAAACATATAAGATTCCCCGGATGCGCAAACGTATCGCGATGACTAATCCAGTCGGTTAAAACGGGCACGTCGAGGAGCGTAGTCGTTTCGCGCGCGGACACGTCCCACGACTGGAACCGGGAGAGGGGCTGAAATATTGATGTCCTCGAAGATATTTCCGACCGTAAATTTCGCGAAAAAGGTTCGTCCAGTGGTCCCGTCGGGGGTGGGTAGACGACGCAGACGGGGGCGTGGAGGGGTGCAGACACTTCCGGTGCACCCAGTGAATGCAGTCGCGGCGCGGCCGGGGTAGGAAGGGGAGGGGCGTGGGGGGCCGTCTTCGTACGGCTCGTTTGCATGAGTAATTATTAACGTCCCCGTGGACAAAAGGCGATTTTCTCTCCCGTGGCGAGCCGACGACGCCGGCCGGTGTCGCGGCGGATTCCTGGCCGCTCGTCGTCCGCGATTTATGGTGGCCAGACGCTCATGTCTGGATGAAAAGAGACCCGGCCACGGACAATGGTGCCGCGGCTGCTCGACTGACCGAACGGTACACACGAGGGGCAAATAGAAATCTGTTGAAAATTGAACGCCGGGAAGGCCGGGAACCGGGACCCGGACGTGTGTCAACAGTGCGCACATAGCACGGCAGAGGAGAGAGAAGAGGACGCGATGTGCAACGCGTTGCAACCAGAGACCAGGCCGACACACGATGCGGGAAACGCTCGCTGCTTCCCGCTGTAAATAATTTTTCGGTCGAATGCTCCTCCCGGGATGTGCCTCCAGTATTAAAGCCCATTTTCCGAGGGGAAATTGCGGCTAAAAGAGTCCTCGGTAACTCGATGGAAACCTCGTTAAAGATGCGGTGCATTCTTTTGTCAGCCACCGGAGAACTGCAACGTAGCTCTAGGAAGCTGATCGTCGTTTTGGGAAACGGTCGACGACAATGGAGATCGAAATCCTTATGTTCGTGCTTGTTAAAGGCTGTCGCTCACATGAACGACAACAGAACAACGTCAACACGTTTACATTGTTATATCTAGTTCAAATGTAAATGCGTTTTTCCTCGTTTTTCCGTTTTCCTCCTTTTGATAGGAATAAATATACAGCGTGTCCGAAAAATTCCTAATTCGGTAAAAAAGATTATGTCGCTCACATATGACGCGGCACTTGGAGTGTTAAAGGGTGAAAATCACCAAGATACCTCAACATTTACGGCACGATGCGATGGGATAGTTCGAACATTCTCGAAGAGCATCGGCCCGAGAGAAGAAGATCCGAATCAATTCGTTAAACGACTCGTTAGAGAACGATCCTATGGCCATTTTCTCCTCGGCGCGGCGGGGCTAAAGCGGCAATTACGCGAGCAATCGCAGAGCTCGGAAGCAGGAAAACGTTCGGGCAATTCGAATTAAACATCATTGTCCCAGCCCCCAGGACAATTACGCTTCTGCGGGGGGATTGGGGAGGGAAGCGGTGGTTTCTGTCGAACATCGTTGCCTCTTAAAATTCCACGCCGGTGTACCGATAACGCGGACATTTCATGTAGTTCGGGATTGCGCTCTGTGCCCGACACAATGCGGAGAGAGCCCCCTCTTCCCACTGACGCGACGGCCGCTAATTAGAATAAACAGGTTGCCGACAGGCAAGCGGACTCCTCTCGTGAGCCTTATCGACCGGTCGATTAAGCATCGCGATGCTATCGAGCCAACGAGGGCCCTGTTGCTTCCCGAAGATCTCGTAAACCCGTTCTCTTCGAGAAGAAAGGAGAGAGAGGAGAGAGGAGAACCGGGCCGAGGGAAGCAAAAGAGAACCGGGAACGCGTGCCCGTGAGAGAAAAAGACCGAGAACAACAGCTCGACCCGTATCAGAAGACGTTTCGGGCCACGGTGATTCGAGTTTCGATCGTAATTGCGCGATTCGACGATTGCACCGCCGCCCGCGCCGCGCGTTTTACTGCTCCGTTCTCTTGTTTCCCGCGCACGCCGTTACGAGCTGGTCGAGTTTCGGCGCTTATCTCGTCGTTTCTTCAGAGGACGAGCAGTTCGTGGGTGTTGGCATACCGTGGGCACATAGCGCAGATGCTGCCCAAAGGGCACTTTCGCTGAGAAAACAACGATCCGAGGGTCGCAGCCTCTACATGTACCCACTATCTTATCGCGCTCTTACTTTTCGCGCTGCCACGGGGAACCGGCTGTTCCCCATGAATGGCTGGTTCAAAGGTACTTGCTAATAAAGTTACAGCCAAGGCATCGGCGACCAGCAACCCTCGGGGGAGGGGGTTCGTTCCGACGATCCGAATTGGAGAAGTTAATAAATTAGCGTCTCTACTTGCTTCGCTTTTTACCCGTCTCGAGATAAAAGCGATTAAAACTACTTCTCTGTGAGAAGTTCTAAAAGTACAACTTCACACCTGATGATGCTTAGGGCGCGGAATAATTTTTCAGAATTATGCTGAGAGAAGAAAATGTCGTTAACCCTTTGCGGACGAATACCGCTGTTGTAACAGTGTGAAAACGATCATTTTCAAATAAGGTTAACCAAATTTCACTGAACACAACCTCATCCGTAATTTCACTTATAAGCTCTTCTGTTTTATAGGAGGAATGGATTCATTGAACCCATTTAGAAATACAACAGGAAGGGTATAGGGTGTCTCACCAGGTATTACATTAAATATATGTTAAAGTGGTCCCGCAACTCAGAAAAATTAAAAGGAAATTAAAAGAATCGACAAGAACGATGCGCGTTCTCCCGAATCCAGTAATTATTTTAGCATGGGACGAGACCGAATGCTACAGAGTTTGCACAGAACAAGACCAAACGCACCGGTTCCATTCCGTTTGGTGCACACAATTAGACGAGGAATCCGTACCAGAGGGCCTTACTTTTACCTCGGGCATGAGCATCCCCGTGCAAATGAAACGTCAAGCAGGCTTTCATCAAGCAAATTGCCGAGGCGCAACCAACCGGGACGATAAACTCGCTCCGTTTTCGGGCCGCTCCACGTATATTTGCATCCTCGATGAGTTCTCATGTAATTTGCATCGGATGTAACACGTTTCCTATTCATAATGTAGCGCGCCGGCTCTCGCTCGTCGATCTCGGGCCGCCTCGCCGCATTCGTGTCACGTGCACGCGTTTAATTAAAAAAGGAATGTGTGCCCGGTTACCCAACTAACGCGCGAAATTCACTCCACTCGCGGATAATAAGTACAATGAACAATTTCCGCGATTGCAACATTCACCGATCCCCGGATTCCAGCTGCTCGTTGTTTCTCCTGACAAAACGGCAACGAGATTGTAATATTGAACCCATTGAAAAATGAAAATGGCAAGATTGAATTTATTTAGATGTTATCTAATTATTTCCCATGACTGAAACTTTATAATTTTATTTGCTCAACAGGGGCAGATCTGGCGTTAATCGAGAACAACCGTCCTTATATTTTATCGGACCAAAATTTTGCAAATTATTGGACCATACTAGCGTAATTAATTCAGCAATTATGCAGTAAAGCGACTCGAAGCTGTTCGGAGGCTGCAATTTTCAGAGGAATAATTCCGCGATTTTATTGGTTTAGCTAATAGTTTGCAAGAAATCGGGTCTCGCAGTTCAGCGGCGCGCGAACTGCAATCTCCGGCGGTCCATGAAAGCTGTAACAGAAAAAGTGTAATACCAAACAGCGAACAGCGAGCTCGTTAAATCGACGTGGATCCTTAACATCGTTTCGCAGATCGCTCGATCCGTGTTTGCCTGTAAACGTCCACTCGACGCGCGTTGGTCATCGAATCGCGAACATTCGATTTCCGACGGATTTCTATTTGCTCGTTCTCCTCTTCAGTGCGCTTTGACACGCCGAGCAGTGGCGGCGTGCAGGATTTTGCAAACGGGAATTAAGTCGCTTCGACAAGAGGACCCGGCGGCGGCATGGCGGCCCGTTTACGGCTCTCTCGCCGCAATGCTAACGTAAATATTTCCTATTCAAACAGACGATTGTTCTTTTCGTTTCGTATCCTCCTCACCGTCGGTTTAATAGCCGCGAGCGGAATTTTCTCTGAAAGCAATCGTACGGGTCCGTGGGCGACCGTCGTCGTCTCGATTTTATGATTACCGACAGGGAATCTGCGCCGCTTAGTTTAATTTGTAGAACAGTGGGCCGGTAAACGAGTGGCTTCCGGTTCGGAACGAGTCACAGACATCTGGACCTCTTTTATGACCTGCTGTGCAAATAGAAAGCTGACTGCGATATTGGAATGAGAGTGACAGTCCTCGTTCATGCTCGAATTCGTCTTCGAGAATTTTTCAGCCAGGTAAAACTGGGCTGTTTATCAATTTAGTAATTCTGGGGATGCTTTTGAGGTCTTGTTTTGCCAATGTTTAAGTATATGCTCAAATTCAGGGTGGTAGATAAAATTGGTTTTTTCATTGAACTGCGTTAGTGAAGTGCAGATTCTCTCGGTGGAGACATTCACTTGTTAATAAGGCGTACAAGATTCTCCAGAACCTCAAATCTTACAAAAACATCCGGTTGTGGCAACTTTCTAACTCGAATAATAAATTCTTCACTGGCTAGAGAAACTTCGTTTGATTTATTACGGACCTTTTCTCATTGACAGTCTGCTAAAGAACACAACTCATTTTTAGTGAATGGAGCTTTTGTGAGTGGGTGCAAATTTGAAGAATGTTCGTAAGAAGTTCCTAACAAAGAATCCATAACTGTATAAATCTTTCTGAACATAAATTGTCCGAGTACGAACAACCAAATCCACTTAAAACGATGCTCGACAATTCCAGTGAATGCAACTAGATCATCTCGTAGTCCAAAAAGAGGACAGTAAAAAGAATTCGCGAGGACTCCACAGTGGCATAAATCTCGCTAAACGGTCCCCATCACAGCGTTCCTTTTTTCAAGCCTCAGGTTATCCGGAAGGGTCGAGAGCGCATTCTGATTATGTAACCGCGTGTAATCCCGCTGTTCGATTTTCGGGTCCCGAATCGGCTCGGCCGATCGGCGCGTAACAAGTTAAGAAGCGGCCGGTATACGTGTTCACGGCGAGGAAGAATTCCGTGCCGACGACGTTCCGTACACGAGAATCGGTTAGCGGGAAGCTGGCCGGTAATAACCTGCCGCACCACACCGGAGAACCGGTACCGTGGCGAGGCTGGTGGTCTCCACGAGAGGAGAAGGCGCACATCCCGAGAATATTAGAAGCAGGAAGAATACGAAGTGTTTCGCTGATTACTCAAGCGCCGTCGATCCTTCGCCCCGGGACACGACCGAGACTCGAGAGATCGGTCGAATCGACCGCAGATCGGACACGATCGCTCGTTTACATCGGCTCACGGTGAGCTAGCTTCTTAGTGAGGATACCTTCGGCACGAACGGAAACGATATAGAGATGTGTACATAATCGTCTGATTGTCGAAACGGAAATTATATGGCTGGGCATATCCATGATTTTTAAAAGTGAAAAGCATAAACCACTTAATCATTACAAATGTATTATTTACACATTAAGCTGAAGTACGAAAAATTACACCTTTACACTATAATTACACCTTCAACTTCAGCCATGAAATGAAAGATGCACTTCTCCAGATTGTAAATTTATGGTCTCAAAATTTCGGACAGGAAATATAATGTCCTCGGCCATTACATTTAGTAAATTTCCACTTCATGATCATAAATTACATTCGAAGCCTTTCACCGGTGTTCAAAATCGAATTTTCTCGTGTGTCGCGGCCTGTCCGGATTTAATGGAGCCCCAGCCGAGAGAGCCACTATTAAAATCCCTCGATGATTACCGTCGATGACTACTTGTGGTCGATCTGGCGAGTGACACTCCGGATGAAAAACGTCAGCCAACCTCCCACCCCGTTTCCCCGATGGATAAAACGTGAAATTAATCGGGCCGAAAGAATGGACCACTTGATTTTCTATTCTATCATTTACATATGAGGCAAGCCTTGCTGAAGCCGACTGCAAACACCAGCCTCATTTAGAGTGGTCACTTTCGAAAGCACTCAGCCGAAGGCACTCGAAACCGCGCCGCGAGTTCAGCCTCGCTGTGGAATCGAAGCTTCGATGAAACCCTATCGATTGAAAACTCGTCGGCCGGTTAACACCGTCGGACTCGTTCACGGTTCTATTCTGGTGTAATTGTTAATTCGCTTGTCTGTTGCGATTTTCATCGAACGGCTGCCTGACAGTCCAATCTCGACCTGGATGTCTCTGCTATCGCCCGCACTTTCGCACCTGACTCCTCGTCCACACCTTTCCAAAGTTCATCTGAACTCACAATCCGCTCAGCTCCGAAATTCATTCACACCCTTGGCAGCTCGATTTCTAGCATGGGCTGCAACAATTTTTAAATACTTTATTGATCATACTGATTGCTACAATTATAAATTTGAGAGAATTTCTCACAGCACCTTGGAAGTTCCCAAACCAGTCTTCGCCGGAATAAATAATTTCGCGGACAGGGGGGTCGAACGTAGGCAGATAAGAAGCGACATCCATCAAAGGATTAAACAGCGAGCGTTTCGCTAACTGCGACGTGAGGAAAAAAGCAGTTATTGCACGAACTTTATCCGGCGCGATATCAAAAACACTTTTTCCCGAGGGTGGTGGAATTCTATCACGATAACTTTTGCGTCGTAATCCGAGGTGCGCGAGTGGCATAAACAACAACGGTCGGACGCGGAAACGAGCAATATCGGCGGTGGCAAAGGAGCAAGAGAACGATATTGAAATTCGCATTTAATGTGCCGCGCCGGCCGGGCCGCGAAATTACAGGTGTGCCGGGGGTTCTCCGAGCAAAGGTGAGGACGCGGAATAAAAATCTCATTTCCGCGTGCGTCGCCGCTCAGAGCCTATTCATTCCGGGCCGATTGCGAAGGCGAGTTGCGAAAATTAAAGCGGCGACTCTTTCGACGTAACGCGCGCCCCGGCACGTTCGATTTCAATTTTTGTTTTCGCTCAGGCGACCGTGAATTTCGCGTGGCGCGAGCTTTTTTGCGCAGAGCCGATCCCCGAAATCGGTTCGCAACCACCGTCAAACACCGAGGCTTCTTGTTCGTCACACGTCAGCTGGAAAGCTTCATTTCCACAAGCGTTCTCGTGGAAACCTATTAACATTCAACGATTTTTTCTCTTCTCTTCTCTTGTCTCTTCTCTCCGTCTCTCCTGTAGCCTTTCCCTAGCAAGTCGTTCCATTTTTAGGACGCACCAAGCGGATTTTTACGCGACACGCTACGCTCGCGACCGCGTTGCCACTCTTCCGTGCGAAAGAGCCTTTTGTAATCTTACCCGCATGAGGAGCAAGGAATAATTACTTTCATATAACAAACGGGACACCGCTATTAGGACTTATTCCGCACCGACCCGCCGATTCTTTCGGAAAACACCTGGGGCTCCTTTCGACTTTTGTTTTAGACCCTCCGCGAGTCGAACTGGAATTTTAATCCGAGGACTTTGCGACCCTGACGAACTTTATATACAATGGCCTTCTTACTGTGTCGCAAAATTCTAAATTCTTTTGAACCTCTCAATTTTTCAGCATTAATCTTTTGCATTAATTTTGTTCAATTCTTTTTCCCAAAATTTATTTTTCCCAGCAGGATTAATTAGTAGAGTAGTGGACCTGAAACAAAACCTGTGATCGGGCTCTCTCCGATTAATGCCACGAGTTCACGTAGCAATCATGAATTTAATTAAATTATGAACGAAGGCAAATTTTGTTTAAAACTTTTGAACTCGTTTGAGGTTCCTGAAGGTTCACTGAAATTTCTAATTAATTCTCTCCACAAAACTGTTAAAGAATAATTTAAGACGAACAGTTCTTTTGATGAACCTGCTTCGAAGCCACTGCACATATTTGCGAATAATTTTGTTCATCGAGCGAATTTCTTTAGGAAGAAGCTCTTGTTTCAAACTTTTCCACCCATTTTAGAGCCGCAACGAACTATGTGCAGCAATAATTTAGAACATATGAATCAAGTTTCGGCGGTTATGTTTGTGCGGAAACCTGTTCATCGTGTAGTGAAGAAATCTCTTCGAACTTTTCAACCCCGAAACGCCGGAAATGCGCGTTGCTATGAAAGAATAATTTAAAACACACAAGTTTTCACCACCTTGCCTTAAAATTGGCGAATGTGTTTGCTTATAATTTAGTTTGCTTATACTAATTGAAGGCAGTATTGCTTCAGGTTTCACTACCCCGACAGGCCAAGAACAGGAGTGGTACTAGCCCGGATTACAACACAGTTTAGGAGATGTGCGAAAAGCGGGGCCCTAAACTGTGCCCTCCCGGGCACATTAGAGGATAGAGAGGAAAGGGCCATAAGTCCTAGACGTGTGGTTTTTTTAGTGAGTATTGAGAACACCGACCATCTGTGTCCCCCGAGTCCCACACCACCCCTTCTGGGTGTACGTAAATGTATTTTTTTCACACGTCTTTAATTTAAAAAAAGAAAAAAGGTTTCACTACCCCGCGTTTCTGCCACTACCCCGAGGGTAAAAAAATTATTAAATGCAAAATTAAGTTTATGGCTGCTCTTGGATATACGACCCTCTCAACCCCTACATTTTTAGCACTGCTTCGCTGTAAAAAATTATGAAACATTACGCTCCTTTTCATACACTGGATCTTTCAATCCCCACGTTTCTAACACTACTCCGAGTGCTTTAAAAAATGATTAAACACTGCGGAGCGAAGTTTAAGCCATTCTTCATCGAAAGTAGGTTCGTATGCATCACCATCAACCTGATTATGCCTCTTCTCGGGCACTGATAATTTCAGACACGAAGATAAATCGCCTTCGAGGTTAAGAGCTTCTCGAAGGACGCTGTAAGACACAAGTCGCAACAAGCCGGCCTCTCTCGTTAGCCGAGGAGATTTAGGTGGTAATATCGAGGTTTCGAGAGTTACGTCAACCGGCTTGTATATTTCCTTAATTAATCAAGATGAATCGATGCGAACTCATTTAAAACGATGCCATGAGTCGAAGGGGGGGAGGGGCGAAAACCGTTCACCGTAAATCTCTCGAGCTAATGGCTCGTAAACAGTATAACGCTTCAAGCAGACTGTAAATCACCGTTATTATTGGTACGACCAATAATTAGGCGTAATAGCTGAAACGATATTTCAGCAATAAACACTGCGCTGGCGATTTTTCTTTCGCCCCGCGGAGGGTAGAAGGAGATGCCGAATCGTTTCGGTAACAAGGCCACATATCACCGACGATAATATTTACATAGATTTCCGAACGGTTTTGATTTATCGAACGCGTAAATTACGCGGAGCCCCTACGCCCCGAATGATCGTTGCAAAACGAAATTTCTCATTTCGGGCCGGGACGAGGTGCGGCCACGCTTTAGACGCAGTTATCGATGCGCCGCTACCAAACCGCCGGTTATTAACGAAGAATCGAATGAAAGCCATTGTACTGTTTCGCCATATTTCCTGCTGCATAGCTAGACGATCCTCCATTTTATTCGAATCGACGCGTTCCTTTCTGCATAGGCAAACGACGTTGATTACATAAACCAAACAGAGAAAGTAATTGAATAATTCTTTTCTCGTTGCCATCATTGCGAGGATGATTACCCGCGAGCCCGGAAGGAGAGTGACGCGTATCACGCGACCACTATTACTAATTATTTTGCTTCGCTTACGATCCGCTCGACTGGCTTCCCATTCACTCGCATAATCAACCGTGACAGTAGTAAAAGTTACGCACCAGCCGCGCCGCGACGCGGCGCGCCGTTTCTCGGCTTCCCGTGTTTCTCTCGCTTCGAAGACCGTAAATCCGCGGCCTGAGAAGCCCGCTTCTGAATAGCCGGCACACATTGTTACGCGGGAATTCCGCGCACGGAGTTTGCACGGGCAGACACGATCGAATTTACATCGAGGAAGCTTCGGAATAGTTGGCCTTCCAATCACGATTTCGTAGATGGATTCTGGCGAAGTTGGCAGTGATTCAGCGCCGAGAACGATATCAAATAGAAGACTATGATAGTTCCGAAGAGGGAACGCTTTGATCCGAAACCCCTTTGGCTTACTAAGACGGGAGAAATGCAGTTGGCCAACTTAATCGAACGTTTGTTGCACATTCTCTCGCGCGAATTAGATTAACCCCTTGCACTGCCTTTTTTCTTACAATGAGCATATAATTACTTCGTTGAAATAAGATTGCTGAATATTCACTGGATACACAATCAATCTTTCGAAGTCATCAGATCTACAGCAATGATGAATATCACAATGATCAAGTTCAATTTTTGGAGAATTTATGCATGCATATTTTTGAGGGAATATGGAAGCTTACTATTTTAATAAACATGAATGTATATTGGGAAGGTATTTCAAAGTGTTCGAGTCTCTTCAGCACCATTTGCTGTAGATCCAAGAAGATCTTTGTTCGAGGACACAGTTCTCGTAAATTCTACGGTGCTGCAGAATCGAGCAAACACTGCTAAAATGCATAAAGCCTGATGAAGATCGTCAATATATCACCGCCGTGAAATCTGAATTAGCGTTGCGTAACGCATTCCGTTGGAAGTTCTCCCGAGACCAAAGTTCAAACGAAATTAACCCAAGAATTCGGATACCTGTCGCGACGTCTAGAACCTCGGCGTCAAATGATTCACCGACGGAAGAATGGCCGCGGAATTCGCTAGAGCGGCGCCTCGAGAGATCCTCCATGTCTGTTAGGTAATTCCTAGCGGTCGGCGACGGTCGTCAGCGGTCAAGAAACGCGACCCACAATACGTCAGAATTTCTATCGCTATTTACAGGTCCGGGACCGCGGCTTCCGGTACGCGACGACGCCGGAGCGTCGGGCCAAACTGGTCCCAAATCAGGATTTAACAATCCAGAACCACATAACTCTTTTAAATGCTCCAAAGTAGACATCTTGAAGCACATGTTAGTGGAAGTTTGGTCTTTAACCCCATTTCTGCCAAAGATGAAAGACACCTATTAATACTTTAGACACCCACTATAATCTTCGCTAAAATTGAAAGAGAAAAATTGAAGAGCTGATACAAAACTGTTTTATGCACGAAACACTGTACAAACATTTTATAGCCATTTATCTAAGCTGACGATGTTGCACAGACATTAGGACGACTGTCTCTTGCACCAGCATCGGAAAGGGCTAATTGACGACACTGAAACGAAGCCAAAAACCTCTGCAAAATCTGCGATTTCCTACATTCATCGTGGCCCAAATATCGACATCCCAGTCGACGCAAAATCTTCTGATCGGGACACTTTGGCGAAGAGGCTTTCTGGGCGCATTTAGGCCGCACACCAGCGGAAACCGAGTCAATAGGAGATTGCATCTGATGCGGGATTCCCGGAGCCCAGTGCATCTCGGCGGATTCACCGGTGGCGTTAACAACGGCGAATCGCGGGTGTGCTCGTTGTTTGCGGCGACAGACTGTTCTCTGCGCAAGAGATATCCGATCGGCCAAGTGGCGATTGTAATTCATGCGGCATGGATTCGCAGTGTCGCGCCGGGTCAATCGGCAGGAAATCGGGTCCGGGCCGACCGAGAGAGAACGTACATACAATATCGGTGGAACCGCAGGGATCGACGATCGCTGGAACGATAACGATGTCGTTACGCTGGTGCACCGGTAGCCAATGATACGGCCGTACAGTCGATAAACGGCCGGCTAGACGTGTCGTCCGGCGCCGACGGAACGATTCCTCCTCGTGATTGTTAATTAGCGCGGACGGCGTACCTGCGAGTACGCGAGCCGCAACTTTTAACAGCGGCTTCGCTTTTTTTGCTGGAAAATGCCGATTTTTTGTAAACATACAGGTTCTTTTTATAAACATATAGATGCAGCCGATCCAGAAGTATGTACAGGGATTTCAAAAAGGACCTTTGCGGATTTATAGGCAAAATAAAAATGTTCTACATTCACTATTTTAATTCTGATCTACCTATTTTTGAATAAAATCTGCAGTCTATTAATAACTGTGGAGTGCTTTTTTCTTTCCAGGTTGAATTTCGTAGAGCTTAAATTAGATGTCGATTTTAAGAAAATCGATTTTCCCGTTACCGACTCAGACCCTTAAATTTTGAGGCTTCAATTGGCACGTTCGAAGCGCGTTTCAGCTGCGAATCGTTGGAATTGGCGCCGAACTGTGGCGTCAGAGTAGCAATCCGTGGATCTAACAGGCGATTACGAGGTGCCGGTAGGAAAATCGGTTGGAGGACGAGTCGTTTATCGGCGCGTTATCGCGCAGTTGTCAGGCGTGTCCGGCGGGGTTCGTTTACGCGCAACACAACCGATGTTACGGATATTATCGGGCGCGTAGAGCGTAGCGAGTAGGGCCGCGAGACGACGCTTGGCGAGGTGAAGCGACACGACGACAACGAGAACGGCGACCAGAGAGATGGCTCAGAATTTATTGAAGGATGAAATTTCAAGCGTCGTATGATCCACGGTCCCGTGGCCTCTCTCCGTCGCTCGTAATTCCGTTCCGCGACGCGTTAAAAGCCGGTCTGATGGTGGCGTTAAATCGCTCGAGCACTACCGTGCGCCGCGCATTCTCCGCCCTTTCTCCTCTGTGTCTCGTGTACACCTTGCCAGTTTTACTGTCGTTCGGTTTATCGGCCGGGAAATCGGAACACACCAGGACCCGTGATACGGGAACCAGCCTCTCGCGATCGACGCGCACGATAATCCCTGAAGCTGTGCGCGGAGTGGGCGCAGGGAACACCGCAACCACGTGGAGCGGAACGCGCGCGCGGAAGAATGATAATGATGATGGATTGGAAGCCCGCCTGAAAAACACTGTTTCATTAAAACAATCTTGCAACCCGGAGATTACGCGCTGCGGCAACGAGACGCGGCGCAGCCGTAAAAATCGACCACGTCGTCGAGGATAGACAACTTCTTTCATCAATCACCTCACGCCCGTGAAAGCCGCCAATTAGTCGGATCGCTTTTCCCGTCTTGTCACCGTAGGACTCGTGTTGCCACAGATCTGGTCTGTAATTTACACGCTCCGGACGATTTTACGCGTGTCTGACCGGGAAACAGGTGCCGGTTCATTTGGTGCGCTGGATTCGATAAGCGTCCGGATGCTGGAGTGAGAGGCGATCTCGCTGGCTCTTGAACACCGGGAGTCTTGGGGGCTTGATAGTGTTTTTGATAATTAGTTGGCGATCATAGAAAGGCGATCTAGCTTTCAAAGTGCTAAATTGCAAAGAGGGCATTAATTTTTTTTTGACGAACGTAAGAACATAATTTTGTTTAGGTGGCGAAGCACATGGGAAAGGGAATAAGAAGAGATTGTGAAAAGTTTACACGTGTTTTTCAAAGATCCAGTCATTGTGGCGCTGTCAGTTCAAATCGCCGGCTGTGTTTGATAGCGATTTGATAGGGGAGCGAACGTTCGGTGAGCAAGGAGCCAGGTGAGATCAATTCGAAGCGGAAGATAAAGCGGGTACGCCGAACGTGTAATCAAATTTCAATGGCATAGAAGTAAAAGAAAGGCAAGTAAAAAAGCATATGGAATAAATAAATTCTGTTTGAAACATCTTTTGTGAATATTGCATAATTCGGTAACTGAGGCAATTGAATATAAAACTTCAAATTTGCAAATGTACAACCTATAGATTAAAATGCAGAAAATTAGTGATTGTCATGTTTTCGTCTTTCTCCTTTCAGAAACGTGGAAATTCACATCATTTCTAGATTTCTGTATCGTTCTGTTACGCATGCTGAATAACATCCGTAATTGGCGGTGAAAAAGAGAACAGATTGATGAATATTTTAACAAACTGCGAGTCTTTATTATAGTCCGCACATTTGACATGTTGATTACAAAATCATCCCACACGGGATTCCCCGAAAATTGAAATAACAAGCATTGTTTAGTAATTTAGAGAAACCGAGAGTCAAAGGGAAATTGTTTATTCTCTATTAAGCCTTCTATCAAGCCCTAAATGAAACGAGAAGCTCATTAAAATTGATCAAGCTTCCTGGCATGCGGGGGAATTTCAGAAAATGCGCGAACGCGTTCTATAAATACATAAAATCCGCGGTCCGGTGATTACTCTTTTAACTTGTTTTGCATCTCATATATCCTAATGAAATCTCGCGCATTCAACGTATAATCGAGCGAGCGCCGCCAGTGGAAATGAATTTTGAAGTCCGGACGAAGAACTGTGTCAGCCATCAACGCGTTAAATAAAATATAAACACCGAGAGGAGAGCGATTGTTTGATTATTTAAAAATGTTTCGGAGCGTGTAGGAGAATATCCGCGTTACGTCGCGATCGATGCGGCTAATCAAAATTTTAATTTCTTTCCCCCAGCCCGGGAACTTGCTGAGGCCGGCCTTAATTAATGAATTATTTTAATTGGGCCAGGGAAAAATAAACTCGGCGCGCGAGAAACGTCACCCCAACAATTACCGGCGCCAACATCCGCATGCAAATAAGTAATACCTCGGTCCAATTGCTTCGGATGTTTGTATTCGATTAATTATAAGTTACAGCCGCTGGTTTTGTTTGATTGCCTCCATTGAAAAGCGACGCGTGCGCGCCCGCTCGCGCGGTTATTTCCGCGAAAAACACGAATCCGCTCGCGCGAGCCCGCGGGCTTTAATACTTGCGTCAATAACAGACGCGTCCTTTTCACGCGGGCTACGTGATCATCGGCCGAATCGAGAATTCCCGTTTCGATGAATCATTCCGCCTGATATCCGGGCATAATCAATTCAAATGTTTACCCGTGACGCGAGAACAAATCGCGAGCCTGACCCAAGAATTGGTTATCCATCCGATCTGAGAGAAAAATATGGGGGAGGTACAAGAAGAAGCTTAGACCATATGTATACATATCTCGTACACTTATAGACCCGGCTTCAAATAGCATGCCCTGTTCCAAACACTGCGTCTTATGCATATTCTATACTTATACCGATGCCGGGTCTGTGAGTATACATATATGTATGGTCTAAGAGAAGAAGCATCGAACACAGCGCCACGGGAAAAATGATAGTGCCCTATAGAACAACAGGTGATCCGTATCACTGCTATTCAGTCGGTCGCGCTAGATAACGCTGGGCATATAGCCGCTTCTGTAGCAAACACGTGTCACTAATAAACGTCATCGCGGCATGCGCGGCGAGATTGATTCTATTAATAGGAGTAATTACCGAGTGTACTTGGCGCTGCATGCATAATGCAATTTCGTGGCGGCCTCTCGCATGCGCCTCCTCGCAGCCAAGCTCACGGGCCCCGCCGGCTAGGCTCTTCCTGTCTTCCACCGACCGTCAACTATACACGTTATTGCTTCGGGAATCGTATATTTAAAATCCAATTTAATGCGCGGCTCGGCTGTCTCCGTTTCCATTAATACGACATTCGAACGTTATTCCCGCTTTTGGAACCGCCTACTTCATTCGAAGTCGATCGTTAACCCTCTCGGCCCTAGGTTAGGTCTGTTGGGCCTACAAAAAATTGCTGGCCTTCTGCTGCTATTTCATTTGCTTCGGATTCCTTCATAACGTAAGTACAGTCTTCTCGTATTGTGAAGGTATTCTTAGCTCTTCTGACCATCTGTTAGAACAGCAGAATTGGATTTATCCTTTTCTGTTGGCATTCAAGTTTCTTCTTAGTCCTTTACGATACTTTTCAGTACGCATTCCTGCAATAAGCTTCGGCATCGAACAGTCGTTAGCGACTTAATGAAAGCTCAGCAGGAAGAATCTCTTCTCGAGTCGATTCCTGGGAGCTTTCCATTGATCAGGCCTCTTAGGGTGTTCATCCATATTTGAGCCACAGTTTGAACGCGCCTATGACCGTGTTCGTCGAAATTCGTCGGATTTATAGACGACGCGCAAGCTGAATATCCGTGGAACCAGATAAATCGCGTCTCGCGATCTTAAGACGGTTTCTTTAAGTAAGCCCCGATACTCCGGAGACGATCCAATCATATTAACAGGGTGCGAGAGGCGGGGAGGCGGAGGAAACATCGTTCCGTGACAGAAGCGCAGGAGAGAGGAAGAGAAAGAGAGAGAGAGAGAGAGAGAGAGAGAGAGAGCGAGAGAGAAAGGGTAGAGACAGAAAGGATCAGGCAAGTAGGCGAAACAAAAGAGTGGAGGACTGCAGTCGACAAGTTATGCAGAGCCCCTGAAGCGTGCATTTGACTAAGCTCGTCCCCTCCTGGCCCCTTTGTCCTTCTCTCGACCTCTCCCCGTTATTCCTCGTCCTCTAGGCTCGTCTTCTTTCGTCTTGTCCCGTGCCATCTTTTCCCTCCCACCGAATGGCTGTGACTTTATCTCGGCGTAGCAGCTTCTTTCCGTCGGCTGATTACGTATGCGCGAGAGAGACGAGACCAGGCTTATGAAAGTGCAAGCTGGAGATGGGCCGAAGGCCCTTCCATCTTCTACCCTTGCCCCCCCTCTCGGTTCCTTCTTCCTCTTTTCCCTCTTCCCATCCTCTCATCTCTCACTTCCTCCTCCACTCTATATCTTCTCGTTCAACTTTCCGAGAGAGACTGGTGGACTTTCGCGTCCCTTCGGCAACGCGGAGGCGAGAGGCAATAAATAAGACGTACACCGAATGTTACGCGGCGAAACCAGCGAGCTTTCCGCGCAAGAAACCTCTCTAAATACACGCCGTGGGACGTGTCCACGACTACGAGCACGAGCCAGCCTTTATTGCCTCGTAAACGCGCCGCTACGGAGATCCAGCTCCGGGACCAGTTCACGAATCACCGAAACAGATTGCGAGCCGTTCAGAATGGAAAAACATTGTCGTGCGGGACGACACAACTGATGCAACGTTATTGGATTACGCGAATCTCTGACCTCGCGCCACAGGTATCGTCAAAGAAAACGTTTAATTACACCTTTGTGGACCTCACACTGAAAATTGTGGCGTCGATTGTTCCAGGCATTTCTTGGTGTGAGGAAATCCAGATGATATGTACGTTGTCGTTTGATGTCTATGTGGATCCTGTACCTTGTAATTAATCCACGCAATTTGTATTTTCCATGAAATCCGCAGTCTAGTAATAACATTGATTTTTGTGACCATTTTCAAGGACATTTCCCCTGCTGAAAAGTCCGCTCTAAACTGTCAATTGGAACACCATACCTCATCGTAACCACTGGGCGATTGCAAATCACCGTAAACCGGGTGTCGTTGAATCGAGTCCGGTCCAATCGCGGAAAATGTACGTCACCATAGCGATCGGTCCGCCCGCATCATCGAACCCCGATTCGGGCCGCATTTACATGCCGGTGGGCTCTCTAAGCCGGCCGTTCAGCTCATTAAAAATTACGACACGCCGGTGTATCCAGCGGTGGGACCATTAACGAAATCGAATTGCGAGGGCCCGCGATTCCGCAGTTGGATGCTGCGCCAGGCCGTATGCAAACGAACGAACGAACCGGGCCGATATACACGCGGCCGAGCACGCAGGTAAATCGTGCACACGCATCCCCCCGTTGCACTATAGTGTGTTCGGTGCTCCATACGTGTATTCGCTATGGTTTCTCTCTCTCTCTCTTTGCATCTGCGTGAACTTGCTCTTTCTATATATGTATATATATGTTGGCGCAACGGCACGCTTTGCATCTCCGAGCAGAGTGCATTTTCCTCGCGCGCTGCTCGCAACGGGCTCCGCATTTCAATATCGGTACGCCGTCGGAGCGAGTCGTAGCTAATATAGCTAGTCGTATTTAATCGCATGCCAGCCGATAAGGGGGGCTGGTAGGGGGTAGACAGCCAGGGTGCAAGTGGGAGGAGCGCTCAGAGTCGAAGTGGAAGACCCGAGACCTCGATAATCGTTAATAACTCGTCCCTTCTCTCGCTTTCCGGCTTCCTCTATCTCCTCCAACCCCCTCAGCAGTCTTTCTTTCTCTCTTTCTCGCTTCTCGTTTCTCTTTCCATCCTGATCCCGGAAACCCTAGCGAGCGGCTGCACGACCTTAAGGATTCTCACCAAGAAATCCAAGGATCGTCGTGGAACCCGGAGCCTTTAAAGGAGGAGGAAGCCAGAACTCTACACATACATCCCACCCATACCACCCTTTTTACTCGCGGTATCCTCATCGTTGATCCCACCTTTTCCTTCGCTATCCCTTCTCGCCCCCCGCTCTTTTCCTGGCTTCTTCTTCAAAGGTCGAGATATTTCATCCCTCGGAATTAATATGCACCAACTGGTTAACATCCAGCGAATTCCCAGACAGATACGTGGACCCAGGGGGTACTCACCTTTATGAACTAACCGCTCGATTCGGGATACACGATCGTTGAAAGCGTTTTCTCAAATAGTGTTCGAGGTGGCCGAATACCTGTTTGTGGCTTAATTGATTCGTTACACGGACGTGCAATTAAAGTCAAGTCACTGTCCCCATTCAATTTTCTTGGGAACCCTAAATTCCTTCAGGTGCAGTCAATATTGTCCGCCATTTTTTTGTGCCATTATTAACCCTTTACAGTCGGAGCTATTTTAGCTTGAAAATGAAACATTTCTTCCGACCTAGAATAATTCCATTGTATATGATTTTCTTGATTTTATGGATATGAAATTGATACCTCATACAATATTTAAATGTGTCCATAGTAATTGATTAGATACCAACATATTTAATAATGTAAACAATATTGTGAATAATGATACCCCTCGACTGCTAAGGATTAAACTTTCTTGAAAGTTTTCATGAATCTCGATGATTTCGTCTTTACAATAAATATTGTGAAGAAGGACCCGTTCCGTTTGCGGGCAGACCGCACGAGACCGGGAACGGTGTTCAGTTTAAAATTGGTTCCGCGCGGGATGAACAATCCATTTGGAGAGTTCGGTTAATTCGTATCACGCGGATATGTAATTACCATCGCGGCCGAAACCTAATTGAATGCGTTACAATCCGGCGTGTTCCTTGTAACCGGCACCGACACAATCGCAGCTTTCTGTAACCTAAACGACTACAATCTCCGCGGCGGGTAATCCGCTTGCAAATGGAACGAGCTACCATTTGAATAAGCGCGCAGAGAGAGAGCCCCGCCGCGCTCTCACAGAATGTTCCGGCTCTCCGAGTGCGTATTATACGTAAAATACACGGTAATGGAACGGACGCGCATGACCGTCACCCGTAAATAGATCAATTCGAGTGCGAAGGAAATCGAGGCCCGACTCTCTGTCCCAGGTTGCTTACATAATTCCCAGGGACATTGTCCAACCCTTTTTCCGTTCGCCGGGATACCATTGTTCAATTTTTTGTTGCAGCCCATTGTGCACCGATGGAACGAAAGTAGACTGGGAAAAATTATTTTTGGATCTGCTGCGCTGACGCGTATGTCGCGGGAGAAATAATGATCGACGGTTCGGCGAATCTGAACTTTCTCGCGATGCGGGCGCTTGAGCTGCGTGGAATGCGATTCGCGAATGCGAACATTTTTTCTGCGATGTTGCAGAGGTGAATATAGAAGAATATGAAATATGGGAGAATTGCTTTAGCACTCGGAAAGCGGATGGTTGTGATGATAGTACAGGTGGCAATTTTTGATTCGGTTTAGACAATTGTTCACCAATTTTCTTAAACATATTTTTTATTGTACCGAATTGCACAACTTCTGAAAAATTTGTAAAATAGACAAATCAATCGTGCTTGAACTATTACGGTGCAATTTCTGGAATTTTATTTTGGTGATGAATTTAATTGTTAAAAATATTCAATTCCCATTTCATTGTACAATAGAATTATTTACAATTTTGAGCCGCCAACCATATTATTTTAATTGGCTGGCGTCCAAAGCGGATCCGCTCGGGGTTAAAGTCTTCCCGGGCCCGTTGCGGCCTGGAGTCACTCAAATCATTAGAGTCAGCCGATTGTTTCCGATAGTAGAGCCTCATTTTCCGTCGGCGATCTCGCAATCAGCGGTCGGCATCGACGAGATCGTGCGGAGCGAAAGTCGCTTATCTCCGCGCAGAGGATTAAACGAGGACCTTGGGCCCCGCGCGCGTCCTCTAATCGGGACTCGTTTGCGTCCACTTCATAGTTTCTCCGTGCTCATGCAAATACATCAGAGACCGACGAGCCGCGGAGAAGTCGCGGGAGCACGTCCCGGCAACATTTCACCGAGATAAACAGGTTCTCCGGAGAAATTACAATCGGCGCCGTACGAAGACGATAAAAAAACCGGCGGATAGACGTGGGGGAGGGGGAGAGGAGGAGAGAAGCGTTCGTTAATTATGCAGATTCGAGCGTTTTCAGCGAACACGCCTCGACCCCGGCTAACGAACGGCCAACGGGGATTAACGAGGCGGTGGACAGATCGGCGTTCCTCTGAACAGGACAGCCGATCCTAGAGGTGTTTCGCGAGAAGGAAAAGATGGTCGCTAGATTTTTCTCGCGAGCCACCGACCCTCGCCGAATCATCCGGAATTATTGCCCCGGGACATCGTGGACGAATGATTTTCAGCCGTCGCGTCGACTACGGTGTGCCGGCTCGACGGCAATTTCAATATATTTCTCGGGATTACAAACACTCGCAGGGACTCTCATCAATTTTGCATTATCTCACCGCCCCTACCCCTGAGCAAGCTATTAGAGGGCTGATCGATCGTCCCGGATAATCCACATTACTCGCTCGAGGCTGACGTACAGTATTGCCCGGTTCCCCTGCGACGGAACCCGGTTCCGCTCGCGTAATTCCGGTCGCAAGGTCACTGGAGGAACGATTTCCTGGCGAAAGGTTCGCCTGCTCGATCGCAGATAACACATTCCTAGCTGCTTGTTTACAATTCGTTCTTGGCCGAGGATATGGTTGCCAGCGGCTCCCGTCCGTCGGAAATCGGCTGAATCCTGGTGTGGATAATCAAAGACGAAACTTTCATAAAACCACTTTTATGGATATACGTACTTTTCGAACAATATTCGCAATTTTAACATGTCGGACAACAGCAATGCACCCATTAAAAGAGAAAGCATAAAATTAAAATGCGCAATTACCATGGCGAATTTTATCTCCAGGACCCCGAGACGGAACGACTTAATCAAAAGCAACATTCCGCCTATTATTTATCCTCGTGCGGCGCGGCGTCACAGTTGCGAAGCCATTACAATGCCGTGCACTGGAGTCGTAATAATAATAAAATAATAATTCGTCCACTATGCACGGGGGTACTTCCAGTTTGATAAACGAATGCTCCGGGGATATCCGTCGGGCTCGAGCTCGTTTTCTAACGAGCGACCGTCGTCGTCGGATTCAGAAAGCGGCGCGGAAAAATATTTTCCTCGGTTTTACGGGGAGCGCCTTGAGAAATGAAGTTCACAAGGACGTCGAGCAGCACAACCAAGAAAGCTGCTTCGGCGACGAACATCGTCCTTTTTAGTACGTAATCCACGGTTCCGATAGCGGAATATAGTCCGAGAGGACCTCTTACACATCGGGGTAACGAGCGGAAAATGGAATCGTAAACTCCGCATTAAAGAATCCAGAGAAAATCGTCCGGCTGAACGACAGGAATTACCGAAAATGGACAACTCGCTGTGTTCCCGTTCGCGACGGCGCGGCGCGGCGCAGCGGTTACAGATACGATCGAGGCTTTAATTAAAGAAGATCGACTCTCGTTTCGATGCGAATTCTCGGAGCCGATCGAGGAAATGAATACAAGAGACTTCGGAGCCATTTCGAAAACTCGATGTGCGCATTAAAAATCGTGTTTTACGACACGACCAGGTGAGAAGAAGAGAACCGCGCGCCGGAGCAGCGATTTCTGGCCACGGGCCACGTCCATTACGTCGAGAAGGCCCCGCTTAATTAACCCTTTTATAAATATCCTTACAAGGCGTCCCTAATTTCCCTCTGGCGTCTCCGAGGGAAGCTCGGCGCAGAGCTTGTTCTCGCCGGTGCAGTGCAGTGCTTCCCCTTCGAGCTTCCCGCCGGCTCAGAGGCAAGTGGCTCGCGTTAATTACCCATACTGAAAACTTTCTTTCTGTGTCCACGGACCGGGGTTTTCTTCGTCCCTTTTCCTGTCCGCCACGCTCGACACCATGGAACTAAGACCTGCTGCAGCGGAACACGTTGCTAGCAGCTAAATGTCCACGAAACGTTTTGTTTCTTTTCAGTTGCGATCCTCTGTTGGTCCTGAGCGGGGACAGTGTCTCGAGATATGTGAACACTTCCAAATGTCAATTATATCCTGTACAATATTCCTCGATTTTTTATTTGAATTCTAGAGTAATTTGAGACCCTCGATATAATGTTTGTCCACCTGTAAAATAAACGAATGCGACAGAATCGAAATGATCCTCCCACTCGTCAAGAGAGGGTGCATACATTATATCGCTCTTTGACGAGAGGTATGGCACAATAAATAAATAAATGACAGTAGAATTGCAAAATCACGTGTACAAACATTCGAAATTCCAATTTAGAATTGCATCAAGGTATTGTACAAACAAATCTTCCTGTGCCCTAAGCCACAGTACTTCTCCACTGTACCATTTCCAGCTTCCATCGTTGAATCCTCGAGCAATCCTCTACCTCCGAGGCCACCTGAAATAAGGGTAGCAAGGCCAAAGACCTCCAAACTCTCGAGACCCAGACGAAACAGCGAGAACAAGCGTGCTATAACCGGGATAAAACCATCAAGAACTCCCAAGAACACGGAACGACTTTGTAATTGGCCACGGAAGAGGGCAAAGACCACGTTCCAGAGAAAGTGAATCTCCCAGGTAGGTTTATTTATCCAAAACGATGGGAGGCAACGTAACCAGAAAAATCGACTATTAATTCCGGAGAAAGTCTTTCCATCAAACTCGCCGCGATATCAATATCTAAAACCGGCGTCGAAGCGAATATTGAATTCCATCTGAATCATTGATGCTTATCGAAAACGATCGGGCAAGATTAGCCGGACGTGTTAATGCGGATACCTTTAGCGGTTCCACGGTAGCGTTTAGTGTCGTTGCTTATACGTTTCTGATACCGGCGCCGATAAAGAAATGGCTGCCTTGGTAGCCAGTCGCCGAACCTGCTGGCAATTATCCATCGACTGATTTCCATTTTCTTAAGGACCTATTCGGGGGGCCCGATCCCTGGAATTTCTGGCCGGCCGATTGATATCTCTTCGTGCGTCAGCGAGCAACAGAGACGGTGATCGCCTAGTTTTCGCGGCGCAAAGCACTAATTTGCCGATACCACGGGCGACATTTTGTATTGACAGATACGAGAGATTTCCTTTTTTTCTTCTCTCTGTTTCTACGGCTAATAAAAGTCAGACACATACACACACGACCGAGCGCTTTTACGAGCCCGAATTTTTGCTCCGCGCGCGCGCGTGGAAAGCGATTCGTATTTATTCGCACGCATTCGCACACTCGCGATCCCACAGGCTGTTACGTAAAAACCGTTTGGCGCCGACTCGTTAATACGCGTGTCGTACAATCTGTAGCTTTCAGTGGACCGACAAAACTCATTAATAATGCCCACTTAACTAATTTCCCGTCACGCATCGATACGCCGGCTCGACCTACTACCACCGACCCGGCTTTCAATCGCACACGGGAATCTCGTAACCGATCGAGAACCACTCGACTTTTCACGTTTTATCGGTCCACGCTCGAGACACGGAACGAAATACTTCGCGCCCGCATATTTTCACGAGACCCCCTTCGTGTTGCTCCCCTGGCTCGCTGCCTCCGCTTCGAAATGTTCGCTTTCCTGTATTTTTACTTTGATCTCTCTACTATTTTATTCAATTTATTTCTCATTGTTAATTTTGAATTTCAGCTGATTTCTAACTTGATATAAAAGAATTGGCTGGTAGTAGCTGCTGTCCCGACGAAGCCTTAAACTGTGTTTTAACGTGTTGTGCTGAATTGCCCAGGCCGTGCATCGTCTAAACTAGCGAGCCTAAATATTTGAACAGACACAGCGGAACGGGAAATGATCAGCCGATGCTTATGCAAGCTCGCGTCTTTCGAGAATTATTCGCGGAAATAGCGATTCGTCGAGTCCATCGGAACATAAATGCGCTTTTGTACATATTGTATCAAACGTTTGAGTTATCTCGTTTATGCGAGCCATCCTCTGTAATGTTCATTGTTGCCTCTGATTCTGTGCCTCGTGATTCTACCATGCACGATATAATCGGTTAAATGAAACAGTCGCAACAGAGAATTGTGCTAACAGTTTATCCATCGGCGATTATATCATAATCTTTGAATATTTGTAATTCATAATAGATTCTTAATGAATATATCAATTGCAGCAGCATTTTCAGTAATGGACCAATAATGTAGTAATTTTTCATTGTATAAATACTAAAGCGTCAATAGAAAATCTACATTACACTGACTTAATATTTAGTCCCCCTGAGATTTTATTAGATAAACAGGGAAAAGCGGGCTTAATTGGCCCAAGTATAACGCGGAGTCGCTTTAACGCAGCTGTTGCTTCGTTCGAAGATGGCCGATGCTCTATTCGAAAGTTTATGCGATTATGTATACACGTAATACGTTTATACGTAAATTTTATGCGCCATTTCTTCTTGAAATCTGCTTACAATGGAAACTTTCTATATCCTCAAACGGTTCTATAATGTTCAATCCTAAAATAATCTATTCTCTCCACTGAAATTACAATAATAAATACCGCGCATTTCATAAAACATTTCAACAGTTCATTTAGACAGAATGCAGACAGTATATGTGTTCATAACGTTGATTCAACGCGTTAAAATTAGAATAGATAAAATTCCAAACATGAAAGAAAAATCCAGACGTAATCCAAAGATCAGCTGGTCCAAAATGGCTCACTCCAGATTTTACTGTCTGTTTTGCGAAGTCATTCAGCAAATGCGCAGTTCGTGTATAGGAACGACAGTCAGCAGAGTGATCCTTTGCACAGATGCCTCGCTTCATTTTTCCGCGGGCAATTACAAAACGGGGCTCGAGATCCTCCCGACAATCGGACATCACCTACGAGTACTATTGTGACAGCATCGAGGCCGATCACCGTGCCGAAGAGCATAATCGATACAGAACACAGGCCGGCGCGGCGCGGCGCTTTCGTCCCGCTATCAAATGGATCGCGATCCCGGTTCGCAGCTCGCTGCCATTCCTCGCGGGCTCGCTATCGAATGCGGTATCATTTTCGAGCGCCACCTGAGAGAGTGTTTTCGCGTGTCGTCGAGTGACACGCGTGACGAGCGCGCATTTTGCATCGTTAAAAGACAATCTCCCGTCCATCGAGCCGGCTACCAAGCGATGCAAAGTGAACTGGGTGGTTCGGAGTTTGCCCCGGCATTGTTCGACGACCGTCGTTTCGCGTCTGCCGCTTCCGGTTACGTTTATGCCAATGAACACCTAACCCGGACCTTAGAGCACCAATCGAACTAGTTAAACGCCTGAAAGTGATTTAAAAACATTGGTGACTTCGAATAGGACCACCGACGCCGTTCTTTAATTATTTTAAATTAGACACATTTAATGCATATTAATGTATTCTTCGTCCACGGAAGACACAAAATTTGACATAGGGGCAATGGTGATTTCCGAGACCTTACTCTAACAAAGAGACTCAGCACCCACACTCAGCATTCCCGAATCAGCTAGTGGAGCCTAAGTCAGCAAGGCGATAAGCAAGCGCCCAAGACAACGCCCACTGTCCGCCGCTAATTGCTCGGCCAATTAAGCGGCGAATTAATTGCTGCCGAAATATAGAGCGCCCGTTTTCGGTGCCCGATAGTCGAACGGGTTCCGAATGACTAATCCCGTCAAACGTCGTGCGTTCGTCAGCGGACGTCTCGTCGATCTTCGTCATCCGTCGCTTCGTTTCTTTCGTTTTCCGTCACGGTCACGTTTGATCACGTTTCAAAGCGGGGACAACCGAGCCGTGTGTTGCTTTAATAAAGGAAACGCGGTGTTATTCTCGGATCCGACGCGACGTCCCGACGCTGCGACGTAGTGACGTCGTAGCGACGGCGACGTGTTCATCCCCGCGACGTTACGTGAACGCTGTTGTCTCCGGGAATCTTGGTAGCAGAAACAAAATTGGGATTGTTCCATTTCCGATAGAATGGCGCCAGAGCGAAAGAGACAGATTTCATAGAAATTCACCGAAAGACAAAACTGGAAGCGGTGTACAAGGTACGTTGATGTATTACATTGTATGTTGATGGAAAAAAGTAACTTGCACTCAAAAAATTGCTAAATATGTAAGTGTTATAAATGAAACGAAGTAAATCATATACAATGGGAATATTTTCGGTGATACAATGACTTGGTTTTTGGAACTGAAACAACTAGTAAAGGGTTAATAAATTAATTTACACAACGGTATTAAGACACACAACAGTTCGAGTGTCCTGAATCATTAATTGATCGATGTTTCAATACTGCTGATTACCATCGAGCGCGACGGTGGCGCGCATAAAATATTATTTGTTTATAATTATTGCTAATGGAGTCTTAACAAGTGTGAAAGCAAGTACCTATCCTGAAAAATCGGTCTGGGTTGTCGCCGGTCAGCAACGCACAGATTTATGACGCACTCCGCGGCAATAATTTTTAATTACTTTTCACATCGACGGTATCGTCGCGAGATGGGGATTGATATTAATTTCCTTTCCAGCGGTACGTCACGTAATGAAAGCATGCTAATGGACCGTGTTTTATGCATTCCCTGGCAACGGGCAAATAAACAACAGACCCATAAAAATCGGCCTGCCTGCCTGCCTGCCCTCCTCCGCCGCCCTGCTCTCGCTCCTGGGACATATTCATACGTGTCCTTTGATCCCGGGATCGGCAAAATGCCAAGTTCCACATATTCGTGATCAAGGTACGAATCGCGGCACGGCCGAAGAGTTAACATTTGTAACCGGAAACACGTGTCGCTGAGCATGCAAAGTCCGATCGTAAATGTAGGCCTTCTTGTCTGCATTCGAAGCTGTCCGCGCGCTCCGAGGAAACTACGGCTGGCCTGACTTGCAGAAAACCGTGTTCCTGCCCGTGCAAAAACCACGCAGATCTGTCAAAAGGTTCTCTCGAATTTTTGTAGAAGGGTAATCGATTGGTTCGTCATTTTTTTGGAATTATCTTTCCGCCGTAAATCACTTCGCACCGAGCGCTTTGCTGAGAACGCAATCTCTCCGTGTAGGATATACTAGATGAATTTTAATAAAACCATGTCTTTTGCACAACGTCGAATACAAATTTAAAACACTCGCATTCGAAAAAGGTTAGCCACATTTTTGTATAGGTTGAACGTTAATGTAAATTTTGTGTGGCGTTTCCAAAGGAAATTTTAATCACTAAATTCGAAAAGCGAACGTTAGTGGTATTATTAGTTCATGTTTGCCATGAGGAATTTTTCAGACGATGAAATAAAATTTTCTTTTACATCGCTTTTATAAAATCGTGGCGAAAAAATCAAGAGAGCAGGAATAATCAAAAAATCAAGAGAGCAGGAATAATGTTTGTACCGATTTAAAATTGAGGAATCAGAAAAGAAAAATCAAGGGGGCAGAGATAATGGCCGAAACGATGTAGAATAGGGTAAAAAAAGTGAAGAAGTAGATCAATGAATGGATCAGAGAGAATGTTCAAAACGGTGTAAAATTGATGGATTTAAAAAGCGAAGAAGCGGATCGAGAAGAAAGAAATGTGGAGAGCAGAGGTAATGCAAAGCAAAAAAGTGGATCGAGAAGAAAAAACGAAGGAAGCATGGCGGAAGATATGTGAATTTGCAAAGTGATTTCTTCCCCAGCTGTGGCAGCATTGGTAGCTCTGAAACGCGGAGTTCTGTTGGTTCCCTTTGCTAGATTCGTCGCAGGAATGTCGCCGGAGGAATTCGCAATCAATACGGCGGGAACCGTCGATGCATGTCTTTTTTATAGGAGAGAGAGAGAATAGAGAATGGAAAGAAAAGGAGAAACAGCGACAGCGAAACAGAGAGACAAAGAGGGGGAGGGGAAAGAGGGATAGAGAGGGATAGCGGGATCGAGAGGATAAAAAAACAAGGATACTATTCAATTGGAAAACTCATTGTACGAGCTGAGTGACAATAAGTCGTATCGTTCCCCTGCACGGTCGCGAGGAATTTGTTGCACGCGCAATGCAATTCGATTAAAACGTCGGTGTATAAACTTGAGAACTTTGGTTTGCGATTGTTCTTCGGTGGAAGACACAAAGGGGTTTTTGTTGATTGAAGAGTACCAGGCGAGGGGAGGATGGAGGCCCTCTACACGCTTCCGTCAGTCCGCTCGAAAGTCGACTCCTCAAAGGACTTTAATGAATAGAAGCATTTACTATTCTTCTCTACACAGATGTAATTATAAAACCATTCTTTTGTTTCAGAGCCTCCATTGAAGGAAGCGGGGAACGTCCGTCCGCTGAAAACCGGCGCCCATTGTGCCGCAACGTTCCTAGTCATTCGATTTAAATTATGCTCGCTTGTCGCGCGCGTACTCGCTCGCTTGCTCGCTCTCCATCCTACTGACAAGCATCGAACCGAACTACCTCGCGCGATACGTTCAATTCGACAGATGAAAATTGCCCCCGCCGGTGATTATGTATCGCTTTCAATAAAATCAATTCACTGTTTTATTCGATTCCGTTCCCTGCTGCCTTCATTGGAAAGATGCTTCGGCCATTGTCCTAGTAATAACTCCCAATCATGCGAGCCGTGTCCATCAGCTGGATGAATTGTCACCTCGTTTTAACCTCGTCTCTAATCTTCGACCTACATTTCCTATCTAGCTCTCCTTTTCAAAAAAATATATTAATTCCCAGAGCTTCGAAAATTTTTAACACACCACAAGAAAAGTAAGCAATGTGGTGTTGTCTTATATGCATACATTGTCTCATGTATACATATATTTGTTCCAGGTCTAGGTCCCCTAGCGTGCCATAGGATTTTAAGATATCGAAAAGGAGCGTACTCATTGCGGTCAGAGAATCAATTGACGGAAAGGCCGGTGTAAACGCAGTTGATACAATTTTCAGCCTCAATCAACCGTCGTGCGTAGGAAGAGGGCCAACGGCAAACACAATTAACGCGATACCCTGACATCGGCACCGTCGAATTGCATATGCAAGGAGGGCCTAACCCGGGCCAATAACCACTACGCGCCGCGGCTTGTGTGATAATCAATCATCGATATGTTTGCGTGGTTCCTGTGAAGACGGACCCACGCTTGTTTATTTTGCATCTGTGCCTGGTCGCTTTGAGCAGAGTTCGAACTCCCCCCTTTACCACGAATTCCCATTTCTATTAGCGGGACCAGACGCCGTTCCAGACGCCCTATACTGTTACAATTTCTCGATACTGACCAAAATTCGTCGTGTAATATCAATGATACAAAAATGCTGTTTCTGAGCCAATTTTTACAGTTCAAGTTTTTTTAGTTTTTTAGGCAGCATCAGAATGAAATGTGCTTGGATTCTTCGAATTTAAATGTATTCTTTCTTCTTTGATGTACATAGAAAAACTTCTGAAGGTCATTTGAACGTATTGCTTTACTCATTAGTTCGAAAAATAGAGGTTTTGGTGTATCGTGAATTGAACGAATAAATGCAATCCCAATTATGTCGTGTCTGGAGTCATTTTAATCAGAAAATTGCCAGGAATATGCCCGGAAAAGTTCCATAAAAAAGAATTAAAAACAAAAGTTTGATTATTATATTAGTATCGTCTCATCGATATGTTGTTTCCTCTCCATCCTTTTCTACTGCTAGCAACAAGTGGATGAGTGTCTGTATAAATTATAAGCAACATTTTGGTCCCGAAGTTTCCTTATATGTATATCGAAGCGTTACCGTACTTTGAGAATTGAATTTTGGCTAGGTCTTCGAGGAATGGCACCGCCGCGACGTCGCAGAACAACCTTCGACGTCGCGGAATCGTCGACGAGTAGAATTCCGTGTACACCGTCAAGGAGAGCCCTCGACGACGCCGTTTCCCGAATTCCCTCCCAGCCGGAGGACCTCCTTGCTGAACCTCTTGGATCCCAGACTCGATCCATCGGTTCGACGTCTACCGGTTCTCCTCCAGACGGTGCCCTAGACCTCTTCCTCCCTTGTCGCAATCGTCGCCGGCATTCAAAGGCTGTGCACAGAGCCTCGACGTCGACGACGATCAACCTTCTATGGCATTCAGACACTTCGGACCGTACCCGGGAAACTATCGACTCTGCGAGATCCTTGCTCCGAGGATCAGGATGCGGGACAATATTTGACCCGGCCGAGGGTCCTCGATTCAGCACGATTACGCGTGCGTGGGGAACCACTCGTGAATCTATTTGCCGCCCGCACTTGCTGCGTGTTCAATTATTTAGGCTTCGGGCCCGGTTCTGGCTGGATCCAACCCCTGCGAGACAAGTGTTGCGAAACTGATGAGAATGGCAGACCTGGAAAGACTCGAGAATGAATTCAGCTGTGTCTTCTCGGTGGAGGATCGGTTCAATGATCGTGAGACAAACAGTAGCGTGTAAAGCTTTGTTAAATTGTCTGGGTATAATCATTATGTACCTCGATGTACTCTCCGAACAGAAACATTGAAGATAGCTGAGCTTCTGATGGAGACGCTTAGCTTTTCAGTTGCAAGCCCTTCTTCTCTTTCGAACCTTTTATTGGACGACTTTCATCTGCGACTTTATAGTCACAATAAATGTGAATTAAAATATTTAACAAAAAGTGACACAAAAATGGAAAAACATTTATTAAATGTATACACGATGTCTCATCGTGTTTTTTGTCTCTTTTTCTGTTGCAGCGGCATTCAATCTGGCAAATGAGGGGCTCGATAGTCGAAATAAATTGCCGTTAATTACGCGGCTCATCCGTCGCACGGAACAACAAGGCATCTACTCATTTCCTCGTGAAATTCCTGGTTGGTCGTACAAATACTCGAAACGATTCGTCGCGGATCCGCAGCGCACGTGCGCCGCGTTCAATTAGACCTCGAATTCTTGCGATAGTTAAGCGTCTCGTCCGGGCCATCGATCTCCTGGTGTCCCCGCAGAGAAAAACCGGCGTCGCGCTGTTGAAAAACGAAAGAGAGAAGCCGAAAACCCAAGAGAAAGAGAGAGAGAGAGATACAGAAAAAAGAGCTATCGAATCGAGCAATCGAGTTAGGTCGTGGCGTCCGGCTAACGCGCGACGCTCGGCTCACGAAACACAGCAGGTTTTAATTAAAATCGTGGACGCGCGAGGCTTTTTGTTCCAGAGAGAGAAAGAGGGAGAAAGGGAGAGAGAGAGGGCATCGTGAGAACGAGGAATTGAAGATACCGGTGACCGTAAACGAGAGATGCGACCACCAGCCGAAAACGCGGATGACCGGCCGCGGGAGCAAAAGGGTCCATTAATTGGCCGAATCGGTGACACGCGAGATACAATTAGCACGGTTCGGATGCCCGCGAGGGCGGCACAACAGAGACGTTCATTTCGAGCGAACAAATTTGTGCTGGCGTGTAATTGGCGCGGTTTTACGAGCACCAATCACAAGAGAGCAAAGAGAGAGAGAGAGAGAGAGAGAGAGAGAGAGAGAGAGAGAGGGAGAGAGCGGCCGTGGCAAGATGACACGATTGAATCTCAAAGGGTATCGGTGATCACAGATCGAGAAGGATGTTGTGCGTGAACAAACACTCATGCTACCCCATCCCTTTCCTTTTCGCTCGATGTTGAACTTTCGGCGATCGACTAGCTAGTTTTTGGGGTATATGACATTCCGAATAAAATCTTTGTGTGAGTTCACAAGGTCCGCAGTCGAATTATTCAGCACAAAAATATCCAAACAATAGAATCAAATTAGAGAAATATCATCCGAAAAGAAGGAATCGTAGATACGCGATTGATTCATCGTCACCAACGGGCGGTCCGACGAGGTCTCGTTGTTGGCGAGCAAAGATTAACGAAGCATCGGATAATTGCGCGGCTCTTATTAGCACGTCTATCCATCGTCTCGGAACTGGACCAGGGAAGATGAATGGGCGCGCGCGCATTCGCCGGCGAGCGTGGAAAGAAAAGAGATCGCGAGTGTGGTTAAAGAGGATTCGCGTGTTCCGTCTAGTAATTAGTAGAGATGCGAGAGAGAGCCGGAGGCCCATGGTCCGCGGATATCAAGTAGCCTTTCAAGCAAACCGTGTAAAAAGCTTTCAGCCAACGGGCAAAGCAAACATTGGTCACGAACGGACAGACACCGCGTTTCTGCTTCCATCTATCCTTCGCGACGTCCTTCCCCGGAGTCCACCAATTTTTCTGATTTTTAGACCTCCGCTACTTTTATAACTTCTTCCTGTTCGTCGTCGATCCATGATACTTCAGATGTTTCCAGTATTTCACAGCCCTTTATTTGTCCATATAGCGTGCCCTTTTGGAACTGGCCACACGTGCAACCACCACGGGACGTCTTCCGCAAAGGGGATGGCACACTTCTCGCTCCTTCTTCTCCAGGGGCGGCTACGTTTCGAAAACGACCTCGACGACAATTTTATTTCTCCTTATCGACAGCACGTGGCGACGATTCTACTCCGCGGCCGTTACTTGCGTTTTCTTTCGCCGCTCTGATATATTGCCACTCTCGCTTTCGCGCTTACCGCCTGATTAATGGCAGGGAGAAAGGCGCGCGCGCGACGCGTCCCATCGATTTTCGATCAGCTTCCGTTCTAGCCAGTTTCCTCGCCTCTATATGGAGAACCCAATTCCAGTGGAATGGGGAAAGTAGGAAGGAACGGGCTCAGTGAAAGAAGCATAATATATTTGAGTGATATAAACGGCTACGGGACTGGCAACCGTTTCCAATATTGTGGGACCTCTGACTGTCAGCTCGTTCCGTTTAACTCTCCTGCTGCTTGAAATAATTACGTCCGAAGACCGCATCTCAATTGTGTATCATTTTTGTCTCTCCGTGCATTCCCTTATTTCTTGGTGTACGTGGGTGTATGTTTTATATGATCACGGAATTTTGAATTTAATTTTGAATTTAAAAACAAGGCCGCCGGGAAGATCGTATCTCAATTGTTTACCACTTTTGTTCCTTTCTGCACGGTGTCATTTTAATCAGAAAGATGTCACGAATATGTTGGTAGAAGTTTTACAAAAAAATAATTAAAAGCAAAACAGTCTAAAACGTGGCAATACTGTAATTTACTCGGAAGAAACGCTGACCGAGGAAACTTCGAAGAGGATGTTGTGTACAAAAAAATAGAGAATCCATGATTTAAACATGAACGACGAAAGAGCCAATTTGCCGAAAGTGGGGGAAGAACGAAGGGACTTTGAAGAGGGGGTTGCGAGCGGGAAAAGATAGCGAAACTACGGTTAGGCGAATAGCAAGGCGTGAATCGTATAGCATGGCAGTAACGTCGGCTCAGCGGGTCCGAATTGTCTCCGCGTAGGCTTATCCGGTGATACCGAGACGTAAGGTAGATGACACGTGCAACGACAGTGACGTTCAATTTCGTAGAGCGATCTACCTCGAAATGACCTCGTGCCATTCGGAGCGTGAAACAGGCTAAGCAGGGCGGAGATATTGGCTGTGCCTCCAGTACTAAAAGGGGTTGCTTCCTGTATCACGATTTGTTACTCAGCCTCGGACCTTCAGGAAATGAGGATTGCGCTCCCCTCGATATTGAGAAGGCTTCGACGCGTTTATTCGCGTTCGCTTTGCCTTCGTATCGGAACGAGACCCATTCCGTGGCTTCCCAATCTGGCAAATGGGATTCGATCGTCCCGCTGAGACCCAAAATTTCGAGCCGGAGAGACTCTCAAAAATTAGCTGCCTCCGCCGATTCAATTCCGCGGTTCTCAAAGGGTCTCTCGACATTTTCAAATTGGAAAACCTTCGCTTTTGACACTGCCCCTAGTCGATGTATATTCAACAAGTTCTTCTTGGACATTTTCCTTCGCCTTTTTTATTTCTCTTGAGTTCTTTCTTTGACAATTTCTACTTTGCCGCAGTCTTTCTTCGATGATACTCATTCCTCCTCACAATTCCCTCGCGGTTCCCTTTCACAATTTTTACTTCCTAAGAGGCTGCCTCCGACTGGTTCTACTTCTCTCGGGTTTCCTTTGACAGATCATGCTCCTCCAGAGATTTTCTAAACAGGTTCCAGCCATTTGAGGCTTCTCTTCTAGTAGACCTGTTTTTCTAAGATTTTTCTCAGCAATCTTCAATCGTATTCAATGAATGTCTCCTGAATGATTTCCCTGCCTCCAGAATTTTCTCCGACAATTTCCGGTCCCGCAGAGCGTTTCTCGACGTTTTCACAGTCTTAAGTCTTCCGTAACCTCGGGAGCCAATCAGACGTCTCGAACGTGAAGGTTAAATATGTCGGGCACCCGGTGAACCACGAAATCGGCGTTGCGCGAGAAGACTGCGCTTAAAAGCCGTGGGGCACAAGGTGGACGGGGCAGGAGGGGGGTCGACGGAGGTAAACGCATTATAAACGGACGATAAATCGGGACCACCGTAGATTATCCTTGTACACGGGTTGGCGGGAGAACTTCATTACCGCTTCGTTCGGTCTTGCATAAACCATTTAACTCGAACCTCCGCGGTTTCTAGGCGGAGTCGACGCCTCGTACTAAATCTGCCGCTAAGCGAGTTCCGGTACCAGCGCTGAGATTTACGTACTCCGGAGGCGAGCAGGAACGCGACGCGACGCCGCGTTACTTACCAAAGGTGTCCTGCGGAGAACGACCGCCGCAACGGCGACGTTCAATTTCGCCGCGATACGCGCCCCGTTCCTTTAAAAGACTCGACAGAAATTGGGTAAAGACGGATCGCTACTGATCCCGACACGGGAACTTTCCTACCGGTTCTTGGAGGCTTTGCCTGCCACTTGGATCACGCGGTTTTAGTATCCTTTTACTTTGGTATCCTTCAGAAGGAACATCGTTATCCTGTTTTATTGAATTATCTAGGTCACAGACCAATGTGTTTACTAAATAATTGTTCGACTATATTCTTTTTAGTCAAATATTTAATTTGAAGAATAATTATTCATTATTCGTAACAAGTTATTCTCTCTATTTAATCGAATAATTCATCATTATTTATTCGAATATTGATTGCAAAATTATTCGGTTAATAATTTTAATTTCACTTAAATTTTCGAAGCGTTTCTACGCGGATAGATTCAGTCACGAATGCTCAGAATAAGTCCAATTCTTGCTATGTACATATTCTGACGGTGACATTGTGTTTGTGACTAGTCGACTTCGTCCTTCCGTATCACAACATAAAGTACATGTACACAAAAGGACGTCGGTATCGCGTTACATTTTCATTAAAGCGTGCCCTGCAGCTCGTCCCAAAGCTGTTACGGAATACAGCTTTGGTAAATCTAGAAACAGACGGAGGACAATAAGGGTGTCGACGACGCGGTGGAAATAAAACGAGTCCTCTGCCAATGACCCCAAGAATCCCATCTCTGATCCCGGGGTCTTCCAGTTTTGTGAATATGAGCGGCGTGACTCGCGACAGTCCGACGTATTTAATTCCCGTCTTAAGACGGAATATCCAGTTTCTCGGAAAACCGTGTTCTGCCCCTCCGGTCGTCGGCGTCGACGTTCCCGGCAACCTGACGTCGACGTCTCGCGGACGAGGGTAGTCACAGCATGTTTACACAATGTCAGCGCCCGTGTTTGTCCTCGTCGCCTTGAATTTCCTATTCCCCGGTGGATGCCTTGCGCGCAGACAGCCGGAGAAGTTCGTTCCGTCGGCGTCGAATTGATCTCAGACGCGTATTTAACGCAATAATTGGTAGCGCCGCGACGAGGGATTGATGGCCAAAGGAACGGTCCTCCCTGAAGCCGCGGATATATTTATTTACCCAGCGCGTCTGTCGCACGAGTGTTGTCCAAATAATGTGAGACACACCGGGTCTTCGCCGAGGTTCGTTAAAAAGTCGGGAAACGGAGCATGGAGAGCGACTGTTTAGGGAATACTCCAGCTAGATTGCTGTTAGTCTGTTTGGCGTGTAGGTGTCTTCATTTTGCGCTCGCCTGTTTCGAAATGAAAGGACTTACACGGTTTCATTGAATAGGGGTGCAGAAACCGGAGTCGATTTGGGTACGAACATCATTGGAGGAATAATGGGATGTGTTAATATTAATTTGGATTGATGGAGAGCCGCTAGAATGCTTGCGGAGGAGCCCATGGTAATAGACTGCGAGGCATTGTGGTAGTTTATGTATGTGTTGATGGATTTCAGGAAGTTCGAGGAAAATTTCTTTCCTTCGTCGATATCTCGATTCTTCCCCACTCAGATATGCATTTCTATTTTCTTGGAGAGACTCTAATTCGAAAGAATCACAGACTTTTCAGCAACCAGGTTCGCAACGGATGTGTCGCTCGGGGAGTCTGCCCCTCAAAATACCGTCGCGTGCCGATGTAAAGAAAGTTGGAAATCCTCGTCGTTGGGCCGACGACGCGGGCTTATCGTGGCCCCGGGAACGTTATCGGGTACAGGTTATCCCTGAAAATCCGCGGAATAGACCCATGCCCGTAAGCCAGCCCAGTGCACCTAGCCTTGGCCCGTAACCTTAACGGAAAATCGAAGCTGCTTACCATAAAGTCACCCTAAAGCTCCGAATCCCGCGCGTCCTTCCGCTTTCGCCTCGGTTCCCGGGATTGAAAAACCGTCCCGGAACCTATCTCTGTCTCGTTCCGTTCTTTCTGGATCCGATCTCGCTCGATTCCACGGGAGCAATCTTTTCCTGCCCGATTTCTTCGAAGGCAACGCGCGACGAAAGCAACCCTCTCAGATAGTAGAGAACCTCGACAAAAGGCCACCTTGCCCGCGAAATATCGTGGCCAGACCTGTATCACCTTCGGGGTAAACTATCGTTTCCGATAACTGCAAGATACGGCCGAGGTTTACGGTGACCACAGGTTGCAAAGACGCTCTTAGAGGGTCGACGCCACTGAACTTCATTTCCGAAGAAAATCTGCAGACTCGAAGTTTGGTAGCCTAGACGATTTCGCCCTTTACAGGATGTAGTTTCTTAAACATGGGACAATTTTTAATTTGTTTGAATATTTTATTTGGAGCCTACAAGATTATTTGAGATTTTCTACTCCTTCTGTGTTACTTTATAGCGTGCACATTCACGAATTTTTTAGAGACCTCACGTAAGTTGCAATCAGTAAACATACTTGTTGAATATTATAATTGATTGCTGTACCACAAATTTTTTTTATTTGGAAAAGGAATGAGTCGCCACGTAATATTAAAGCAGAAGGTAAAATATGGATACGGTCTCATTCTAACAGTAATAATAAAAATGACGAGGTCTTATGGGGTCGATTGGTTACCCCATTCACATCAAGAACCTTATAGATCCTTGTTTGTACGTTCAGCTCCGATTTCTCGTAACTATCGAGGTCTCGCAGCAGTACTAACGCTGCAAGTTTGTTTGAATGAAAACTCGTTACAGTTTGGAGACGGCGCGAGTGAAGTTGCCTGAGTAATAATCCGCAAAGTGATTACTATTTAGTGTAAATGGGAGTCATTATTTGAGCATGTTCGCTTCGGCACACGTGTGTAACTCCGTTTCGAGAGGCTGTCGCCTCGTATACGGGTAACCGAATGGGAAACGGGCGCTGACTATTCCCGTTCGCGTCGTGTGTAACTGGAAATCCAGGACGCCATTGTGCGAGAGTACAAAAGCGTGTTGTTTTATTGATGGTAAAGTGATTTTTCCGCGCGATAAATCGAGGCTGATTAATTAGTCGCCGGTACTCTGGGCGAACAGATATCAGAAACTCGGTTTTTATTGACCTGCGACTTTTGTTGCAGGAAACGCGGAGCACCTGTCGATTAAATATCATTTGTCGATTAAACATTGCTGGCGGCGCGGTAATCGTGCAATTTTCGTGGAAAATATCGTCCATTAATTTGACGGTCCAGCCGCCGAATCGTTTGTCGGGGAGTAAAAGCGTGACCGAGAAGAATGTAATGCCCGATAATGCAATAGCGAAAATTGCGAGCGTGTGGCGTGCAGGAAAGTTTAGCCCTCGTTAAAAAGCGCTCGCAGCGGACGGCTGCGACGAGAGAGAGAGAGAGAGAGAGAGAGAGAGAGAGAGAGAGAGAGAGAGAGAGAGGGAGCGAGAAAAAGAGAGAGTCGGATGGCTGACGGGTAACTGTAAAAGTTCCGCGATGTGTGGGGAAAAAATCGAGGGTCGAACGCGTTGTGGGGAAACGAAGGCAAAACCGGGCAGAAAAGTTCGACTATTCTGGTCGTGGTAGAGCACACGAGTCACGAGAGATAGAGAGAAAGAGAGAAGGAGAGCCCTCAAGTTACACGGGCTTCCACCCTCTTTCGTGTCTGCGAGAACTAAACCGGTGTAATTTAAGTGCAATTACCTAAGTGTCGTTACCCAGCGAGAGAAACTTGGAATTACGTCGTGTCTCTTCAACGACTCTCAGCATGCGAGTGCATGCCGTGCGCGAAGAAAAACCGTGCACCCCCTGGAATTTTCCGGGTAGACCCAACCAATTCTACATCAGGACAAAAGGGACCGCCGTAAGGATCGTTAAATTGTGAATACTCTCCTCGAATTTACTCTCATTATGATTAAATACATTTTTTCGGCAGACTCGCTTGCTCGGTGCGCAAGGAGTTGTCGAGGATTGCCGGAGAATGACTCTTTTCTTTGCGTAATTATTGTACGGAATACAGAAAATATTCTGTGATAGATGGAGGCTCATTCGTTCCACCCGAAGCAACAAAATTGTTCAATTATTTCATATTGGGAATAAGGGAATAATCTAAATCTAAAACAACCGTTTACTCAACCAATATTAACTTTCTAATTACAACGACCCCTGAAATGAACCCGGAATATTCCTGTAAAATTCTGACGCGGTCCACACGAAGTCAAAGCCAGTCGGATTAAAAGAAAATGCTAAACCAGAATGAAACATGGCCGATTCCATTGCAGGACATCTGCCGGGCGAGGGTGAGCTGTCGGATCCGCGAAATCCGCGGACAGCGGAGCGTGAAAACGGATAAGTGCGTCGGATAACGAGCCGCCTCGGTAAATATTAATTCACTTTCAGGCCGGTTCATCTTTTCAGCCGGGCAACGAAAGCTGCAACGAGGTAGCAGCGCGGCGGACGCGTCTGGTGTTTTCGATTTGACGAGGTCGTCTAATTTCGAGGCACATCTGCGGTGGTCTCGATTCGAGAGGGGCTCTCTCTGCTTCTTTCTCTCGGATAATGAAAGAGCGGGGGTGTGAAGGGGCAGAGAGGCAGGGGGTAGAGACGAGAGAGCACGTTGAACGGGGTAGTGGCTGCCTTCTCACGCGTGCACGGAATAATCCCCCAGGCCGGCGAGGCTGCATCCGTAAAAACTGCTCCGGAGAGAGATTTACGCTCGTCGGACAACTGTCGCGAGGATTTTCCTTCGGCTGCCACTCGACACCGATCTCTCGATCCGTTTTCGCGTGTGCTTCGAGAACAGAGAGGCCCTGCCGGCGATATCGGACGGCTTAACTCACTTGTTTCGCGACGGACGAATGATTTCTGCACTAGGCGAGTTACGCAAATGCACCACCAAAATTTACTGCTACATTACTTGTTGCTTTCTATTCAGCATTTAATCTTCTTTCTAACTGCTTGGTGGAAGATTACACATTGTGAAACAAACACTCAATGTCACCTTCATTTCTCGGTAAAAAGGCGAAATACAAAAAATTAATTATCGCGTTGTATACTGTGTACTAAATTTAGGTGGTATCGTTAAGTGTCCCGCTCGACCCCCGGCATTCTTTTCTTGATCACCATTGACGCTCTACAAGCTGGAACAACGTAATTCATCACAGATCCGTTGTTATACAATAAATGTACCTAACAACACTTAATTTCAGCGAGTATTTATCAGACAAGCTGTTTTATATTCGGAGAGCAGTTCCAAACAATCGCCAAGTTCGTTTCAGAATTCGCTGGGTGCGGAAAGAATGGCAAGCACTTGATCTTCATTCGGTTCTACCGCAACCCGCGTTGCGAAGGCCCGGAACAATGTAACGTGGTTCTACTTAGGCATTAGCCGAGCCGATAGGCCAGATCGAATCCCGGTTTGAACAGAGCGAGAGAGATCGATGGATTTATTCGTTCTCTCCGCGGTGCGGTGCGGTGGTGGAGAGAACGAAGGAACGGGGTCGCTGAGACGCTCAGCTGCGCCGCGCGCGACGCACCACCGAAGGGCTTTTGTTCTTTGTATCGTTGAGCTTCGGCGCGAGGGTCTTTGTGTTGCGCATTTTGTCGTTGTGTGCATTGGGATTTTATCGAACTTCGCCGGCAAACATCGTTATAGATTGGGGTCGCGCTAACGAAAGGGACGACGTCGATTCTGATCCGCCGTAGACCGATCCGGGACGCTCCTAGAATTTTAACGCTACAACGACGCGCCAGCTTGTCGGCGGCCACGAAAGTCTCCGTTGCATCCTCAGGCGTGGAAGTACACGTTAAAATATTAAAACAACTCAACAGTTTGCGTTGTCCTCCTTTTAAGAAATGGAACAGTAAATTTTTCAGCCTGAATGAATGGATGTCGTCCTAGGGAAGAAGAGCCCCTATATAAACATACCGATCATACTACACGATGTTAATTGCCGCGGTCATCGAGAATTACGGCCCTGTGTATACAGAGAATATACTATTCTCGAATAGATCTCGGAACGTACTTCGGCGTCATCGGCGTTTAATAGCGACGCAATCAAGCCGCGTATGCAAACGACGTCCGTCTATACCGAGATCAAAGATTATTGACAATTTAATGAGCCAATGACAGCGAACCGAGTCTCGTCCGTCAATACCCTCGTTCCCATTAACTGCGATCGTCCTTCGTCCTCCTCCTCATTCGATCACTATTTTTCTATTTTCCCCAGAATTAAACGGTCGTTTAAGAAAATTTGCATAGCGTCGTGGATTTCAGAAAAGTTGCCCTAAAATTTTGCTAATGCTGCAGTTCTAGCTTGGAGATAGGGCTGAGCTAGGGGTGCTGTATTATGAACCTGGCTGCCACGTCAGCTGGAAACGGAACAGTTTTTCCTAGAGGGTATTCTAGACCCAAGCTTCGAGATCTCTGAATATTCATTCCTTTATGCCAAACTTACATAACTTGTTTATTCATTTACTCTTCTTAAAATAAATTGAAAAATGTCACGCATTTTCGGCTCTAGCGAAATGTTGACAAAAGCGGTCGCACACACACTATGTAGCGTGTGACGTCAAAGCCTAAACATTGAGACTACGGAAGCGTCAGTGGTGGGGATAGACGGAGGGAGCAAGGGCCAGGCCGGGAAAATAGAGGGAAATACAGCTAGCCCCTCTCATTGCCGAATTAGTCACGTGACACTGCGACGCGCGCAGAATGGAGACGATACGCATCACGTGACCGGTCTGTGGTAGAGGCAGGGTTTATTGGAGAATACTCGCCTCCGTCGAAGGAGTAAGGTAGAGTGGGAGAAAAGTTTCGATCTGGCTTCACCGCTTGCGAGGCGCGACTGTATCTGACGTGGTTCGATCAGGCCGCAATCGGCTGCATCATTGGCAGCATAGCATGCAACCGATCTCGGACGGTCGTCTTCGAACATGGAATGCGCTGAGAAGATTACGAAACGGACTGGGGATCCGTTCCGGTCGATGGGTTTATTTTGACAGATATAGGTGGAGGCGAACGACAGCCGCGGGGCCGATAACTCATGCGCATAGGTGTACTTATTCAATGGCGCATATACACACACCTATCGCGCGGCGCGGCGGTGCATTACGGCCAGGTGCAGCGGGGAACCGGTGCGCTCGTGTTCCTGACGTGCATGGCTCCCCGCGTGTTCCGCCCGCCGGTAGTTGCACTCGGGAGTCTGGTTTACATCTGAACGTGACAAGGCTGCCCTGCGCGCACGGTTTGTCTTTATGCATGGGAAAGTCTATACCCGACGCCCGCCGACGCCGCGCCGCGCCGTCGTCGACGCTACGGCCGTCGCTACACAGCCTAGATCCAACCAGGCATTATCGAACACGTGCATGCTATCTCGCTGAATGTCGGACTAATTGCGAGTCGCGCGTCTGCCCCGCTCGCCGTATGTATACATAAATCCCTTTGAAACGGAAGCGACACGACGGACGGCCCAACGGAAAACTTGTGTAACGAGCGAGAGCTAGCCGCCTCATAATTACCCGCAGAACCCTGGTTTAATCAGCACACCAACTGGCGCGGACCTTTTTTCGACGGGACGCGCTTCTTCGAGAGTTTCGGCCTGCCGGAGACCAGACCAACATGTATCCGATGCTTTCACGACGCCGGTATATCGTCCGATGGCGCCACGAATTTTCACTTCTAGAGTTTGGTAACCAATCGGCTCGGTAGCACTTCTGCCACATGCAGTTCCGCAGAACCCTCCTTGTTCTATGAACTTTTCTTGAACCGTCAAGATAAATTGAAAAAACCCATTCGAAAGAAAATAAACAGTCAAGAAAACTGACGTATCTTCAAAGGGTGTATGCTCGACTGTTTTCGTGCGGACAGAATGTCGTAGTTTCTACCATCTGCGAGCAGCGAGACGAACTTTCACCCACGAACTTTCCAAGAAGTCTACAATGAGAAGACATCGACGATCATGTTTCGGTAGAACGGTAGATGAAAGAGCGTGACATCAGCGAAGACGTTCGAATCTGCGTCTGCATCTGCGTCTACATCCTTGGTTGATCATCAAGACCACGCCACGCGGATAGAAGCTATGGAACTGCGTGTCGGAACAAAGCGGAAAAAAAACAAACGATCCGACGCACTGTGGGGTATTTGGCCGATCTAGCTGGCCAAAAATCGACTGGCGAGCAAGTCATTATATATAATATAATATATTAATATATATTATAATATATATCTTACATATTATATTATATTATATTATATTATATTATATTATATTATATTATATTATATTATATTATATTATATTATATTATATTATATTATATTATATTATATTATATTATATTGTATTATATTATATTATATATAAAAAAAATAATTTTGGCCAGCTAGATTGATCAAATACCACACTGTGCGATGGGCATTCACTGTGCGACGGGCCTTAATTAACAGGGAACCTGTGCCAGAGAGACAGAGCGTCGCCGGTCGACGGATCGCGCGTCTGAAAAACTGGCTCGTCAACGCGACATAATTACCGGAAGCCGGGCGGAGTTTAGCCGGCGGAAACAACAGATTCGGCGATTCGACGCGCGCCACAGAATTACGTTTGTCTACTACCCTCATTAGGAATTCCTGCTCGTTATCCCGGGGGCACAAAATTCGGGTCTTGCCGCTCTCCTTTAACTCCCTCGCGCGCTTTCCGCGAAACTTTCCGTGCGAGCGATTATGTAGAAACACGAACATCGTGTGTTCTAATAAGACTATCTGACCACAAAGAATTGCAAATCTTTACCATTTTTTGTCATGCAAGTCTAGAGTTTCTGGAATTCTTTAATCTATATTGACAAGTCAGCGAAGGTGATAATTGTAATTTTTGGTGCTGAAAATCGGTGTTCAAAAAATGTTCATTTCTAAATGTATCATGAATTTTATATTGAAATCTTCTATTGAAAAATGATGTCCACAAAATATTCCTCTTCCGACGGCCTAACCGCAATTCGTATAAAAGCAATGGTTACCTCCGTACGAACCGAATAAAGATCGACAGAGTAAAAACGGGCTTTCCGGTGAATCACCCTCTAAATTTTCGCCGGCGAGCAATGTGTTCGAGTCGATATTCATTACGAATTCGTGGGCAGTCAACAAGCGGCCGGAGCGCAAGTCGACGTTGTCTTTGTCTGATTCCAGCCGGTGACAATCCCGCGGCAAACACCATCGCCGGCAGACAATCGAATTTCAATTTAGACCCGTCGAACCGCTACTTCCCGCTACAACACGCTCGAACAAGCAATCCTTTCCATTAATGCGACAATGCCCGGCAGACCGGCCTGCCGGCTCGGCGCGGCCCTGGCGCGTATTTACTTCGACCTCGCAAACCCGGAAACCGAGTCCCGTCTCGCGCCCCGTACACACGCGACATCCGTTTTATACGGCTCTGCCTACGCTCTCCTTTTCCAGGAGCTGGAGTAACCCCTTGTCGAGCTCAACGCCCTGCGGGGATCCAAGGCTATCTCACACCCCGTTTGGCCTTCTTCTCGCAACCCCCGTCGTGACAGTTTGCTGGCGAACGACACACGTAACCGGGCCTCTTTGTCGTCGCCGAGTGAGCGCCACCTGTTTTCCTTCCGGTCGACAAGCGTTCTTTATCGCTTTCGGGGATAGTTCCCTGGAATTCGGAGTCTGGGCTCCTTCGAGAACGGAATCTGATATCATAGTTGGCTCGAAGTTCAATGAACCATACATCTGGCTGATAGACTATACATTATTGTAGATTTTCTAGTAAAAAATTAATATAGTTTCATAGAATTTATAGTCTCTGTTTTAGCTCAACTTTACTATTTTAACTGAAAAATCAAATATATTTCCACTCTACATGGTTTTTTTTTAAATTTTATGCACATAGTATACCAACACTGTTACAGTACGCAAACTATATCGTCGTGAAACGAAGACTTTACAGATATATTTTCAAAGAGTCCTACAAAAAGATCGATCCTTTTCCATCAGGAAAAAAGAATTCCCTTCTTAAAAAGTCGAACCAGTCGGAAGCGGTCCAGGCACTCGATCCTCTCACGCATCATAAATTGCTCGAGGATGCGTGTACGTCTTGAAGGATCATCCTTGAACATGTGAGGGAGCTTTGGAATTCAAGTGGTCGTCGAGTCCGCAGCGAATACGTCTGCAATTTCACGTCTGTGCGGTTGCTCTGTAATAAAGGGCGATATTGGATAAAAAGAAGAGAGTTACAAAGAATACTCGGAACTTAAAAATGTTAGTACCCGTCTTTTTGAGGGATCGCTGATGTTAAAGACGTGTGATTATCTGCAACTCAGATATTTACTAATATGTTTCGAAAGACCTCATTTTCCCGTCTCTCGACCTCCGAGCAATAGAAATCCCGAGAGCCCCGAGACTGTATCCCCGTTCTCCAATATCAATAAGCAATTAAGGATAACCGATAATAAAGTTCGTACAGAGGTAAGGTCCCGGCTCGTACGCGACCGTCGAAGAATATCGAGCGAGTATCGAGAAACGAGTTTCCTCTCGACAATAAGGCGAAGGTGCAACGGAGACGTTGAACCGTTTATCGTACCGATCGAACGACGTAATTGCACGTTAGCCGATACGAAAATTAAAGTTGGCGACGTTCAGCGTCAGTTGAACGGCAATTAATACGGCCTTCATGAGAGCCATTAGTAGTCTTCTTTTTCTCTTCTTTATTTTTCGCTTCTCGTCGTTTATGTTTTCATTGTGCCCGGGGAAGGTAGGGAGGGAATGCGAGGCATGAGAGAGAGAGAGAGAGAAAGATCGTTTAAGGGATGCTGGTTTCTTCACGGAGCCGATGAATATGTAGATGGATCTTTTCTTCTTGGGAGAGTTCGATGAAATAACTGTACCAACTCGCGACCGGTCGGCGAACGAATTCTTTGCATTTTTAACGCTCGAGAACCGCTTCGCTTGACGTTGCTCGCTGGGAGCAACTTTCCGCTCGCTGCTCGATTTTTGAGAGAGCTCCACGTCGTGAATTACGACGGGAGATCACCTCTCGACGATGTTCTGCTTACGCCGGACGCGGAAGACGTTTACCCACGGATCGTACACGTTTGAAGGGCCCCGACGAATATGTAAATTCTATTGTCTTCGCAGCCGGTTCCCCGTATTTCTCGTAGCTCCGTGCCGCGTCCATTATCTTGATCGGTCGAATTGGAACAACAAGGAGAAAGAGAGAGAGAGAGAGGGACCTCTGGGAATAAAATTTCAATACCGACGCTGCGCGCGGAGCGACAAGATAACCAAATCGATGCATATGGCTCTGTCGATGCACCTAATGCGATTTCTCTTGAATCGCGCGCTTCCCACGTGGAACACTTCGATCTCCGGTCTCTGTGATAAGCTTTGGTTTTCAGGAATTTATTGGCACTCTTCTCGCAAGGAACGATCCCGAACCCGGAAATTCAAAAAATTAGGAAACTTCGGGGATGTGTGGTCTACATGTATGTTTCTTTGGTGCAGTCTACAGATAGCATTGTGGACTGCCCGTGTCACCAACGATCGATTCTATTTTCTCATAATCGAGTCGTAGGCCTCGAGCAAAATTGCCGGAAAAGAATCCGATCTCGGTCATCGAACAATGTCCAAGGCGTTGAGACAAGACATCTCGTCTCGTCTCTCGACGTTCGATGGTTCGTGAAATTCGAAACGCAAAGAGGACACTTCCATCGGGAGCGGTCTCGACAGGAATTAACATCCGGTGGTAGTTCATCTCTCTCTCTCTTTCTCTTTCTCTGGTCTCTTTCCGCAAAAGTTGCGGGACCGGTCCCGTTTAATAAGAAGCGGTTCAACCCTCTGGACCAGCGCGCTTTTAAAACCTCGGTTGGATAATCGTGCGTGAAATTGACTCGCCAACAGTCTGACGGGGCTTGGAGGATCCTCATAATCGCGATCTCGGCCAAAGCAGACGTTCAACCGGCGTCAGATCGCGCTCACAAAAGACGGCTGGCTGCCGAAGTCTGCTCGAGCCGGGGCCTCTTAATCGAAATCGATGGCTCGTGCGATTTCGCGGCGAGGGAACGAGGCGCGCGGTGAAAGAGAGAAAGGAAGAGAGAGAGGGAGAACTGTGCAAATAAACGAACGTTTACAATGTTGGAGGGTAGGGCGAGAAAGTACCCTGGCTGGCAACCAGGCAGGACGCCGCTGGCGTCGGCGTCGGCGTCGGCGTCGGCAGCCGCTTGTCACTCGCTTTAACCGTGCGTCAGTCGATATCATCGCGCGGAGTGGAAATCTCTGCTATTGACAAGCGCATGAATATCGTTAATAATAAATAATGCCACCCTACCCGCCCCAGGAACGTTCGCGCACCGATCCTTTTCGCGAACGCCCGTCTACGCTCGATCGAGCAGGCCACGCCGATTAAGCGAGGAGTCTCGCGGAAAAATCGATTTTCTGCGCGAAGCGACTGTACAAACATTCTCCTAAATGTATTCAATAAGACACGATTCTTCTATAGTCTGTGGTGCCGTCAATTTTATTTCCAGTAGTTTTCCTTTATATTCAATTCTTCAGTTTCCGTTTTACTATTCGTAAAGTCGTCGATTGTCACATTTGTTTGTCATTTTAATTCTGCATTACTGAGGTGGGGTATCTGATGCCCAGTAAATTAAAGATAATCTTTATTAATCTGAGTACTCGTATGTCTCTGGCCTTGAATAACCTTGAATGATCTTGATTGATCTTATTTATAATGACTGGTCTCGTTTAAAAAGGTGGAAGTGACATTGAGATCTCTAAAAAGAAATTTTGTTAATGAAGAATCGAAGTGTAAGGGAAGAAAATCTGGATATAATGCGTGGCAGAGTTATCCAACAGAAGCCAGAAAAGGTTTATGGCCCGAAAGACTCTATCTCCATCATTTTTCTCGAAACAAACGATAATTCCTCGGGCGACCGTGCTCCAAAGGGCGAAACAAATTGCATTGTTCACGCCTGATCAAATATAAACGTTCCACGACGTCGGCGATGCGGTACACGCCGATAGATTCGCGGAGGAATACGATTCGCTCTTTTACACGATCCCACGGAATACTTTGTACCCGGGGTTTTCAACGGGGATGCACAACACCGATACAAGCGTCGAGGAAAATGGATTTCCCCGTGAAAATACGAGACGCTACCAGCTGCCGCCGCCGCCGCCGTGGTGCCGATCGAGTTTGACGCGCCCCGCTCCGCTACGATTTCCTTTTGCTCCCGACGACGTTTGTTCGCTGCTGGGAATCGCAGCGACGATCTGAATTTCTGATTCCCCGTGTTGTATACATAGAGAACTAGACGTTACGGGCGCGAGTAACGACGCCGACCGGTCGGGGTCTCGATTCGATATTCGAATGTACTTCGGTGTCCGAGTGCTTGAAACTTTCTTCCAGAAATTTATATTGTACTTACAAGACTCCTGAATTTAAAAAGAGCTTGTGAAAATGTTTTTCATATTTCTTGTTGTGAAAATTATCTTTCATATTTCTAGCAATTGATGAAGAAAATTTTTCTTTCATTTTGCTTTCATCGTTAAAATATTTTATTAAATGCAGCGTACCTCTTTCATAAGATATTAAAACAGGTTAAAAGGAAAAATCACGGATTCTCTGAATATTGTGCTGTGCACTAAGACTTCGAACAACAAACTGTCCAAAATTCATTTGACTATCTTTAAGTGAGCCGCGAGATTGTGAACATCACATGTCTGCGAAGTTGGTAGCGAAGGTGTTCAGTTGATTTTTAGAGGTATCTTAAACAAGAGACGGCGCAACAGCCGAAGGACTTCTCACCCCAAAAATTAACTCTGTAAGCAAGGATGAGTTCCAGCCTGAGGGCTCCCCATCCGTACAGCAATAGTTTACAGAGAGCGACACGGAAAGTTTTGCCGATAGAATCACTGATTCCGAGTGCCGGTTATCCACTGAGGTTGCCTCGATCCACCCCCATTTGTTTTAAAGACGTCGTCTCTCACGAGATCCGGTAGAGGCTTGAATTTCCACCATAAAGAGTCGAGGCTATTGAATAGTTCGACGTTATTCTTTGAGTCCTGTTGCTCGATGCCTCTTGTCCCGTCGATTAAAATTCAAACCGACGTAACCCTGCTCTTTTATCGGATAACTTTATTCTATCTTCCGTGCGCGGATGCACCGCCTCGAGACTATCATCCGGGGTATACAGTACACAAGTAGGTAAGGGGTGGTATGCACACCGAAGGGAGTTTCGACATTTCCCGAAGGACCATAGACAGATCACAAAGAGGTGGTGGCCTTTGTGCTCTGTCCGGGGATCACGGGGGAAAATGTATGTAGATCGACTTTCGAGTCTTGCGTTTGATTTATCCGACGGAGTCGCGTCGTCATCGTCGTCGCGGTCTTTCGTCGGACGATTGGTAGTGGGGCGGACATTTAAAGTGACCGTTGAAGAGGACGAACGAGCCAGCTAACGAAGCCAATCGTCGGCCCGTTCTCCGAGTGGAATTTATTACTCTTTCGCCCACCGTTTGGAGCTCTCGGCCCCGGCTGAAATGATTACGCGTTCCTCCTCCACCTCCGGCTCGGTTGTTGGCTCCTTTTTTCACGGTCTTCGTTTCCCGTCGATTCGACGGGAAAACCCGTGAGCAGGTGAGCACCTCTCCCTCCGGGTATTCTCTCTAATTATCGGGCCGCGACGGCCCGAGGACCACCGGTTTTGTTTGCAAGTCATTAAGCCGACATGCTCCGGGGGAAAGAGACCGAGCCCTGCCCCGTGCCGCGCGGCTCCGAATCGAAGATTGAAATCGGGAATAATGAAAAAGTAAGAAGAAAGAATGCCCGATTGAAAGGAAGTCCCGGCGAATCAATCGAGGACCGAACCCGACCGAATGGATACGCATGGAAACTTCCGGATCGATCGCTCGAGTGCTCGAGTGCGGTCCGTTGTTTTCCGCACTGCCTCGCCGTTTCGAATTAACGCGCCGGAAAAGTCGGTTGCGAAGCGAACCCGCGCCGCGTTCAATAAAAAGAGCCTCGGGTTCCGAGAAGAACGGGAGCCAGGCTTCAAGAACTTTGGAAATCCGCGTAGGCTATCTGTGAGCGATTTCGGTAGCCGATCTTGTGGAAAATACAAGTTGGCAAAAATAATTAAGTCAATAAATTAAACTTGTATATATACGTATATATATTATATACTATATTGTGTAAATGAAAATGGTTATTATTTGAACACAATTAATATTTATACACCGTTGAAACATAAGCTGAATCAAAACCACAATTACTTTTGCATCAACCTAATGGAATAATAATGTGGGAATTGTTAGGTCGAATCATAAATAATTTCCGGTTCAGTTCATCAGTTTTATGTATCGATGGCAATTGTATTTTAATCAACTGTATAGTCGCCATTATTTGCGACGGCTCGTTGCAATGCATTATAAATATATCATTACGATTTGTTCTCACAGTCGCAATTATTTATGACGCGGTCTCATAGAGTATGAAAATTTGTAACAAGTTGCAGATTTTATGCATTCATGGCAGAAATGAGGACTTTCAGAATGTTATTACATCATTGCCGACTTATTGAAACTGTTTTGCATCTGCGTTCAGGGTTCTGTTAATTGTTCTAATAAGAGCAAGATTGAAAATTTATATACTTTTGCGAGTTCGATCTCTCTTTATGATTTTAGGAACGAGCGTTCGACCCGCGCGCGTTTAACGATGCTTTCTTTTTCAATGCCGATTTATTTTCGACCCAGGCACCGGTTTCTGTCGGAGCCTGCGAAGGATAAAATTCGCAGACGTCATCCGCTATTTGCAAATACAATGGATGCGAGGGGTGTGCATGGCGCGAGCCACCTCGCCGGTGTCTTTTCAACGAGGCAGACATGAATTTTGAGTGGTCTCATTATCGGATCGTCTGGCATCCATCTTCCGTCAAGAATTCATAGTTCGTAATCGCGCTCGCTGCGAACAAAAGGTGGGGGTGATCCGTCCGTTCGAGGGAAAACGCGGTGCCTCGTTGTAACCGGTATCGATAGGGATTGGAAATCTGGTTTAACGTCCTGATGATACCTTTATCGGGACTGAAAGTCATGGGAGGCACGGAATCCCCGTTAAAATCCAATTAGCAGCACCCTAGACGCTTTTCTCAAAAATCGTTCCTCCTGCGTTCTTCTGAAAATTTCGGAAAATGCACAAATTGCATGTATACGAAACTACGATGCTTTTTTAACTCTATGATTCATAAAATATAAGTAAATGATTTTTCACCTTTAGAATATTGTAAAAAATTCATTGAACGCCACATACGTTTTTAAAGTCGTTATTAAAGAGATCAGTTCAGTCTCGACAAAAATACTTCTCAATTAAAAAATGTCCGAAATGAATATCGAGTATCGTCTAGATTTCTAGGATCGACTAAAAGAGAAATTTATCGAGAGAATTTTTCGGAAGACTGGAGCTCTCCCAGCCAAGTTTCGCAGCCAAATGAATCCTCGATTTCGCTCGCTCGTATTCACGCTCCGTTCGTTCGAGGATTCAACTCGCGGAGAGTGTTCGAGCGGAGAGACACTAGTGCCTAGTTACGGGAACTTGGGACCACTTTGCCAGGGTCTCCGAAACGATATAGAATTTCGCCGTTTCGTCCAACAAATCATCGTGCACGCACACAGAGCGAACATTGCGACTGCGATCGTGTAACGAGTCGAATCGATGCGCGTGTTCCGTCTTCGGCTATTCGCACGCCGACTGGAACATTATCCGGGATCGTTTCCACCGATAATACGTTAACAGACGATTTACCGTTCACCCGCGCATTATTTACCACGTACGTGCCCGCTAATGCGCGAGGATCTCACCAAGGGAAAGAGATATTAGACGCTAGGAAACTCCGGGATGCAGTTCTGATGCGAGGGAACGGGACGATCAGACGTTCTGGCAAGTCGATTCGATAAATCTCGACGCTGTGTTTCCGAGTCGGTGGATTTTCGGACGGATAAGAGTCGACCAACACGTGGAATTCGCAAAAGCAGCCCTCACAGCGAGCTCAAAGAGTTCGTACTATTAGGTTGTTGCAAATGTCTGAATGTGCTGTTCATTCGGAGAGAACACATTTATTACCTTTAAAAAGGATATTCAAAATCTGTTTTTTTTGGACAGGATCAGAAACATTCCTTAAAAGTTGGTTTGTCTTGTGTTATAATTTCTCAATAACAGTAGCTATAGTAACATTTCTACTTGCTTTCATTAATGTTTTTACTAACTGCCTCCATCCCATAATTTCCATTCTCGCATGTCACATTTCCATCTAAAATTGCTGTTGCAACATTTACGAGGAAATCCTCACCTTCGACACTCGATTCCTCGAAAGCAATCGACCAGTCTCGACCGAGCCCACATGTACGACGGTCTCGTGCCGGAGTAGAATTTTCATGTTAATTTCAGTTCCGAAGGTGTCCTAGCCTAGCACCTGCGGTATGCGCAAGGGTTGCTGGCCGGCGCGGCGCGTTAAATTGCAGGTCTGCGTGTGCACAATGTGGCAGAGCGAATGTTGCAGGCGCCTTGTGAAACAACACGGATCCAGTTACACGGACTGTACATTAACGTCCGTTGGTGAAGTTAATTGGCGTTAGGCTGATTGAAATATAGACGCATAAACGTTAATCGTACGCGGTTGAGAACCCACTCCTTTTTTTCTGGGAACAAGGTAGTGGATGGGGGACAAAGTAGCAAAGAAACAAGACTCCAAGACGATGACGATGCCGGCCTTAGGGGCACACGGTTGCCGCAATCGGATTATATCGACGATTGCGTTTGTCTCTCGTGGTACAAGCGTGCGAGTGGACACACCGGCCACGAGAAAGCTCGAGTTTCCAGGAGGAAGTAATGAATAGAGGGAGAAATAGGTCAGTCCATTCGCCAGGGGTCACACGGAACCAATAGGATTCTAATAAAAGGCCCGGCCAGCTCCCTGGACAAAGCTCCATTGTACCGTTGTTATATCGTGTAACACGATATCGCATCCTTTCTCACCGAAGGAGATGCTTTTCTTTCCTGTGTCCTTTCTCCGGCCTCCAGCCTGTCTGCCTGTCTGCCTGCCTGCCTGCTCGCGTGCAGGACAGGTACCCGGCCTTACACCTGAGAATCTGGATCATTGTTTCTCAAATTACCTAGCGAGAAAAAGACCCCGAGGTCTCTTCGTCGGATCTTCTTCCCAACATTCAAATTTAGTCGATGCGCCCGCAACGGTTTGCAGATCCGCGAATCAGCTTTTCAGGATGAACCTTTTGTCCGACGCTATTCAGTCGGTTGCAATGGACTGAATGGGTAGATTATCTCTTTATCAGCAGCCTCTATCGAATATAATTATACCTTGTATTTTGTATAATCCTCTCGAGCCACCAGACTATGGACGTACGCTCTTGTGAAAGCAGTCGGTGTCGGAGTACATACTGATGTTGCCCTCAGACATCAGAATTCTTCGGACAATTTCAAAGTTAATGTATTACTTACCGGAGGATGTTTAATAGATTCGAAACGCTTACATAGCTAGACTGCGGATTTTTGCATTACTGACAAAAGCGAATGGTCGACTCTTCATACCGTGTAAAGTTAAAAAAAATTGAATGGCATCAATATATTATTTTTGACCCAGAAAAAAGTGGCTCTTATATCTTATAATAAATGCAGAAAATCCGCAGTCTAATTATTGGCCATTAAAAGCACCTTTATAGATAACTGTCCTCCAATAAGGAACAGCTTGAATACTATAACTGAATAACGATTAATTCGTTCGTTGTTCTTTTAAAGTAAAATTTGTTCAATGTCTAGGACTAGTTCGACGGATGCTCTTCCGGCGGAAGAGATTTTTTGAATTCAGAAGGGAGCCGTGGACAATCCGCAGAGAAGGTAATTACGAAGTTGGATTCCCTGGCCGCCACGTAATCTGGAGTCGCCGACAGGCTTCAATCTTTCCTCAAAGTCGAATGAATTCTTTTGCCAACGTCTGTTTGACTTAAATGAAGAGCTGGCGGGAACTTCTTTCATTTCAGGTAACTAGTTCAGCTTTCGGGCAGCGATAGATGGCGTTTTCTAGCATTGTCATCTTTGTGGTCTGGGTGGCGAAGAGTCTTTTCATATGATGAAATGACTGGGAGAAAAGTAGATCTTCGGAGAGAGATTGGAGAGCTCAAAACTAACTAACCTTCTGTAAAAACCTTTCGACAGAAGTATTTGAATCTTGTAGTATTAGGTGATTTTCTTACAGCATGGATTTTCGATTGACAGTTTTTATGTATCCTAATTAATGTCTAAATGTGAATTTTGCGGTACGCGATCGTTTTGAATGCGAGCTAATTCTTGTCGGCGGCAATTATTGGTCGCATTATTTCGCATTATCGTCGCGACGAGACCTGTCCGTCCCTTTGACTCGCGGCGCGGATTCAGCGTACGACAGCTAAAGCAAAACGGGCCGCGCATAATCGCGTTAAATTTAAATATTCGCCGGCGTAATGTGCACGCATGCTAGCCGTGAAGAGGCGGTCAACGCCAATCACGCGTTGAACGTCCACGCTGCGCCCCGTTACAGCGCGATGACAATGTCGCGCAATTATAAACTGATGCTGTAGTGGCCTGGCCCCGGCTAATGCGGACCACCGGCTACTGCACTTCCCTCACTACTATCGCGACTTCACTTCATTATTGCACTTCGGTCAATATTCGCCGGATAAATCACTACAGGAACCCAGCCATTTCCGTTCAACGCCATAACTTCCCTTCTCAGATCATCCATCCATTATCCTCTATGGACATTATATGGAATATACATCCATATGAGTTTCAAACTTCGTAGCACGAAACGTTAAACTCTGCAACGTCAAACTACAACGTCATCTTTATGCAAAATGAAACTTGTCTGCATCGATCGCAAGAAAGGGGAATTAAATAAGGTTGTCAATGTACCAGTAATATTATTTGTACCAGTAATAACAATTGCCATTTTGGTTTTTAATGATTTTACATATTAACACTTCTTGTCCCTCGGGGTGAAATCGTAGCAGAGGTATTTCCTATTTTTGCTGAGCAGTTTAGGGCCGCAAAGGGTTAATCAGCTCGCAGATTGCGTGGTCCGCGGCTCCGCAATATTTGTCCCGCGGACCGTAAAATCTTGGCCGGAGTCGGAGGCAGCCCTTTCAGAGGACTTTCCTCGGTCCTTGCTGCGAAAGGAGCCGTTCGTCGAGGGGTTGTCGGCGGCCGCCGCTCGATCGCCCGGTAATTTCCTCCTCGCGGTCTGCTTACCGTGCAATCGACTCGGTCAAAGGCGATGCCCATCGGCCGCCAATATAATTACGCGTCTATCGCGCTTGCATACGCGCTCCGGCTGCACACCGTTGCGTTTGAAGTCCAGCCGGGATTGCCATTAGCCCCCGACCGACACAAGGGGTCTCACCCGGGTACCAGACTGTCGAACCTGGCCCCATCAAGGTAGAGTGAGAGAGAGAGTGGGAGAGGGAGAGAGAGAGAGAGAGAGAGAGAGAGAGCCGGTTATTGAAATTCTAAAATGATTTTATACCGAGTGACAGGTAATAACCTACGCTTCACGGCTGACCTGTACTCGCGAGGCGCAAACCCCGGTACGACAACCTGAATATTTAATCACCGTCGTTTAGCTTTTAACCGAGGGTTATTGGATCGCGAGACGTCGGCCAACGTGGCCGATCTACGCTCGTTAAGGGCCCGGACTTTACCTCCGAATTAATGACATTTGAAGCTTCAGGCTCGATCACGGGGTTGCTTCCGAGGGAGCTATGACCGCTATGTTTGTTTCGAGGGGTGAATATTGTCCTGTCGGTCTTCTTTGATATCTGGACTGGCCAGTGCTGGCTGACACTTGAGCTGCTCGTAGGAGAAAACCATCTACAAAATAAAAATTATCTGCAACAATTACGGGAAAGAGGGGTTACGTAGAAATTACATAACGTGGCAGTAATATTAAAATCATGTGATGTTTCTTCTGTTTTGTGTTTCATCTACCCACTTTTGTCATAACTGCATAAAATCCGCAGTCTACTATACATAACATTGGCTGGTATTGTACATAATTGAATGAGTGTCTAGTATATGGGCGTATGTTATATTTCATGAAATTTATAAGAAGACGTGTAAAGACAACTCGTTACTAAATCATGTAACAATGAACAAATTGGTTGCTGTAACATACCTTTTCATATATGAAAATTTCACTAGAAGAAAGAAACCCAAAAAACGGAGAAGAGCATCGACGTCCACGAATCGATGAAACAGTTGAAATCCCGGAAGATGACGTATTTCTGAAGATTCGAGTGGACGCATTTTGAAAATACGTCGCTGGTGAAACTTAAATAATGAGGGTAGCGTCCGGCAATAAAGCGGAGTGATTTTCCAGTGACACGTAATTAACACACGAGCCGTTCTGTGGGTAAAGCGGCTGGTTCGCGATGCCTGGGACCGTCTCGATCCAATTTTCCAGGCAGGTCGACAGGTTAAAAGAAGCCCGTCGACCGCGAGGACACTCTCGTATTAGCCTGCATCGCTTTTAGCGTGGCTGTGCGCAGAAACAATTTTCTGAAATTTATGCACCCCGTCGCTTCCCTCGCGATACAGTCGACCTCGCGGCGATATTTTCACGGCGGAGAAAAAGAAAAATCGACGAGAGAAAAAAGAGGAGGTTTCGAGGCAGCAGAGAGGAGGAGACGTCGAATAAGAGACAGAGGGAGAGAGAGAGTGATAGAGAGAGAAAGAGAGAGAGGAGGTGGGCGAAATAACAAAGCAGACGGCCGTCACAGGGAGGACAGGGCCGACGGAGACGGCTTCCGTTTTCCCCGACGTTGTCGCGGTGCGGTGTGGTGCGGCGTGGCGCGGCACGCTGTGCCAGGGAAAACGTGTCTCTGATATTGCAGCCAGAAATTGACAGGCAGGGGGGACAAACCATGTTAATGTCGATAAACACGAGCCGGACGTCGATTCCGCCGGACCGTCCCCTTCCATGCTCTATCTCGAACGCTCCCGGCCCCCAGATTGTCGCGCTCCACCTTTACCGTTGCCGTGACACACGCCACCCCCGCGCAAGATAGGGCCGGAAAACTGACACGTTGCAATTAGAATTTTCGATTTCACCCGAAAGCCCGCCATTTGCATGCCAGAGCCGAACCCCGACCCTGCTGCTGCTGCTGCTGCCCACTGCTCTTTAGTACCGGATACCGTAATTCTTTCCGAACGTCTATCAATCCATACCCCTCCCCTCAATGCCGTGCTACCTTTTGATATCGACATCGATTTATTATCTATACAGTTCTCGCGCGGAGTGCAACTTTTTCTGCATCGATTGCGGCAAACTTTCCCTCATGGCGAATTTCATTACAATTTCATTGCACGCAGTTGCTTTGGATTCACTGTTAAGTCAAAGCATTACTCCTTGTCCATCGTCACGTCCCATCACTACTGCTCCCAATCCTTAACTCATACTCCCTCGGCAGCAGTCACTAATATGATACGATTATCGATCACCTGTATTCTTTTCTCCCGAATATTCCATCCAGACTCCATTAGCATCTCGATGACCCGACCGGAAGAGCATGGACGCGTTCGTCGGACATATGGCAGACACCTGACCACGGAACGAGCGCGGAAGGTGATCCCTCGTACACACAGGAACTGCGGAAGGTCGACAGCCGATCGGGCAGGTAATTCATAGCCCCGGGCTCCGGAGATCGAAGCTGAAAAATGGCTACGGAATGGAACTCTCTCTCTCTCTCTCGCCGCTCGCGCGCGAAATCCCCCGTCAAATTGTAGCCTGGTCGGGGTGTATAGTATATACGTATATATACGAACGACCACGGCCACCGCAAACCCATAACACGACACCGTATAAAATACAGTATGATGTCGCCGCAGGCCGTCATCTGGCCGTGACGGCAACAACCTCTTCAGCTCCGCGACCTGAACCTGATTAATCGTTACATGTGTTCGCTGGTGCAACGCTCGCGCGTTATTTTTCTCGATCCCGACCGACCCTTTTACCCCGTTTTTTCGCGAGTCTGCGGTATTCGATCCGATTTCACTTATCCCCTCGTACAAGAATCCGTACGGATACATCCTTGCGAATCCCGAAACCTATCGTGAAAAATTTCTGAGCTAACGTGTCCCTTCGAAATCTCTCGAGAAACAGATATAATTTTACGTACGCGAATATAATACTTCAAATAATTTAATTATATTATAGTTGATTATCATTTATGGACAGCAGAGCATGTGACGCTAATAGTGAACATACTAAGCCGTATTATTAAGATTGAATTGAATTTTCTAGAATAAATTGTAGGATCTTCTAAATTAAATTCTCCTTTCCTCAGTCCACCTTTTTCCATTTTGAGGAACCATCCACCACCTCTGCCAGAAACGTCAGTGTCCATCATCATCGACTCTGGGTGATCGCGTGAGAACCCAATCCTCCAGTTTCGTTCATTGAAACATCCTCGATTAACCCGGGCCCGTGAATGCATCGCAATTACTCTTGATCCGAGTCCCCGGTTGGAACCCGATCGCCCCCAAACGTCTATCTTAATCAGGGCCCGAAATCCGTTCTATTGAACGCGAGTCAACTAAACGTTAACCCCGCGGTACCGATGATGAAAAAGGAGGAGAGAGTAAAAAAATTGGAGAGTAGACGTCGAGGAGAGAGAAAGAGAGAGATAGAGAGAGAGGGAAAGAGAGACAACAACGACGATGGGATGGGCAGCGACCCGTCAAAAATGTGGGACACAAACGCGCGCGGGTCCCTCCTATTTTTTCCACTGCAAATAGCCCGCATGCATCACGCGGAACCCGGCTCCCATTTACAAGGGAGCCAGAGTCCTGGAAATGATGGCCTCTCTCTCTCTCTCTCTCTCTTTCTATCCCTCTCCAGGAGGAGGAGCAGAAGAAAGGCGAAAACGCCGAGCGTATTGCAGAGGGATACGCACGGTGGCGCTATTTATTCCCTCATACCTCGCACGCATCCTCTGCCTACACTTTTTTTCTCCACTTTCCTTCCTTCGTCTCCTTCTGTTTGACCCATTCAAATCCACCCCTTGACTCCTCACCCCTCGCAACCCCAGCTCTCCTATTTACGATATACGTTCCAACGGGGTTTTCAACGCGATGACCCAGAAATACACGCAAGAAGGCTGACCCTAGAATTCCTCGGGCGAGGATTCATCGAATGGTGAATCCAAAATGAGGGTGATAAACAATTTTTGGAACGCTGCTGGCTCCTCTGGACCTCCAATTCAGGCCCCTGATACCGGTTTTTATGGTCGTTGTGGGCTTTTGTTCTACTGGAAATGTTCGCAGCTGAATGGAAAAATTGGATCTGCAGGATTCGTTCGACAGATCAATGAATTTGAAGTGATAACTTATGATAAAAATATTTTGGTCTTCTCGATAACAAACTTTAACCTCCTAACTATGATTGGCTACTTTAAAAAATAACAGGAACAAGCTACCGACTCCTAAAAGGATAAAATAGAATAGAATTATGAAGAAAGATGTCCCTGCCTCCCCCTACTTTAAAGAATACAGAATGTAAGACATCGTGTATAATTTTTTGGCAATTTTGTGCACGATAATGCTCCTCATTTGGTTGTTTTTAATCTAAGGCTTCAGCAAAAAGCCGTCCTTTACGAGCGCAGGGTTAAGGGACAGGGGTTGCTCGCGGGGACGCCACTCCGCATAAATTTTCAGCGCGGCGGAACGTCGTGAAAAATTTCTTTTAACGCCGCCACGGGACCCCGTAATGCCGGCTGACGACAGTTACTGCGGTTAACGAAGGTGTTGCCCACGGAATTGCCCGGTTAACGGCCATGAATGTCGCCGGAATTATAGCGACGTCCGCTCGAGTAATATAAAGCGAATGCGAGGCGGATTTTATTAATAGAACGGTCTCGTGCGAGTCGCGAAGCAAGTCTGTTGTAAATCTGCGAGGAGGATTGATTTTGTTTCATAATAAGACGTTCTAGCCACCCCCGTTTATTGTTGATTAAGGTCATTCCCCTAAAGCTCTCACGCATGTCGTGTCTCGTGAATTCAAGAAGACAGCGACCCCTAAATACTGAACCTTCAATCTACATATAATTATTTCATAGACGTCTTTTGTTTAAACGGCTTGGGAAAGGAATTATCCATATCAATATTTTATTTTCAATTTGAAATTCACCAAGTATCTTCTTCTTGATGAACCTATAGAAATGTCAACAATTTTTAGTATATTCTTTATTGAATAGAGCGAGGGTGCTCGAAATGAATTACAATATTATTTAGAGTTGTTTACGCCGTTGTGACACAGTCGACAGCTATTCCTCTTATTACCAAATAAATAAAAAAGCCTAAACGAATAAGGGCGCGAGTACGACGCCCAGGAAATTAAGGGGATTTATTTCCGAGGGCCGATACTTGCGAGCACAATCGGATCTCCCGCCGCCACTTTACAGTTGTTTGTTTCCGGAGAAGCGGCCCACCCCGCATACATTTTAATTCATTATTAGAAAAAATAGCAGAGGGGTGAAAGTTTCCCCTACGGCGGTCTATCTTCGCGCGAAAAGAACCGATTCCGACCGATTCGATTCGCGAGTCGATACGAGAGAGAGTTTACTTCCAAACCTCCCGTTTTATTTACTCGGCTCCTCGGCCCCGGCAATTTGCCCGATTATTTTTCAACCCCCGAACGCGAACGCACACCCCCCTGGACACGCGCCGCGCAAACTTTGCTTTTTCATTACAAACATTCTCGGACAAAGTTCCGCGACCGACTAGACCCGTAGAAAAGTTAGACAGCGGTTGTAAGGTCTAATTCGGACCGCGAGAAGAGCAACTCGCAAATAGTCGCGAACCCCTGCTGAAAGTAGAGGCTTTAGCAACGTAGTACGCGAAACTGCTCTCGAAACAATGATTCTCGAGCGTGTGACACACCGCCGGAAGGGTTGGTCTGTTCTGGCAACACGCGAACCACTGCGAAACGCAACTACTTCTTTTCAGAAGGGCTGCAACCCTTCCAGCCACCCCCACACACGTGAATTCGTGAGTGGTTGCCACTATGGCGTGCCACTTCCAAGAACGTTTCCGCGATATTGCGATTTTATGGACACTTATTCTTCCTTGGACATGATGCGAATCAATACTGAGTCATTCGTTGAGTGGGCTCGAAAACTGGGTAATAAGTATTGTAGGTTGGTGTTTATGCGTTTATGGAACATTGTTCCACGAAGAAGCCATTTTTCCTAAAAAACGTAAATTCAAACATCTGCGGCAAATTAAATTGACGAACCTCTTCCAATCGCAAACGAAGACTGACTAGCCGATTTTTTCCAGGGGTGGGGGCCAGCGTTGGCGGCTCGATGAGAACTTCTGGTCGACCCGATTCCAATCGTTTCCGCGCGAATCAACTATTAATACCATCGGGCATCTTCCAACGGGCTGGTCGGTTTCTCTCGCTCGGTAACTTTTCCGATAATGAGTTCTTTAGAAAATATTCTATCGGCTAAGGCCGAGCCGCGCGAACGATTCCCGGAGACGTCTGGAAAAATATTTTCGATGGGAGACCCGGCCGGAAGGAATCTCTCCTCCCGGTTATTATTCTCGACCGCCTTCCGCTGAGCAATCTTCGCACGAGCGAAAACTGCGCACCGATTCGCGACGATAACAGCCTTGTTTTTCACGCAACCCCTGAATGGCGTCCATCCTCAGCCAGGGAGCAGTACTGTTCACTACTCTGCCCTATGAAGATATAAATGTTTGTTTCGTTTTCAATTAATGTGCACAGTGCGAATTCAAAACGGCCGGATGGATATTTTCCGCAACCATAAAATTGATGTTGCATAAAATCATTAACAGCTTCATTTATAAAATTTTTTAAAATATACTTTCCCTGTACATCTATTAGTCTTTCTTCCGTTCCAACATGCATCTAAAGCACATTCTTCTTGCTTTCCGATTTGCAATAAAATTCTACGCCTGCCATTTCCCACGTTCCCCAACACAAATAAATTATCCCACATTACTGCAGTTTGAAACAGTCCTAAGAAGCTCGCATAAACGAGTCCAGCATAAAAAAACTTGACCAACATTATCCTCCGCGTCGGTGTCCGCTAAACCGGGAAGATCCTAACACCGTTACAGAGGTTTCCCGTTTATTACGTGGCCGGGTGTCGTAACGGGCGCGGGGGTTCTCCAACAATGGTTCATCCATCATCGCGGCAGCTTCTCGGGCTCAAAAGACAGAAGGACTCCGTATAAATTCCCCATCGTTATCCCCGAAGGAAGCGGCCGAAGACGTTCTCGTGGGGTTGGTGTCGAGGATCAGAGCCTTGGTGGCGCGGAGATTCGCAAGGGTCGCGAAAGTGGCTGATATTGATTTCCCATTTCTTAGGCCTAGGCCATTGTCGGCCGGTCTATCGTCGCTGCGTGCACCGCTACGAAAAGGAAGACGACGACGGTGGCCGGAAAAAAGAGAGAGGAGAAAAGAGAAAAAAAAAGAAAGAAAACTGGTCGACACCACCCTCGCGCGATCTTCTGTCTGTTCCCTCGTTCTTCCCGTGCGCAGGCCATTACTTTGCTCGTAACCCTTCTTTAAGCGCGGCTAGCCTGCAGACCCTCAGACTTTCACGGTCACGCCCAGCGCTATCTTGACGCCCGTTTTCGGGCTTTCGGTATTTTTAGCGGTACGGACACGCGGATAATATACCTGCGCGCTTGGGGGAAGGCTATAGTCATGGGAGAAGGCTAGCTCTCACGGCGCGGCGCGGCGGCGGCTGCTCCCTGATCTATGGGTTCGAGGAACGGGAGGGAGAACGCTGCCCGCCAAGTAGGAATCAACGCTTCCCGCACGAAGATAGCCATCGAATGTTACACCAGACGGTTTACATAGATTACTGCACCGTCGAACGAGCCCCGAGCTCCGACTGCTGATGGATCCTCGGTCTAGGAGACCTGACCATTGTCTGGGAATTATGCAGCCTGAATTGTTCAGTTGAAACGAGAACTTCAAAATCTACGAAGTTCCTCAAAATGGGAAACACGTGGTTCCCTGCAATCTCCCCCCCCCCCCCCGAAAGTTACCTTAAAAAATGGAAGATTTAACTGACTAAAAAATGATCTAACGGGATTAATCTGACAGAAATAAAAGCGTGAATGTATTCTAGAAGTCCCAGAAAGGAAGATTCAGAGATTCCCAATCGCCAATAGGAAAATCATGAAAGGGTGCAAACTGCGGGAAGCATCTCGAAACAGTGGCGAACACGTGGCGCAGTGCGATTCGTTTCGCAGATGTATTCGCGACGTCGGCGAACAGGATGCGCGTGTGCGTTCGAGCGTGGTAAGACCGATAGCGTTGTGCTCCATCGTATGGCGGTTTTTCAAGGGAGTCTTCAACGTTGGGCGTTTCACGGTCGCGCGACGCCAGACTTTGAGGCTGCCATGGGCTGGTCTATCGGCCCATTACCAGCCAGGCACGTTCAACGTCTCCCCGTAAATCAGCGGACTGGCTGCACCCGGTTAGTTCGCTGAGATTTCTTGCACAGCTCCCATCCCTTCTCTTCGCGAATCTCCATAGATCCACTTAGATCCATGTGACCTAAACGTGGCTTGAGCTGACTGGATCAACTCAAAAATCGGGACACCGGTATTGTGTTAACAAGTTCTTTAATATTACAGTACAGCGGAATTTAACTTCGCGATTAATCGAATAGTGAACAATATCATTGTCCGTACCATATCGTGGATTATATCGTGTTTGGACTCTTCTTAATCGGAAAAATGTCACGAATATGTTAGTAAGGATTTCATTGAAAAACAATTAAAGGTTGTCCTCCGCAACCAAAATTTTGACCAACGACAATACAATGTTCCAACACTTACCTTCGGAAATACGGGATCGAATTTTTGGAATTCAGGGCACATCGTAACTTCGAGAATACTTCTTGGGGATATCGGAATAAAAATCGTAGAGTCTGATCAGAGTAACGCAAACGGCATCGAACGCACCCGGAGCAACGTCCGATCGTTTGTTTATTCATAAGCACTCGCGTTCTCGGAGTTGTACGATCCTCTGGCCCCTGACGCACGGGGCTTGTTGCAACCCGAGCACGGGGTTACGGAGATCTTTTTACTTACTTATGAGTTGCCGGGAGGGGACCGAGTTCCACCGGAAGCAGTCGAGGGAAGGATATTTCCTCGAGGAGGACGTTCCTCCAGGGCGAATCCGCGCTCGCTGCACCGCGCCGCCCTTGACTTATGGGTACTCCGGGGCCGGTCGAAATTACAAATGAAATTGAACGGTGAATGTTTGATGAGGATCGTATCCTCACGGCAAAAATCCATGCCTGTTTCACCGGCCTTTATTATTAGAATAATTTTACACCGGGGAAGGGACAGATTATAGACGAGCTCGTAGCTGCAATTTTGAAGTTTTCCGCGCGCACTGTGTTCAGCTTCGCTCGACAGAGATAGCACGCGTTTCGCTCGATGATAGGCTGCCGGACGTTTGTATCCACTCTCGGGCTAATAGAACGATTCGAATCGCTAAGGTTGCCGCTGATGGCCCGTCGATGCTCTAGCATCTGTGAATTATGCACGCTGTGTCCCAACACGGGGACACACCGCTTCTGATGTAAACGCTACGTGCGGAAATAGCAACGGAGGAAAATAGCGGAGGAAGCGCAGGTAAACGTCTTCTTCGGAATCACTTTGAATTCTGAACGAGATACGCGAGCACGTTGCTTCCGCGGTTGCAACAGTTGTTCGAGGGTGCAATAATCAAAACGGGTTACCTGCAAAGAATTAAAGATGTTCGGTGGGTCTCAAACAGCGTTGCCAGATCGAGGTTCTCAAGGATAATGGGGAAATGCTATAATCGGAACCTGGGTGACGTCACCAAGATATAGTACAATCTAACGGGGAGAGTGGGGATCCTATCACGATCCTACAGTACGGATTGTGACGTCACGTATTTCCTCAGGGGAAATTTTACGACAACGTTAGGGATCTCAAAGGAACCAAGAATCTAGAGCGGATATGTGTATTCTAGCATCCTGTCCACGGGCGGGTGCGTATCTTCAGTATGATATAGTGCTTGTTTCAAAGACTTTCAGTCTGACGACGGATCTGGAACCGGTATTCGTGCGCGCGACTCGTCGAAACAATCTCTGACAGCGGTTAGGCGCCAGCAATCACCCCGCATCGATTAATCGTTGAAAAAGGCCGGTCGAGTATTTTATTGATTAAAAATTGATATCCCGACGCTGGCGGACGTGTCGGACAGGCCAGGCGGCGGAGCGTGGCCGGCCACGTAGAAACACACCTCTGTCACCGATGTTTTCCCTCTCCCCTTCTCCCGAGAGTCAGGTTCTGCAACTAATTTGCGCTCCCATTTGCGAGCCAGTAAAGTGGAAAATAGGTGGCAGAGGAGTCGCGGTGCCAAGACGCATGGTTCTACGGCTGTTGGTTTTACGTCGACGCAAAAACGAGGAGCGGCCGATTTATTCGCGTTTGCACGATCGCTGGATATGTTTATTGCCGGCCGAGGATAATGCCGAGTAATTATCCCGGACCCTGGAGGAATTTTATTCCGCGAGCTTGAAGGAGTCTAATTAAGTCGGACAGAAAAGGGTAGAGTTATTGGTGTAATTATGAACGGGGGTATTATTCAAACTAACGAATGAAAGGTGCCAGTTGAATGTGTTCGTTATTAAGAGGCTTCGGATGGATTTGTATATTTTTTTCCAACGGAATTATCTGTGCAGATGTAAAAATGAATTGTTACGCTGATGAATGAATTGTTATGAATATTCCTTGTATCAAGTTTATCTAAAATGTATGTAGTTTGTAATGCCAGTTTTTCTTCGAAGGTTCTGCCCAACTGGTTTAATTAGAACCTTTGTTTCGACCAGTTATTTTCGGAACGGTTTCACTCGGTGCTAACCCTGATCGATCTCGCGTTCATGCTCGAGCGAACCGGTGCATCCGGTTCTCAAGCCCGCGCAGAAGAATATTCTGACAAACGGCAGCGAAACATCGTAAAACCGTCGATCGGGCTGATAATTAATGGCGTCGTGGAACGGGCGGGACCATTATCAATGGATAACGATAAATAATGATTCTCTTTCGCCGACTGTTTATTAGAGGCTACCACTCTTTATTGTCAGTGCCACTTGGTTGCACACTCGTCCGAGAACCAACCACCTCCTGCTTGCCACCCCCATTGTCTCAACGATCGTTCCTTTGCTACCTTTTTCCCCTCTATCTTCTCGCAGGACGATAAATTGATTCCGCTCGTTACCGTTCCTCAAATGCAACGACCACCTCCGCGGATAAATAATGCAACGGCCACGCAACGTTATTACCCTGGAAATGCTGCACTTTCGGATCGCACAGGTTCCCGCGGAGGGTTGTGATTAAAATCGGTTCCCAGTTCCAACGAGCCGTAACTCCGAAAAAAGCTCCGCCTATGAGAAAGTACCGTGGAACTCGTTCATACTTGAATAGCTTTTTCCATTCGCCTCGAGTGCTGGGTGGGGAACATGTCGGCCAACAGCGGGATCCTGATTACTCGATGATAATTGATGGCTGGCCGAACCGTCCCTGGATGGTATCGATTATTTATTAGCTGCGCCGATTGGTAATCTTACGCGCGGAGAGCTTAGCAAAAATTAATGTGTCTATTAAAAGGGTTGCAGCCAACCAGGAGGTGAAAACGCACGAATAAAATTATACGAATCGCTTCAACGCACAGGGTGGCTGTTTATCATGCACATTTATCTGTACTCTATAAAAGCCGTAAACTGGTATAAAATTAATGTTTCAACTGCATACAATTTGATAATTGACTTATTAACGCCCACTTTAATTTACGAATTTGAGGACAAAAATATACCAAGCCCTTTCTATACGACTTCTTTCAAAGCTACAGTGATTAGAACCTCTTTCCTAGACGAAAAAAATAAATAATAAATTCAAACGAATTGAAAGAAAGAAATTATGTAAGTACATATTTAATGGATTCCGTCTGAATTCTTCAGGAGACCGGCCCACCGTAGCGAGAGGTTAATAAATACTGATAAGAGCACAGTGGAAGTACACTCGAGGACTTAATAACAGCCAGGCAAAAACTCAAATGGCTTTGAAACGGGAAATTACCGATTCGTACGGCTCCCGGCACTCGAACGGGAGTCCACTCGGGAATAATGTCCGTTCCGGAGCAAGAGTCTGATCTTTGACGGAGTGCACGCGCAAATCCTCCTTTTAAACGGAGCTTAATCGGATTACAGTTACCTGGGCTACGGGTGTCTGAAGCAGCGAGCCCCGCGAGCCGGAGTCGATAATCCGAGATAAGAAATATCAAAGTACAAAGAGCGTTGGCGGGGGTGGAGGCCCGAGATCATATTCCGTCGGTACGTCCGGAAGGAAGCGAGTAAGAAACGAAGGAAGGAAGGATTCATCTCGCGTTTCCCGGCTGCGTCGCGAGTGCTCACTCATTAAAAATAATGAAGGTCGACGGTCAGACTGAAGGAGGCGAGTCCGATAATTGAATTTCCAATGCCTATTTACCTTTGTAGAGGTAGCCGAGAGGGGGTGGCCACGGTGGTGGTGGTGCCTTTTTCGCGAGCCAGTCGATGGCTTATCCGAGCCTTTCCTTCTCGCAATTATTCCTTCGGATCGGAAGAAAGTGGAGGGTGTAACCTCGGGAGGCGGGGATGGTGGCGATAACGAAAACACGGCGGAACGTGCATCGTTCGGACCGTTTAATGGAACACTCGTCGACGAGCGAAAAGAGGCGAAACTTCAGGCCATCCGAGTCGCACATATATTTTTCCACGTCGTCGGGTTCCGACTCCGGAAAACCGAGCACGGAACCGCCCCTCGTTTAAGAGGCAAAGAAAGAAAAAGCCCCCCGGGAGGGGAGTGGGCAGCGGAAGAAAATAAGGGCGGATTGAGAATTGTGGGAAATAAGTAACGCGGAACACGGCAGCCACTGTTCTCTGCGAGGGTGGACCTTAAAGCCGGCCCTCCCGCCCGCTGGAATTTAATTTCGACGTTTTAAGAGGACCCTACCTCCCCTACTCCCCTACTGCCGCCCTTCGCATCGTTCCCCTCCTGTTCACCGACTGCCGATAGATGAAAGGGGTTTATTGACCTGTCCGCAGTAAACTCCGCGAAAAGTAGCCTCCCCGGTTTACAATAGCCCTCTCTCTTCCTCTGTTTAGTTTCCTCTCTTTCTCCCTACGGTGGACCGCCGAGCTTTGTGCTCGCCCCTCTTTACCTCCCCTCTCTTCTTTCTAACTATCGACTGGCTCTCGACCGCGGCCACCAAAGACCAATCAATTAATAAAGCCAAATTAACTCGTCCCATCCATTAGCATTCGTTAGGACCAATCGACGAGCCGCGCGCGTCTTTCCGTTCTTACAGGGCCCGCTCCTAGGACCCGCATGTAACCCGAGACCTTTGGGAATGTTCGCCAACTTGCTACCTCAAGCCTCTTCTTGGCTCCGATACACTAATACACGGTAGCACGTAATGTTGTTTTGGCAGTTTGTGGGTTCAAAAACACTGTATTTGAGCTTTTCGGATCAATTTGGTGCATAAATGCATCGAGTCTCTACTCTACTAATGACATATCTTTTGAACTTTCGGAGAAATCTATTGATTCTGGTCCGGTGAATTCTGATTCGGGACCACTGTACGATGTCTTGCTGCGAGCATGATTATGGGAGAAGCACGCTTTCAATGCGGACCCTCTCGCCGAGGGCGAACGAGCCGTCACTCTTTGATCCCCGGGCACAATCATGCCTCCGGAATCGAAGCCGCCTGTGCTGCTATTGTGCGAGGTGGTCAACTGCGTCGTCCGTGTTAGAGGGCGCGTTGTAACTCTCTCTCTCTCTCTCTGTCGCGAAAGCTGCCAGACGACAGCGACGGCCAATCACCCCCTTCACACCTTCGGCTTTTGTGACTGCGAGTCGTTAGAGTTTCCACGGACTCACTTTGACTGACGGCGGTGCCGTTACTCGTTGGCTCCTTGAAGGACGAAGCCTGCGAGTCACGTACGATGCTTCACGCGCTATTCGAATGGTCTGAAGGGGTCGGGTCCTTGAAAGGAATGTTCATTGCTGATAAAGTCGCTATTGTCGGATTAAAAGAATTCAAATTATTATTAAAGTAATTACTAAATCATGAAGGAAAGATCACGAAGCCATATCATAAAAGATGATGAACGATGACAGTTCCACCCAGACTTTAAACCATCTGGATCTTGAATGGGGAAGACAGTGGTGGCCTCTCGTTAGCACTCATTTCCGTATCCCCAGCCGGATTTGACGAAATCAAATCCGTGACACCTGCCTGTGTAGTATTCCCCGACGTTATCCTCAAAGCTCATCTTCCCGCGGAGTGATTAAGGTCGTAATGCACTAGTTCGATGCTGTGGCGTACGCGCGCGAATATTCCCCATGAGGTGGTGTGGTGATTGTAGCATGGCGTGACTGGAAGGTGAGGGCAGCAAGGAGCACTGGGATGCCAGACAGAGAGACACACGTGTGTACGTTCACTCTATACGGAGCATAATTGAGTTAGTCGCGTGACACGTCGTTGCTGCTGGCACCGGTGCTTCCACGCTGGCTGCTATCTCTACAGAGAGACATCAGGAGAGAAAGAGAACAAGACATCAGGAGAGAAAGAGGGAGAGTATGACACACAGGGGTTGGCTGTGTTCGGTCCACGACGGTGCAAGTTGGACCTCTGTTTGTCGGCGTGACTCGGCTGGCCGAGGTCGGCCCGATAAAACGCAAACATTTAATTAAAAGATAATCAACCGGATTGGCCGGCGCGGCGGCCGCTAATGTTGCAGAACGGGAGATAGGAGCGAAACAATCGGTTCTTTATGCATATGAGCCGGCGGTCGGCACCGGTGTCTGGTCGGGCCCGGCCAGGACGAGTGCGTCGACCACCTATGTGATTTAATTTTACACGAATATAAATTCGTATCGCGCCGTCTGATACCCAGGCCACCCATCCCTCCGCTCCCTATCTTTCTCCACCCTTTCGGTGTCGCTCCAACCCCCTGAAACCCGGTTCGACAGGCTCGTTCGATGCGGCTAGTCGTCACCGGTGATGGCGAATGCGGGGGTGGTGTGTTGGTCGCGTTGCCGCCGGATATCGGCTCGATTTCGTGGTCCTTTGGCGCTGGATTGCGCGACGCGAGCCCGGTGTCCTCGGCTTTGGCACGCGTCGAACAAAACCGCGGAAAAAGGACCGATAAAGCGTATCTTCGATGACACGAGACAGCTCTGCGGGAGCATCAAGGCCTACCCTACGAGAGGGTTGCGGAAAATGGGGTGGAACAATCCCCGCCGTGCTTCGGTACCGATCCGGAGATTCGACGACGTTCTGATGGAACTTTTGAATCCTGCAACATGTCAAAGCGAAGTTTGGACTAACGGATTTGACAAAAATGGTACATTTTGTATTCTTTGAATAATTCATTTCAGAATTTTTTGACCGAATTGCAGGTCGCTTTTAGCTGAAACACAGCATGAACACTCAGATGACACTGATAATTACTTGTACAGCTTTGTCGAATTTAACCCTTTTTATGATTGCACGAAATGATGAAAATAAATCGGAAGTTGAAGCATTCACAAACACCTACACGTGGAAATTGATTTTTCGGCTAAACGCCCCTAAATTTCTGGATCGGGAGCGACGGGACCGTTTCGGGATATTAAGCTCGCGGTCACGTACGCCATTACCGAAGCTAATGCAAAGCTGCCAGTCGTTTTATGCCATCTGTAACCGGATCACCCTTCGACGAGGCACCACTTTCACATCCCTGCACCCCCGGTAACCGGCAGCCGATCGATTCCATGGTGCCTTCGATTAAAGACCTCACCAGCCACTTTCTCTCTTTCTCTTTCTCTTTTCGCTTTCTTCCGGAGAGGGTCCCACGTCCCTTTTGCGCCGTTCTTCCGCCGAAGAAAAGCGTCCCGAGATTTTTTTTCTCATCTCCCTTCGCTTCTCGACAGTCTACCCACTCGGTACCCTCTCGGCTACCCGCGAGAGTAGTCAGTATTCAGGACGTGCGATCGCGTTCTCACATTCAGCGTGATAAAGCCCGTGGTTTATGGAGAAAATTCCTTTCCGCGGGATCACCGAGTTTCCGGCGGCACGTACTCCCGAGGCCGACTTATTAACTTTCACCCTTTGCACTCTGCCAAACGTATTCATACGAGGATCGAACGATTTAGCGTTTGAGCAAACGTGTGGTTCACACAGTGTCCCAAATGAGCGTCTGATTCGTGAAATAAAGAGACTTTATAAAGATGTCCCACCCACCCTTCAGAGCTTTTGTGGACAAAGTCATTGTAGTACACGATATTTTTTTTTTACTTTTTATCTCAATCAGAAAATAAATTTAACTAAAAAATGTATCCATCTGGAATTGCATCCAACACTGTGTACAGTGAGTCAGATAAAATCGTACGCCATGTTCGCATGTAAAAATATGTTTTACAAGATAACAAATTTGTTACAAATATGAAGGTCTACTCTTATCCATTTTTATGCGACTATAGATGCATTTTAAATACATATCCGTAAAATTTCAGTTTGATCATAGAATTTACAATCGACCCCTTAATAATCTAATCAAATCAAGAATTTTGGTCAAAGAAATGTACAATCTTTTGCAGTCTAAATTACTTCCAGATATAACAAAAAACATAGGGAAACCAATGGGAAAAGGGTCATTTTCGAAGCTTGATCCCGACCATAAAAGAAGAAAAAACATAGAGACCAGAAATATTATTAAAAAATCCGACACCAATATTCCAATTTACGAAGCGCATTGCAACACGAATACTGCCAAAAAGATCGGTGTCGCCGATAATTCGCAGAGCGCACAGAACTGACAAAACTGATAAAATTTGAAATATTAATTTTTATCAGGACGACGCGACGAGCGAATCGATAAACATTTGGAGATCGTCGCGTCCCTTATTCACGTGCCGCGCCGGTCACAGCTTGCAAATTTCAATGCGAGCGGTAGTTAAAAAGACACACCTAAACAACCGGATCGATTCGCAGTGTGATCGCGAACCGAAAAAAAAGAATAAACAAATAAAAGGACACGAAGCATTGTATGTCGTCCGCATTTTCGGGGCTCGACCCCGAAGCCGACCGATCCGCGGCTGGAAAATTCAATAGCGGCACGGAATAAATTCCGTGATAAACGCGAAACCGTAGAAAGTCGCTGGCATCGAGCGACAATACTATCTATCTTCCGCGCAGTCAGATTCCATTCGATCCAGCGAATCCATTGTCTCGCGATGAACGAGCCATAACAGCACTGCGTAATCTGAATCACGTCAGGATTTTGCCTGCGTGCGTGTGTGGAGAATGCAGGCAGCGACACATGCAAAAACCTGACTTGTCCCTTCTACGTTTTGACCCAGTACCTTTCCCAGACTTCGTCTGACTTTCCAGCATCTCACATTTCATTGAAATCATGTTTTAATGAATTATTGAAATGGCCACTCTATAAGTTGTGCCATTTCTTTTATTTCGTCAAAATTTTATTTACACTACATTTTTTCTAAACTTCTCTTCACGTCCTTAAAAATACCCTCGTCAGTCTAAAATATGAAGTACTTAAGAATAAGACTCGATATAAAGAGCCAATATTCATGATGTTTATAAGAAGGAACAGAAAATTGATATCTTTCGCACGATTATATTTTCTCGAACAGAAGAAGATGTTCGAAGAAATGAATAATGGATAAAAAAGGAACAATAAAGGAACGAATAGCATGCGTGCGTGCGCGTATTGTAGGATGGAGTGTTATACAAGCAAAATCGCGACCGTGTAGATTTTCCATTCCGCTTTTTGCCATTCGCGGACCGATATGGAGCTCCTCCGGGCCAGCTCGCGGCCAGCTAAGAAAGCCTCGTAAAGTTTGCGAGAAAGGCATAAAGTTAAACCGGAGATGCCGTAAACACGTCGTACGGAGATCAGAATTGATACTTTATGCCCGGGCAGTAAACGCAGCCTGCCCAGCTAGACCAAAATCCCGAATGACGACCGGCCACGATGAAAATGATCGCCCACGAGCGGATTCTTTGTTCGACGATCCAGGAATCGAGATCCGCTACGATCTCTCTGCTCGTGATCATCGCGGGGTGGATCCTGACTGCCTCTTCGCCGGTATCTACGGGGTGACTCGAATGTTACAAATCATTTTCCACCGATATACATTTCGCTCTGTTATTTTAGGATATTATTACAGGATTTGTATCAGACGATTTCAAACAACAATTTATTTCTGAAAGAATGTTGAAAACGTTTAAAACATAATGTTTTGGAACTGAGATTAATTCTGTCGTCCATGATGAACGTCTTACAGATTCCGAACATTTAAAAATCTACAGAAAACTATTGTCCAAAAAATAAGAAAAAAAAGACGTGTATAATTTTTAAAGGGGAGAAATAGTACTGAAATATTGATCTTTTACCAAAGACAACAAAGGACAGCTTTACAACCTCCTGAAACGTAGCAACAATGATCAAAGAGACTGTAGGAACTACTTCTGTAGAAACAACTGTAAGATCAACTTGTATAACAGAATGGCCAGAACGGGGATAAAAATGTTTAAAGGTCCCAGAACTTTTATCAGGGTTGATGGACGTATCGCCAACAATTCAGGAACACCTTGTAGGCGCGCATAGGTGCTTGAGCTCTCTCGGTGTCCCCGCGTATCTTCATTTCACAAGCCATCGAGCACGTCGACGAGTCGTAGAAATTGGATTTGTACTTATGCTACGCGCATCGGAACACACCAGGCAACCCCTTTGCTGCTCTTTTTCTTTCGCCTTCTGCCTCGAATCCCGGGAAACCATTCGCTACTCGTGCTTCGCTGGTTCTACCCGTGTATCGTACAGACACTACCACCACCGGCCTCGAAACCACTGATGCTTCGGATCACGATAAAACTTCGCGCACCCATGCGAGCAACTTTTATTAAAATATTCTATCGATCCCGAAAGAGTGCGCGCCGTATATGGGAATCCGATGTTTCCTGTTCCGAATATCTCACGGCTCCCTGACCCCTGACGTTTTTATACTGCGGAGGAAATATGCAAACAACGTTGTTTCTTCGTTATCGAATCCCCTTTGTATCCCCTTTTGACCATCGAAATACTTATTTATTCCATTATTGGAGGTTAGATACTACAGAAAACTACCGTTTTCTGTACAGCTTCTCGATCTTTTTTCGGGGACTCTATATCTCCATGTCACATTTATACTACAATATTAATACTATAATTTCATCTTTGCTGTGAGTGTATATTTCCATCTCAATTCCAATGTAATAACATTAACTTCAATATTTCTATAGACTGAACTCTCAGGTAAAATAGTGTTTTACATCTCGTGTAAAAACTTGTAATAAATAATTTAGCAATTAGCAAAGATAAAATGGAGGGGCAGAGCGACGGTAATCCTCTTATGCCATCCACCGGAAGCGAGTAACCCAGTTTCCGTTACTTACTTCTCTTCCCGGTCTGGTTCGCGTTCCTCAAGCCCGAATGTTCTTCCACGACCGAGACATAAATTGCCCGAGGTCCGACAAGCCCGACATTATAAAAACAGATCTCTCTGTTGGCCGAGTTGCTCGTAGTCCGGCGAGTGCCGGTGAATTCTTTGGTAGCCGTTGCATAATCTATCCGGCGCGTTCCCGAACGCGGAACATTGCTGCTCTCCCTATCTCTCTCTCTCTCTTTCGACGGTGGATATTTATCGAGACACGCGAGCCAATAATTACATCGTTGGCATCTAAAGCGACGAACGAAGAAACACGACTTCCTTCGAGTGCGTGCCACGTGTTCGGCTGTCTCCCTTTCCCGAGTGTTCCCCAGGCGTCATTGGATTTCTATGGACAGTAATGATTCGATAAATAGTCCGGCAATAACTCTTCTCCACTTTACGAGGCAATGGGCCCAACGCATACGAACCTGGAAAACAAGCAGCGTAAATCTGACGCTATCTCTCCCCTCCCTCTTTTTGTCTAAAATGCGGCTTGTAACTGAGGGCGTTCTTCTCGCGGTATTCGCTTTTCCCGATTATCGCAATTTTCTGATCTATAAATCTTGCTTCGCCAGCCTTCAAATTAGCAAGGCTGCACTGCATTTAGATTCTTCTGATGTTTTTTCTCTGTTCCGGTACGAATGTATAAAATCCACTTTCCAGTGAATTAGATCACCTCTTTCGGATTTTTATAAAGCACATTTATAATTGAGAAAGTGTATAGGTTAGATAATTAAGGAGGAGTGAATGGAAACCGGTGAATGTGTAGAATCTTTAGTAATTGTAAGACCAAGTCTGATTCCTTGCCGTGAAGATGAATAAATAAAGATTATTATGTAAATGGGAAAATGTTGTGCTATTAATATTGTACGGAGTGAAATTAAAATAAAGTTACGCATAATGTCTAATTCCTAAAAGTTCAACGAGAGTATTGAAGTTACTGCCACCACATTACATCCAAGTATGTTGAAGTGAAAAGAAGATGCAGAATTACACCAAAGATTCAGTTGCAGCATTAAATTATTTTCCCCAAGGCTAATCCAGAGCCGGACTCCCTTTCTTCGGTACAAAAAATTGCATAACATTTGCAATGTAGATTGCAGCATTATCTCCCTGTAAAGTATAATTGCGAGCCGCGCATAAGCTCGTGTTCGCCGCGAAAATGCTGCTCTTTTCTGTTCTGCTTCGCCGCGGTCTTTCTCCGGCGCGGAGACATTCGTGGTTTATCGCGTCACGTTCGTTTATGGTCACCGTGTACGACGTCATAATAACACGGGCCATAACAATCGCGAAATTCGTCTTGCCATGGCGGAGCTAACAATGCGGTGTAACAATTATTTATAAGGGAGAACAAAGCACCCGTGCCGCGCTGCGCCGGCCAGTTGCTAAGTATTTCTCCTGATTTAACGTTGCCCTGAGCGAGAGCAGAGAAAGAGAGAAGGGGAGACGGTTCAAAAGCATCAGTGTTAAATTAAAATCAGCGTGCCATTGAATTCTGTTCGCCGGCTTGCTTCTTAATCCTTCCCGCAGCCACCGTACAATTCTCTGCCATTGAAACAGGAGATTAAAAAGCACGGTGCTTGCACAACATACCTGCGACCCATGCTCTGGCAGAGAGCTGTTCTTCAGGGTTCGCGTCACTCTTCCGCCAATATTCTAGCCCGCCGTGTTATCGTATGATGATGAGAAATTATTGCGAACACTACGTTTCTGCTTTTTATTGAATTTCTTTATCCGCGGCGTTTATGCTCGAGATGGTTAACAGCGAAATGAGTTGCTGACGATGCTATGTTCATTATCTGGCTCGCCAGACATTTATCGCAAACAATGGAAGATTATTAGAATCCTCGAATTTCATGCTCATTAAATATTAAAGAGATAGAAACGCTTCCATTCCATGTTCGTTTGTTCGGATCGTAAATAATTCTTATGGTTTCTCAACTATTAGATTTCAGCATGTATCAATTATTCGAGAGATAATCGAATAATTTACAGAATCTATGATTGAGTTTTCGACCATTAGCCGATGAATAATCGAGCAATTACTCGACTTCCACATTACCAAATTTATATTGATTATGTTTCAGCGTCTACCATTATGAATTCAGGAGACAATGGTCTAAGTGGAGTAACTGTAAAACTTATATTGATTAAATTTGGATTCAATTTGTCCGGCATTCAGGATTTAGTTGGCAATCGAATTTTCGTTTACCTAATCTTTGGTCCAAAGTCTATCATTCCATTTCCTGGGTGATCTGATATTCATGAATGAAACCATTAGTCTCAATAAAACAATGTCCATCATTTTCTAGTTGGTATAAATTCTAGAATTCATTATTCCATTTCCGAAGATGCATATGATGCCGTGAAGTACGATATTTTTTCAAAGAAATTAAATCAGGCTTTCAAGATACATCTCAATTTTTATTCAAACAAACTTCCCAACCCAACTCAAGATTCATCTTGATAATGTCTCTCGGAATATCGAATTCCCGAGCTTACCATAAAAGCCTCTGAACATATCTTCATGTACAGAGTCCTCGAAGGATATCCAAGAGAAGGATCGCCGATACGATATCCATTATTCCGAAACGCGGCCAGCCCATCCAGGAAACCTCTTCCCGCCTGGTCAAACGATCCAGAAAGACGCAGCGAAGCCTGTTACCCGTCAAAGGCTAAGCATCGGGAAGCACGGTTTCGAGCGGCGGCCTTGATGAATTATTAAACAAGAACCCTTGCTCCTAATGAAGCTATAAAACGACCGAGGGGGCGCGAGGGGGTTCAGAGAGAAGGATAGTAAAACTGACTCTCTCTCAATTCCCATGATTCTGCATTCGGAGGAATCGAAGCGAAGGAGGACTCTGGCCAGGATCCTTGCGCAACAAGCTTACGAATTGATCTTCGTAACGTATAGTAAGTACGATATTTAAAATATTTATTGCCAAATTTTTACGGTTGGACTTGCTCATGTGGATAATCCAAGAAATAATCCATTCTATGTGCGTTGTCCAATAATTGACTAACCAAATGGAATGACAAAAATATATTCATGTAGCTCAAAGATTTAATTGTACGTCTTAAGAAATTTCATTTCCTAGTTAAATATTCGTAAAGATCACTCAAGTCCATAGCTGTTGCTGAAGAATTCGATTTAATGACCCCGATATTAAGAGCCCTTCGCGGCCCGTCCATCGAGCAGTCAGCGTTCTCCTAATGACAATGAGTCATCGTTCGGTTCGCTGGGAGCACTTCTGCACCCACGTCTCTTTTGCGTACGCGAGAGCTTCGAGAAAAAGCGAAAGAGAGGGGGGGGGCAGAGAGGGATAGAAGAGAGTCTCCGCGTAACATTAGTACTAATTGGTGATTTAATCCTAGCCGGAAGCGAGGGAACTATGCAGCAAATTACTGCCGCGCGTTACATTGATGTCTGCCCGGCGCTTATCGCGATCGTCGACCGGCCAGCTTTATCTTCAATCGGCGCCGCGATCCTCCGCTAATACGTTCATTAAATCGCGCCTTCTTTTCCTCCATTGACAACTTGTCGCGGTCGTGTTCCGCGCGACGTGTTAACGAGTCCCACGGAATTTATGAAGTTAATCTGCATAAGGAGGCTGGCACTCTCGCATGGGACCCGGCTCTCCACGGATTAGCGAGAACGCCGTGCCATGGGAATCGTCTCGGGACACGGTTATATTCACGACGACGACGCGCGATGGTTGCGTCTACCGTTCGAGGGAACAATTGATCAACTCGGGACGGAGAAGAATAGGCGAGGGAAGCGCCGAGGAATCTAGGTGAGCTATGGTTCTCATCGTTGGCCTTCGCCTAACTTATCCGGCTATCCATCGGATGGACGATACCGGCCGAAGACAATGTTGCTGGTCACGTGAGTCACGACCGCGTGGCATGCAACTCTCCTGCCCTCTACTCTTTTGATGATACTTTCGGAAATCTTTCTCCTCTTGTTCTACTTCATTTCAGGCTGTAATTATGCATTCTAATCTTGTTCACTTAGACGTTCTCTTAAAAATAGAACACTCAAGGTAACGTATTAAGTGACTGCAAAATATCGTGCCTGAATTTTGGGAATTCCTTTTTCGTAAAAATTGCGTGGTTTGTCTTCAAAGGCCTTAGAGGTCTCCGAAGATCAAACACGACCTCCTGCAATCATCCACTAATGCGTAAATTGTGAATGTTTATGAAAAATAGAAATTTTATGCATGAAATAGAAACCAAGTAGAATTTGCTTTCTCTCCGTATTCATTTTTATAAGGTGGAAACATTGTAGTACAACAAGTTATTTTAGTAACGTGTATTAAAAATGGTTCCGTAAAAGAAGCACAAAGAATCTTTCAACTATGAATTGTCCATTAATATTGAAATCATGAGTCTATATATCAATTGCCTATAACGGATTTGATCGGCTAAAAACATTTCCCACGAGCAGATCATGAATATTCTCCTTGAAAAACTGTGAGAAGATGTTCGAGCCAGCTCAGCACGCTCTCCGGCCGCAGAGCGAAGCTGTCAAATTAGGAGACAGTGATGAACGAAGTTAATCCTTGGTAAACAGGGTTGATTAATTCCACGCACGTTCACTATCGTCAGGAACGATCTTGAACGGTACGGACCTTGCGAATTTCCGTGCGTCGTTCAACGAGGCGCGAAGCGATGCAAATATTGTCGCTGCAAAACAGTATCGACGGTGGACCGTGGACGTCGCATGTAAAATGGAAGTTTCCGCGGAATTATTATTCCGTGTAAACGCGTCGTTGAGCTTTAACGAACAGGACCGGGACGAGGCGCAAGGAAGAGAGCAAAGGTCCTGCCGGAATTGATTCAGCCTGGCCCATGGAACACGTGCCTATAGATCCACGATGAAATACCACGGAGGCGTCGGGACAGTAAATTCATGTAATTTGATTCGGTCACGTTAACGAACCGTGTCGCTCGCAACATTCGTAGTTCAAGTTGGCCAAACAAAGGCCCATTAAGTATGCTAATGCACGTCCGGACGAGTTCGTCGCCGCACTCGCTCGCATCCCGCTCTCGCTCCCCGCGAGATAAGTGCGAATTCCGAAAGCGGAAACCTGAAAAATCTGCGAATACGAGGCAGACGAGCACAGGAGAAGTTAGTTTCCGCGTCTCTGGCTTCAAAACAGCTTCCGAGCTGCTCGATAAGAACGATCTTGACAATTGAATCTATCGATCGATCATCATTTTTTCAGAATTTACAGCTGTAGGAGGTTCCAGTCTGTCGGCTTTAAACGGTTCGCTTTATTGTTGAGATGTGAAGATGTACTGGGTGAGGCACCTATGGAGCTGCAATATGTCATTTTACAAATATGTAAAATGCGGTCGGTTAACCTAGCATATAATTTGTGTTGTTTCATGACTCGAGTCCATTTTGGAAGCGACGTTCCATTGTACCATTATTAAATCCATGAAGGGCTAGGGGGTGTCAGGTGCCGTACAATCGAAGATTGCGAATAAGCGGAGGGTGGAAGAGAATCAGGTGGCAGCGTGACCCCAAAGAAGACAGCGAACAAAGAGTATGACACTCGAAGAGATCAGGAGGGCCGCTAACCGTTCCGTGGAATCTCGAAGACGATCATCCAGCGTAAAAAAGTTCGGCCCGTCCCGAGGCCAAGATCGGGGACAGGGTAATTCGAGGAAGAGTCCGCTGGCTGGGCAATTAGAAGGATGACAAATCACAAATTAATCGGCGGCAATTAGCCTACGGGGTACGTACAATTGTCGTCGGTAAATTTAATTTCAGGCCAGACTACTTGTTACGCTGCTTAACGATGTAACAAGTTCCACGGAATTAATTCGCCGTCGGATTCTCTCACTGCCTCTCTCCCTCTCTCGTCCTCTATCTATCTCTTTCCTAGTTAGTAACCACCCCGCCGCCACTTTGACGATTTCTCATCGCGAGAACGAGCGATAGAGAGAGAGAGAGAGAGCGAGAGAGAGAGAGGCAGAGAGATAGAGAACGGGAGTGAGAAGCGTACCTGAAGTAATTCCCGAGCGAATCGATTATCGCGGCCTCCTCCATAACGAATGACCAACCACCCCTGGAGCCGCGCAAGACGAATGATAATCGTTTTTCACCAGATGCCCGGAAGTTTGCGTCGTTCCGCCTCCCTTTCGCGCCCCTATCTCTGTCTTTCTAACTGTCTTGTTCTCTCTTGCCCCCGTGTTCTCTTCATATTCCACGCGGTGCCCTCCCCCCACCGCCCCTCGAGGTATGCACCATGTTCACGACGTAATTTCTCGTCACGTCGATGCCAGCCAGCTGAGATGAATTATTCCGTGGGTAATAGCGAACAATTGAAATACCCTTAGAGCCGCCGACGCCGGGGGCGGTCCGTGTCCTCGGGAGAGAGAGCCCCTGAAAAATTAACATTATTCCTCGGCTGGAACGGAGATCAAGAGGAACGCTCCCCCGGCGCGTCGTGGAACAGCATAGCCGGAAGCTGTACACCTAATGTCCCGATGATTTCGAATCGATAACGAGTCGAGCGAATCACCCCCGCGACCACGTCAAAGCCAAAGAGCGAAAGTCGAATCGCATTATGTTCAATTTTCCCAAGACGCGGGTGAAATTCATGTGTTTGTTGTATAGAATATTATTTCTATAGAGTATGACAGTTCAGGAACATGATGAAATCACGGTTGTCACAAATAAGTGATGCTGTAGCAAACGTGCTAATTAAAATGAACTTGGAAGATTATTTTAGAAGACTACTATACTTCTAGACCTAGAGGACTACATTCTCTCGAATTTAGCGCTCGTTTTCGGGCAAATTGACAGGAGTATCATGTGTCTGTTCCTCAAGGAACTCAACCAACTTGTGTCTGTTCCTCAACCAACTTGTACGCTGTCAACCCTGGATCAAGGGGAGAGGGTAGGGCAGAGGGTATGGATCTAGAGAAGGAGGGATCGAGTAAAGGAGAGCTGCAGGAAGAGTAGACGCACAGATGCGAGCCGATAGTAGGCATCAAGAGGGCCTCCGTTTTACTGGATCTTTCCTGTCGGTAATCAAAGATTTATATCAGCTCTCCGGAGAGGCTCGAAGCTCCCGAGATGCTGGCTCGCAGCACGATCGACGATACAGAAAGAGAAGCAGGGAAAGAGAGAGGAAGATAGAGAAGGACACCGAGAACTGATCCGCTACCGAGTTCCGTACGACTGACGGGGTCCACGATCGCCAGATATCGTCTATGCAAACCGAATACTAGGATGAATTAATGCCACGTCCGCGATACGATGGGCTGCTTTTATGTTAATGCCGGCTGCGCGTTCACCGACTGCAACGCGCTCGCGGAACACTGATGGATGTTCCGCGGTTACGCGCGCGAGATAAGTCGTCTCTCCTGCATTGGCGTAACGATTCCGATCCGGACGGGATAAGAGCACCTGGGAACGAGGGAGGAACGGCCGATGCTAAATAGAAATCCGCTTTTACCTGGCCTACGTTTTGCCTGGTCCCTCGGGGCGAATAGCCTCTGGACCACGATACGAATTATTTCGGCGCGGATCGACGAAAGTAGCTCGCTTGGGGATCGGATTGGGCCACTGTAGATCGTGGAGGGCTAGAGATTTATCGATCCGAGGGAGTTTGCCTCTGTTTGCAACTGTCTGGAGTGGTATTCAAATAGTAATTGCAGTCTTTGAATTGATTTATTGGGATATTTTTAGGGAAGTTGTTCTCTTGTTGGTAGACCTTTACATCTTTCTTGAGCCTTCGACAAATTTATTCTTCACGAATTTTCTGTAGTATGTATGTATTATCTAAACGGAAGTTGTTCTAGTATCGTCTTTGTTATGCGAAGATAGCATTGATTTAATCTATGCAGTAATTTTCTCTAGAAGTATCTTCACAGTTCTAATAATAGTAAAATAAAGACTCTTCTGGTAGTTTCAGCACTAAAATACTTAACGGACGTAGACGAACACTCTGTATACACAACCTCGCACAAGGTACAGCCAGAGGCTGTTTGAAAACCCAACTCTATTCGCTATTCTAACGGATAGTCTAGGTTTGGTTTGGGTACTTAACTACACCACTACCATTATACTGTCTGCAGAATTTCTGCAGTCTGTTTTAAGAACTCGAACTTGGAAACTCTTATGCATATTCTTACCGAAGAGCACCTGCATCTCTCGACTCCCATTAATATCAATCAACAATGCCACCTAAAAGCAAGGATAGGATCGTATACTTTCTATTCAATAACAAAACTGTTACATCTTACAAAGAAACATTGAAGAGAAACAAGAAGAACACGTTCAAATGTGCATCATTTTTACGAAAGATTCGTTATTCTAGCCGCAACATCTAAGCTCCAATTCAATATTCACAAGCAACAGTCTTCCCACGACTTTCCCCATAAAAATATATAACGCCGAATTAGTGCACCCCATCACCCATTCCCATCTCTCCCTTCCGAAGGCACGGCCCCGTAACGAAGAAACAAGATTTGCCACCTCCATCCCCAGTTACTTTGTACTCTGTGCTGGTCAAGTCTCCGTGCCTGCACTTTGAATTACGATGCTGTCGATTGATTCGATTCGACCGGCAATTCGATACTGTCGGCTAGACCTTCAGCAACGAGATCGTCACGTTCCCCGGATCGCCGTCTGCCAGAAAGAATCTCCACGAGATGAATCATTCGTCATCGTCGGAATCCTCCTACGCTACGACGGTTCCGTCATTGTGACGTCTTGGCGATGAGCTCGTCGAGAGAAAGAAAGAAAGAGAGAGAGAGACCGGAAACTCTTCCTTAACGACTCTCGGAGCACTTTTGTTCGGCCGTAAAGGCCGATACGGCCTGTCAGCCTCTAACTATTAATAACTTTTTCCATCGGCATTGTTACCGCCGCGGTTACGGAACTGATAATGGATTTCCCGGTAACTTTCGGTCGCGGAGCAGCAACAATGCCCCCGCGAATCGACGTTTCCCTTTTACGATTACTTTATCGTCGTCGCGTCGTCTCGTTTCTCGCTCGCTCTCTGTGCGTTCCGTTTCTTCGAACGAGAGAACTTTCCTCCCCGGGGGGCCTGTTCTACTGTCGCGATGAGTCACGGGAATGTTCTTTTGTCTTAGACTGTCCTACGGAATTGGAATCGAATGGAATTGCTGAACGGACTAATAACTACAGTTGATACCGAACCTTTATCATCGGAATAAAAACGTATATGGTTCTAATTGTCATCCATTGGTTATTCTAGCTTCTTACTGACAAGATAGCCTTCATTTACTGTTCAACACTTTGAACTGTGCGCGTAGTAAATTCGACAACTGATAGAATCATGTTTTGGGAAATAGTATAACCGAGAATCGGCAAAGTCTAATTTTCGACCATTCAAATTAAGATTCTACGAGTAACAGACTATTCAGTGCAAGCGTCCCCCGGCCCATCAATTCTCTCGGCGAAAGATCACTCTATTCTCCCTTTGATTCGGATCACCCTCGGTGCTGATTTTGAACAATGCAACGACCGCTAAGAACAGCCTGATGCGTGTTCTATCATCAACCATGGACCGCACCCTCGTTCACCATAGCGGCAAAAGGGATGAAGAAGGAGGAGACGAGGAAGAAACAGAAGAGGACGACGAAAACGAGAGAAAGAGATAGTGCAGGGTGTCGTCGATGGTACAGGAAGGAAGGCGAGTAGGGTAAGAGGTAAGGAACCAGGGTGGAGGGAAGAAGGAGACGCAGAAAACCAGCATAAATCACAATTATAATCAACGTGCTCGAAAGTTACACCAGGTTCGTCCCCTTTTGCCCCCGCGACTCGCGGCTGCCGGCGTCGCATGAAAATTTATCGCCCAACTTCGGTTTCCTTCAAGGTCGGGGTCCCGGTGCTTTGCATACGTCGCTTCTTCCACGGTTTTTCGCGAGTTTCCACGGGCAGAAGCCGAGGCTCGTTCGCCGTCACGCTAGTTGCACTCCCCCGCGCAGCGCCGCGGCGGAAGCGAGTCGCGGGCAAGAACCGCGGAATAAAAACGAGATTCTGCTTTATCCCGGAGCAAATGTTTTCCCTTTTTTGCATTAACCAAGTCCCCCCACCCCCGTCTACGCCAACGCGATTGTTCCGATCCGTTATGCCGCGATTCCAAGAAATTTCGCAGACCCGTAAATCCTCTACAAGCTACGCTGCGCGAAACGCGGAGAACCTTGCATTCTGGATCTCCTCGCTTTTTATTAAAGCATTTGCATCGTGTTTCCAGTCGTACTATTTGTACTTTGTTCGGTGCTTGTTTGGTTGCACATTTGAATTGCATGTAGTAGTCTGCATTCATTGTATACTTACTCGTATGTATAATGTTTAGAGGTAATACATTGTACCTGAGATATTTAGAAGCTGTTTCGAAGCTAGTCTGGAATTATTAATTTCTGAAGGCCATCAAGCTTGCCAAGGATCCACGAGCAGCTCTATCCTGAAGAAGACCCGAAAATATCCTCGCACAAGCGCAAAGGGAAGTCGTGCCCGGTCCATTTCCCGAAACTCTCCTGGAACAAGGGTCGGGCAAGGGATTTGACGACGACAAAGACCTAGAAGGGAGTTAGCCACCCCATGTGTTCGCCCCGAACTCCTCGAAACTATTCCAATCGTAAAATACTTGAGGAACTGCGCCGATGCGAGCCACGTTGCAGTTTTAAATTGGACTACAATCTCGAAGCTGGCCATTCTCTGTACGTACACGCTCCGGGTCGTAAATTGATTCTTGGTCAAGTGAGACAGAGTAAGTGTGTGTGTGAGAGAGAGAGAGAAGGATCACCTAAGGAATAAGGCTCTGAATTCCTCGCGGGTTTTAAGGAAACCCCGGTTAGAAATGCTCGCGACGGTCCCCATAAATCCACCGAACGTACTTGTTCACTCTGTGATGCATTTCTTCCGCGCGATATACACCGTATCCTCCTCTAAATCATCCCGATAAGACGATACGATGTTCTCGGGCTCCGCGCGCGAGCTGGATAGACGCCTTCTCCCTGTCGTGGAATCAATGAGGTGAGCTTCGAGCTTTCGTTTCGTCGTGGGAGACGCTATCGATGCGAGGATTAATTTATTGCAACACTGCTCGGCGGACATCGCGATCCGCTAAATCAGCCTTTCTCAACCCTTTTGTCACGCGAACCAACACGTGCGAAACTGCTCAGACATTTTTATGGTCATTATTTAGCTAGAGACTGCTCAGACGTAATCCAGAATGAAGATTGCAATCGCACAGAAATACTTTACAAAACAAGACTCTCGGACTCGGAAGTATGCTCGAAGTTCTTTAACAGCAGCATAATGTACACACGAAAGAATAAAATGAATAAATGTACACGAGCGGAAATAATAACCGGAGGAAGGCGAGAATTAAATTTGGAGCAGCCCGCTGCACTCAACATTGATTGAAAAGCGTAGAATGGATGGTTCTCGGGCGCCTTCCAACGCAAGAAGAAAAATAGTGATCCGCTAATTGTGATCCGACATTTATCAAAAGTTGCATCTAATTGCCATTTACGCTCACGAGACACCGTTCCCTCAGGAAACAAAGACCGTGGCGATTCTTTCGTGTCAGTGGGTCGCGACATCTCTCCCCCTGGCGCGTGACGAACGGCTTTCTTCATGTTTATTTAATCAAGATTCTACGGCGAATGTCACGGTGTCCCTCTCTCTCGGTTTCTGTCTCTCTTGCTCTCTTCAGCCAATCCCTCCGGTGTCAGAACCTGATGTCCCTGCCTCGGCATCGTCTCTGCCAAATTAGGGTGACGCGGAAACAACGACCCTCTGTCTCTCTGGAACAGTGCCGTAAAAATCCTGGTTACCGTAAACTCATCAAGGAGCCATTAACTGCCGCCCCTCGAGTCGCCAGATTTTCAATGCGCAGTGACTACCAGAATGCAAAAATCGATCATCCCCCTTCGTGATTTAGAATAATCCCCAGTTCGAATGTAGAATAAACGAGAAAAAGAGATGATCCAAATTGTCCCAAGCAAATGAAACAATGTGCAGAACGTACCACCGCTACAAAATCATTGAAAGATCAAGTTGGTAAGGAGATGACTGAGAACCAAAGTTTAATAAACCTACGTTCGAGAGAATCGACGAAAAATGAAAAACGTTCGCAAACAGTCTGATTATACGAGCGGCGGGATTTAGCAGATTCGCAAAAGGGGGATAGAAGGTAGCCCGTCAAATGGCTCATCTAAACTATATGCTCGCGCGACGGAATTAAACCAGCCGGCGATTCAGATGATGTTCACGGAGTCCACAGAGCCGAAGGTCTCTGGAGCAGGAGCAGAAACTTTCCGCCATCAAAAAGAGCATCGCGACGGCGCGGCGGCGCACCGAGTGGCGCGAGTTAATTCTCCAGGCAGACCTGCTATCCTATCCCCCACGGGGGTTAGGGGTTGGCCGGGGAGTGGGGAGATATTCGAAGGTAAAGGATTAAAGATTCAGTTCGTTTAATATCAGGGAACGTTTCAATCGAAAATCGTTTTACACGGATCGGATTTTTCCACGAGGGATCGACGGAGGAGCTGTACGTTATACTGGGATTCATCCGGCCGACGAACGTCATCCCCTCGAAACTGTCTGTCACTGCAGACTTTGGGGATGCCAGGCAACGCGTGGAAAGAGAGGACTGAATCGCTCCGGTATAGCGATCGACGAGGATAGGATGAGCACAGGGTAGTAGGTATTGTTCGGAGGAAATAGAACGAGGGGCGGTTCGTGCGGGAAGAACGGGAGAACCCCGGTTCAGCTGATAATCCCGCGGAAGAAGGGCTTAGCGGCTAAGTTGTCGGGCTTATCTGCCGGTGCTTTTTGCCCCGACGTAAGATGCGCATCCCGCGATGTAACACCGCACACGTTCCTGCCATGATTCCTTGCACCGGGCCCCCAGGGTCCATTGGAGAAGTAGAAACATCCGACGAGTTCGCAGAGAGCGAAATCTAGATCCTTTCGAAGCTCCGCGACCATGTTTCTATTGAATTGCTTGTAACGCACATTGAGATGTTCGCAGTTGGATAAATTTTGGCAGACAACTCGTTAAAAAATGTAAAGGAATGTATTGAACTGAGATACGTATGCACTGAAGAGCTACACACAAGAATTAAACGAACAAAACAGTCCCGAGTTCAGCAAAAATTTATTTGACGTTAATTATGTTTTAAGAATTCTAGAAAAGTCTAGCAATTTAATACGATTTTAAATTCCTGATCATGTTTGGTAGAAACTGGAAAGGTACAAGAACTCCTAAGGGTCCCAGCAGACCTCAGTGACTGTCGTTAGAAGCTTACAAGGTATCGATTAGCAAGCTTCCTCTCGGAATCGCATTAGCCGATCGATCGTCGAAAAAAGCGACGAAGAGAAAGAAAGAACAACGCGGGGTTCATTAACGAAGAGTCCCCGTTAATCGAGCAACTTTCCTCGTTTGCTCTTCCCAATTCGACTCGACAAACTGCCGCTTAATGCAATTACCCTCTCTCCATCCGCGGGATACACTAATCGAATAAATCCCCTCCCTCTTTTTCGACGATAATAAGTATCTTCATTGTCAGAAGGGGTGCTGTGTACGATGCTTCCCCATTCACGAGGATGAGTAATAACATAGTGCAATCCGTATAGATCCCTTCGAGATCTGTCTCGAGGCTTTTTTCTTCGCCGAAGAACGAGAACGATTCCAGACACGTCTTGGATCCCGTTGACAAATCATAGATAGGCCCAAAGGGTCGTGGCTTCTTTCGACAATAATAATTCTTTGCCGCGCAAAAAAGATCGGACAAATATTCGAGAGGGAAGCGACGCGGAAAGGATGCGGGGCGCCGCGACGCGCAGCGTCGTCGGGGACGCAGTTTGCATTTTTCAACGTCGAAACTTCCGCGCCACGCTGTTCCCTCAGGACACACCATGTCACAGAATCGAACAGAGGAAATAGGAACAAGGTGGAGAGACTGCGTCCCTCGGCGATAGCTCTAACAATCCTAATGCCCCCAAACACGGCGAAATTGTTGATCGCTCGAACATAAGTCAGAAGTCTCTACTTTGTCAAAGATGTCCGGATTATGGTCGCACAGCAATTTGTCCAGAGTGCAGGTTAGTTTCATCGTTCTGTAACCTCTTCTGCACAATACTTCATCTCTTTAATGTAATGGGAATCGGTGAAAATGAACTATTTAGCTAAAGGAATAATCACTAGACTGTGCATCTCTGTGCAAAATAAAAATGTTATGCATCAATTGTATAATAAAAAACAGTAGAAATGGTGAAGAATCGTGAAAAGGAATATTCAAACACCTGAGCTACTGGCGCAAGCAGTGATGCGGAGGAATTTAAAGGGGGTGCAGGGAGGGTGGACGCGTGAACGTCGATATTCCGCGCGAAGTCACCCCGAAGGGGCGTCGCGTATGGACAGCCGGAACGAGGGGGTGGTTCTGCATAAATTCGGGGACTGCAATTGGCGGCCGAATACTTTTACAATTCAAATTATGGAAATCCCGCGGGTGTACGTACCTAGTGGACGTCGTTGCTGCGTGGCGCGTGTACGTCGAACACGAGCGGATTTATTTCTCAGAGAGAGAGTGAGAGAGAGAGAGAGCCTGGAACCTCCCCCATTGTAGCCGTTCATCTCTATCGACGCGTGCTCGTTCCCTCTTTTATTTCTCTCCTTTTCTCCGTTGGTCGATCGGTAGACAAAAAGAAAGGAAAAAAGAAGCGCACCCTTGGAAAAAAGGGAAGCGGTGCAGTGGCAGCGCACGATAAACGGATATCGCGATCGCTGATTCTAATTCTATAATTCCGTGCTTAAGCCGGGTCCGCCGGCCCTCCGGATCTAGGACTCGCTATATACGACGGGGACCGCGTACAACAGTTTTATCTAAATCCGTGTCACGCGCCTCGGTTCATCCCCTTTAATGCCCGACGGAGGCTGCTACGGTCACCGGCTGCCGGAGCAACGCGGAAAACCGGAGCGAAGCGGGGCGAATTTCTACGCTCCGCGGTTCCATGCGTTCCGGTACAACACTCGTTACGTTTCGTAGTTGGTGGATACACCACTCGAGCACACTTTTGCTAGAGAAATTCCTCGGCTCTCGAGTCGAATTCCGATATTTATGACAAAAAGAAACTATTTCCTGAACGTAGAAATAAAATTTTCCCGCTGAGAGATGAGGGGTTGATCGTTCTGCTTCATGGGCTCAGACAGAAAGAGTTTACACGAATTGTTAATCAGTAGACTACGGATTTTATGATTTTGCATAATTTGCGGTTAATACGTACAATCTTTATTTTACATAAGAATCTTCAATTTCATATGTTTTAATTAAATGTCCTTAAAGCATATACACAATAGAGAACTACAAAAAAATATAGTTTAATCGTCGCCTTCTTTTGCCACAATTCACATTAAGCTCTATAATCGCTTTTTATAGTATTGTTTCTATATCCGCGCAAATAGCCGCCAGAGAAAAATTCTTTATTACCCAATTAGCAGCAAGCAGCTAGCCAACTATGTCCAGAGACTGTCCCCGTTAATCCCCCCGCATTATCGATAATTTCGTAATCCGACGATAATTTCCGAAAAACTGTGCTGGCGACTATTCTTGCAGGCGTTACAGTTTTTATCCTCGGGGACAAATGGCATTGGCGTAAATCAGGGTGGGTAATTTCGGGCCGTCGCGTCCTGTCCATTCTCGGCGCGGGCTTAACGCGGGAATTAAATTAAAAATGGATCAGGAGTTCGGGCATGGCGCACAGCTCGGCTTCGCTCCACTCCGCTCTGCTCTGCTCTGTGTTCTGGTATCGAACACAGGACGTCCGGCTAAATAATACCACGGGATTCCAGAAATTGAATTCTCGCGGGGCCGGTCGAGGGGGTGAGAATGACGGCCGCGTTCGCCGCTAATTTTCACGAAAAAAATCCGGCGCCGGGCCTACTAGGCGAGCGCTTTTACATTAATTCCTGGGGCGGGCTCACTCGCGAGCGAAGCGAACGGGTACCGCTTTAAAAGCATCGGCTAAAATCAATACCGCCTCCGCGGAATGGCCTTTTAATCAAGCCAGAAACCGTAATCGCGGCATCTTTCTTTTTATTTAGTTCTTTTCTTTTCTTTTCACCCTTCCCCCTCCTCTCTCTCGCTCTCTCTACGACTTTTTTCCACCCTTTTCCCGCTCGTAATACTCTAGCTTACGGTGCACCGGATCCTTTCCACGAACACGCAATCCGCCGGGGTATTTAAAATTGAAATTTATGTGGCCGGTGTTCATGGCCGTTCCACGTGGCGAAGGAAAAAGAAGAACCCCCGGATAGTGCCCTGCCCCCTGGTCGTAGCCGAGGAAAAATGATCTTACGCGTGACGGGGACCTGACGATGAATGAATGATGAATGCGGCCTGCGCGCATAGATTGCATTAGAATCCGTGCATTGGGTGACCAACAGAATGCCTCGAGACTTTAAACCCTTGATACGGTACATTTAATGCTTTTTTACGATTTAACACATGGGTTTTCCTGAAACTTGCTGGTCACATTTTTCGATTAATTCGTCATTCGTGTCACAATAAAAAGACATGATCTTACACCCAGAAAGGATGCAGGATTCGGTGTGCATAAAAATCCTCATTGTGCACGGATAATTGGCGAGGGAGACCCGGCCGGGTGTCAGCGGCCGGTTTCGTCGCACAAGGGATGGTAATCGCGTGCGATGCGACACGACGGTCAGAGACGATAACAATGAGTCTCGAATTCCTATTCCGTGTGCTTCCTCACCACTTCGGAAAGGCGGCCTCCTCCCCCGGGACAGGTGAGGAGTCTGCGAGGGATAGTGGCGACGAGCATAAACGTAAGCCGCACACGTGTGCACGCGCGGAAGACCCGCGGCGCGGCGCGCCGGAGCGTAGCCCGTCGATGCACATAATGAGCCGGTGTCCACCGGGCAGAACGAGTTAATTAATCCTCCAGAGACGAGCGGACACACGCTGCATGCGTCGCTCGATAATTACCCGCGCAAGTGCGCTCACACTCGCAGTCGTCAAGTTCCTATTGCATCGCGCGCGATTTCCTCGAGCCCGTCGCGTCTGCCATCTGGCGCACACGGTTCGCCGGCGATCGAGACGAGACGCGTCGAATCGATTCCAGTGTCGATTCCCCATTGTCGATGACACCGGTCCACCTTCCCCGCCAGGGAAAAAACGAGAACTCTATCGGGAAAATTTTATTTTAACGGTCGCATAGACCGAGATCCTTCCGAAATCCATACCCGTCTGTGATCTCTTCCTTTTTTACGCTCCTCGAAGGGTATCGATTGCGAATTTCGAGAGTTAGCTATTTCAATCCTCTACGATTCCAAACGAAACTGCGGGACTGACTCGGCGATCTTTAATTTTCGGACACGGAATTAATGTGTTCAGGAGAGTAGTGATCCTGTGCGAAACCGAAGATACAGCGATGCTCTGTGACTACTATTTAGACTGCGGATCTTTATGAGGAATATAGATTTCGTGCATCGATAGCGAGAAACAGGAATCGTGTAGATATTTATTTCGGCTCTTAAGAATTTGAAAACGTGACGAATAATGCGATCGTTCAGCAAATTCTTACTCAATTCGAAACAGTGCTCCTATTCAAACTGCCTCTAATTTCTTCCATTGTAACAAAACACAAGTTCCCGAGCACTTATGCTCGCTCGATTTCACACAGAAGCGAATTGACTACAATAGAAACCTGTTTGGAAGAAAGACTACAATGTGTGTTTTCTGTCTGTAGATGTTTCTAGCCAGTTTCTAGGTTCAACACTTAGGGGATCGGTGACCGATGATGCGTGAAATCAAGCCTGGCTAATCGAGATTAGACCTAGCACCGTGCTGCGACCAAAGCAACCCCTGTTACAGGTGAAAAGGAAACAGTAAAAGTCTCCCATCAGCATGAGTCTACTAAAAAGAGGCTTCGGAGCATGAAGAAAGTTATAGCTGAAGTTTCACATTTGACTACAGCTTCCTCTGCTAAAATATACCGATGTTCTCTTCAAAATTACTAAAATAGCCGTGCCAGTCAAACGCGAGGTGACAATTCCATCGCTTAACCCCAGACAGGCCAGAAAGACAGTTAATTATAGCTGAGCAGGGAGTTAGAATCGAAGATAGTCATACCGAAGAAGCCGATAATGAATCTGTACGTCTTCTTAAACGTGTTCGCATCACTGTTGATTACCGGGAGGAGGCGATTCCCTATTTAGAGCGGTATCCGCTCCCCGCTGGTGGAGATCAGAAAGGCGAGAAACACGACGAGTAATTATCCTCGAAACGGAAACGCACCCTAATTCTTGGGTCCTTCCTGCATCGGGTAGCTGGTGGTCCCGTGTGCACATTAACGGCATGTGTGCCGAGTGCGTGCGACGTGATTGATTTGCTCGGCGTGCGGCTAACTCGAATCAGACGACGGAGCATCCACGCACACGCGACCCTGATCAGAGCCACTGTACAGGACTTGGTACAGTATTATAGGATATCAGTCAGTAAAGATTCAATTCGACACCTCAGCTTGGTAACTATTCTATTATCGAAACACTCACGTTCCCCTGATTAGTTTGGATAATCGAGGTCTAATGTAGTGTAAATTAAACGAGTATATAGGATCCAAATTGTATCGTCTTTGGTGTCGTTTTTATCAGAAAATTATCAGGAAAATGTTGGTAAGAGTTCACTTAAAAATTGATGAAAATTTTTTGATTCTTACGACAGGAGTTAATAAGGGCGTCTAATCGAAATAAATAGGAAATTGCTCTTGTCGGAATGCGTCAGCTACTTTAATTCCTAGCCTTCACGGATAAGCAAAGGTCTTCTGTAAGTAAAATAGCTACTTTGTGCTTCGAGAAGAATAGAGATTAGCATTCCACAGTGGTGAATTCCTGAAGCGCAATCGTCAAGAACCGCGCTGTAGACAGTCTAGACGAATGAACGTTGGTCTGCTTAGAAGAGTTCTCGGTTGTTAATTTCACAAAGGCCGAAGTTCGCAGAATGACTAGTTTGTTGGAAGACCGAGACGATCCTATGCGTTATTAATCCTTTAAGGAAAGATGTAGACAAGAAAACATGGATTTCCAGGCTGTTGAATGAATAGTTCATGAATTAATGGACGCTTCGTAATTAAACGAGATACAAAAAAGATCTTGTCTTAAGGAATGTGTACAATTACAGCGGCAAGGATAGAAAGCAGTAATAAAGAGCGTGTTCGTTAAGGTAGAGGAGCTTAGCTTGTGGAGTTTTTATATCTCCGATTATGGTTCTTGCATACACATCTTTTTACTCATACTGTTCAACGGTTCAGCCTATATTGTTGTGGATAATATACGAGAAACCTAACAGCAATTACGTTCAAGGAACATATCCTTTGTTCACATCCTTAATTTAGTCGATATTGTTAAATATATAGAAATATCGAGTGATAATTAATTATCGACAAACAGGAAAAACGATAGTTGCGATAGTAGATAATGAAATCAAAAGTGAAGAACTCTTTGGGTAAAAGAGGCGGGAGAACTTCCGCAAATCGGTCAAATCAGATTGAGCTAAAATTTTGTAAGAAGGTTCTATTTGAATTAAAAACATTTTTCCCAAAGGGATTTTTGGTGACTCGAAAAAAAATTTTTTATCATTTTCGTGTCGTTGTCTATCTTACCAACATAACATTTTCTACGGAAACAGTCTGTGTTGAAGTTGAATATCACAGGGGCTATATCAATACGCTGGCAGGTCTATAGATCGCTAGCTAGTTCTCTTATCCCACGACAGAGGTCGCCATGTCTATCATTTGGTGGTGCGTTTGGTCGATAATTCGAGAAGCTTCGTAGAGCAGAAACGTGGTGCGGTAACAAAGTGGACCTGTTTCAAACTCTGTTGCGGAACGTTTGTCGTGCGTTACTGTGTTTCCCGAGGTTTGTTTTCTTGTGAAAAGCCCGACGAACAATGTCGAGCAACGAAGGGAAATTCGACGGAATGCTGCTGGCCATGGCCCAGCAACATGAGGGTGGTGTTCAAGAAGTGAGTAACCAGTTTCTTCGCCGGTATAGGTTATGTCTCACTGGTGCACGATCAGCGTTACATCGAATTTCTTTTTGGTTCGCAGCTGTTGGACACGATTTTCAGTTTCCTCGCTAGGAAAACAGATTTTTACACTGGCGGCGACGATGAGAATGCTGCAGAAAAGGTAATTCTTTCCACCGTTCTAAACGATTATTCCACAACTTCCATCTTGCCTTTTATTTTATTTTTTTCTACGATATCTCTTGTTTATATTGAAATTCGATTCATATTTATACGTTCTAGAAAGTGTGACTGTATAGTCTTTCTTTGTGGACATGAAATATAAACATTCCTTGTTCACATTTTTTTTCTACACTATACAGAGTACAGAGCCTTCTTTCACCTGTTTTATACGTTATTTAAGTTCTTTATATAGATAACCCATTAAATATAGATAACCCATTTTTCTTTTATTTCAGCTTGTCCTTAACAAATTCAGGCAACACCAAAGCCTAGCGATTGCAAAAGCAGCTAGTGAGAAGGCAGAACGCGAGGAACAAGAGAGACGTCGCAAAGAAAGGCTGGAAAAGAAAAAGAGAGAAGAGAGAGCAGAGGAGGAAAAGATGAATTCCGAACGTAAGATTGTGGAACTGACTGACGATGAAGCTGTCTGGTTACAGAAAGAAATAGATAGTAAGGTATTTGAAGAGTTGCAATCGATTATACAGTTGATTATATATCGTTGCATAAAATATATATTTACAAATGATGTCTGCTTATTTAATCCAGAAAGCAGAAAAGGAAGCTCCAGCAGTGCCCGGGCCCAGTGGAGACAATGCAGGTGGTGCCAAGAAGGAAGAGAACATGGAGGATGAAGACGAGGAAGACGAGGAAGAAAAGAACAAACTCAAGCCTAACAGTGGAAACGGCGCAAACATGAAACACTATGACTGGGCTCAGACTCTGCAGGACCTGGAGGTAAGTACTATGAACAATTTACACAAAGATATTGGAAGTTTGTCTTTGAAATTGTATTATATCGAATATTTTTATAGCTATATAATGATTGTGTTTTATGCAGCAATAAAACAATTTTATCCAAGTAGATTCTTTTTTAATTCGACACTCGAAAAAATTCTTTTTTTAGTATAGCTAAAAATTTCTACTATTAACAAAGTTAATTTCGTCTGATAATGCGGTCCAAAAAAAATTTTAATTTCTTTTTGCATTTCGATATTCAGTAGGCGATTTTTATATTATCCCCGAGCATATTATATTTTCGTTATTAGAGTGATATTATTAGTGAACATTTAACTTACGTTTTTTCGACCCTCGCTCATTTTATGGAACTAATTACAGAGAATATTTGCTCTTTTATATTCGAGAAGAATGCACAAAATTGCAATAGAATTAGAACGAAATCGTATACTTCACAAAATCCGAAAACGAACAAAATTTTCATGCAAAGAGAGGCGAGAAATAAAACAACATTTGCTTTTATTATGGTTTGACAGTTTCTTGTTGGATCGACGATTAATTAATACGCAAGTAATATCACAGTTGCGGGAAACGATCGGCGCGATCTCATTTCCCGGTTTGCTTTTTCCGTACGATTCCTGGAACGACACCCCGACGGAATCCGGGTTTTATTCAGCGTTATGTTAGTAACAATTAAATAACGACCCCTAAATTAACATCCGCTTAAATCTTACTCCCATCTCGTCGATTGCTCCGGCCACTGTCCGTTTATCGAACTGGTACTGTGCGTATGACTTAACGAAGTTTCACCGATGATGACGACGACACCGCAACCATCTAACGCGTTACAATTACATCGTATCGGTTCTCTCCTCGGTTTCAGCGACTGTCGCACTGTTTCCCAACCTCCTTTCCAAACATTTTTCTTCGACGTGTAAACCGTTTTCAACATTGGAACTACCAGAGGAGCCAAAATGGCTCGTTTCAAATTCTTTAGTTGTATTGAATACACTGATCCATTCGAGATAGTGTAATAATTAGACTACGGATTTTAAGCATTGTACATTGAAAAATAGATAGATATTTAAAAGCAGTAAAAAGATTAGAAGAATTTCAACTTATATAAATCGATAAAGATAGAAATAAGTTTCTATCCAACTCCATTATGATTTATTTAGACTTTTATTTCACACAAAGATCCGTAGTCTAACTAAAAATCTCCTACCTAAAGTCTCAATTTTGTAGATCCTGCAATTCTGATAAAACATTTTGGAAACCTAAGGATCCTCAGGATCAATTTGAACAGAACATGAAGGTAAGGAGACTTCTTCGGCATCCACGATAAGAAGCCGTAGACTATTGGTTCGCTATAGTCGCTATTTGGTCTGTCCACGATCTCGAGATCTATCTTAGATCGATCGAGATCGTTCGAGAGTGGAGGGAGAACCGGTCCGAATGGGAACGAAGAAGCTACAGCCTATGCAGGCGTCGAATCACCGTTTTAGAGAAGAGAAAAACAGAAGAAATATAGAGAGAAAGGTTCTACAATACTCGTCGAAGGTCGGGGGTCCAACGGGACCCCTTCGTAGGGAACTGTCGAGCGCTCCAACGGAAATAGGATCGCGTTCGAACGGTCCACTTGCTAAAACTACGTTCATTACATCAATGTAATTACTGAGTTCTCACGTACCGCATGCGGGACACGGTGCAATACAGCCTTTGAAACGTTATCGCTAATCGTGAGCTCTACCCTATCGGTCTAATTGGTCAGAATATACATGTACAACGTGAATACAAGCTTTAGATCGCTCGTGATCGCAGGGGCTTTCCGTATTTCAGTTCATCCGCGTCTCCTAAGCGATCACGGTTCCCCTTGTTTCGTTGTCCATGTTCTTCCACCTGGTTCCTCGGCCTTCAGGACACCCTCGCTCACCTGGTTGCTATCCTTGGATTCGGCCTAGTGATACTTGTCGCGAACTCTCACTGGAAGCAGAAGAAAATTGCTTGGATAGGGGGTTGTTCTTAAAGATTCAGGCTAGATCCTCTAAATCTATAAGCATCACAATAATATATCGGAACTGTGAACGAAGCTATGTATGTTAGCGCAGAGACTGCTCTGCTGATTTCAACGATTGGTAAGAGCGCTACTGCCTGGCGTAACTCATTGACGATGGATAACGAAGTCATAAATGATATATACACTCATCTCTATAAGTTCTTGCAATGTTTTTCATTCAATATTCTTAAGTCCAATTATTAAAGAAATTGTTTCGACTAGATAAAAATTGTTACAGGGTCAGTGTGCTAAGAAGCAAAGTGTTCATCGATTTAAAGTCTTCGTCTTGCAAATTAGGTCTTGGTGCTTAACCCAGACCTAGTTCCACACAACAACGAGTTAAGATACAAGTGTAAATTGTAGCAAGAGAACATGAGACAGTTTCAAATGAGCTATTTGCATCCCTTGACTCTAAGCTTTAAGTTAAAAAGTAGCAGACTTTTTAAAGAAGATGAAAGACACAGTTCGTCTACGCTTGCTTCGAGTCTATTCTAATCGGACAAGAGGTCACAGCGGGGGAGCTCTTTAATTTAACAAAGGAATAGCGAATCAGTATACTCACTCTCCATGAAGAGGATGCCGAGGAGCAGGCCAACCATGAATAGGAAGCTCATCGTGCAGACGAGCACGGTGAGCTGGTTCCTCGCGCAGCAGGACTTCCTGTAGACAGTGGTCGGTCTGCCAAGACCGTTCACAACTGTGAAGTGAGTGCTGCTCGCCACTGAAGCGGTGTCCGTCTGTTTCGGCGCCGTCACCGTGGGCGGATGAATGGCAGCGAGATTAGCCAGGTTCGCGGCTGTCAATAGCAACGTGCCCGACGCGGCGCTCTGCAACACACAAATAATCACCCGTCTCATCAATCAGTCATTCCTGTACGAAACGCCCTCTGGCTCTTCCCCGTCACGATCCTAATCGAATTTGCGGAGAATCGTGAAAGTTATACTGTCCATCATCGTCTGAGTCTTACGTGTCTTCAGAGGAATCTGGCACGATATTTTCTAGCAAACAATTTTGGAAATTTTGTCTATGTCCTGTGTATGGTTTAGAATGAGGACCTCGATTTTCCTGTAGGGAATGTCCAAATTTTTCTATGTTGGATGGTTGTATAAGACAGGAACAGTTTAGACGCATATGCATTGTCTTTTTGATTTAATCACGTTTGTATGTGTCTAAAAAAAGACCTGCAACAATTCAGTCTTCGTTTCGTTGTGTACATTGATGTCTCAACCAGTCGATTACTCGAAGGAACTCGAAGAATCGTGCTTGAGATGGTCAAGATCTCTTTTCGACCCTTCAAAGTAACCTTAGTAGTTCGGTCTCCGTTTTGTGGTGTAAGTCGATGTCCCAACCAGTCGACTGATCACTTTAGGGTTACTTAGTCAGACCCCAAGCATAGTGATTTCAAGAATCATGCTTGAGACCCACAAGACTCCCAAGTCTCCAGAGCAACCACAGTGCAGTTCAGTGGTCGTTTCGTCGTCTAAGTTGGCGTCTGGACCCAGTTCTCGATTAGTACATGAACAAAAAAGATTCGACGAAGTTAATGAGTTAGGTTTGTCGATTAGAGGATCGCAGCGGCGTTTGCTTACGTGTGTGCTGGCAGTGGACCCTTGCGACGAGGTGGATCCTCTGGAAGGTGAGTTCGGGTGTAGATGATGAGCCCAGCTACCATTCTCGCTGTCCCTCTCGCTGCGCCCGACCAAGGACGGCCTTGGTATGTGCCAGGAAAGCGGGCTGCCCGCTACCGCCGTCGTAGCCGCCGTCGCCTCGATCTGAAACCAACGTAAATCGACGTGAAGCTTTTGATTGCATAAGCAATAATGTCGCGCCGATTACACTCTTCTCCGCCTCGCCCGCATGTCCTCCACCTGCAACCGCGTGTCGTTTATCTGTCGCCGAGGGAACATTACTCTACATGCGGCCTACAGGTTATATCTCGGTTCCATCTGTTCGACGAGCGGGAGTCAGCTCGTCGCGGTCTCAGATTGACCAATAAGCAGATTAAGTGGCCACTTAAAACGGTGTATTTCGAGCGAAACCGAAGACACACACATGCACCGCGACACAAACACGCACACAAATGCGAGCAGGCTTCACGCTTCGATATTACTCTCAGAGCTTCGATATTAATTAGGTAAGATCCGCGCGCGGGCTCGCGATAACTGCGAAATTACGAACCGAGAGGAACGCAACGGGAGCATTGTGTTCACCAGGTTTCTACATCGCCGTCATAAACAAACTTTGCATACCAGTGTCGGCGACGTTTTCGAAACAGTGTTGCAACCGCTCATTGTTCTAGCGCGGTTCCATCTGCGGGTAGCCGTGCATTGTCTGCAAACCAGGCGACGAAACGATGCACCCGAGACGAAACCAACGTGCGTCCTCTCTTCCACGAGAACTTTTCCCGACGGAGAAAGAGAGTCCTCCTCTTCCTTCTCCTCCTCCTCCTCCTCTCCCTCCCTCTCCTTCGAGAGAGAGAGAGAGCATTCTCGGTTCCCAGAAGCCGCGAGAATCAGTGATAAATCATCGGAATTCATCTTCTTCTCTGGCGAACGAGATCTGGTTCTACACGAAGAATCTCGGGCAGCTCGATCTCGTGGCATTCCGGTTTGATCTTGCACAATGATCGGTTAAGTGCGGTAGAAGTTCGGCGAGTAACAAGTCCCGACCAGAAATCTTCATTTGTAAACAATCCAGTAAAGTCTAAATTTGGTTACACGGCAAAGACCTGTTGATCAATCAATTGTTTCGAGTTACAGTTCTTCAGTGTTATTGGTATATAAAATCCTCGGTCTATGTACTAAATGTACTAAAAAACAGCCCCACCCTAGCTTATTGTCTCTACTCTAGCCTTCTTTCATCATGTATCTCCTTTAATTCTTTCAATCTTACTACTGTTTAACTATCAAGTGTCTCATGCAATTTTGCATAGGTTCACGCGAAAAACGGTACTTCCAGTCCCACTATATTCCACTGTTTTTGACTCTGTCGTTTCCTCGGTTCGTGAAGCACGGGCCCCAAAGTGGCCGCGAAACGTTTTCATGGCCAGAGCGCGCCGAACCGCGAGCATTTCCGCGACTTTGACACTGGAGGTCCCTTCGGTGGTCCAGCTCTCGACTGGGCTCCAGAGTGCAAGCGAGCGTACACAGGCCGATTACGCCGGTTAATTGGCCATTTTCGCACGTAAATCAGCCGGCGTTTCGCACCGTGGTGGCCTACCTTCGCCGCCTGTTGCCGCCCAAGGTCCGAGGTCTTGTCTCTCTCGCCGCGTTCTTTTTCGCGGCGCTACCGCTCCAGATCGAAGAGCTGTATCAACTCTAATGGAACACGCTGGGCTTCGAACACGATTTATGCGTCCTGTCGGGCGTGGCCCGCTCAAAAATAACGTGGAAGCAGCCTTGCCCGGCATTTTTTTTTCTTGTTACCGATCCCGATCTTCCGGGATCTACGCGAAACGAGGGTCGTGCGAGAGCGGCTCTCGTTTCGATCCTCGATCCTGTGAGATCGGTGACGTAGTATCGCGTGGACCTTCGTGGGTCGACGATCCTTTAGCCAGTTGAATTATCCGCTACATACACGTATTCATACATTGTTTCATGCTTGGAAATTGTTGTCGGTTGTTCTGAACATAAAAGTAACATGGCTTTGAATTTGTATTATAGATAGAGCCTAAAGGTATTGTTAAAATACGCATTGATAGCGTTTCATTACTGCGGATTTTATTCTTATCCTTCATAACCATTTCAAGAACCAAAATGAATATTATAACAATCTCGAAGCCCGATGTCCTTTACAATAACCACGAAAGTCCCTATCCACAGGCATGGTGATGCTCAAAGGTCTAAGATTGGCTCGGCTAATGGAAGGAAGACGTGCCAAGGCGCGACAGGAATAAGCGGTCAACGTAAAAATCAGAGTTTCAGAGTGTCCTGTTACATGGGCCCAGTACAGGTGCGGCGCTTCGAGGCTGACCAGTGTATTGAATTCCACAAAAATTCTTCGCGACGCCTCTCTTTGAGCGTCGCCCAGGCCATTCTCTCGTTTTCTCGGTCTCGCTCCAGCAAGCGGCGCGTGGCGCCTCCCGTGCCAGCAAAAATTTTCAGATATACCGGCCACGCAACGAATACCTGTCACTCGCGACACCGAGCGCTGTCAGGTATCGGGATTCAGTTATGAAACCCCCGGGGTACGACGGCGACAAGACGATGCCGTTCTCCTCCATTGTGTAGGATATGTTGCGCCAGATATACTGGCAGTCGCCGCCACCTTCTCGCCGCTTGTAATCTCATTATATATCCTCGATACGATTTACCAGCTGTAAACACGACACCGAGAATGACAGTGTCTCCAAGATGCATCTGTCTTTGACGATGACACGCTCTGCCACGCGTTCAAGTCACGATGGCACGTGTTCGAGAAGCGTTGGCTTAACTGTGCCATAGTTAATAATCCACAGTGTTGGAAATAAGCATTGCAGTCTCCTTGATAGCTTATTTACTCGCGGTCATTTAATTGTGTCATGAAAATCAAAGATGAACCCCCACACCGATGATCAACTACATAAACGATGAAGTATTTATTCCACTAATTTGAAAAATTCTTAGCAAATGGAGAACTTGTTGTTTTTGCATACTCAGAGAACAAATGGTCTTAAGATTGACGAAGATCTTTTTGTGAAATCAGGAAGTATTAATATCGTTAGTCATTGTTTGCTTTCTCTCCTTGTAGGTTCTTCAGCTTGCTAGCAAGGCTCCAACGATTCCAAGAGGCTCGAAGAATATATCGGTCTTTGAGCTTTGTTTTTCTGTTCTGTTTGCTCGCTTATGCAAAAATTCGCCTCGGCGCGGATTAATTCGTCAACCGGTTGCATTATATGTAGTTGTACGCTTAGGATCATTCGGCAGAGCCACGTCAGTTGATGCACCTCGGGCTACGTTCTCTCGTTACCGATACCCGAGGCAGCGATTAAATCGTTGCTAATGAGCGTCGTCCCGCAGATGCGTGAACATGATCATAAAAAGATATATGTTACAAGGTAGCGATAACAGATTCCGTGGTTTCTCCTTGTGCATCCCACGACAGACCGCTTTCCTTCGGCAGTGATACAGTCTGGAAATAGCTATGCGGTTTGGGAAAATGTTTCCTTGTAGATGATTCGACGGTGATTCGCTTCTCATGTGAATATCGACCACTGAATTATGCTAATGCGTGCCGGCGATTCTTTCCCTCTTAGAGGGAAAGAATTTTTCTGAGAGAATCGTGTACCTTTGAGACGCCGCTGCTGAGACTATTAATTTTGAGTTTCGGCCGCCAAGGACACCCACATGTTTTATCTACCGGTAGCTATTTTTAACTTCGGTTTTTGAACGCATGGTCTTCATAATTCTCAATACTAATTCCTGGAAGAAACAGTCGGAGGAAATAGCTTTATTTCGTGACACAAGACTTTTATTGTGTGTATTGAAATACGTACGCAGCGTCAAATTTTATTAATTGACGATCTCAATTTCTGCGATAAGATTTTCTATTAAAACCCAGCAGTTTATTAATTTGTCCACAGATAATTCGCCTTTATTGAAGGGAAACCTTTGAGGACTCGAACAGACAGTCCATAAGCGAAGTTTTTATAGTTGGGAATTCTCTGAAGTTGAAGATCAGGGTCTGACGTCATGGTTGTCAAGCTTATTTTTTTGCAGACACCTCCTACGATCGGGAAACCGGAATGTCTATGGTGTGACGGCGCGTTCACCCCATCGGTGCTCTTTAATATTCGACGACGATGATCATTCTTATCGCGCATTGAAATCCCATGACGACATTCTTACTAAGCAGGACGAGGTAGCGTTAATTCTACAAATTCAATGCAGATTTCTCGAATGTTCAGAGGTATTTAAGATAGATATTTTAACGTGCAACGAATTGGATTCATGCACTTGATGTCGACTCTTAACGAATCGATAAAGAGAAATTTATTTTGCTTCGCAGCGTTAGGATTTATCCGGTTCTTTGACACTACACCAGCGAAAAGTGACTAAAATGTACCGCAGTGTAGAGATTAAAAGATCCAATTTATTCAGGTCTTGTCATAATCTTGTGTTTAATTCGACAAACAATGCCTCTCACCACGCACTTTTCATTTTTCTGGCTTCGACAGTGTCGAAAGAATTCGCTACAGAATTCGCTGAAAAACCAACGGCTCCCCCAGCCGAGATATTATGGAGGCACGCGGATCCATTACGTTTTGCATACTAGTTATCCTCAGTGTTTCCTGCAACCTAAAGATCGTCGCGCAGTTACTATCACAAGGCGCAAGACTCGGTTCCGTTCAAGGATCCTTCTAACAACAGCAAACATTACGTTTCCCCTAAGCGTTGATATAACGCGACGCCTTCGTTACGTCGGCGTCAGGTAACGGTCGAGGAGTCATTACACCGGGATGCTCGTTAAGGCGAACGCAATTAACGATCGTGCTCGAGGCGAACCGTTCGATCCGGATCCTCGAGCTTGTATCCTCCATCGCAACGGAAACGCAGAAACAAATGGAGAAAAAGGAAACAAAGAAAAATAGCAATTGTATTTAGCACTGCTCAAATTTTTTGATCTCTTAATAGAAGTATAAAAATCAGTCAGCAAACACTCTTACTTCTTCGTTTTTAATTCATTATTTAAATCTAGTTTGTAACAAATGCTAAAACTCTGACCTGTATTTCCAGTTGCTTCTAAAGAGATCAGCCAAAATCGTATAAGACATATATAATAGATAAAGAGTAAATGTTGAAATCTAGTTGGCAATATTTTAAGAAATCTTGCTACTCTTCATTTTTCTACGTGTTCCGAAAGGGCACAATTAGATCTCACCAATTAAGCATTCACTATGATCTTTCAGCTCGATACCCAGAATCTGGAAAACGTAGGTGGTGCTAGAGCAGCGCACCTTGTTATTTGCCACTATTAAACGCGAGGAGGCAATAATTTCAATAACGCGCGAGTTTCGTCACGCTCTTGTTTTCGCGACGAGATATCTCGGCGAGAGCGTTACCACACTGAAAACATAAATCTAAGACCCCTTTTGCCACGATCGTCTACATATTTTGCAACCCGGCCGGCTCATTACATCGACGATTGCACGCGCGTCTGTTTACCGGTCGCTCGAGAAACGGCCGGCCCCGAAAAAATGTCGAGCGAGCTCGATTACAATCTTCTTCGTCGGCGAATCTTCTCGTTCTCTCGATCCAGATCATCATTTATAATCGACGTTTCGCGAACCGAGTCCTTGAAACGTGAGTGCCGCTTCGTCTAGACCGAATCGCGGACGCGGTTACCTTCGTCGCGATTGCGAAAACGCCTGGGAGCAGGGCTAGCTTTTCGTCGAGCGTGAAATCGATTCGCGTGCAAATCGCCTATCGAGATCCACGAAGATCGTGAGGATCGCGACCTGTTCTCGTTTATCCACGTCTTTTGTCTCCTGCCCTGTGATTTGAAAAATCACAGTAGATTCTCGCTTTGGCATTTTTCTATACAGTGGTATTATTTGAAGGAATAAATATTAAAACAAAATAAAGACACGGAGTAAAAAGAAGTTATTTTTATCTTGACATTTTTGTATGTTTATTAACACGAAATTGTCGGAGATTCGATTAATCGATGAGTATGCGAAAACGATTTTCAGTCGTTGACCTTAGACTCGCCGATTCGTGGATTTCACTTTCTGCTTTGGTACGTCCTCGATCGTTTGTCACCAGGACAGGAGAATCGTTCGTCGACCGCGTGGTGAACGGTTACGTGTGTCGCGTAGGAAAGCTAGCCTCCTAGGAATCCGGGATTCGTTCGATCAAGGTCTGGATATCTGAGGTTTTGTCTAAGGTCGAACCAGAGAAATCGATTTTGTAATGTGGAGTGCTTTCTCCTGTTCGGTGAAAATCCAGGAATTGGAAACTGGGGAACGCTTATAAAACATTAATTTCAGTGGAATGAGAATCTTTAGTCCGGCATTTCTTCGGTGAAACAAGCTGTTCCAGTTGAGCTAGAAGTTAAAGTTGAAGTGGAAGTGTACTCTCTCTATGTTAGTGGGAAGTTCAAACTATTTTATAGTATTTTGATCTATAAGCTGTGATGACTGCGAATGATCCAATATTTTCTAGAAACGAGTGTTTCTAGTCAATAAAAAGTCTCTCTTGTAGAGATCTATAAAATATCTCCAGGAATTTTCGAACAATCGCATAGCAATCAGGATTTTCTAATCCCAAAGCAAAGCGCAGTGAATCTACCTATCTCGGCTGCCGAACAAGGAGCCAAGGCAATAAACAACAGCATTAACTTCACAACCACGTGGAAAGAGTGATATTACTGGAGCGGTCGATCCGTCAGCCTCGATCTCCTGAAGTGATACAGATCTAGGCCCGGCGACTGAATGAATCTCTCTGCTCCGGTTCCGTGCCGCGGACATAATTTTGAGCCACTTAACAACGTTGTAATCAAGCCTTCAACGTCTCCATTAAAGATATAAATTGAACCTCTTATCGACCGACATCTAACGTTCCATCATATAGGATCCGCGATCGTTATCGTCGGTTTCCAACGGGCGTGTCACGTCAACTCGAACACAGCCGAAACCGATGACTAAGTGATGATGACACCGAGAAACACTAAAATTCCAGGCGTCATAATAATTATGTAATTCCCCTCTTACGCGTTCCATGGGTTATTAAGGAAGCATTTCATTAGATTGCGTGACGGCGATGTGTGTCAAACTTTCATTCCCTGGATGATGTGACATTTCTCCGGCCAACTTCGATTTTTACAGAATTGGGGAATGACTCCAGCGACCTTCCAGAGGTATAGAACGCTAGACCTATTAGATCATTTCTCCATTCAATTTTACTTTCTTTCTCGATCTCCATTAGAAATTGCAATTCTAACGTTTCCTGCAATTGAAAATCTATTAGATCGTCTTCTATTGAACTCTAATTATTCAGTCTTCGGCAGAGTCTTCGGTATGTCGTCAGAAACAATTGCTTCGAACGATCTCGCAAGGCTCTCCGCGAGATAAACGGCGTTATCCTTGCGCGCGTCATCTGCATAAGGACTGCGTGTCCGATCGTGACACATTTGTCGGTGGAAAACGATCGACACCGTATTAGATAAACGATTCAGGCGACTGTAGACAGAAGGGGGAGGTAGTGTGGAAGGCGAGAGATGCAGAGATAACGAGAGAGGCAAACTGTGTAACCGGGCGAGCTCTCGGTCCAGTGGCACGCGAGTCGAACGTAATCCGCGATGTCGCAATTTCGGAGCGCCACCACGCCGGATCCTTTATTTATGTTGTACATATATGCAAATTGACCCGACGTGTCGGACGTTTCCAAACGACCTAGAGAAGGTTTCCGAGAGCGGATCCGGTGGAACGATCCTGACATTTTGCATTCATGACGAGATCGTGATGGGAACGTGACGAGACCCACGAAGCACAGTGTTCCAAATCAACGATATATGTTAATAAATCATTTTGCCGTATCGGTACAATAGACTTGAACACTTGAGGCGATTCGAAGATTCTGCTAACTTTTCAAGTTTGCCAGTGTCATTTTCAATTGACTCTGGTTAACCGACTCAATGGAATTCAGTTTTAGATGGCGAAATTCGGAGTTAGGCTTGACTTTCTACTCGAGCTGTTTTTATAATTCTGTCTCCTTCATTAATATATTCTGTGGATAGTTTGATAAGTACAGTTTTGTAACGCTATGTATCATTGCTACAAATTCTTTTTGCGCAATGAACGCGGTATTATTCAACGCTCGTAGTGTTAAGTTTTTGAAAAAAAGTGTTCGAATAGAATTCATTTAGCGAAGACACTATACTGTTTGCATGGCGCGAAGGTTTCGTGACTTTGCTGTAACCGACTCGTATTCTCGTTTCTTTAACGCGTTGATTACCGTGTCAGTAGTTCTTTAACTGAGATAGAAGGGTTCAAGTCCTAAATGATGTGTGTAGAAAATTTAGAATAAAGTGCAGTTGCTTAGAATCGCCAAGAAAATAATTGAAAATTTTTAGAGTACAGTAAAGCGAATATCCCCTCCCCTGGCGTACCCCACGAGGGGCTAAGAAGCTCGAGCTGCCTCAAAACTCTGTGAATATTGCACAATTGCAACAAGAAGTCTAAGAATAAATGTTCAAGTGGCAATAAAAGTCTCGCAACATGCATGCTAGGGTTAAAAAGACAGAAGTTTCAAGCCCGAGTGATAAATGACGGGAAAATCGGTATCCAATAATAAACCTACTCGTGACTGAAAGTCCTGATAAAAATACTGTTCGATGGCTGTCTAGCAAGCATCGACCTATAGTTTATCTCGGGACGCGATCATCATGATGAGTCCGAGGAGGCTGGCAGACGCGCGTAAATAATTTGCGAACAGAATCGCGGCGGGCGTTATGAAATCAATATATTCTCGGCTCCGTTATTTATAGCCGCGACGGGGTCCGTTGATTTATCGTGTCTTGCGTCGGCTTTTCACGGTTGGAAAATATCGACTCCGTGGATCGATTGAGGTTCGAGGATCGTCGGTCATCCGGTCGGTGACTGCCGCCTCGGGGCTACGTGTACGATAAATGAACCTCCCCCGAGGTACTATGGTCGCAGATATACAGCTACATCTCGTTTCGAATCGATCTTGGCCTCGCGCCTCGAATTTTGCGCAAGGAAAGAAAGCGGTCGAAAGTTCGGCCGAGCCGATTCGTTTCGGACAGCTTCCGTGTCAAGAGGCCTGTTAGAAAGTTCTGTTTGTCTGCGTAGAAATCGCAGGGCAAACAGTCTAAATTTCTTATTAATATCGGCTGCCGATGCAGAACATTCGGCAGAAGAGAAACAATCATCGAAATCTCTGCAGAAACTGCAAACCAAAAGGAAGAGTCTTCACATTAACTCAATTCAGTCAATAAATTATTGAGAAGAGAAGTTAAAATTGATTACTGCGATACACTTGTTTAATACGTTTACTGCCCCATCATCTTCGAATATAGAGAATGACAAGGGCGTTTTTAACACTACAGCGACCAGTCATCTCTTAGGTGGATGACAATGTTGTTTTACAAGCTTCAAAGAGGCTCGAAGTTAATTATATATGCAGTGCTTGCTGTCTTCGATTATGCATGATTTATTGAGGTTTATTTAAATTTGTTCATGCTCCATATATGGGATAAGGGATTGTGGACGTCTTAATCCTTCTGCAAGCCACCAATTGCAATAAAATTTAGATCGCTCGAATCTTTTGTGATAAAAGTTCATTCTTGAACCTGACATACTATTTAGATCCGAAGAATCTAAAATTAATGGCGACTCTGTCACTATTTTATCAGCACAGGCTTGTCCTCAGACTCTTCTAATTAGATGAAGGTTTCATTGCAGATTCTTAAGCAAACAAGGAAGTTGGACACACGTTTATCAATCCAACAAAATGATGAAACTTGGCACAATTTTGACCGAATAAGCACGCAACGATACACACTGCGCATCAGAAAGGCTTCAGTCGGAGCCTCAAGCGAAAAGAGAAGCCTTGTAAAATAGATCAAAGGTAATCGCAAAGAAGGCGGCGGAAGCGGGTATAGAGTTCTCAATTAAAAGGAATTCGTCGGGATCGATAGAGCCAATTAGAGGCGGATGAGAGCCGAAGGTTCCGCCGTTAAAATGGCCACGAGCCACCGGAGAAAAAAATGCCAGCCGACGTTCAATCTCCTGTGACAATCCGCCAGTAGCTAATGAAGATAAACGAGTGGCGAATTTCGCGGCGGATCGTGACGGAAAAGCGAAGGAGCAGCGGACCGTGCAAATCACTGGGACTAATTAAATTTGCGCGAGGACCGGTGACATAACACACACGGTCTTTTCGAGCACACCTGTTAACAATTCGATTCCACGCGGAAACCGGAGATCCGATTCTGTTTGCTCGCGTGGCAACTTAGCGTGGTGAGCTCAGAGAAAATGAAAGGACAATCGTGGATTCTCCGGCATATGAAATGTTGGCAGGGAGACATCTCTTGGTTTTATAAAGAAACTGAATCGGTATTATGCAACTTTCGCTGGGATTTAAATTTTTAACAGTGGTGAATTGCACGGCTTCTTCGAATTTTGTGCCAGGTTTGTGGCATCTTGGGGGTTTTGTAACTGAAGTGATGAATTTCTAATGAAAAGTATTCAATTTTGTTACGTAATCGGCGGAAGTTCTGGAATGTACAAATTCTTAGCTACATGTTCATTTTCCAAAGTTTTAGTAATGTTGTAATTCAATCCCAACAGGTCTATCAAAGTACGTGTTCTAATTATCTAATATGCGACTAAGCAAAGAACGTTTTATAGCAGTAAACTACACATGAAATTCCAGCAGAAGACTGTTCAGTCGCCTAGCAGCCATTTAATCAGAACGGCGATCGCGACTGTCAATTATCTGAACAACTATTCATAACGAAGGCTCACGAACCGTGTCACAATAATTGGTGTCGTACACCTTAACGATCCCGGATACTATTAGATCGGCCATCCTCGACGTATCGATTATTCTTCCTAGACGGTGAGGTACGCGTGAAAATTGTAACGCGGTGGTGTTTGTTTAAATGTCCTTCTTGCCTTCCTCTTTCTGTCGTCGAGGTCGGTCTGATTGCCAATTAGTAGATACCAGAACGATTCGCGGAGTAAATGCCGTCGAAACGACGAGATGTGATCGCCGAGCTGTCACCTTATTGGTTATCATCCGACATTATCAAGAACTGTAAAGATGACTCTAACATTTGCGACTAATACAGATTGATAAAACAGAGTTCTTTTCGAAGAAAATAATTTGGCTAAAAGACATGAAAGTTGGGACAATTATCAACTCGTACAGTTCTTTTCTGTGAGAAATTATTTCACGCATTACCGCGTGCTTGGCTGCCACCTAGCGGCTCCGCTCGGTAAGTAACACGCGACGCTCATTACATATCAACATGGCGGCACTCTTACCTGTCAAAAACACTGTAAATCGCTCAACTTTAAACACTCCAAACTTTTGAACCACTAATCTCCTAGGATGGAAACTTGGATTTTTGACATTTTCTCGCTCAAATCTACTGGATTACATAGGAGAAAGGCAAAAATTTCTGGTTACCCAAAATACAGTGCAGCCTCCGAATTTGTTGAACGGTATGGTCGAGGGAATTGTTTCCTGCGGTTTGCAGCGAACAAACGAGAGAACGAAAGTAATTGCACAGAGAATCTTCTAGAGCCGACCGTATGAATCGTCCGTGCGAGAGGAAGAAAGCCGTTTCCGGAACCAGCATGCGCGAGTACGAGCGCGTACAAGTGGTGCGAGCTGTATACGAGCGGTTTTCACTGAGAGTCTCTCTTTCCATCGTAACCCACGGAACGAACTCTGTTATCTCGCGGTTACATGACCGGGGAGCTATTAAAAACGAAACGCAGCGCTGTCACTTACACCTAGACCGCGTTCCACTTCCGCGAATGAGCGAAACGCTGGACCTCATTTGCAAATCTATACACTGTGTTGTAACTGTCTGAGGTGGACCACGGCTTTAAATAGTCGGTGACGTCCTATTGAAAAATGAGATACCGAGCTTCTCATACACTAAGAGGTCTTCAAATGCTTTTACTTTTGTATATTTCCTCTACTCATTTGTAAATGCATAAAATTCGCAGTCTATTCGCAGTAAATTCGCATTACTAGAACATTCAGAATACGACCGATTCGAAGAAAAGTGTACATCGCATACAAATGGCATTATGAAATGCCTGTTCGGATAACAGAACATTCAGATAACAGGATGTTGGACATTAGCAGGTCGAAGGATGACTTCGACTATTCCGAAGGCCATCAATCGCATCCTGGTGATAAAGGACAGTCGTGAATTAAAATTCGGCACCACGGAGTATTTGGACGGTCCTCTTCGCTGGTATGCGAAGGCTGCCGGCTCCTCCAAGATTTGGAAGATAAACAACCTATCATCTTCGATGAAGCAGTGTTCCGGTCTCGGTTTTCAATCCTTCTCGAGTATTTCGAAACGTGGAAATTAATGGCTCCCGCGCGTCGATTTTCGATTTCGAGTCCATGTAAACGTAGTAGGACGTAGGAAGGGGATGGAACTTCCGAATTATTTTATTTGAAAGCTCGTGCGCTTTTATCAGATATTTTCTGCAACAAACAGGACCACCAAAGTTCGTCTTGTGATAAATATAGACGCATTTATGAGAAGCCAAAACCAGTTGAAGATTTAGAATCCGATTATTTCGGACAAACAATTTTATTTCGAATCCCATCTGCATTTTGATTTACTGCATCCAAGTCGCGGGTTCTCAAGGTCTCGACACCGACGCGACGCCCTTTAGAATTCAGTCTCGCAATTTCCCGTGACAAACAAAGCGGACAACGTCGGAAAGACTAGTTCTCAGGATTTCTCGATCGTTTAAAAAATCTGCTTATCCGCCATGTCGCTCTCATTCCCCGATTCAGAGCAGCGTCGTGCATGATTAAGCTCGCGATCAACGTGGCGCGGCGTTCCACTTGAATCGATCCTCCAACCCTCAAGTTCTGCTGCAGGCACGTGGTGCAGGAGATCGGTGACGAAATCAGTTCTAAATCCCAGGTTTGCGCGAAAGATCGCGCCGCGAGATCTAGAGATCGCGGGGCACGTCGGACAGTGATTAATTTCTCTTAAAAATGGAGCAAAAGTAGGAGAAAAAATGGAAGTGTCAAGAAAGTATTTGCACAATTTGATCTATAAAATCCTTCTGCTTGTAAATTAACAAGTTCTTAGTCAACTTTGCCAAGAACGGAAAAGATGTAAATAATTGAAAAATAATCGAATTCTGATTATGATCCTTTCAAATTTGAAACGGAGGTAAATATGGAGCACTTAATATGCCCTGCTTATTATCAGATCCTGTAATAACAGGTTTCATTGAATTGTCAATAAAAAAACCAGTCGCACTCAACGCAAATGTTAAATCACTACTGGATCCGGACGATGTACATCATATTTAACATTGCCTGTACGATTCTGTTAATAAGATTGACTTCTTAATAAGATTTTAAGCGATGTTTTTTGTTTGATTTTTGAGAAGAGACACCGTGCGCCGTTGTCACGTCCAATGATCGATAACGTGGACCGCTCGCCCGAGTCGACGCCTGTACTTTTCGCATTTACAAGACGTCCGTCGCAAAGGGAACACATGTCGATCGCATGATCGATATCTATCCGGCGTATAAGACGTCTCTGAAAGTGGCTACAACTTTTTCCCGATTTTTTTCTCGATTTCTTCTTCTTACGACCTTTCGGAAACGATTCGCTCGCTGCCCGGCCGCCCAAAATTGGACAAGGTGAACGCAGTGCATAAATCAGGATTTCCTCTCGCTAAAATTCTTCGGGTACAGCATACTCCAAAAGGCTCGCGGTATACTAACAAAAATTTTGAAGATGGTGTGAGGAACATTTTTAGGAAAAATAATTTATACGGGATTCTGAAAGATCGATCGTTTTGGATCTTGATTTGTGGATCTTTATACAAAATAGAAAGTTTCTGAACCGACTGTGAGAAATGAATGTTATGTAAACTGTGCTTCCTCTCGTTGAGTAATTTTAATAATTCGATGCTAATCTAACGACATTCTTACATTCTTCTGTCTTTATAGGATTCTATTTCATCTACTCACGTTTGCTCTAGGTGCATTCGCAATTATCATGAAAATTTTACTAAAATTTAATTTCCCTACAACTCTTACAATTTCTGTCGAAATTTCGAAATCATTAATTAAACACTTAGTTAAAACATAAAATAAAAATAGGTGAGGCTGCGGAAGAATATTTCGAAAAACTATTTCCGAGAAACATGCAAGAGTTAAGCCTCGATTGAACGATTTCCATGACGAGTGTATAGAAGACATCCCCATAATTAAAAGAAAGAATCGCTGAGCTGTCCGAGGAGTTAGAAAGTCAAATTGCGTGAACGTCCTTGGTCCGCACACTTTCCACGGTCCGCCAAATAATGAAATCGAAGGGAAATTGATATTAGACGAGCGATACCACTCGCTTCTTTCAATGTATCGAAAAAGCAACTTCACATTGTGCTTACTATTATTAAATGGTCGAATCCATTTCGAAAATCCCCGTTTTGCGGCGTTCTGTACACGTTTTATAAATCTGGAGTGCCGATCAAAGTCCTGCCTTGGTCTCGGGCAGCAACTCGAAATATTATAAAGTCATCGTTTACGCTCGGGGCTGATTCCCGGTCGTAAATTTTTCAGGCTCAAAGCCGGGCCGTGCGAGCGGGACCGTTTTAAAAATTTTCAACTGCGGTCAGTTATCCTACGCGGCTCGACGAAACGGCTATGGTCGTAAACGATAGGAGGAATTATGAAACGGGAATGTGAGAAATGGCCTACAGGTGGCTGACAACGTCTCCTCCGAGAGATTCTACCTGGAGCTACCACGGAAACCATGGAAATCGTTCCCCTGAGAGACGTACAATCTAGTTTTATTGCGCGACGCCCACTCGTCTCGAGTACTTTTCCTTCAACGTAACAATCAGGAATCCTAAACGGAGAACCTCTCACGCTCTGCTGCAGGATAACAACCGGTATTCAGAATATAGTCCTCGATGACGTTCTCCATCGAGCCAACGTCAGGTGCGTTTAGTTTCAATTAGTACTCGGCCAGCTGGAAACCGACCGTTTTATTGCTTCTATTCTGCGTTGGTGTTGGTTGAAGTGCTCGTTTAATGTTATATGGGGTTGTTAGCGCAGTTGCATAGCTTGCCTTGTTGTCAGACTGTCGAAGGACTTGTTGGAATGTCGAAGGATATGACGGATCGATGGATATTTCATCGTTTCAGATATTTTGTTAGACTGCTGATCTTCGTGCGAAATCAAAATTTTCTACCATCGAGTAGATTTTAAATAGAAATTGATTGCCTCTGTTAATAACTGCAATAGGTTGAAAAGAATACAAGTGTTTTTGAACTCTCTCAATTTTTTACTATTTTGTGATTTTCGTTATAATGAAATTCACTATCTGATTATCATTTTAATGTTGGAACCACCAGGTGGGTCATACCGACTCGTTTCTGATTTCTTTTTTCACATTTTTTGATTTTATAGAAATTTTTTAACGAACTTCTTTATCGAAGCATATAGGAATGTAATTGTATTGTACTAAAAAGAAACTTAAAAATTATATTCTATGTAATAATCCTAAGGGGTTGAGTTATAGGTTCACTATTAAAAAATCCTCATTAACCATATACATTAAAAATTAGGAAATAATCGACGGTAAATGATGTATTAGCGGAACCCAAGCTTGATGAAATGTGCCTTCAGAAAATTCTAAATAGATGAAATAGCTTCGCTAACACTTATGAGGCGAACGATTTAGCAAGCGTTTTCGCTGGGTCCATGCGTTCCCGATAGCGATCTCGCGCGAGGATCACAGCGGCCCAATAATTTGCAGAATCCTCCGCGAACAATGTTGTCCTTCGTTCGCGAACAGGTTGGCGCGTCGGCTTGTTTTTGCATTACATAAACCGTGGACGGGTGTCAGGCTTATTAAGTATTCTCGGTGAATGGTGTTACGGTGTCCGGCGCGCAGGTTGCCCGTGAACCTAACAGCATTCGCCGTCTGTTACCAGAGCAGAGCTCGATAATCGAGCGAGTTCCTATCCCGCGGATCGTTGAACCGCATTTCCTCAACTCGAAACGCCGAAACAAACCTCGCCACCAATGACCAATCATAATTATCATCGACAGAGTCCAGGAAAGGCCTAGTTCCTGTTGGATAACCGCAAAATTTAGCTGTGTGGACTTTCTCAAATTTTATGTAGATTTTACGTAACGGGAGTCGAATTAGCCGACGACCGTCAGGAAGCTTACAGTTACCGGAGAGAGAGAGAGAAACTTTTATGGTTCTGTGTACGTTTTGTCTCTTGTCTCTTCCCATCGATCGAGTTGATCGATGCGTATCCTGGATAGACTCGTCCACTTTTTGCGCCAGACTTGCCAAAGGGATCTCCAAAGAGGATCGTGAAAGTCCATCAGGCGTTTTGTAATCACGGTTCGATCTGTCTGCGCCGGCTTCTCTCGATGGCGGAAGGAACGACGAATAGAAAGCAAGACACGGACAGAGAAAGATGCGCGGAGTTACGCGATGCAACCAATGGCAAACTACCGGTAGAGACAACCAGTCAGCCGCGCCGGCCTGTATCTACTCCCTCGTACGCAGAAAGATTGAAGAGAACTTACATCTCGAACGAAATCCTCCTGGCCATCGTTGGAGACCTCTTCCACGTTGATCCGGATTCCCGACATGTTCCAGGCTAGTATATTGCGAAAGACAATGATCGATGCACTCCGAGGGACCTGGAAAGGTCCTCCTAGGTTTCGTTTAGGTCACTGATCGAAGAATCCCCTCGCGAACCACCACTCCCGTGGGCTGATGGTTCGGAGCTGCACGTATTCCACAAGAAACCACTCGATCACCTCGAATCTCAGCTTCGTGCGACTATCCGCGAGGATACTGTTCTCTCGATTCCTGAGGAACACCTGTCCAGGACCTGTCCCACTCTTGGAGACAGTCTTCGATCAGGATTAATCCTCGCGATCAATTCGTGCACGAACTCACAGACTCGCCAGGCGATCGCTGTGCGAAACCATATGAAGTTGCGTTCAACGTTTGCGCGCGTTCTGCTCGATGGGCGAATTGCGTACCGCGTTGCGTAGCCACGCACGATGCGTGCCCCTGCCGTTTACGTGTGTCTGGATCGTCTCTCTCGCACGCGTGCGACTAGAGCCGCCGCCACATCTGGCCTTTGGACTGGCTGCCAGCACACGGCCAGATCGGTTTTATACCTTCGTATCTCCCACCCAGGGTGACGAGCCAGCCAGCAGCAGCAGCGAGCGGACGAGCGAGCGCTCACGAGAGCCTGCACGCGGCTCGGCCACGGCCGAGAACGCCGATCTTTTCTTCGTTTTCTGCGGACGAGGCCCGCGGGTTTTACCCCGCAGCTTTTTTCCTCCCTTCCGAACCGGACCGACGCACCACGCGTTTCTGTTTCGATGGGAATCGAACGGACAAGGCGCAATTCGATGCCGGACCAGTCTAGCCGAGAATGATCATCACGAGCAAAGGTGGAGAACACGACAAACCCTATACGTCCAACTAGTCAATAAAGTAGTCACTTGGCAGTAAACTGACTACCAAACACGAAACATATAAAAGTGAAAAGATTCACCTACTCGATGAAATACTAAAACACATTTAAGTGATGAACAGTCATGGACTTCTCGAACAATATGCTATGTTCTATGACAGGGATTCCCAAAGTTCTACTTAGGTGGACCAAGTTGTAAATTCCAAAATATTTGGCGGACCAAAAAACAAGTGCTATGGAAAAATACATTAAAATCGATGAAAATGATTAAACAAAAATAACTAGACAATTTCAAATAAAAAGAGAAATAAATTCTAAGTTGGCAAAGGACGGATACTGGTGGTACCCTGGCTAGCCTCGTCGGATCGAGTACAGCTGTGGTGTAGGGACCTGAGATAAGACAGTTGAGGATTCGTGTACCTGTGCCTGGAGGTTGAGAGATTCTTGTAGCACGACACCTGTTATCTCTATCGTAATTTCTCCTTTGGCGGTCGATACTTTGTTTCATCCTTTACAGGAACAGGATTTCTGGGAGATATTGAGTTGGGAGTGTGAGGAGGTTGAGTGAATTGTACAGGGAGTGAATGATAGAGATATAGCTGTTTAACACTGCGGAGGCCGCGTCCCTCAAATTAATTTTATTCAGAAAATTACTTTAACCCTTCGGGGACGAATGTCGCTTTTTAGGTTCCAAGAAACTGATTGTTTTGAGATAATGCCTTAAAAATTGTCTTTAAATGCACCATGTTTTCGCTGACGGTTACATTAATTGTTTTCTGAACGCGCTTGTATAGAAACAACTGGAACATCGTCGTCTTACGCAGAAATTCAAAAACGCATCCATATGACATGTTTCGTATCCATCGTTCAGGCGATCGATATATATTGTCAATATTTCAAGGTTCTCAACATTCTCGTAAGAGACCTTCAGACGATCAATATATTTTGTTGATACATATTGACAAACTACATTTTCTTCGAACGTTCAATATTATGGACAATGCGTTTGGTGTCGAGTTAGCGTTTAACGATGTCCGATCGAAAGAAAGCTTGTCCACATATCATTTTATCACCATTAACATGTTCCATGCCACATACGTTCAAAACAATTGTATAGCATGCTTACGACTAAAGAACGTGTTAGTACCAAAAGAAAGATAGTGTATGATTATAAAATATAGCATGTGCAAGTTAACTTCTTGTTGATTGAATATACAAGATATAATCAAATAGTTAGAGATAATATATAAATCTGTAATCAAAACATCCAATAGCCTGATAGAAAAGTCAACGAAAAACATCTGGGCACCGTGCATGTTAATGAACAAACCAAAGAATATGACAATGATTTTTAAGACAAATGTTTTCCAACGTTTTGGTAAATGAACTTCGCACACTTCGGAAAATTTTCAGGACCATTCTCGTCTAAACAGCACGTATTTCAAAGAACTACTGCACCTATTAAATAGATTACTATTACGATAATATTAAATAATGATTGAATGAATTAATTGATAATGTATACATTTTCATATTCATCGTTTTCACCGACGATAATGTTAGAGAACCTTGAAGCGTTGATAATATGTAAGAATTGTCTGGAGTTAGTTCTTAAACAAGCGAATTACAGGCTTCACAGAGCTTCGCGAGACGCTTTCTGCGCTTCGTCCGTGGTTTATGACCTGTCCCTATCTGCGAGACTCATCTCCGGATTCATTGAGTTTCTTCGTTTCCCTGGTGTACTCGGTTTAGTCGAATCAAGAAGAAGGTTTAGTGTTGGCATTTTTACGTGGGATTTCGAGTGACGTTGGTTCCTCCGCATCGTCGGATCCTTCACGTTGCAAACCTGTTCCTCGTTTCCGGCCAGGTAGGCGTGTAGGTGCAGAGGAGGAGGAGGGGTCCCTGAGCTGAGGTTCCCTTGTCGTTTTGCTCCCGTCTTTGGCTGATTTCTTTTCAGAAAAAGACGAAAAGAGGGGTGGTGAACCGCTTCTGCGAACGGTAACGCGTCACACCTTTGTTCACCCTCGAAAATGCTGACGTATATAGGGTGCTTTGGAACTTGGGGGTCCACTTTTCAGGGTTAATTTGCGATCCTGAGTTGCAAATCTTTTAGAAGCACCTATTGTTCCCTAATTTCGTCTTGGTAGCTACAGATTACTGAGAACTGTGTGGAGACACGATCTTTTTTGACTCCAGTGCTTAGAAAATAATAAATTAAATAGTCAATAAACAAACCTCATAAAATAAGTTCTGAGACCATACCACTGCCAACAAATTGCCGATTTGTGAATGAAATTGCCGTAGCCATTAAACATCAGCTGAACAACCCTTCGATCGCTTATCTCCAATTTCCGAAGGATTATTGAGTAATTGCCGGTAGTTGAAGTGTTAAAACTGTACCTCTCCGTGTGCACGAAAGGCACACCGGTCCGCTGAGCATCCCAAAGAAGGAGCCTAATTAGCAGCGGCGGCATAACGAGATCGAGATTACTGTCAACAGAGGCATCGAGGCGCATTACCATCGTTTCATAATCCAACAGTGGCGGCGGCAGCGCAGTCGCGCGTGTACCGCGTGGGAGACAGATTCTCGGGCTGGTAATCCTGTATCACGATAACGTCCCATTACGACAGGATTCACGACTTGAAAATCCGGGTCACGAAGCGCGGATGATCGCGTGCTGTCTCGATACGGGAACTGGATTCACGTCTTAATAGTCCCGAGTACAACAAGCATAAACGTCGTACGTCGTGGTCGTTGCATCTAAGCGTTACCGTGTTGCATGGCCCCAGCGGATTCATCGCCGGGGAATGTCAAACCCGTTGAATAACCGATGCACGAACACGAAATTCACTTGGCCCCACCTATTGGCGAAATGCAATCCCGCTGATTCGTCATTCGGCCCGAAACTCTCGCAACTTGGCAAATTTTTTGCCATTTTTTTTAAGTAACGCCTATTCCAGAAGGAAGATTAGGGGTTGCAGTAACGACACTGTATTTAATTTTCAAACTCTTATTATTGAAGATTTTTGAAGACTTTGTTCAGAATCTTCATCACAAGTGAGGATTAGGGGACAATTAGGGGACAGACATGTGTGGATTAGGGGTTGCAGTACCGACACTATTATTCATTTTTATAATCTTATTATTGAAGACGTTGTTCAGAATCTTCATCACAAGTCTGAGTCGATGTTACAATGCAAGGAGTTAATCGTTAAATTAAGAATGATTCTCGAAGCTCGTCAGCATCTGGGAATACGATTCTCGTTAACGAGATGCGTTGACGATTGTGGACATAGCTTAACGTGGCCGATTCGGTGCGGTTAGGTCAGGTGACCTTGAAGCTGAAGCCTCCGATGGAGATGGTAGCCGGCAGCCACCGTAAACCCTCGAACTTTAATCGATTCTCGGAAGCTTCTCGCGTCAGGTGGATCTGAGACCTGAGTCACGCGATCCCGGAGACGTTTTCTTAGCGAGGACACAGCTCCGAGCTCTCTTTGTGTAACACACAGTCGCAGGAACTAGATCGACCCTACTCCTGTTTCCGCGATTTAATATTCCGATCAGGGAGCCATCGGACCGTGTTCGCACTGTTTCCGGCAAGGACTACTGCTGACTACGACTGACATGTTCGCAGCCTCCGAGGCCGTGGATCTAACCGAATCATCGAGATCATTGAGACTAAATACCTGCTCTTGGAATACTAGATCTCCGGTTCGACCAAGGTGACAATGTTATGTGTTGAAGTACTCACTGATTTTTGAAGATACTCATCAAATTAATCTGCCAAGTTCACGAGGGCTAAGAGAATATTTTCAAATCTGTTCCCATTGGGAATTAGCGAATAAACTCTTTTGACCAAGCACATATGACCATAAAAATTGCGAAAAATTCAAATCAATTCAATTTGATAATTTTTATAAAATGCTGATGGCGACCATATTGGAATTAGTAAGCCTGGCTCCAGTGAATTCTCCTCGATCGAATCAGCAGAACCACTGTCCATGACTCGAACGAGTCATTCTGATCGTGGAGATTCCCTGAAATTCATCTTCGCGGAGGTGGGTAGCTCATTTCGCGTTGCAGCTCGTACCCACTCGTTTGCTCGCTCGTCGACTGGCTGTGACCTTCCGCCGTGGTCGATTCTGCGTGGATTTTTCATAATAAAGAGAAAGGCGTACCGCCGGTATTATTGAGTAATCGCGGAGGCAAGGCTGCGGGGATCGCGGGCATAAAGATAATCGGTTAATCAGCGAACGTGCGCGTTACTTAATCAAATCCGGGGAAATGTGTCTCGATCGTTCACAATTAACTCGGTACAATTCTTCTACTTTCTCTGCACAAAGAAATTTTGAAGAATCTTCTCACAGTACTCATCGTTCCGAACACGATCCAGGAAAAAGCGAAGTTCCTGTGCGATCCGCTGGATAAATATTCGAAAAGTATCGCGTGTTTAAATGGATTCGTGATATTTGCAATATTCCCAGCGATTCTTCTCTATCCTCGGCTTCAGTGCCTCGTAAATTTGTATCGTACCGAGCGAAGTGTAATTCCTCCGTGTCAACACAAACGTAATTAAAGTTATTAGCCTTGTTTCGTAATTTATGATTAATCATCGCACGCCCATTGGTAAAACTGCTCCCGGGCGCCGTTAATGACTGACCTTTTGCAGTTCTTTTTCCAGCAGTTGCCTACTTAATCTTCCCTTTAGAATTTTATCTTTTCACCCAGAGTCGCCAGATAAAAGGGATTTACTCGAATCGAGGGGAAAAAATTATCCTCTCTCTGCCAGTATCGGATCAGTCACGTGAATACCGTCGTAGAAGGGGAATGTAGCGTGGTGACGTTTTAATCTGGAAACTTTGTTTTCACCTCGATTCTATCGATTCGCTATTATTTTCCTTCGTCCTGTGATCTTCAAGTGTGAAACGCTCGGATTGCAGATCGCGATCGGAATAATATTATCTTCAGACACGTGTTAGAAACGAGGATTCCATCCGACTTGAACGGATGATAAATCGCTCGGACAGTTTGCAATTATTATATACTAGTACGTAGCATAATCTGGAATCCGAAAGACAGCTGGAAAAAATGCGAATACACGGCGCGTGGAAAAATGATATTGAATAGAAAGTTAGACTTCGGTCACGCGAATATGTTTGGCTTATACGAGAGTGAAACCGACTGATTATCAAACTGTGGAGAATCGCGAAAATGGATTTGACCATTCTGGAAAAATAACAATTGCCGCAGGAAAATCAGCGGTACGCAGGCCGCGTGGAGTGTCTTCTTCCTTCCTCATTCTTCACGTATAAACAACACTTTCCCTGCACGAAATCATGAATGGAGCTTTCTAAAACTATTATCGGCGACTCATTGAACCCTCTCGCGGGTTAATTTCTTCCGTCAACCGTTTCTCGGTAGACCGCGTAAGCATTTTGCGGACACGTACGTAGTTTGCATACCTGTCACGAAAAAGGTATGAAACTATATAAGCTGACAGGAAGTGTCAGCATCGAAGAAAACGCCTTAAAGATCTCTCAAAATTTCACAAAAGCCGTCGTAAAGTCATATAAGTAAAGTCACGGGAAGATAAATCTCGAGTTACTATCGCTTCCTTAATAAAAGCAGCTTTGCGTGGGATTATGCGTTACAGAATTCCTAAATCTGCAGTAACGAAGTTTCATTCGCTATCTTACTGTTCGTTTCACATTTCATATAAATGTCTGTACGTTAATTTCGTTTCGTATCTGATCATGTGTTAGTTGCTCGCGTAGATTTATATTGGAATTGGTTAAACGTCAGTGGTAAACATTTAGACCAGACAATTTTTGAAAATCGTCGCAATCGATCTTGTTATAAATACGAAAAAATTGTATGTGTTTTTATAAGCGTTTTCATAATTGAAAATTCACCCCGCTGAAAGATTAACAATTTCTTTCCAAGAGATCGCTTTCGCATTAGAGATCGCATAATCTCACCTTGCGTTTAGCTGCAATTGAATTGCAAAAGATCTAGAAGCTCGCCAAGCGCGATTTTCTCCGTCACCGAGACGTTCACGTAAACACGTCCCCCGAGGGCTGCTATAGTTAAATCCAAGGGCGGTGATTTTCCTCGTCCACCTAGGCGGAAGTTAGAGGTTCCATTCGGTAGGTTTGTTCTCTACCTGCTCTCGATTTTGCGCGTCTATTCGGCTCGTTTTGGCAAAGCAAGGCCAATCTTTCGACAGCTTCCTGATCCACGTTTCAGACGGTCGTGTGCGTGAGTGGCTCGGTCGCGCTTGTGTTTGCGTATCGATCATTTCCGATCGCGAGCAAGGTCAAAAGGGATTGGCTTGTGCGCACAACCGATCTTCCTCCTTACGTTCCCCGTCTCCTCGTTAATTGCTCCCGTTCCATAGTCATCGGCGATGACCAAGCAGCATGGTATCCCGTGACGAAACTTCTTGAATGGTCCGTCGAAAAAAAAGAAATGTTGCTCAGCCAGCGTGTGATCGCCGATGGAGTCGATGGATTAGGGAATACGACCTTGAAAGGGATCGAATATTTATGGTCCTTTTGATGATCGGAAGGTCTAGGAACCACCGTTAGGACAACATCCGTTACTTCTCGGAGCCCGTTATTTTCGATCGAGGAGATGTCGCAGCAATGAACCGATCCCAAATTTCGAACCCTTGACCTTTCGCTGATTAATGGCTTGCTGGATGACGTTATATTTTTGTCAGAAGTCGATAATTCTTTCATATTGTTAGATTAGGTGATTGAGAACCTATATGCGAAACTATAATGCACTCCCATATGCGACAGGTAAACGACAATGGCAGGATGCGTAGGGTGCATCTTTGTCCTCGGAATATTTTCCACGATGTACAACGACGTCGCGAGGTGTTCAACGATCGTGTCCAGCGAGGATGAGTCTCCTTGGACAGGTGCAAGAGAGAATCGCATCCTCTAGGCCTCTCATTGTTCGCCGGCAGTGCAGGTACCCTCGATAACGAGGATTACGTCGATTCCGGCGACCCTCGGGAGAGTGCATCGTCCATCGTTACCCATGAATATTCATCCTCGCGCCGCGTGCTTCTACCGTGTGCGTCCCGCATGGATATGTCGAGGAACTCGCAGGAAATCCCGAAGTCACGATTACGGTGCTGTAACCGGGCTGCCGTCACACGTAACAGGTATGTGTGCTTGGATTTCGACAGATTTCCTCGATCGAACAGGGACGGTCCCGTGTAAACAACCACCACACCGACCGATAATTTCGTCTAGCTCCAAGGTGAAAGAAATTCCCGCGACAGAATGTTATTGTCATTCTACGCGCTGGCTACGCTTCGATGTTTATGCAAATGAATGGGGAATTCGTTTCTGGATGGATCGTTAATTGTGGAGACGTTGCATTTTTATTATATTTTTTACTAGATTTTCAGGATTAGTAGCTGTTTTTTAATTTAATAGCAGGATTATGTGTTAATAGACTTAGTGGCAACACCATCGGAATGGTGAAGATTTCATCTTAATGCGTCATTTGCTTCAGATATTAAGGCCACATTTCGCATTCATAGAACAGAGTGTATTAGCACTTTCACTGCTACCGTAAGATCTCTATGCATTTATAATATCTTGTCTTATAATGTCTTGCAATTAGACTATGGATGTTTATGCAAATTTCAACTTTCCTAGATTAGTTTCTAAGAAGCAGGACGAACAACAAGTTCAATTTATTAACTAGAAAATTCCTAATGAAATTGTATTCGGTCTTCGGTTCTCTAAATTCCTCACCAAGAATCTATTCCAAGGTCTACAAATACCTTTTCGACAAACAACTTAATACCACCAGTGAAAGCGTTAATATCAAGCGACTCCTCTTGCTAACACAAAAAACTCTCAAACAATGCGACCCAATCCATCGTAATCTATTATTCTGCCAAGTGCCCGTGCCATTCGCGTTCGCAACGGCGAATCCATTACCTGCTAAACTTTCGCTGTCGCTGAAGACAGCTTCGATGACGAAACGAAACTGGGTGGGTCTGGCGAGGTGCGATATTTTGCTGATCGAGCTAGCTGAGAAGGAAGTGGCCCAGAACGATCGAAAAATGTTACATAAAAGTGTCACGAATCAACAATGTGTCATTTTGTGAAAATTATTTAACATAATTGTAGATTCATTGAATATTTATTCTACATTCCCTCCTGTTCTTGGAAGAACTGATTCTTCGAAGAGGTTCCACGTTTTCGAATCTATTCAAGAGTTCCACAACCGGAATACCGTACCTGATCGAAACTGGTCCCGGTCCAAGTCCAGCTCGATCGAGGACAGATCTAAAAACCGTTTGATCGTTGACGCGGATATCCGCATACCATGTATACAGACGAATATTTAGATCGTCGAATAGAGCAACCGTGCCCCTGGTAGTCTGTGAGCAGTTACGTACACAAATGTGGACACCTGTAGAACGCCAGCTTATGAGATAGGCTTAGCACGGCGATAGGTTCGTCGTGGTGTGAGCCGGTAAGTTTCACGAACGCCTCCGCGCAGACTGGCTCTATCACCACGCGAGCCTCGATCCACGGCTGCTGATCTACCAGGACGTGGAGAGACCAGAGAGAACTATCCAACAGAGCATGCTGAGAGCCGTTCGTGAATGGGTCCGCGCGGGAAACAGACCCTGTCTAGCGAACCCGGACACGAACGATCTTGTGCATTGCGCTCTTACGACGTCGATCCGATCCGTTCATCTGACCCAGAACCGGAGATCCGTGCCCGTGAACTATTCCACGTCATCGACTTACGAATCGAACCATTAACAGATCCTTCAGAGATTAACTTCCTGGTTCAGGGAGATGATAATAAGGTCGTGGGTGGTTCTGCGAGATTCGCTTGGATTAACACGATTTTTGGTATACACACATTTCAATTTATTGTCATCGACGGATCTGGAACTAGAGATTGGAGCCTGTGAAGTGTACCACGTCAGCAGAAAACGGTTCCAAATGGACTTTGATCGAAGGTCTTCAAACATTCTCAATTATCTGATACGGGAATTTAATGAGGAAGATTCGGATGTTTTAAAGAGATTCTGCTTAAATTTCTCCAAGGATGTACATTATATGTGTTTTCTGACGTTTGTCGTTCGTTGACCCAGCTAGAACAAGGTTCATTGCGGGAGTATGAACAAGAACCTTCGTGACTAATTGGATGGGAGGAGTTGAACCTTTATTGTTGAACCTTCGGATACACGTTACACAAGCCAATCGCGTTCGTAATTGCAGGTTACACGGAAAAATTCGAACAATAGTAGCGACCACCTCTGCAAGAATTATAATATACAGACTGTGGATTTTATGCATTTTTAAAAGAATCTTTTGTATGCCTTCTATTTCTTGAATTTGGGGTAAACAATTTTTATTTTGCATAAAGATGTGCAGAGTAATAATATATTACAAGGCACAAAATGAGTAAAGAAAAGTGCAAATGTACAGTAAAAATAGTTCTAATCATGAGCAAAATATCCCTCGATCTTCATACTTCATAGAACAATTATCCCTAATAATAGACACTTCGCAATAATTATACTTCAGACAAACTATCGGGTAATACACACTTCGGTGTAATTATACTTTAGACAAACCTGATTTCACACGAGCCCCTTCGCACTACAATTTTATCGTTACGACGGAATTGGAAGCTTCGAAGGATCTTCCGGGTGAATGCGTTTCTTCCACGAAACGAACTTCTCGGAGAGCCTGCTTCGCGGAATTGTTTAATTAATTAGGAATTAATTTTACAAGCGAATTTCTGATCGTACGTCGTTACGAGTTCGTTTACAAATTTGTACTAAGAGATAGCTGCTACGGTTGCCTGGATAATTATGGTTAGGCGTGTTACGTGGTTTGCCATCGTTCCCATTAAATGGTAGCGGATATGGAGCCTTGATCGAAGCTATCGATAAAATGTTCGGGAATATTCGGCAATTTTTGCCGGAACCGGGGATGAAATTCCTCGCAGATTAAGGCTGGAGATCGTGCGATCGATCACGATCCATCAATCACACAGTCATTTTCTCTAAGGCGCGCAGCTTCCAATGGATCGAGGTAGCAATAATACAACTTCGCATTTTTCATGATTAAATGACAATGATTGGAGAATTAGACGCTTGCTGGGTCAACGAGTACCCTTCTCAGCTCAATTCCATCTTGTTCTAATGAATAGCATTTGCTATTAAGTCAACAAGATCCGTTTCGTTAGTTCTCCAAAGTTCTATCGCATCTCCTTATCTCAAAAATGCGTCAACTGAGTCTCGACGACAGCATAATTGCACACAGTTCAGGAAACTAATTTGCAAGTAGTATGCATCGTCAGTGGAAAATTCGGGATCTTCGAGGAAACAAGTATGCAGAAACTCAAAGTTCTAGAACCAGTGAATCGCGGTAAAAGGGAAAACAGAAGAAAGTCTCGACGGAATGCATCAGCGAGCTTTTCCCAACACCATCTTCTACCGATCAAACTGCATATGGTTGAGAGACCTAATCGAGAGAGATCAGGCAGATTAAAGCGTGTTGCGCGTAACGAGTTGTATAATCCTCGGTGCAGGAATTATGTCGTAGACGTGATGTTTTTCGTGACACGCGTAATCGAACAGAGTCGACCGGCTTCCTTCGAGATAAGGTGTTATTTATCACTACCTCTTTGGACCTTTATAACAATAAAAGTTGTTCAGGTCAATCGAAAAACACTGAAATTAAATGAAAATGTATTTTGACAACCTGTCTAACGGTAGATAAACTCAATGTTTTTAGTTGAGATAATTATCGTAAGAGATCTAGAAGATTAAAAATTTCGTCTAGCTGATGGATAGAGTTTCTCGAGATCACGATTGATAGGTCTCGATGGCACACGTTTCTGTTCTAGTTTCTCATCAGTTCAGAACTATACTAAATCCCCGGTTTCGCAGATAGAATCTCGATGATGTTCTCTTCGTAGCTCGTTTCGCAGTCGAAGCGGATCGATGCCGAGCAAAATGCTTACACAGACGACTATCGGATTCTGCGGGACTTATTGTGCAACCGCTTCCAAGAAGCACGTGAAAACTTAGCGGCGTCGTTAACGTTAACTCACGTGTACACAACGGGCGTTACGAAGGCGCGCCTCTTTCCGATGGCCACTTTCTTCTTTACGGCTTGCCTAAGATACGGATCGTCCACGTGTTTCGCGACACGTCGGAGTCAGCGTTTCCACCGGACCCAGGCTTGCACAACTTGATCGAGCCCTGTCCTCCTGGGGCTTTCGGAACGTTCCGGGGGGACAGGTGTTAGGTTACTGTTCAGGATGTTTCGTGCGCTACTCTGTCGAAGATTTTCGGGACAGGTTTATGAGCTGCATTTGCCTTGGAATGATGAAAAGATAAGGGGGAAATACAGTTCTCCATTTAAAACTACCTGCGGAGATTTAAGGGTGCTTAAAATCTCTTCAAGAATTCAGGACTCTTTGATATGTAAGACTTAACTTGTAAGGTCCATTAGTGTTCTCAGATTTAGTCCATTGATCTTTAAATAATCACTAGACTGCGGGTCTTTATGTAAAATAAAAATTTCCATAAGGATTCCCAGAGACTTTACGAATTTTAGAGCTCTCTAGGTACATTTCATTAAATTCTAAATATTCTGAGAGCCTTCAAAGGCAACGTAAGGATCCGGATGCTTCTCAAGAGTTTTCAAAAGTAGTCCATGTCTTCCATTGTGGAAGATCCCCTAAAGAATTCTAACGAACCTCAACCTTTTCCAAGGCCTGCAAACCAAAAAGACTTAAACCATTTTCCAAGAAATCTCATATTCAGCCCACGCTCTTCGCTCTTGTCCTTTAACTGTTTAAAATGCACACAATCTGCCGAGTCTTATTAATTTCTTTCTCTCATGCAGCCACCGAGCATGTCCATACTCCAATCAACCCTCGTCCTTTTCCTTTTGTCTGGTCACAGTGTCTTGCACGAGCCAATGCTTGCACGAGGCAATAACTTTCCAATTGTACTTGATCGTCGCAGCGAAAAAAAAGGAATCGAAACGAGCGAATATTAATACGGAAATCGGTTCCATCGGCTCGGCTCTGCTCGTTAACCAAGTTCCCATGGATGGCATCGGGGATGGGCGTGACACACACCGTTGGACCTCGTTGCGGTGGCGTTTCTGTGTCGTTTCACAACGAAAAATCTCCGTGCGTCGACGAGGTCTTTATAAATCCATATTCATTGTCAACGGTGGCCCCTTATATCCCGAGGTATCGATTTCACGGGCGACCAGTCAATTAACCGGCCAAATCCGCGCAAAACCACGCCGGGGATAATAATTACACGCCAGCCAGTTAGCGGGGTACCCGACGAGCAACGCCCGAGTTACGACCCATATTCCCGTATCATAATTTCAGTGGTGTTGCCGTATAAATTACGATCCCGCTGGCTGTAACTCATAGCCGGCCTTCGGTAGCAAATTATAATTACGGCCGTGTAGCGATTCGTGACTAACGATCCTCTCGAGACGGGCCGCGGGGAAACCGAGCCCGTTCTCAGCTCTCACAGAGACCCGAGACACTCCCCCTACGAACTATAAAGCAGTTCTTATCAGTTATTCCATGTCGATTGCGAGCAGACTTCTCAGGGGTCTTGTGATTCAGAAAATTTGATTTTTTGCAGAAATAAAACGTGCCGGTGATTATGAAAGCGGTATAAATCAAAATTCATTCATTCATTTATCAAGTCAGCCATAAAACTACCCTTGGATATTTTTGGAGTAGTTGGACTGTTTCTTCTTGAAGGGACGAAATTGTACTCCTGGAATTTAAATGGATTCTTAAATTCCGATGATTGGCTTATAATAAATAACTCATACGCTAATGGCATTAATTAGATATCCTGAGTGGAAGTGTTCCTTTTTTGATTTTATCGACGTTTTCGGGCAAATTGGTTGCTGGAGGACGTATTCAATTTTTCTCGATCCAATTCTCGGCTCGATGATTAACGAGATCGTGGCCACGAGTGTCCTCGACGTTGCACGCGGATCACAGGAGCGGAGAAAACGTTGTTCGCTCTCGAAACGCAGACACCGAGGCTCGTAAGTCTTCCCAGACGTTTCTTGGTCATTGTTACTCTCACCTGTTACTGGTTCACTCCCCCGTTTCTAGAAATACCGGCGAAATCAACGAATAATCTGGCACATTACCATGGATCAAATAATGCTGGCCAACAATGTTCAAATCTTCACCTAAAAATTCTATTTGTAATTTTTCCACGTAAGAATCGGGTAAATATCGACTTCTCTTCAAAGCTAAATTTCTCGAAACCTGAGAATAATGCAGAATAAGTTTAAATTTGTTGGTTAATGAAATTAATTGGTCCTTACGATATTCAAAGCAGTTCTGCAATCGAAATTTTCTAAATAAAACGCCAATAAAAATTTATTAAAAGCTTCGCTTAATATGCCGAGGCCCCAGGGGTTTAAACACTTGATTCCCAACAAGTATGAACGGAATTAAATGAAGATTGGAGAATGTTAATTGACCAGCTCGACCATAAAAGCTGTTGTCCATTCCTTTTCCCGAACTCGAATAAAATGGCATACATTTTCTGCTCGAAGCTTTAAGAAGAGCTCAACGACATATGCTACAGACTTCTCCAAGGTCTCCGCGGCACGGCTCGCAAGAATGATATTCAGAACTGTCATCGCTAATTTCAGCTCGGTGCAAAAACCGCTCGAAACCTGTACGGTTATGGTCGCCGGGCATGCACTGACCAGACTCAAGCGAATCCTCGGCAGAATCCCCGTAAATCGTCATCGCGCCGCGAGCGGATCCGGCCGAGCGGATCCGGCCGAGCGTGAAGTTAGACCTCCTCAAATGGACCACACGGCTTTCTATTGAGTCGGGCCAGGGGACCTTGAGGCCCGTGTGCCCGTAGTGTCGTTGAACTCGTCTTTAGTGCGCCTATCAGACGAGGAACAACAAAAATGATCATAATCTCTTAATGGTTTCTCGCTAATAAAATTACAACCGCCAGAAATTTATATCGAGTTTTCACCGACATGTGGAATACCTCAGCTTGCCGTCTTCGGGATTTTAATGGCGATAGATAAAGGATTTCTGGCATAGACACTGCTAATTGTGCGCCACTGTGAAAATATTTTTTGTACTGATAATTTAGTGTTGCGGTTGGTTGGTTCATTAGCTGATTGAATATTTACGATTTTATGGTAGCTATAGGTTTGTGATACATAGAATGCTTATGTGGATAACGATCAACGGTGATATTTGATTTTCGGTGCGAGTCTTTTAGAAGCTGAAATTAATTTTTTGTTTCTTGGATATTAGGAAATGATTTTGTCAAATGAGACTGCACGAGAATATAGAAACTTGTGTTGCTACATTTTCCTGAATCCTCGAGGTAAAATGATCTTGACAATATGTTCCTTAGAGTCAAACTCGATCGATCGATCTATACGGTTCCTTATTAACGAAATTCACCAGACGAATTTCACCAGAAATCATTCAGTCCCGTTACGATCGACGATTACGAAATGGTAATGCGGGATACTAAAGCCATATCTCGCAATGGTATTCGCCTTTTTTCGGGGGAGACTGATATAAGCGGGCCGGAATGTTGTTTCCAACAGTTGTTTTAGGATTCGATTTTTGGGGACAAGCCTCTGAAACGCGCCGAATCGCAGGCGATCGGCTCCTTCCGATTATGCAAACGGCACCCTCTTGGAAAAGGTCCGGGTTTTTGAATGGAGTAGGCGACGTCATCGAGTGCCATACGAGTGTGATTTTCTATCCTGAGCACTATTACGTGTCTGCTGGAATCTTTAAGGCACGTTCACCTGACGCGAAAAGTGGGGAAATGTCGATCTAAAAAGTTTTTCGTGCAGCATAACATTTTTCAAAATTCTGGAAAGATACCTTGTTTAATCAGTCATATTCTTGCGCTGTGGAAGCTTTTTAGATCCGCGTGCACGTGGATGGTGGCGGATCGGATCCTACGGATCGAGGCTCGTTCGCTCACGCGGTCACGCGATTGTCCTTTATCAGCGATAATTAATCGGCCAGGTGATTCACAGACGAGTTAATACACCCGACGCGGACGCGCGCACGACCACCGCACCGGTATATTTAAATCCCGGCGACTGAAATAACTTCTTCATCGATATTAATAACCTGCCGGTTTCTGCGAACTGAATACCAACATAGGGATAAGGTTTCCCGACGGCGCGGCGCAAAAATCGAGCGACCTCCGCGTGCATCGATCACTCTGACACCCCGAAACGGTATATTGCTTGTTGAGTGCAACGATGTCTGATAAAAACGCAGCTTCTCACCTGAGTCACCCGTAATCGACACTTCGACGGGCCTCACGATCGCGAGCGTGATCCTTATTCAACCATACAGCCCTCGAGGTTCAAATATTTTTGTTCTGTTTGAAAATCATCAAGAAACAAAACTGACTCCCGATTTCTTTTTTTAAAAATATTTTCAGTCTGGAAAGAGTGTTTTTAGGACTATTCCTGAATGATTAATATCCTTAATTATTTTTGACATTTATGGATCACCTCTCTTATTCTTCTTCACTTTGACGAGTTTATATAGGATAAAATAATCTAGACTCTTAAAAATAAGTTTACTGTCTTTATAACTCAGATTGTCAATGTTTTCCTGCATTCCCCAAATAAATTTTATAAATACATAAAAATTTACAGCCCACGCACGGCTACACTGTGCTACATTGCGATGTCTGGTTTTGTCGAATTTTCTATTTAAACGTTGTTAGTGAATCTTTAATGCCTATAAACGTATGCAGATTACAGATTCTTGTCGGCGTTATTTCATACACGTCACAGTGATAACTTAACTGCGGAAGTTGAATGATTCATGCACACTAAAATTGACCATTAAAAGTTACAAGCAAGCATAAATGGCTAAAGCAGTCCAGAGAAAGCCAATCTCGGCGTCTTCGGTGATTTCAACGCGTGTTAAGGGAGCACCTTCGTTGGTCTCAGCGCATTAAGTGAATGACTGACGAAGGTCTTGTTGCAGATTGATCTTTTAATAATAATAGAAAAAACATGTGAGGTCGTTGCATTGTGTGAAGGCATGTAATTATATAAAAAAACCTTCAGAGGCTTTGAAGGACGATGTTGACGGGCTTTCTAAAGTTTCATACAATCAAATCAGATCATCTATTTACATTCTCTCAGTGTTACGTAGAAAACAATATTTAATTCTTGTAAAAATCATGTGGCAAATCATGAAAGATGGATTGGGAAGATGCATCCATGAGGAAACAAATAGATTCAACAAATTAAATTAAAAAATGGCTGAAAATTTGGATAAACTGTCAAAAAGATTCGCAACCCAAGCGTTAATTAAACATTCGAGTCTCGCGCGGTCGGAAAAGACGTCGCATGTATCCGAAACGAATTGGCCTGAAAGAAGAGTCTCTCTTACCATCGTGGGTCAGAGATTCAGCGAAAGGAAGCTAGCGTAACCGAGCATAGTTCGCGTATATTCGCGTGCCACAAATTCCGCGCACGTCTTGTCGCCACCGCAACAAGGCGTCGACTCTTCGCGATTGTTCGAGCCTCAACACATAAACGTTCGAATATCGTAACCGAGTGAATGGGTTTGGGTCACGCTCGAGCATCTTACACCATCCCTGAAGCATTCGAACAATCATAATTGGCCGTTGACCCTATGGCAAACCACAAAAGCGAAACACGAAAGGCATCGACTCTCTGAGACATTTAGCATTTCGGTGTCAACATACCTCCCCGAGCCGAAAGAAAAAGGAGTCCCACGATTTGCAGAGTTCAAGAAACCACAACGAACGGTATAAAAGTACCCCGCAACAGTACGTCGAATCTTTGAATTTCGACCGGCAAAAAGAGCATTAAGGGGTCTCCTCAGCCGATCCTCCGCGAGTTCCTTGACCTCGACGTTCCGAGAGCTTGATGTTGTTAGTAAATGTGTTCTCCGTGTGTGCTCGGTGCCGGCTGCTTATTTCCGATTCCCTGCTCGTATAATTCGCCGAAAACGCGGCGAACACAATGAAGAGAGAACTTGCTGTCTAGAGGCAAACAAGGTGAACGAGCGTTTTACGCGTAGACGACGACGACAACGACGCGTGTTTCGCCTCTTATGTTCCTCGCTCTTTCGCGGCCCGTTTTTCTGTTCTGTTAACCACCGACGCCGTGACGCGCCTTTTGCGAAACCGCGTTCATGCGAACGATTCCGGCGGAGATGCTGTATTCCCTGCACTTTTGCTGCAAGAGAATCATTTTTCTTTCTGTTCTCTATCCCGAGTATGTATAACAGTAAATTATTCTGTCAATTTTATTTGCAGAATTAAGAATTAAATACTTTTCCCATTAATGCTTCAATAAAAAAATGCACAAAGTCCTCAGTCAATTGATGAAGAAATAGCAACCAAAATTTTCGATTTCGCCTAACCTATCCGAGATGCCTGCACTCTTCGATATGTGCCATAGTGCCATCCATCATCCGGACCCATGATCGTTATAAATACTTCACGTGCTCAGAGCTCGTAGTAAATACATCGTTTCGACCTCAGGCATGTCCTGCTACAATCGTGTGAGAAAGTTAGCGGGCGTTGGCAGTCAGATAGACTGCGTCCCTTATCTGCCGGGTTCTAAACGAGGTCGTTGTTTCCTTTCGAGCGGTCGATCCCGTCCGAGGGCTAGGTCTCTGCGACCTTCGTGCCCGTATTAAGAACAGCCGCGAATCCTCAACGACCTTGTCGTCGAGCTTGCCGTAAACTCAACGCGTACCTATCCTTGCTGAAGATTGGCGTACCCCTTTATCTCGAGCCGTCTTCCGGAGATACGCATCAACGATTTCTCTTGCTGCCGTCTGTCTGGCTACTAACAACATTTGTACATACTTTACGATTGTCTGAATGGTTCCGGAATACTCCGGATGTGGTTCCGCTTCGCATTTTATCGTGGGGAGCTACAGAGGTATATGTATTATAACCTATTATACTAGCCATTATAATATGATGTCCATAATCTTCACTATACCTTTGTCAAGTTACTAGGTTCTTTATTTCCTTCAGTCCAGCTAAATTGTTTCTGTGTACTATTATGTATACAGAAAATTCTTAGATAAACAGTATAATGAATATCGAAAATAAAGTAGAAGTACACAAAGAACATCATAATACAATGAATAAATACAGCCTCTGTTACACGAACTAATAGACTCCTCCCGTTCATCAGAACCAATCCCCACCCTCCTGCCCAGATCACAAAAGAACAATCTTTGTTTATCCCTCGCAGAAATTCAATAAAAATCCGGGACCCGTTCTCCTCAGTCATCTCCGAACATGACGATCCCGAGATGACGAATCCAGCCTATCACCGGATAAACTGCGAGAAGCGGAGATCCGGGTTCGCTAGCTCGATCGGCTCTTTGTCTCTGGGAGCCGGTCAGAGAGCTCGATAAAAGTGTCTACTCGGTCGAACAGGTCCGGCCCGATTCCCAAGATGTAATCAGAGTTATCGGTGGGGCGGTGTACGTCTCTTTGTCGAGCATAAGCGAGAAAGAAAGAGGCACATCGTCGCAGCGTTATCTAACCCGCGGTAGATCTCGGGTTTCCCTCAGGTTGTCGAAGAAATTTCTACGGCCCAATGACAAGGTCTCCGTCGCCGGTTTGTTCTCTTCTTTTCACCTGTAACCCTGAACCCCCACTCGTCGTCGGGGCTTATAGGTGCTTGTATACTATATCCCCGTCGAGGGTCTCGTTCCCGAGAGTGTGAGAGAGAGAGAGAGAGAGAGAGAGAGAACTTCTTCTTCTACTCGTTCGTTTTTGTCGGTGTCTGGCCACCAGAAAAATGTCTAATTGCAACGCGGGTGCATGCGACTCTCTACTCGGCGGGCGAGTCCCTCGATCGGATCGGTGCGGCGGCTGTTCCCTGTGTGTTACCTTCTTCTTGTTCTTCTTCTTCTTCTGATGCTGCTGCTGCTGCGGCTCTCTGGACGACGACGCCCCCCTCGCGAAGGGAACAGAGGCAGATAGCTATAAGAAATTTATATGCGGGCCGCGTTTATATACGGACATACTGGCAAACCTGTCCGAGTAACGATAAGCCACACGCACCACGTTCGCTCGTTCGTTCATTCTCTTTTTCGTAGCTCGATCACCCTCCCGAGAGGCAACGCCTCATCCGGCCGGATATACAGTGGTTGGCAAAAATTAGGAACCTCTGACCATTATGTCTTTCGTCCAAAGAATACGTTCTAAATCGTGCACAGATCAAGCTTTTATTCGTTATCTTAGTCCTCAGCTGACTCTCCTCTTCCGAACTCAATTTATATCTTGTGATGGATGCATGAAACATCAATTTTAAGAAGCGTCGAAGTGATTTATACCTTAAGGTTATGAGGTATTAATTCTATTTCTACCGAAGGTGTTACGATAGTGTATTATAAAATGTTAGGATATTGTGGTATAATTTTAATGACATACAATGCAGAATTCGTAACTTGTTCATGGTTGTTTGGGTAGAAGATGGGATCGAGAACGTAGAAGATTTTTGCCAGCCACTGTACGCTGTTTTCTCACAAGGTTACGAGCGAGAGCATGCCCGAACGGCATCGTTGAAATATCGCATGGGAGGTGTCCGGTAATTAATTATGAATTACAAGACGCAACTGCAGGCGCCCCGAGCATGCCGCTCCGGAATCTGATAATTCCCAGATCAAGCTCCACGAGTCTCGTTGTAACTTTGATTTACTCCGCGACCATGGGCGTCAAGGGTTACCTTTATGGTCGCGGAAGGTGTGGCGTGTCGGAGCTTTCTGGAAGAGTATGGGATTCCTGGTGTATTGATTGAGCTTCGTCCATCTAAAAAATTTTACTTCAATCTTCATCTTACAGTAGGTCCTCAATTATCCGGACCTTGAATACCTCAATAAATTCACTTTTAAGTCTGTACAAATAATCCTGTCCCAGTTTTTTGAGAGACACATTGACTCGAAGCGTTAAACTACGTCTCGTATAGATTCAGAGAAGCAGATAGAGTCCTGCTCCTTTTTGCTCACATTTCGTATGTAGTTGAAGCTACATTACAGAGTCCTCGCGCAAGAAGGACCTTGCTTCGCGGCGGTAGCAGCTCCGACACGACGGTCGTGTCCCGTCCAGAAATAGTCCGAACCCTGAATAACCGGGAAGAGTGTCGGAAGATGGATGGACTGTCGGCGAACTTCCGGTGTTCTCGCGAAGTTTCAGCAGTCCGGTAGTCGGTTGTAGCCGAGTGTAACCGGGCTACCGCGTTTGGCTCCTCTTTCGACGACGTCCTCACCGTCCGATAAACGTGATTTGTGGGCCAGGCCGGGTATTCGCATGAGCCCGGCTTATCTGACCGCCGGGACAAGGAAGAAACACGCGCGAGACGTGTTCCCGGCAACACGTGGAGATAATACAATAATGTATAATTATAACAGCGAGTTCCGGGTCTGTCTCTCGGGCGGTGCCGAGCGAGACCCGAGCGAGACCCGAGCGAGGCCCGTGTGCGCAACCGGTATATGGTCGGCGGGAGATAATAAATCGGCGCGAACGACTGCAGTCGACGTTAAAACTGCGCCGGACCCCGCAGGTCTCGCGCGGCGTGACGCATCGCGGAATAAATGAAAACGTAATTTCTTTGCGGCGACGGAACGAAAAAACGACTTCATCCGTCGCCGATGCCGGTCTGATTAACTCGATCTTTTCTGCGGGCTCTCTCGATCGCGTTTTTTGACGAGTTTTATCGTACCGCGCCGGGCCGTGTGCATCGCCTGCATCTCGCAGCACTGTCAACTTTAAAAGCCGTTCCGTGTATGATTCACGGTACAATTGATGCGGCCGCGTGTCGAACACTGTTTTTACTCGATCGAGCGATCGCTTTTAGAAAGGAACGAACGAGACCCCAACCGCGATGTGTTCTCGCTGCCGGGTCCTGATGGACGTCGCCATTTGTTAACTGGTAAATCGCCTGTCGTCTGCACTTCATTTCGCTTTGTGTTCAATACTACACTGCGAATCGTCTGGGGGAATTTCCTTGATACGTTCAAGGAACTCGATTCTGATTTTAATGCCTCAAAAACCGAGTGCATCTTAACTGTTCAACCTTTGTTTCGTTGAAAGAAATACTGGTTCAGCTGTATATTCTTAAAGTTACACAACGTTTTATAGAATTAAATTAATTCTACTCAAATTAAAATGTATAATCACGAAGTTATCAAAACATCCTCTCGTCCTAACGCAGCCAAAACATTTGCAAACTTGTGAGGCAATAAATATAGGGTTTTTAGGGTGCATGATTCCCTTATCTTCGGTCCCGCCATGCCAAACAGGTGCCGTTAACTTCGTATAAATTAGTATGAAAAGGTTTTCTCCTTTATCCTAATAACTTCCCTCATACGATTATTTATAGACACTTAGTGTTTATCTCTAGCACTGGATGGTGATTATGCAAATAACTTTTACTCCACAAAAATTGCTTGGTATATATATGCATAATAAAGTGACAGATAGATTTTCGATTTGAATGATAAGAGAAATTCTTTCTACTGATTTACGGTTATAAGGAAGCGTATACAACAAGGCTGAGCAGTATTCCTGGTATATTAGACAGTTAGATAACTGTATAGAATGCCTGTGTGCCTCGCCTAGTAATATTCATGACCGGACGGCCGGGGAAAAATGAAATCGGGAAAGGTTAATTCGTTTCATAATGCCGAGCGATAGCTTTAATCGGCGATAGTATTCATTTATGAAGCCGTTGAATCCGTTGCAAGGACGAGGCTCGTCACGCGAAGTGCGAACAGCTCCGAGCATTTCATTAAACGCGAGGTAGGAAATTATTTGCAATTCCCGACGTGGATACTTCTGGATGGATTCGAAATTCCTCACCGGAGGGTATTTGTTCCAATGCGCAGGAAGTGAAACCGAGAGCAGGAAACGCTGCGAGACACGCCGACACCTACGAAATCTCCTCCCAGGTCCAATTACCGTCTGTCGAATCGCGAAACTGCGTTAATCATGATCAAAGCCGCCGCTGGCCGACCCGTTTTCCTTAACACGTCTACCGCAGATTACACAGGAAGAAAATGTAGATAAAACCAAAGCCATTTATTCAGTAACACAAAAACTGAGAGGTTGAGTTTACAAATATTAATTGTTAAAAATTGTGCAAAAATGAATTTTTGGGTGTTCCAGTCTAGTCACAGGGTTCGTGATATGTGCCATGTTTCGGAATTAATTTCAAGTTAATGCTTCAATCCAGCCTGCTGAAATTTTGCATACACATTTATATATGTTTGAACTAGTGACACAAATTTTTATAGCAGAGTTTATCAAGAATTGCAGGTTTGCAGACCATGTCTATGAAACAGGTCTCCAAACAAGATCATTAAATGCACCTTGTTCACAATCTGTTTTAGTCAACTAAACGAGACAAACAATATGTCTTTTTGCTCGTCTTGAATGCGGCTACAGTCCAACCAACAATAACCAATTCCATCAAACGAGTTAACAAATATTTAAAAGAGCAACTCGATAGAACAGAATGTTTTCCTTCGGAACAATTTCAAAGACATCAACATAAACCTACATCTTCAAAAAATTTACGCTATTATTACAAATATACATGAACACACGTGCAAAATGCATCATCTTCTCGCAATTAATTCATAGCGATCAGATTGCAAACGTGCGTCCAGATTAGAACATTCCCATAATCGGCCGGCGATTATTATGCAAAACGAGTGCGGTTAATCGATGTCCTAAAACAGCGACCATAAGAGTCTGTCGGCGACCTTCTTCGCCAGTTTTGTGGCCCTGAGAGAAAAAAACTAGCAGAATGTGTGTCCGTGAAAACGTTTTCCCGTGCGTGTGCTTTACACACCCGTCCGCGAAATCCGAGCGAATATGTAATCATACGAACAGGTGCAATGCGTGTCATTCACTGTTTTCATATTCGCCCCGACATTCCGACTTCTGTGTTAATCCCCGGGGCCAGAACCAGTTACCATCGGGATCTCTGTTTCCAATTACTGTCCCCGTCGATTAAAATTGCTCGCAGCGCGCCGTAAATTTCAACCTGCGCGAAAATCCACGCTCGCCTCTCTGCTTTTTTCCCCGTTTAATTGTTTCCGTTGACGATAAATTTCCACGAGTTCGAATCGCGGCTCTCGACGATAGCGTTTGATGGATGGGACAGGCGAAGGTTTACCGCGCGATAAAAATTGTACAAATTGTACAGTAGCCTGCAAAAAGTGCTTGCGCTATTGGATGAATGTAGAGAATCTGGAGAACCAGTGAAAGAGTAACATTAATTGGTAAAATTATTGAAGGACTTTGATTGTCGAAATATACAATGTTGATGTTGAAAAATGGAACCATATCGTAAATATGTACCGTAGATTGCACTGTTAATGTAATTGTGCATAGTTAAAAAATTATGCACTGATTTTTATACAAGTTTTTTATCCAACCAGTTTTATTAATTTTTTTATTGGCATTTTATTCAAAATACGATATAAAAGATAAACAAGATATAAAACACGTAATCCGAACAGTTTACAAGAAAAATAGAGACCACTTTGTCGTTTCTGCCAAGAATAATACGAAGACAATTTATGCGTTCCTTTTAAAGACAGAGTAAAACATAAGCCATTCAGATAACTCATAAAACAGGAAAATAACGCGTATTTTATCATGTTCAATCCCTTGTAAAAATAACATGGAAACACTTGAACGCTCCTCTTAAAAACGGAGTGAAACATAAAACCTGAAGCCGAAATAATTCATAAAAAAGACAAATATGGACATTTTTATCACGTCCAATTTCTGTTAAGGGCAATATGAGAACACTTAAACGTTCGTCTTAAAACCGAAGTAAAACACAACCTTTCGTCCAAATAATTCATAAAGACGAAAAATATGGACAATTTCTTCACGTGCGATTTCCTGACGCTAATATAAAGACACTAAAATGTTCCGCTTAAAAACGGAGTAAAGCACCAAATCTTTGTCATTCGAGTCATATAAATATAAATCAGAGGAACGAGAAGAATTTTATCGAATCCAATTTCATGTTCGTACAGCGCCGAATTTTATTACATATCTCGTTTCGTAGACATGAGGACGTTGTCAAATTTACAGTGTAAGTAACTTCCGCAGACGATTCTCCGAACGAATGGCACTTAATTCACTTATTACGATGCAAAATATATTCTCTGGTCGTTATTTCTTTAAAACCAATTACTACCGCGGATTTTATGCGTAAAAGACGAAATTGAATATTCCTGAAGGCAGGAAGAAGGTTGTATCTGGCTTCTGATTCATACACGCGAGTAAGACCATTTTTATTCTGTAAGAATTATTTCGATTATTTCAATCATTATTTTTTTTAATCATCATTTTTATTTTATTCCAATCAATCCGGGAGACTTCAACGCGCATAAGCGAGAAATCCGGTGATTTCAGCGCGTGTTAAGCGGGTCGGAGCAGCAATACTTTCTCCAGAAGCTGTTTGTGGCTCCCTATAACTGGATACCTGCCGGAATCATGATTCGTGACTTCATTTCGTGCGTGTCTAATATTTACATAACAAGCTCGCGGCTAGCGTTTAGAGGTCGCGGAGGAAAAAATTGATAAGCTCGTCCCGCGGCGTGCGAAATCCTCGTCTTGAGAAGACCACCGGGTGTTTGGCACGTCGTTCGCGTAAGTGAAAGTCAGTATTCCGTCTGTGGTTCCCGCGGGTCTACCCGAGGTATCAATAACAATGTTTTCGCGCGTACAGCATCGCGAGAACCGGCTGTTTTCTCGCGCGACCGATAATTACGGAATGCAAAAAGCGCACGACGCGACGCCGCGTTCGCCGGATACCAGGATCATTTTGCACACGCACCGTACCCTGCGGATCCGGCTCGACCAACAGGAGATCTCGAAGGACACAGGGCCCCGCAGATCGACGCTTTATAACGCACGGTCAACGCACTTTCTGACTCATGGACCCCCCGAGAATAAAATGATCCGTTCTGTCCGGTGTATTAAGGCGTTTTATTACGCGCGTGCATCGTCTTTGTTCGAATTAAAAGTTCCGACCTGGTCGAGCCTCATTACGATACCGAGATCTTAATTGATGCTTAATTGCCGCGCTTAATTCCCGCCTGAATAGAGTCCTCGTCGTGCGGGGAACAAAGGGTGGTTCGACAGTGTGCAAATTCAATGGTCCTTTTCTGGACATGATGTTTGTTAAGCTAGCGTAAAGTTTGGTCATTCATTTATTTTCGAAAGATTTACGTGCTGCTAGAACCAGTGATTAAGCTCTTTTATCTGGTGAACACTTTGACTGCTATGGTGGTCACATAGTCAACGTAGTCAAATTAGTGAGTATTAATTCAGTCGTTCTGAGATTATCCAAATTTTATTACAAACTAGTAATAATTGTTGACAATTCTGATAATTTTGTGTGCAAAACCTGTATTATCTGACCTTGCTGTCGATTTGTAAAAAGAGTTTATTTATGTAATGCGACTGTGGTCTTTGAAGAATTATATAAACAGTAAGGCATGTTCAGTAATTAGGCAATTAGATGTTAGCGGCAATTAGAGCTTCATCGGAAACAGGAATCTTGCTTTGCGTTTCTCATGAGGTGTTAAAAATATGCTCGCCGTCTTTATTGATCGTTAAGGCTAAATGTGTCCAACGGTATTAATGAATGAAAATTATTATACCGGCGTGAGAATTATTGCACGCCATCTTAATTGAGAATCCGCGGGAGCATGGCTGTGCAACGCGTGCACCGGCGCGTTCGTAAAGAATGATGTTACGTGTCGTAACAAACGCTGTGCATAATCAAATTTAATACGGTTAATGGAAAAATGAGTCGAAACACTCTCGGCAGCGCGACGGTTTCGCGTGTGTCGCTCGGCCCCAAAAAACTGCGGCCGTTCTCGAAAATGCATTCGCGCGTTGCACAATCCGAGATACATAAATATTTACGCACAGTAAACTGTGCGAAATTCGTAATTAGACTGCGGGTTTTATGCGCCTGTGACAGAACGAGTAGATGCAATTTAAAACGGCAAAAAGATTGTACCAATGCGCAGATATTATTCTGAACTGATCAAAATCATTGAAAGAGAACAGACAATTCTATTTCGCCACTGTTCCCCGCAATCGAGGCAGAAAATTTTCAACTCCCACAAAAATTGTATCTTTAACCATCGAAATTTTTCGGTTCTTTCACCTGTCGCTGAAGTTTTGGGGACCGACTTATACAACAAAAATTGAAGTATAATTGCAACTTCATAAAAAGTTACGATTTCAAGTTTCATTTTCGCTCAATCAGTTTTCATTTCGCTCAGTTTTCACAATTGAAACTCGAGTGAAAGAGAGGGAAACCAAGTTCGTCTGTGATCAGCGAACCTTAATTACCAGCATCGGGCTTAACTAAACGAAGGGATCTTGGAATATTAATTACCGGCATACAATTCGCTCTGTGGTAATAATACGCGATGATGCAAAGATGTCGCAATTACAGGGAGGCCTAATGGTGGCGTTAATAATGGCGTTCCGAACCGAAACCTGGCGTTACGTGTTAATTGCTGGCCGTGACGGTCGATCTGTAACAAAGGAACCTTCAGTTTCTAGCCGTCAATTATCCATCGCCGCTACTATCTTTCAATAATCCGGAACAAATTATATTTAGTCCTACTAACTTCTCAGAAAAATTTCTCCGAGTCAAATTATTGTATTATTGTATATCAAATTATTGTATATCAAATAATTGCCATAATTGGAGCGAAATGATTATTTGGTACAAATTGGTATATTCCCAGTTAATTTTACTTGATTACACAGGCTAACCTTGAAAGGCACGGTACGTCAATGGTGTGGTTTTTAAAGGTTCCTTTTTAACAATTCTAGAAAGAATTGTACACTAATCGTTAGTAATATACTACCATTAAAGAAAATTGTGTAACAAGTTTTGCGGGTCGTTGTAAAGGTCGTAAAGAGGCTTCAATCTCCCGCACAGTTGATCGCTAACATTCGGACCCCAGCGAAGAGCGAACCACATATAATATAATACCGTAGAAATGGTCGAGCAGCGTCGTCTCAGCGGCAGTCGGTCTCAGCATGCCTCGAATCCGGTATGGCTCTGCGAAAGGCAGGCAGCGTTATGATCGCGGACACTCGTTTCGGACCAGTTCAGGCGAGTTTGAGTCCGAAGGCGAACCGCCTCGACCCACGAAAAGCACGAGCACAACGACGAAAAGTGAAAGGAATAAGGAAGGAGGGCGGATGGTCGAGTGTCGAGGGGCTTCGTGTGGGGGGGGGGGGGGACTATCGACTATGGAAGCTCCCCGACCTAGCATAACCGCTTCGACAGGCTTCGGGCTCGAAATTCTCCGCGGTGCGCGACATCAACGTCGAACATCTCCTGTAAAAACGTTTTACGAGGTTCGAAACCGTCCGGTGAAAATCCGCCGGGTCGTTTCGGGGAATCCTGAAGAAGTCCGGCTTCGTTGTCGACCTTCGAGGACGGATCCTGGTAGCATAAGCGGTGACACGATAGCGATAGCAACATCACACAGGGCTGCGTCCGCTTTCATCGAAACGGCGGCCTTCGATTATGACGGCTGTGTACAATATCGTAGTCGTTGTTACACCGGTTCGCGACAAAGAGCTAATCAGCGGACCTTGGTCAATCTGCTACGCACAAAAGACATCCCCGTGAAAAGCTCACTTTTACGACCTTGGAACGGAAGCATCTTCCTCCGCGAATGAAACTCGACGCCGTGTCGCGTTTCCATCGGCGACCGTGACCTTGGTCGCACGCGGGATATGCGATTATTATGGTTATGGTTACCATAAAGTTTGCCGGATTCCGTTTTATGACCGATCCCGAGCCTCGGGCTCCGAGAATTTATGGTTTCGCTGATGCAAGCAATACTCGCACTCGGAGGTTTACGAGGAAAGTTTTTGAAGGATGATCAAGTTTAGGGGAGTCTTTGCTGTAGCTGTTGCCTAGGGACCTGGGACGTCGCGACCTTGTGCGTTGTCAAGGTCAGTCTGGTTGATCTACAAAATAATTTAGTAGTTTTAATTTAAATTTGTGGGATCTGAATCTTTTGGACACTTTTGATTAACGATGTTAAAAGTGAGAAACATCTGATAAAGAGATGAATTCCCATACTAATCCCGAGCACCGCAGACAATTCCCTCGAACGCCGCAAATTCTTTTTCGCCCGGGCTCTTTTAATCTCCACCTACAACAGCATTAACGCGTCAGTGTAATCAACGTCGCGGCACTGAATCACAGCAATAAGTTTACCATAATGACGGTTATAACTCTGCGTTGACGGTGTAACTACGTCCGGTTTCGTGATTTCGCGGCACACTGTTCGCGGTTGCGGTACAGCGGAAGAAAGTCCCGGCAGAATAATCAGCTAATGATTTTTTCTTCGTGGATCCCGTCAATTGACTATCCTAACTTTCGTAATACTCGCATTTTTCTAAAAATCTAAACCACATATTACTAGATAACCAAATGAATTCTTCGAATGTTAATCACGGCTGGAGTTAAGTTGATCGATATGCTCGATTGTTCAGCGATCGGTCATTATCTCAAATTAACGAGCTGGAAATAGTAAATTGTCTGCTGGATGAATGGACCAATCCGGTTATGCTCCTTCTGGCCCGATTGCATCCAAAAGTGATGCAATTATCAATGAATTTTTACTGATTGTGGATGATTATGCAAAATTAAAATTTTTTCAGTGAATTGAATGGGGTGGGTGCACAACTATTTTGTCTTCAATAATTTTAATATGTTGGGAACATTTGGGAGTCTTTCTTGGCCTCAGTAATATGTTATTTAGAAATGTCTCACGTCAAGGATCGATCCGTGCGAATCGAACGATTTCGCATGTATTTGCATGCAACAGCCGACGCATTTGACCGCGGACCGTGCGCCAGATCACGAATCGGGTTGCGACTGAAGACCTTGCCTCCTTTTTCCAGCGGAAAATCATCAGCATTCCACGGTTTATTGCGAGGTTGCGCCACGTATGCTATTCTTACGCAAATCACGATGCGGCGCCGTGACAAATATCCGCGACAGCCGGCCCGATGTTCTTTCTAATGGTGCACAACGAGAACGGGACTTTAATGGGCCCGAGGCTCTGCGAAATCGGACCCGGTGGCTTTTTGTACACCTTAATCGTGCCCCCACGTAGTAATACACGTCTGATTGCACACATGTCGTGTTTTCGAGGAGATTTTATCGTGGACACGTAGTAATCATGCCTGGTATAAAGATGAGGAATTATGATTCGTTTGACGTCCCGGCGAAACTAATTGGTTTAGCACCTCGGTCGAGCCATGATCGTGGGCTCCCTGATATAATTACTTCTCATTACCTCGTTCGGCACATTCTGGTACAGTTTCATACTTAGCTTTGCTCGATCATTTGTTCTTGAAGTACTCGAAATACTCGATGCATCTCATTTCACTATTTTTCTGAGAAATTTTTTTTATTGCACATAGAATCAGGAGATTAATGACGTTTGTGAAACTTTGTGTACATCGACACACTCTAGATGTTAATATAATTGTTTCCTCTTGTAAGAACATCAATTCTTGAGACACAGGTGACATTTTTATGTAATCGTTTGCAGAAAGTGAAACCAAGTAGAAATTTTTATTTGGAACCATACAGAAGCTAAAGTTTATCGTTTGTGTAACGGTATATAATCGTTAACAATTGGATGAATACAGTTGGAAAAACGTGGCGAAGACAATGATCGCGGGAGATCCAGCTTTTTCCGGCTGTCCTCTTAAGTCCGGAGTGAAGGGATCCAATTTATTTTGGAACGTTTTCCGAGAATGACAGATTTGCATGCGAACATCGTTGTCGTCATCGTGAAGGGTTCAGGATAATTGTTTTGACGAACGTGTCTCGCGGTGATCGTCGAAGGTGACGCGATAAATCGGTAATTCCCGTTCTCTATCGGCGCGATACTCATTGAAATTTACGCGCAATTATGCGCCTTATTCTTCCGGGATCGCTTGCGGTGCTCTCGCGAAGGCTACGACTTCGAACTGCGAACCGGAAGCTCGATGGAATCCTCGAGAGCCTCAGGAAATTAAAGGGAACGATTACGTACAAGGAAGTTCACTCTTAATGATCGTGTAACTGCAGCAATTCATTATCATTTAATCGATCGTTGAAATTCCGGAACGAGTGCATTCATCGGGATTCATTGATTCGTAGATCCGATAGACAGACGCATACGCAATCGTCTTCGCATAAATCACGCTGATAATTTTCTGTTGATAAGATAGTCCGCACGATGTAATCAAGTGCTTTTCGTCTGCAGGCAATCCTAATTCACGCGTTGGAAAATTTCCTGAATTTCTGATCAGTTTTGTTGCGTAAACTCAGGGTTTTGTATAATTGATCAGAACGTAATTAAGAAAACTACTCGAGAATGAAATTTCTTAGGAATATCCGCTTTCGAGAAAATTGAAAATGTTTATTAGAAGAGTGTTCCCACTGTGTTTTATTTTGTTTCATTGAATTTCTCATGCTTGTATCATGGGTTATATGATACTTTTGGTTTTTATATTGCCATCAGTTCTCATGTGCATTTCGATATCGTTCGAAGAATAGATCGAGCATTAAAACGGCGTCCTTAAGTATCACGGTTGTGCTACACCGTTTGCGAAGGCCGCTGTGGTTTTGATCGATGATGATTAGGCGAACGCTGCACATTGGTCACGGTATACGGTAACACGGAAATCTTCCTGATGAAAAGAACGGAAGAAAAACCACGGGAATATCGTGTGACGCAAGACGGAATAAAAACAACCGATGAATCGAGGCTCGTGTTGCGGTGATCGGTACTCGGACGACTTCTCTTCCTCGAGATCATTTTTCTTACGCCTACGACGCCGTTTAGTCTGCTCGATCATCGAAGCGACACGGAACTGCGCTGCTCATCATGTATTTCTCGAGGAAACAATGCAGAGGTAACAAAAGATTTTCCGTAATCGATCAATTGTTTTGTGGGCCTACATCAATCATTTATTTTTGTCAGAGAGTCTGCTCTCTTTTCTCCATTTTTAAAGATTTCTGTATTTATTTTATTTTACTTCGGGAGATGTCATGCAACAATTTTTAATCGGGATGTCAATAATCAAAATTTTGGCTTTCTAAGAGCCTACGAGGATTAAAAACGATAAAAAATGGCTACCATACAGAAAATAAAACATTTCCGCAGAAATGTTAATATGGTTACATTCGCAGTATATACCAGAATGTTATTTGCAATTCTATGAAAAATAATATTCCAAGATGAACGTGTACCATACAGGAAGGTATTGTTGAAATCATGCAACAGTCCGCCTGTCCACGCATCGAAATCCCCGACGACACCGCTTACCACGCATTCAAATCTCCAGGCGTCAGCGTTTACCATTCGTTGAAATCGCTCACGCGGTTTCCGTAATACATTCACTGTACCAACAGCCTTTTATCAGTGTTTTATTAGTTGCACAAATGAGCATTCTATCGTGGTTTCAATACAGTAACAATTCATTTCTTGTTTGATACATTAAATACCTGACTCATCGCTACATCAAACTGCTTGAAAGTGTTGTAAAACGAATCGCGACGACTATAAATTTTTATGCATCGTAATTAAGCAGTTATTAAGCAGCTTTAAAGCAAACCTTTAGATTTGTATTTTCACGGGTCATTTTCTAGAAAATAGGATAAACAAACTATTGCTTTGCTTGTCGATTTCGTTAAGACGCAAAAAAGCAGTTTTAACACATTGCATTTCTTCGTTCAATAATTTTGAAAGGTCCGATATAGGTCCGATCTCTAATATTTTTATTCCAATGTACATTTCACTCATTTCTGTATAAGAGCACAAAATCCTCAGTCTCCCTCTTTGTATCGTCGCGATCAACGGTATACGGCATACGGAACAGATTTTTGATCAGGCCAATTATTCCTGTCGCCTTGTTCGAAGATCTACCGATCGTGGGTGTGAAAATAGGAAAGGCTCGCCTACAGTACGGTGGTGAGCACGAAAATTGTATATCTCAGAAGCAGTCGCAACTCTGCAATAATTAATTCAGTGTTCGGTGCCGGTCCTTGGCATACAGACGGGTCCGCTGGTCCGTAGGACGCCTATAAATTCCAGCTTGGCCAGGCTGCGGAATGTGGATTTTTAGCGGTTACAAACGCGTGCAAGGGCAAGGATTTTTTGCCCGGGTATTCCCCACTGTGTGCTGTCCACTTTATTCCGCTCCTGCTTTTGCTTCGGCTTCGGGTCCGGCTTCAGGAGGAAAAGAAACACCACCGGGCATCCGTGTTCCATCGAACCACCACCGGTCCCTTGCGCAAAACAAAGGGAAACCAGACCCGAGCCCAGGCCCCGGGGATCGGTCTCCTTCGAGGACGAAGGTAAACGCACCTTCGCTTCCCCTGGATAACGGATGCACTCTCGCGATGCACTCGTGCAACAGGTGCTGGGACACAAAGGCGCGGGCACGAAGGCTGGGCGGGCCTCTCCGCGGGAGGAAAATCGTAATTGAGTTTTATAAATAGCAACCGTTCTGCTCGGGCACGCAGTCGAGTCTCTGCAGATCATAATGTGGAATTTCTGCGACTCCGATGCACGGATACTGCGGATTTCTTGCCGTGGGGATCTGCCTTTGTCTCTGATCGTAAGAATTATGGCACGAATGGATTGGTCAAATACAAAACTGTGAAGACGTTAGATGAATGAAATAAAAATATTACACAACTTGCAACTTATTAAAATTATTAATAGAAAAATAATAGTTCTTACAATAGACTCGGACAGTTTTTATTTTGCGTGAAAATCCGCAATGTAGTAACGGCTATAATGTTATTGAACGTCGAAGAGGCGTTCAGGTACTGACGTATGGATGAACACTGAAGTGTACTGCTCCCGGACTGAATTTTTTCCAGCCGTACTAGTGGCGTCATCTTCATTTTGCTGGGCGATATAGCTGAACTCGTTGCTGCTCTCTGTATTCATTTTGTCGATTTCTACGGAGTCTGAATTTACGACTTTTCGAGGAGCACGCATCTGCCAATAAATCCTGTTTTAAGTTTTAGGAAACAGCCTCATAATCACTTTAAATGGTTTTATAATCGGATTAGATATTCGCCGATTTCTATTTCTCTAATAAACGTTAGACATGAATGGCTTCCGATTCGAGGATTTAGAATCGATTTAGGAGATTATTATTGCGGTTTAAAGCGAGATTCTGAAAGCGGAGTATCATTTTAAAGATTGCAGGAGTTATGGAATTTTTAGAATTATGGAAACAAAATATTCCACAGTATTTGAGAAAAGGAAATTTGTGAATTTTCAGTTTGAGGGCCTGTGAAGCTTACAATTTGCAATAGTAACAATTTTTAGAGTTGTAGAGAAATAAAATATTGTACAGTATCCAGAGCACATGCACGAATTTTTGTCTTGATAAGTTACCAATTTGCAGTAACAGCAACAATAGTATAATTTTCGACACCACCCAGGTAAAAACTAAAACTCCAAATTATTCAACTAATCAAGTACATACAGCGGACTGTTAGCGTTTACAACGTCCAGCTGTACGCTAAACGAGAACGTTCGGCGTGCGTCAATTTGAGCTCGAGGGACTATAATCAGTATGAATACGGAGACGGTAATTAACGGTGTAAGATAATAGAGCAGTGGTTCCTTTTCAAGAGCACCGTTGAAAGTGGTTCCCGAGCGGTGTTATTGTTGTGAAATATAGTTCGTTGGATCAGCTATGGTCAGCAGTGCGAATGCAAGTATCTCGGAACAGGCCAGACAGCACGCCCGTTTTCGGGCATTATTTAATTGACTCGTCAATTAATGCGTTTTCCCCTTGCTGTCCCTCAGTGCGTCGTCGTCGGTGGATCGTGTGTGCGTCTTGAAAAAAACCTGTCTTAAATCAATTATATGCGCCGCTTACATCGCCATAATTCATTGCACGGCCTTAATCTCAAAATACAAGATCAGGAAAAGTAATAAACGATCGCGCGCAGTAATGGCCGACCTTGGTACCCGATCTGGATCATTCGCATTCCCTGCATTCTCGAAACTTCAACCAGCTGCGGCCGTGCGATGGTGATGGAGGCTCGCGCCGCGATTTCGGGTTTCCCTATCTCGCGAATTGTGAAAGTCAGTTTGTCAATCTGAAAGTACGGTCACACGATCCGGCCAGTAATTCCATTCTTGGCGAGGATTTAATCGTAATGTGATGATTTCGCCGCGGGGTGCCAGTGATCATCCCAACGGGAGCTCCACTTGCTCTTCTGCGGAATGATGCTTCGGCTGCGCCATTCAAAAATTCGTAGTATCATATATGTAATAATAATACCTTTCCAAATATTTTTCACAAATTGTCTTAAGCGTAAAAATTGATTTAGTACCTTTCTAAAATAAATTCACTGTTCATCTATGGAAGAAGGCATCTTTCAATCCTTTCAATGTTTGCCATTAGTTCAGTCGACTTTGTTTAATCTTCCAGACAATTAACAGATCCCTGCAAGAAAATGATGGCAATTTTGACGGATCTGAATGATCAATGCTGCTTATAGATGTTAACTTCAGTATTTCAAAATCGTAGAATGCTAGAAATTCATTTCTGTATCCATTAAATGACAAAGTCCTACGCTAGAACGACTCTAATAAATCACAATCCGTTTCATCGACCTGATTCATCGCATTCAAGCAGAGCAAAGATCCGCGTCTCTTGCCAAGAATATAATCCTGCTGCACGAGGACGCTTCTCCAAGAACACCAGAAGCAATTCCACACGGCGAAGCCCGCATCGCGCCTATTAAAGCGATCTCCATCGCGCGACGTTAACATTTCCCCGGACGAAAACGATCGTTCCATGCATACCGTTAACGTTAACACTGTCGCGTGGGTGGAACGAGGAGGTAGTCCACAGCGGCAGCTATTCGAGAGGATCGTAGCCGAGCGTTAATTGAGTAGAGCGACACGTGCGACCCGGCTTTTATAGTCCGCGATATGCGACAATAATCGTTCCCCGGTTGCCCCAGGGGCGAGGACGCCACCTCGAAACGAGGTTAATCGCAGGAAAGTGGAGCCGTTGAAACGACAAGAGAGAGAGGGGATTGTCCCTCTTCATCCCTCTACTCACCGATCTCTCACCCACGATATCTCTTCTCGATCCTCTCTCAGACCCGGTCGCGTTGTCGCACCGTGATGATGTGCGATCCTATCGCGATCCATTTCGCTCGACGGCCGTAATTAAAGGAGGATTTATGCCGACTACCACCATAGAGAAACGGGCCGAGACAACGCGGTGACGCGACGTTTTCTTTAAACGGAGAAACAGCTTGCGGAGCGACGACAAATCATGCCGAGTCCGGCCAGCCCGCTTTTGAAAAGCCTCTATGGAAATTAAAAAGACAATATACATTTTTTCTTCAGAATTTTTCAGTCATTATTCAGTTATTATCGTTCCTGGAAAGAAATGCTGAAAAATTTTCAAGCCTCATTTTTCATAATAAACTCCCAATATTAAACAAAGATCTGCAACACACTATAACAACACATGATGAAGAATGTTGAAGTGTAAGCAAAGTCAACAGGAAACGTTTCAGTGCTTCTATCATTAGTCCAGGAGCTATTTAAATGATACGCTCATATATTTTTTCGCGAGTCGCAAACGGGGCCTCGATTAACCCGCACAATCGGGTCCGAGGCAGGCCGGTTGATCGAGGATAATCGTAGTGAGAAATTATTAAAATGATATCCATTTTCGGAACTGCATCGTGGGCCCGCGTATACTTTTTATGTACCATTCCGTAGACCGGTAAGGTGCGTTAATTTTGTGCGCCTGAGAAGGAATGTGTGCGGTCAGATTTTAACGTTCTATTGAAACAAGAAGGAATCGTTTCAAATATTATATGTCTCGCGGACACAGAGGCACGCCGTGAAACACGATTATACTCGCATGGTCTTAATATAATTGGATGACTACAGCTCGGGTAATTGAGAAACCATAAAGCAAGCTTAACGTCCGAGCACGATTAGATTCCCAATAAGGATTAAGGACATTTATTTGTTACTCCTTACAGTTCTGCCGGTTTAACTGTTTCAGGTAATTAACGATTTCCTTTGTCCAGTTGACGAATATTTGATTAATGAACTTCGGGCCCGATCTATCTAATTATTTATTAATAGACTGCTGATCTTTATGCTAACTAAAAATTGTCTTCGTCATAAAAATTTAATAAAGCTGGAAATATACTGACATTCTTAAATTGTTTTATTCTCTCTTAAATTGGACGTACTCGTTTTTTCCATAAATCCACAAAATCCGCAGTCTACTTATTAACCAGCTGGTACATATTTTGTTCGAAAAAATGTTCGGACTGTAAAAATTGGTAAAACTGGAATCGAAGTATAATTTACGAAGCAATCTTCGGTCGGAAGAACGACCGCCAAGTTTCAACGCCCACAGTTATATCCATCTTTCTTCCCGCATTCCAGTACTGACGTAATGAACCCTCGATTCGTATAATTTCGAACACGACCGTGGACCCGACTTTTTCCTACACAGACGATTTGCATTATACCGTATGCAAATCCAAAGGTCTCCCGGTGTTACGTTGACTTCGCAGGAAGTTCGTTCGCCAGTGTCAACCGGCACTTTCGCTCTATAATTTCTTAAAAAACGATAGTATAACGAAGAATTTCGATTACTTTTCGAAACCTGGAACATCTTCTTTTCCATATTTTCAGGAAAAACATGTCTTCAGTTTTCCAATTGTAATATCATGTTGGAAATTTTTCGGGAGAAATGAATGAATTGGGACAAAAGTAGAGACTTTAAGCTTTAAAATGAGTCTAGATTCATTGCTCTACGATAATTTTTTACAAAGTTATAACAATTTGAACATCGAAGTACTTCGTGAAGCCACTGTACCTAGATAGCGTTACAGTAAAAGCGTTAAAAACATAAGTAAAGAATCTATGTCCAATGTCCCTAAAGAAAAGAACCAGAAACTGTACTTTATCGTGCAGGCGACAGATAATCGAATTAGGGATCCCCGAGATTAATTATTTCAAGTGTGTCCCGTGGGTAATAAATCCGAGCAGAAACGGGCAATAAAACGCAGAAGGACCTTCGTTAATGGCAATCAAGTAATCTCGCGGGAAGGTTCGCCGGTGAACTTGTTCCTTACGTGATCCTCCGCCGTAACACGTTATTTACGTGGCGACCCCGGTTTCGCGGACAATGTGCATGAGAATAAACCGGGTCGCCGGCTACAGGTTTTCAAGCTGTCTATTATCGCGAAGACGAAAGGTCCTCCTCGGGTTTCAAGTTCTCGCTCTCGGGGAGCATGATGTAAGCGGTGTAACACGTTTATGGCTCGCGCAGTGCGGCGCGGCCCAGGCCCGATGGAAAAAGAATACGATGTGCTCTCCGCTACTTGGAAAACGATCAAGTGCCACTTCGTCTTTTCTCTGAAGTAACTGTGCGCTTGCTATCCGCGATCTTTCGCGTTCGCGGACCAACTCCTCTGTTGCGCCGCTGCGTAACGCTGCCACATTGCCAGCGATCGTTTACCTTCGGCGAGCGAAAAGGTTATTTGAGAAACACCTCGGCTAAGTTTTCTTGGGAAATCGAATTAATCGCGGCCCGCGAGAGACGCGAGAATATCGAGTTGTCCTGGATGCAGCCTGTTTCAAGGATAAGACAGCTGGACTGTTGATTTTTGGGAAAGTCTGTGTTATTCGTTGGAAATGATTTTGGATTTGGACACTTCGACTCCCTCCATGGCAATCTCGGTCGGTCTGCAGCGAAATTTCATTCTTGAATTTCTTTCTTTCCAATATTTATTTTTGCAATCCTCTTGCGAGTAGCATTTTGTGAAGTTATTGAAAAGTCTCGTATCTCGCAGCAATCCATTGTTAACCCGTTATTCCAGCTGATTTTCCTAGTGGGACAACGTTCGTCAAACATCGCACCATCAAACGTGCTCGACCTAACCGACGTGGCATTCAAACTGTTAGGATGAGAAGAGGCGTGTCTCTATCTCCCAGGTGTAAAATAGAATATTTTATACTTCAATCCGCTGTCATATTAGGAATGCCAGCTGTGGGAGGGTGTTTGGCATACTCGTGCAGAAGGCATCCGCGAATGACCCGAATAGCTCGATTCTCATTGCTTGGTCCAACGACCTGAGGATCCGGGTTCGTGGCGAACTGATTCATTATCTACCTACGACTTCTTATTTTAGCGCCTTTTAAAATGGTCCCAGACCTAGAAGCAACACAAACTCTCTTGATCATACTAATTCGTACCAGTTGATGATGATCACCAGCTGGTCTGGGTTAAGAGGATCCTAACGAAGTTCTGAAAGATGCACTCCAATAACGAACTCTGTTAAAGGAATTAGCAAAGCCAAAACCTAGAAGCAACACGAACTTTTTTGGTCATGCCAATCCCTAGCAAAAGACGATGATCGCTAACCGTTCGAGAACGTCATAAACCACGGAGTCCTGACTATAGGCGTCAAAGAACGCGTTATCTTTCGCGAACCCCGTAACCTTTCGGTCGGCTAAGCGGCCTGCTACGGGGACTCGTCGCATTATTGTGAATCGTCGCGGCAATGAGCGGCCACCGAGGGGCCTCAGGTGTTATGCAACCTACCTGCGAGAGCACGAGCTCGCCTCGAGTAAGGTCTACGACCAAGGTACGTAATCCCGGGATGGGCAACAACGAAGCCTTCGACGGTATTCCACCGTCG